>OX451738.1:1043453679-1044653679 GCA_948472305.1 Vicia faba | reverse complement strand
TGGTGCAGTAGAATCAGCTAATAAAAATATCAAGAGGATCATCCAAAAGATGGTTGTGACTTACACGAGATGCTCTTGTTTTCTTTACATGGGTACCATATCTCTGTCACCTTCAATGGAGGCAACCCCTTTCTCTTTGGTATATGGAATGGAAGCAGTGCTCCATGTATAGGTTGAGATTCCATCCATGAGAGTACTAAAGAAGCCAAATTGCCTAAGGCTGAATGGTGTCAAGATAGATACGATCAATTGAACATAATCTAAGAGAAAATAATGATGGACAAATGCCATGGTCAATTGTATCAGAAGAGGATGAAACAAGTGTTTGATAGAAAGGTTTGACTTTGAGAATTCAAAGAAGGCGACCTTGTGGTCAGGAAAAAATTTTACTTCAATCTTGATTTAAGGGGCAAGTGGGTTCCTAACTATGAAGGATCGTATATTATTAAGAAGGCTTTCTCTGGAGGTGCCATGGCTCTTACTACTATGGATGGTGAAGAGCTCCCTCATCCTGTGAATGCCGATGCAGTTAAGAAATACTTCACTTAGATAAAAAGAAAAAGCTCGCTAAGTTGAAAACCTAAAAGGGTGGCTTAGGCAAAATGAGCGTCTAGGTGGATCAAAAACCCGAAAGGGCGGTCCTGGAAAAAACTAAAGACAAAAAAATAATCATCCCAATGGATTGAAAACCCGAGAGGGAGATCTATGAAAAAGTTAGGGAATATGGCAAGTAACTGCACCAGGAACAATTTGATCATCTTGAAGCAACTACACTGTTCAAAATATTCTCTACCAAGGGTCTCAACTGACACCAGTACACAATCGGAATTCAAAGTTGTTAGGGAGAATAGTGGTCATTGTATTTTAGTATAGCCTTTTTCCTTCTTTTACAATTTTCTAACTTTGTAATAATACATGGAGTCACGCCATTTATGGATTACCATTCTATCAATAAATTTTGAGTCTTTGCCCAATTGTTTGGAATTCTTAATTTTATTTTTCTGCTTCTGCAAAATTTTATTTTTCACTTTTTTGATAATGATATTTGAAAAACAAAATTAATAATTTTTATGCTTTGAAATAACGACAAATGTTTTCCTTTGAGTTATGAATACAAAAAGGGAATGTTGACGGTAACTCTAAGAATGGTTAAGTCCCGAAGTGTGGAACTAAGCGAATACTTCCTATGATCCGCTTTGGAAAGGTTTTCAAATAACAGTTTTCCCAGTGATCCCCAACTAGGCCTTAGTTCCGATATCTATGACTGAGTAAGATTTTCTCTCCCCAGCCTTGAAACAGGAGTTCATGTTGTTATCCCTTCAATGGGTTGTTGATGTTCGAAGATTGAGTTTTGGGTTTCTTCCTGAGAAGTATTTTTCTCTCCCCAGAGATATTTGAGCCATGTAGCAGGACTTTGCTCTGTCAAATAGTTTTAATTTTGTCTCCAGTGATAATTCCATCTTATTGAGATTGGCCGAGTGCTTGGTTATACCTTGGTGTTATTTTGTCATCCCTGATGTTGTTTCATCATCATTGTTTTTATCATCTATTTATAACTTTTAAATTTTATTTTGATGACATATACATGACATTCATTCATTCATGTGCATCTGCATTTCTCGATAGAGAATTTCTTTCCAAACCTAGTACACTTCTTCCATGCCTCTAGCAAAAAACCTAAAATACCCCAAGAATTCAAAAGTGCATATCTAAACGAACCACCAATGTGATTTATTAAACTTACTTCGGATATGCATATCTCAAATCACCTATTAGATAATTTTGGATATTCATATCCGAATTTATCCCTGGACAGAACATTATTCCATATGATTCATGAAACTCATTCAACATAATTCAAAGAAGTTACATAAATAGTTATGTAGAAAATTAAAGTTATATATTGTTATAAACGGGAAGTTGAGGATGTCACAACATCTTAATAACATCTTATGTCGATCTTTGAAGCTTCGCATCCATCTCAATCAGACCTTAGAGGAGTATTGTTGAAAGGTACCCCACATAACCTCTAAATCGTCGTCGTTCATGATCTCAAACGGGGTGAACTTTACGTTTCCTTTAGTGTCAATTGAAGGTGAACGATACTCAAGATTTACCACCTTTTGATTCTTTGGATATTGCAAGAGAGAATGTAGTATGGTAAGGAGCTCGGTGAACGGCTTGTCCAGCGAGAACCTGAATTGAAGTGGCAATTGTGCACCACTGAAGTAGACAAAAGCAAGGTGTGGATATGTTTGTGTCATTTCTGGTTGTGGTATGTGAATGATAAAGAAATGGTATGGAAGACCCAATTTATAGTCTTTTTGGAGCAATGTGGACCAAAGAAATCTTATAAGGGCATAATTCGGAAATGAATATCTGAATTCACCTTTTTTTAATCAAAATTATGGGTTTTCAGAAATGCACATCTGAAAACAACATGTTTTTTAATAAAAATAAGAGGTGAATTCGGATGTTCATATCCAAAATATGCCTTGTGTTTTTTATTTTTAATTTAAGGTCAATTCAGAAATGCACTTCCGAATTATGCATAACCAGAACTTAGAATCATTATTTGTACCAAAGTGACATGAAAAAATAAACAATTATAAAACAAAATATAGATAATATGCTATATATGTATTGAAACGTATAGATTTAACAATGTGTATGACAATACATTCAAAAAATGGTTCGGTTACATTCTAAAATGCACCGAACAAATATTTGTTGCTTAAACCTAAAACATGTTCTTTCTTCGACTTCTACATATTTGATTCTCTCTCAAGCTCAATCAAATTGGTGAACTCTACCATCTTATCTAAAAAATGATCTGGCCACATTTATGCCTTTTTTCATGATGTGTCATCCATTCCACGGATGTAGCCGGTATAAGACAACCCAGTTTCAAATAAACCTAAACAAAATGTCATGATCTATGGTACCCAATACACATGATGCGGCTGGATGGATCTTTAGGCGAGGGAGTTCGAAGAGGAAAAAATATTTCTGAAAACCCATACCTCGTCAAGTCGATACACACCCTCTCATATGCAATTGCTATAAGATGACCCATTTAAGGGAAGCTCATCCACTTAGCAACTGGTGCGTGAACGATAACACTTGGATCAAGAGCATGATGAACTTTATTAAATATCTCCATATTTACATATATGCGAGTGTAGAGTTCACTATGTGTCACCAACTCCGAAATAAGTGTTTGGTGCACAAGAGTGTGATTTTCCTCTCCTTTACCAAGTAACTCAGACACGACATGATATCAAAAATTACCATCACTCCCTAGATCTACAATTCGTTCAATGTGTTTGTGCATAAAAAGCGGAATCTCATCAATGTAGATAATCGGTGGCGGTTGTGGTTGTTTTATAATAGGCGATGTACGAGGTGGTTTGGAAATGTGAGCTCCTTTGTTAACAATAGTTTTGGATTTTGGTGTCGGAGAATCCTGGAATATTGAATCACCAACTTCATGGTAAGAAAGAGTCTGCTTTGTTGAACCATCACCCTGAGAAATTTTCGCTTTTTTAGGCACACCTTTTGTTTTTACCGGTTGCGATGGAGGTTTCAAATCAGTGGTTTCTGGAAACTTGATTTTTCTCAAAATTTCTTTGATGTGCAATTTTGTAGAGTCATTAGCTTTAGAAAATATACTCATTATCACTTCCAACTCGTTTGTGATGGTTATGTTGGATGTACCTTGCTTTGTCGGCTCGTACTCATTAAAACAAAGTCTTTTCCAATGAGTGCAAACCTCATCCATATGAATGGGAGAATTGAGCTTAATTTTTTTTAGAAATAACACAAGCACATGGAAGCCCGTAAATCTTCCTAATTGCACACCCATGCTTCAAACTATATGGCCCCGTTGTTTTTGATCACTTCGCTTCATAATAGATAAAATTCAATCCCGTTCAGGAGATATTATGGACCAATTGTGTGTATAGTGTTTCCTATTAAATGGTGTTCTAATACGATTTTTCTCTTACCAAATGTTGTTTGAATTTCATTATGTTGGTTTTGGAGCATTTGGTTCACCGTGTCCCATTCTCTACAAAGGTCACCCTTGATATCACCTAACCACTTCTTCAACGTTGCATGTGAAGATTCCACTTTATTAGTTGTTGTGTTACCAAAATGTCTAACTCGGTCAATCCAAGCACTTATAACTTTCTCTTTCACCTTATCAAGGATAGTAGATTCAATGTATTTCAAGAAATTTGGATATTCAACACACAAGTTCCTGAAGTGTACCACATTCTCAGTATACAACTCTTCGGTAGTAGAATTAAGAATATCAGCGCATGCACCCTTTATCTTCTCAACCACAACACCATATTTGATCATGTTTCGGTCTTCACCATTTTTTATTTGGTGCCAACTGTGGGTTTGAGTCGTGCTCTCACATTTTTTGTTATATGATACCGACAAAGTAATATGGTTGATGAAGGAAACATAATGCCAACTACATTCATAAGGGTGTTATCTCGATCGATAACAATGACCTTAGGCATATTTTGTGGATAGTTCAACAAAGGTCTTGCATATACCTAACGACCAAGTGACATTGTCTTCTTTCTCACATTTCAAAAATCCAAATCGAATCAAATATGTCTTGTCTGTAGAGGTGACGCCGACAATTTCTAGAAGCGGAAGCTTGTACTTATTGGTACTTTACATCCAATCAATCATAAGGACGCTTGGAAATGTATTAAACAAATTGATACTTTGTGGATTGGTCCAAAAATGTCATGAATACTGACATTATCCTCACAAACAATGTACCAGGAAACATAGTGGTTATCGTCAAAAAAATTCAATAAATGTTGCATTTCTAACCTCAGACATCTTTGTGCAATGTATTGTTTATAACGATGATTGTTAACTGACTTGATATTTGAAACACATTCTGACTTATTTTGTTTCAGACCGGAAAGTATGTTTCTCGATGCAACTTTGATCAACAAAAATTCTGAAAATAAATTCCTTCTCTACCGTCTTAAGCTAACATACAACTGGAAGCCCGTGTAGCTTGGTGTCTAACACATGATTATTATTGTACCCCAAAATTTGCTCTCTCATTTCACTCAAGACATGCCTCTAGAGGTCCTCAATTGCTCAAGGATGACTAAGAATTGACCAGGCAAACTCTCCCCCTAAAGGCAATGAACCTCAACTAGGGTTTCAATTTTAATCAATATGTGTGAGTTCCAATGATCCCAAATGTTCTCCATTGTCCAAATATGTCCTCAAGATCATCCATGCAAAATTTCATGCCTTGAATAACAAGTTTGCTCAATCAACTGCTCAAATGCCTGAAAATTAACTTTACTAGGTCAAAAGTCAAATGTGGCCCAAATACAGTCAAACTTCAATATTTTTGGCCAACATCAACATTTTGAAGTGTTATCCATCATTTTATTAAGGATTTATCATGATTCCTCAAGAAATGCTCCTAACTCAGCAAAAGTCAAAAATGGTAGATTAGGGTTTTTATAGGAAAAGTCAACCAAACATTGAACAAGCATAACTTTCTCATACTTTATCAGAAATTTTTCTACCAAGGATTATTTTTAAGAGAATCCAATTCCATACAACTTCTCTTCAGCTCTCAAGTTCAAGAAATGCCCCAATCAAAAGATACAAGCTCATACATTATAGGTCCTTTCAAAAAGTCAACAAAAACACCTTTTGGGTCAAAGCTCCTTACATGAACATGGAAGATCCAATTGATATGAAACTAAAAGGGTTGTTTAGAGGACATCCTAAGCTCTCTAAAAAGTCCAAGAACACCCTCTTAGGGTTAAAATTGAGAGAGATAAGGATTGCACAAGTTGGGCAATTTTCAAGGAATGCATGAAATCTCAATTGTGCAAATTTGTATTTTTGAGCTATTGGGCCCAATTTTTAGAGTCCAAACGTGTTCATGATGTATCTAAGGATCTCTAAACATGTCCATGCATTATTTTGTTTTTTATTTATTTTGATTTTGTTCAAATAAATTTAAAATAAATTAAATAAATACTAAATAAATGCAAGAATATGTAAGATATAGAATATGCAAATCTTTTTTAAACCAAAGAGATCATAGCCATCTATCAAAATCGTGTGGAGTGAAAGAGGAAGTGGATCTTTTCTTTTGGAAAGATTTGAATCAAAATCTTCACACTTTAAAAGAGCATTGATCAATTGGATTTCTTCCACAATTGTTAACCTAATATGATTCACTACATAAGCACATCAACCCTAGACCAAAAGAACACAAAAAAGATGCCTCCAAACCAAGAACAAAGTTGCAAAATTATTCAAGTGTGGTGCAATTCAAAATCTCACACCCCAGCCAATCACAATCAGATCCAGGCGTTCCATCATCCTTCTGAGGATCCCAGGGGTAGAACCAACCCCTTATTGAAGGCCAAAGTATAATGAACCACCCCCTATGATAACTCACGATTTGCAAAATTCTCAAATTTCAAACTTTCGATTCATGGCATATAAATAATATCTCTGCACATATTTGAGTTTAATATCATATTTGCATATGTTTTGAACCGTTACATGCAAGCTTTGATGCCAGAATCAAGAAGTGTCATTGTTGGGGCACGAGTTTTCTTTTTCTTTGCATCTGCATTTACAGACCGTTTCAGCCAAAAAGAAGACCACCATCGTGATCGCAGCACTCAAAATAGGGGGTAGTGTAGCATTTACGCTTTTATTCGCAATGTTTTTGCAGGTTTGAAATTTGAGTCAACCGGAGAAGGTGACCGGAGCTGGGCTCTGGCACTGTTGACCAGCCTAGACTCTGGTGGCTTAAATGGTATTTTGTCATTGGTCCAAGAGAGATTTGATCTGGCGCGTTTTGACAATTTAACCATTGACTTCTTTTATCATTATAATATTTTTGTGTCATTTTGTACATGAAATAACAAGTTGGCTGAGTGGTAGAAGGGACGCGTGTAAAGGTAAGAGACCTAGGTTCGATTCCCAGGTCTTGAATTTTATTTTTCTAATGAGTTTCCTCCAGATCCAGTGTAGCCAGGCTATTCACACTTACCATGGGCTAGCAGGTCAACACCATTAGATCTCAGTTGACTTGGATCCAGCGCCTCCAACATGCAGGATTACCATAGACCCTCATAACACAACCACACTGAACCACACGCTTGCATTCGGTTTGTTGAAGTTCTGGGCCTTGAAATCCAGCAGCACCCCCCCCCCCCCAGAAAAATTAATTTTTGCAAATTAATTTAATTAACCCTTTCCTTTACATAATCTACCCCCCCTTACTCAGAAAATCTCGAAAAAGGTCTTTTTCTGTTCTTTTCACCCTTTCCTTTGTTGGATAAAATAAAAGTCGATGGAGACTCTTGCTTACCATAACATTTGCGAACAAAAAATGCAAACCAGTATAACAGTCGGTTCTGCCACCGTATCACAGAACTGGCGACTCTACTGGGGAATTTAATAAAAGTGGGGTTTACCTTAGGGTCTAGTTCATTTCTAATTTGTTTTCTTTATCTGTTTTGATTGCTTTGATTTTAAGGGTATTATTTGGGTTACTATAGATCCTACACTCGGATCTGGGGAAACATTTTAGGTAAGTAGCAATAGATCATGGAAACTGTGTGGGGTATACCGACACGGTTGAAGCTATAGCTACATTGATGCGACACTTTGGTGGCTACCGGTAGCCCTTGAGTTAATCAAGGAAAATACGGGGCCGCTGCGTGGTGTCATGAAGCGTCAACTGACCTTAGAACCTTAATTGAACAACTTGGCTATTAGGACGTAGTGAGATAGCCGTCTTTGGTGTATTCCCAAATTCGGTTGATACTCGATACTACACTCATTAAGATTTGACTCCCGAGTTTTGTTTGGTGGCAAGTCAGTTGTCTATCAGAACGAAACTTGTGGAAAAGATTAGTGATATTGAGATCCCTTAGAATCCGGTTACTATTTATAGGACAGGTTGAACCAATCAAAACTTCAAGAGGGTATTACCTTAAAACTCATGCAAGCCTTAAACCTATGGTCTTTATGTGATTTGGTTGTGCTTGCTATATCTGTGATTTCTTAGCATAATCATGACATCATAACATGGAATATCATACTAACCATTTCAAGGATTTTCTAGGGCTTATCTTTGTCTTGTTTTGTAGGACATGACATCCGCTCGCAGGAACACTATCCAAGTCAACCTTGTGAAGGTACCTCCTCAACTCAAGGAATTAGCATCAAGGATTCCTGAAAGCTCTCCCTTCACTGAAATACATGGTCGACTTTTCAACTTGGTCACCTTAAACTCTGATGAAGAAATGATAAAGGTTCTCTTTCAGTTCTTTGACCCGTTACACCATTGCTTCACTTTTCCTAATTACTAGCTAGTTCCTACTATGGAGGAGTTTTCTCAGTTATTGGGGATACCTATCCTTAATCAGTTACCATTCAATGGTATGGAAAGAGACCCAAAACCCAAAGAGATTGCTCAAGCTCTATCTTTACAATGGTCTGATGTAGTGGCAAATTGGGAAACCATAAGAGGTATCCAAGGATTTCTAGCTAATTTTTTATTTGAGAAAGCTCACCATTTTTGGGATACCCTGGATTTACAAGCTTTTGAAGAAGTTTTGGACCTTCTCATCTATGGGATGGTACTATTCCCTAACACGGACCAACTCATAGATGTGAATGCGGTTAAGGTTTTTTTGTCTCATAATATTGTGCCTACTTTACTTGGAGATATTCTACACTCTCTGCATACTCGCACTCTAAAGAGAAGAGGGACCCTTATGTGTTTCACTCCTCTATTGGCTACGTGGTTTATTTTGAACCTACCTCGGTCTGTTTTAAAGAATGAGCAGGGTATGAGATGGTCTCATAGGTTGATGTCCCTCACACATTCGGATATTCACTAGTGTTCTCGATCCATGGAGAATGTTACCATCATTGATCGCTGTGGGGAATTCCCTAATATCCCTCTCTTAGGCATTAGGGGAAGAATCACTTATAATCCTTGTTTGGCGTTGCGACAGTTTGATTATGCTATAAGGGATGGTCCTCACGACACACTCGTCCAAGGAATCACATTTGACTATGACAATGATGTTCAGGGTTATCGTAAGAGGTTCATTCAAGCTTGGGGCATGATAAACAGAGTTGATAGCAGGACACTGGGGCATAAGAATTCCATCCCTCTTGAGCCTTACCTCAAATGGGTGCGAGCTCGTGCTCAATGTCTTATGATGCCTTACCCCGCCATCTTACCTGTGATTATGGAGCTAATTGCTAAGGGAGACACTCCTTACATTGTTCTTCATCCTAACATGCCAACTGATTTTGAGGAGCTACGGAAATCCAGGATCCAACTCAAAGAAGAACGGGATACCTTTGAAACCGAATTCTACGCCAGGGAGAAGAAGGTTTTAGAACTCACCAGGTTACTTCACGAAGAGAAGAGTATAAACGCATACATTTCACCAAAGAGGATGCGCCTGTGGGAAACATGAGTCTTTCTTCGCTTGGAGATTTTATTTTTTGCTTTGCTACTTCCTTTTATAAGCCCAAGAGGCATCATAGTACATGTTGTACCCCAAAATTTACCCTCTCACTTATCAAGAATTTGCTCACAAAATCTCCTTGGGCTCAAGACTGCACTAGGGTTTGATCAGCTCAAGACACCTCCTTATGCACCGATGACCAAAATTAGGGTTTGGGTTTGCACAAGTATTTTTGAACTATCAATGCTTCATATGACTTTCATGGACCATTATGAACCCCCAAGATTACTCATGTCAAGTTTCAAGCTTTGGATCACACTTTTGATCAGTCAATTGAGCAGTTGACCTAAAAATCAGTTGTATTGGGGGAAAAGTCAACCATGGCCAATTTGCAGTCAAACTTCATAATTTTTTATCCACAAAAACATTTTAGACTCATGTATCATTTGATCAAGTTTGGACCATAATTCCTCAAGACATTTGATCAAATCTCCAAAAGGCCAAAATGGTCAAAATTAGGGTTTTTACTGAGAAAGGGCAATTTCTGATTTTTGACCTAGAAAATGATCAATTGGTTTAAGGCATGATCTCAAGAGTCCAATTGCACCATTTTTTACCTAATGACATGGTTCAAAATATTGCAAGTCCATTGGATTGACAGATGAATTTTTGCAGTCAACTGATCAAAAGTCAACTATACACTGAAAAGTCAAACTTTGACTTTTTGGTCAAATTCAAGTGCCAAAGATCATAATTCATCAAAACAGGTCAAAATATGAAAATTATTCACCAAGAAATCAAAAATTCAAGATTTCATTTTGAAAAGTTAAAATTTCTAAACTTAGAAATTTTTCTAAGTGTTGAAAATTCATGAGTTTTAATAACTTTGAGCCTAATTTTCACCATGATGCAAAATGACTCAAGAGAAACTTCCAACATAAAGTTGTAGATCTCCATGAAATATACAACTTTTCTTCACACAACTTCTTCCAAAAGTGCTTGGATCTCAAGTTATAATTTTATGAATACATGCTCGTGAACTAAAAAAGACTGAAATTTTGCCCTAGTTAGGCAGATTTTTGAACTAACTTCATGGAAATTTTTCACATAGTTCCAAGTGGAATCTTCAAAAGAAATTTAAAGATGGGTTGCAGAGCACATTTCAAGCTTTCCAAAATGTAAAAATACTCCTTGAGATCATTCTTGAGTAGGGAGAATCGAAGAGATGAAGTTGGTGTTTTGTCACTTGAATTACAAGGCATTTTGTGATGAACAAAAATCTAATTTCTAACCTATCCTGCACAATCTTGTTTTGCAGGCTTCTAAACCTTAAGATCTATCTATAATCAGAAGATTACACTTGCTTTTGAGCTATTATCCAAGTGTTCCAAGCATTGTCCAAGCCAATTTGCCATTTTTGGGAGAAAGCTACCATTCCATTCTTGAAAAGTTGCTTTAATCACAAAGTCAACTAGTCTTGAGCTTCTAACTTGTTCTTTCAGCACACACAACCCCTATAATCCAAAATCAAGGTGTCTAAGGCCTGAAGAAGCTCAGGATATGCTTGTACAACATTTGAGATTTGTCATTTCACTTTTCTTCAAAAGCAAGTTATAAAGCCATAACCCTATAACTCAAAAACCTGGAGTTACTTTGTACTCTAATATTTTCCATACATATTAATAAGTTCATTGCAAGATGAGACACGATTCCAAGCATACTAAAACTCTCCAAAACACCATTGTTGCACAAAAACTGCCCAACTTGACAGTTTTGAGCCAAAACTCATCATCTTCATTTCCACTCGTGCGTTTTGAAAACCAATAATTCAAAAACTTTCTATACATCATACCAAAATAATACAGGCCCCTGTTTTAAGACTGTAACTCCTCCATCGCTATCCACCATTTTCAAATATCAAGCTTGCAGGTTGACTTGAGTAGAGAGATTCAGGGACTTTCAAGGCAAAGTAGGAGTTGGAATACACTCAAGGAGGTCCAGGCAAGCTAAACAGATCCTCAGTCCATCTCGAAAGTTGCTCAAACTCCATTCACGACTCTAGCTGCAAGAGGTAAGTTTTCAAACTTCTATCATTTCGTACAAGCATCATTTGATCCTGATTTGTGAAGACAAAATGTAGATATCTTTTCTCTAAAGCTAACCATGTTCATAGTTCCCATTAATATTGATTGTATAGAGAATTCTGGATTTGAAAATTCTGATAAAATTAGGTTTTAATTTAGGGCCAGCAAAATTAGTCTTCATCTTTGACTTTTATCTTACATAAGTTATATGGTTGGATTCGTGAGGAAAAATAGCACAACTTTCATGTTTTCATTTTCCATTTTTGTTGAGAAATGAATGAGATACATGTGGTCCTGCTGGCTGAAGGTTGAAGACGAAGTACAGGCCATGGAAATGTTTTACCTTATGTATTTATTCTTTCATTTAAGTTAACGGATGTACAGCCACCCGAGTGTAAGGCAGCGCACGTTATTGATAGAGGTCGTGGGTTCGAACCTCAGCGCTGCCTTTTGCAAATGTTTTTACATTTTTTTTTGTCTTTTTTGGTTCCTTCCAGCACATGGGCCTCCCCCATCCTGGGCATGACTTATTTCTAACCTTCCCCCCCCCCCCCCCCCCCCCCCCCCCCCATGTTTCATATTTGCACCCTGGCCCAATTTATTTATTTGTTTATTTATTTCATTTTTATTTTTCTTAAATATTTCTTTTCTAAAATACTAAAAATCATAAAAAACACAAAAAATGATATATTTTATATTTTTATTTTATTTTATTTTCTCTATAAACAAAAAATGTTTTATTTACTAAACTTTATTTATTTTTATTAACTAAATCTTATAGACTTAATTAATAATTATATTATTTATTTTTCTTCATACCATTTTAAAATATATTATTTAAATACCAAAAAAGACTAAAAAATATTTTTAATGCTATAAATATTTTCAAGATAAAAAATGCTAAAAAAAAATACTTTCCTTAACTTATTTTCTTTTTATTAATTAATAGCATTAGGGTTTTATTTTAAAAAAAATCTTTTTCTTAATAAATTCAAACTTAATTATATCATTTATTTAAATTAGGTTAAGACAAAAAAATCTTTTTTTCATAAAAATCAAACAAAATTTTTTTTCTTTACATTTTTATCCTTATACATTTATCCATCATTATACTTTGCATTTATGTAATTCTTATACAAATTCAATTTGGTTGTAATAGATTAATTAGGTTTATATTCTTGCAATCCCCATTTACCAAATTGTACACCCCCTCCCCACAAATGTTGTAATATCGTAGTAACTTAATTTCACAATTTATCGCTTTTACATAATATGCTAGTAATTAGGGTTTGTATGGAAAGAATAAAATCAATCAAATAGAAAACCCTAATTCAAGACAAAAACAAGCATGAAAACAACACACTTGCACACAAGCACCCCTAGGGTAAAATCCACTTGGTTGCCTTACAAAATGGCCATATTACGCATGTGAGGTATCATAGCAAAAGCAAGCAAATACAAGATCATAGTCCCTCGATGATGCTATCTAAGTTGCCTTACAAATGATCTTAGTCCCTCAAAAAGGAATGCTAAGATACCTTGCAACATTGTTAATAATGGTTATACGATGACCCACGCTCGTCCCGTTTACATCCAAAGATAAGGTTGCTTACCAAATCAATGGTAAGACAACAATGTCAATGGAAAATAAAATGAACAAGAAAGACATTTGAGTAGGTAGATTGCTCCTAATTACTTGCTCCATTTCAAAACAAACATCCTTTCTATTTTCAAAACAAACACCTACACTTTCAAAACATCTTACAAACTTGAAAAAAATTTCAAAAGATCAACATCTTTGTATACATTCTTACCAAAGAGAATCATTACAAAGATTGTCTAAACAATGGCCTCTTTACAAAATACTTTCAAAAACCACACAAAGCATAATTTCAAACAAAAGCAAGTGATCTAGCAAGTAACTAAGAGCCCATGGAAAACCATGGATGAAAAGGGTGCTAATACCTTCCCTTTTCATAATCTACCCCCCGAACTCAAGAAATAATCTCAAAGGTCTTTCATGTGCTTTTTCACCTTTCCTTTTGGATAAAAGAAAAGTAGGTGGCGACTCTTGCTAACCGCAACATTTGTGATCAAACGCAAAACCCTCAAGTCAGTTCTCCCACCGTATCACAGAACCGGCGACTCTGCTGGGGACATTTTAAAAGTGGGGTTACCTTAGGGATAGATCACATTTATTTGCTTACATTGTTTGACTTGTATTCTTTACATTATTGTTCTTTATTTGGGTTTGAATCCTCTACCCGGATTTGGGATACATCATAGGTAAGTAGCAATACGTTTTGGAAACTATGTGGGGTATACCGACATGGTCTAAGCAATAGCTACGTTAGTGCGACATATTTGTGGGTACCGGTAGCCTTTGAGTTAATCAAAGAGAATACGGGGCCGCTGAGTGATTTCATGAAGCACTAATGAACTTTTAGAACCTTTACTTGACCAACTTGACCTTTAGGATGTAGTGAGATGACCGACTTTGGTGCAGTCTGAAGTTGTTAGATACTCGATACTACACTCATTGAGGTTTGGTTTCTTGGGATATTTCGGTCGCCATTAAAGAGGCTTGAGCTGAAACAATGACCAAGGAAACAATCCAGTGATATTGAGCTCCTTAGAACCCGGTTACTATTACTAGGACAGGTTTAAGCCAACTAAACTTCAAGAAGGTACTTACCTATAAAACTCCATTCAAGCCTAAACCTAAGGATTTGTTTGTTTTGTTTATATATGCATACTTGTACATAACATCATGAACATCATACACATTCACTAACCATTTCAGGGATTTTGGGATTCATCTTTGTTCTTGTTTTGTAGGATATGGATTCACTTTGCAGAAAAACTATTCAAGTCAACCTTGTAAGGATCCCTCCACAACTTAAGGAGCTAGCTTCAAGGATTCCTGAAAAATCTCCATTTACCGAAAGACATGGTCGTCTACTCAACTTGGTCACCTCTAACACAGATGAGGAGATGATGAAGGTGCTCTTTCAGTTCTTTGATCCTTTACACCATTGCTTCACATTTCCCGACTATCAACTTGTGCCTACTTTGGAAGAATTCTCCCAACTCTTGAGGATTCCCATTCTCAATCAACTGCCTTTCAATGGTACGGAAAGAGACCCAAAGCCAGAAGAGATTGCTCAAGCTCTACACTTGCACTCATCTGATGTCACAACTCATTGGGAAACAAGAAGTGGTGTCAAAGGTTTCCTAGCAAAGTTCATGTTTGAGAAAGCCCAAAGTTGTTGGAATTCCTTGGATCTGCAAGCCTTTGAGGAAATTGTGGCTCTCATCATCTATGGGATGGTTTTGTTTCCAAATCTTGACCAACTCATAGATGTGAACACCGTCAAAATCTTCATATCCCGCAACCCAGTGCCTATATTACTAGGAGACATCCTACATTCTTTTCACATTCTCACAATGAGGAAAAGAGGTGTTCTTATGTGTTGCACTCCACTCTTGGCAAGATGGTTTATTTCTCATCTTACCCAATCTGTATTAAAAAATGATCAAGGTTCAAGGTGGTCACAAAGGTTGATGACAATCAAACATTCAGACATTCATTGGTGCTCCCGATCCAAAGATAATGTTATCATTGTTGACCGTTATGGAGAATTCCCTAATGTCCCCTTACTTGGCATTAGGGGAGGTATCACCTACAATCCCTGCTTAGCCTTAAGACAGTTTGGTTATGCCCGAAGGGATGGCCCGCATGAGATGATGATTCAAGGTTTGGTATGTGACTATGACAACGACGATCAAGGTCTTCTCTAAAGATTTATCCGAGCTTGGAGGATGATGAACAAGGTGGATAGCAAGACTTTGGGGCACAATAATTCCATCCCTCTTGAGCCTTACCTTAAATGGGTACGAACTCGTGCTCAGAGTTTTATGATGCCTTATCCCTCTGTTCTCCCGGTAATTATTGATCCTGTTAAGGAGGGAGATGTTCCATACACTATCCTACATCCTGACATGCCCACATCTCTTGAAGACTTACAAAGGGATTGACTATAACTCAATGGAGAGAGTGATACTTTCGAAGCCCGATTCTACGCAAGCGAGAAGAAGGTTTTGAAACTCACTAGGCTACTTCATGAGGAGCAGACTCTGAATGCCTACATTGCACCAAAGAGGATGCGTACTACCTTTTTATCTTAGAGTTTTTGTATTATTTTGCCCAAGAAGGCATTGATGTACTCAAGCTTTAATCTATTAATATAACGTGTGTTTCATTTTTGTCTAAAACAAATTTGAATCTTAAAATCCTTGAAAACATTGCAAATTCATTTACCATTCATCATAACATAAGCAGGTTTCTTGCAACAAATCTCCTCATCTCTCTACTGTTTATTTCAGTAAGATGGATCTCGAGCAAATAGTGAAGGACCTACAAGCTTAGAATACACAGTTTCAACAGTTTCTTGTGACCCTAGCCAAAGGAAAAGAAGAGTTGAAGACTTTGCTGGCAGAGGAGAAGAAAAAGAAGGCAAAGAAGGTAATTGGAGTCCTAAACATGGGAACAAGATTTCATGAGCAGACAAGAAGGACCTTAAACTTTGCAACGGCATCCGGTGAAAGAGACAATCAAGATGGGAAAGGCAAGGAAACAGTTGTCCCGTTAGAATCGGAAGAGGAAGAGGAAGAAGAAGACTATTCGAAAGAACAATACCCTCCAGTTGATGACAAGTATAAACATCTCGAAGAGCGGTTAAGCGCAATGGAAATCCAAAAAGTGCATGTGATCGGTGGATCTGGAACTGACTGTTTTTTAGCTAGTTTCGCGAAATGTCGCGGTAAGCAAGAGTCGCCACCGTCTTTTATTTTATCCAACATGGAAAGGACAAAAGCACAGAAAAATTCCTTATTGAGATTAGCTCTCGGTTCGGGAGGTAGATTTATAGAAAGGGAAGGTGTTAGCACCCTTTCTATCCATGGTTATCCATGGGCTCTTAGATACTTGCTCATTGTGTTTTCAAAATGTTTGTTTGCTTTTCAAGTGTGAGTGGGTTTGAAAAAGTTTCGTTTAAAATTTCAGTTCGACTCTTGTATCAGTCCTCAAGAGTGTTTGAAAAGTTGTTTTTGAAAGCTTTTTGAAAAGTGTCGGTGTGAAAAGAAGTTTTTGATTTGTTTTGAATTAGAGCAAGTATCTACGAGTCATCTACCTACCCTAAGGAATTAGTCTGTGTAAATGTCCTTAAGGTAGTGCCATCCCACCATTGAGAGGTAGGTAGCACCACCGTTGGAGGTGTTCGGGTCAATTCGAGGTTCGGGACATGGTGATCACCGGAGCAATGGGAAGACACCTTAGAAGCTACCCTCATCCCAGGTTCCCGGATCATGAGGACTTACTAAGACATCCTCTACTCGACGACCACCTTTTGAGGGGCAAGGCAACAGTGAAGCGTACCCTAGGGGTGGTGTGTGAATTGTGTGTCATTTTCAGTTTATTGTTTGTCTTGTCATGCATTGGTGATCTACGCTTTGATTTTATTTTTGGGCATTCATTCTTTCATGTTATTGTTTAACAGTTAAAGGTGCGGAAATTTAAAGTGCAGAAAAAATAAAGGTCCTACGCTATTACAAAGGCACGGGTCTATAACGCCAAATTAATCCAGACCCGATTTAAAATAAAGTGCAGAAAATAAATGCCTAATTAACTATTACAGGGCTTTGGAACAAGTACATTATACTTACATCAAAGAAATAAATAAAACGCGCGAAAAGAGAATATAATCGAATGCGAGGGCGTTGAACCCTTTGAAGGAATTAAAATAAAATAATTAAAATAATTAAGTTAAATAAAAAGAAAGAACTTATTTTTTATGTTTTTGTATTTATGACGTTAAAGAAAATTAAATTAATTAAAAGTCAAATAATTAATTCTAATTCTAATTGTTTTTAATTTATTAAAGAAAATGCATTAAAGTTAAAACCTAGAATTAAAACTAAATTAATTATAAAATTTATTTACAAAATTAATGGTTAATGATACTTATAATAAAAATATTTAATAAAAAAAGAAATGCTAAAGGTCTATTTTTATTATTTTTGGTTATTGTGAAAAAGAATTAAATTAACAACCTAAAATTAAATCTAAATTAATTATGGGATTTATTTACAAAATAAAACATTTAGTGAATTAAATAATGAAAATATTTTATTTTTGACTTTTTTATTTTTGTATTTTTATATTATTAAAATTAATTGGGTGAATTAAAAGAAAATAATTAACATAATTAAAATAAGTAAAAGAAAGAACAAAAAGAGAGAAAAATGCAAACATGGGGGGGGTGGTTGACCCAAACAGGAGGTATATCTGGAATTGTGAGGGTGCATTCAGAGGGTGTCCAATTCTCAGCATCGATGGAGAGGTTGTCGGTGGCTGTTGAGAAGGTTGTTGTATGGTCGCGGTGCTGCTGTGAGTGACTCGGTCTCTCGAGGAGTTTTTTTTCTTCTTTCCTATTCTTTCTGCAAAATGAAACAGCAATTCTTGTGAATTTTTGAATTTTGCGGCGGATCTGATTTGCTCTTGTCTTCCATATTTCCTGGGAAAAAAAAAACTTCGTACAAATTGTTAAATGAATCTATGTAATGTGTTATTAAAAGGGTAATGATTTTCAAGAAAAGATACAAGTTGCATATGTCAAGGTTTGAAGGTTAGATTGAAGGGATATGTGTAATGAATGAGAATTATACAGTGAATAGAAACTGTGGTGAAAATTCAGCCTTTTCTATGTACAAGACTATTGGAGAAATTGGTGAAAAAGGGTAAATCAAAAATTTAGAAATCGGAAAAAGATGTATTAGAATGTGGACTTGTGATCAAATTTCTTTTGAATTTTTTGGAATTGGTTTGGCCGTTTGAGAGATGCTTGAATTGCACTGGAAGGTTGGAAACAGTTTTCACTTTTCTTCCAATTTTTTTGAATCTTCTTTTTTCGTTTTTGGTGTCTCTCCCCCTTTGTAATGTATTGGGAAAGCTTGCATATGTATCCTTGAATGAGAATCAAAACAATATAATGCACCTTTAACCCTTGCACTTATGTTTGAGATTTTGCCATAACCTCCATTAACAAACTTTCCATCTTTGCACCAAAATTTGAATTCTTGCTTGATTAGGCCTTGG
The DNA here is from genome assembly GCA_948472305.1 of Vicia faba. Classification (NCBI taxonomy): domain Eukaryota; kingdom Viridiplantae; phylum Streptophyta; class Magnoliopsida; order Fabales; family Fabaceae; genus Vicia; species Vicia faba. Next base: position 1,044,634,924 of record OX451738.1, on the reverse strand, counting down.
TACAAATTTGGGATGTGCATAATGGTGGTTCAAAGTTATTCAATACACAATATTCCCTTTAATTAACCTTTTTAATTTTTATTTGATTTTAAAAGATTTAAAATGCATTAAATCCAATAAAATTAAATAAAAATGAAAAAATTAATTTTAAATTTTGAAATAATTTGTGGGACACGTGGGAAGCATGGCCAAGCTGATTCAAGTGGAAAAAGTGGGCCCCTTTTGTCAAAAATGAATTTTCAAGGATAATTTCCTTTGGCCATTTCACAAAAATTTCCCAACTTCTCCAATGCATATCTTGCTCAATTTTTAAGCTTTGATCATGTTCTTGGACATTTTAGAAAGGACTTGAAGTCCTCTAACCAATGTCTTTGGTCCCATGTCATTTTGATTTACCAATCTCAAGTTATGGTCTTTGACTTAAAGTCCCTTTTTGTTGACTTTTGAAAATGACCTATAATGTTGAAATTGATAACTTTTTGTGAGAGCATTTCTTGAACTTGGAGTGTGAAGATGAGTTGTAGGAAATGTCTTCCCCTTCAATATGAGAATTGGATGGAATTTTTCTGATGAACCATGAAAAAGTTATGCCCTGGTCAAGTTACAGTTGACTTTTCAGCTGTTCAAAAACAGAAACTTTTGCATCTTGATGATTTTTGAGCCATACTTTGAGAATCATGATCAAGCATTGATCAAATGATGTTTGTGGCTTCAAAATGAGATGTTGACCAAAAATTTGAACTTTTGACTGTCAAATGACCATTTTGCCCCTACAGTTGACTGTAGTGCAATTAGGGTTTTGACTGTGCAATTTTGTGCTGAAAGTCTTGAAACTTGATATGAGGACACTTGACCATATTTATAAGCATGTGGGACTTGATTGGACCCTTGGAAACTTCATTTTCTTGATCAGAACCAAAACCCTAATTTTGACTGTTTAGGAGGCCCTTGAACTGTGCAACCCTTGGGGAATTTTGAAGCTTGACTTGGCAATTTCTTGGAGAATATGGGAGGGAAAATTTTGGGGTACAACAGTTGCCCCTGTTCAATCTTCTTAAACCTGAGGATGCAGATTGGCTGACGTGCCTTTCGTAATCCGAAGGTGGAAGATGATTGAACACTAGAGTGCCCAGCAATTTGCGCTCACATAGTGTGATGGTGGGAACGGGCTTATAGATGCCATGCTGAGAGATGCTAGAAGGTGGATGGGCTTATAGATGCCATCTGGATGTTGATCGTGTAAGAGATTCCTTAGCGAGAACCTGCATACCTGCAAAAGAAAAATGAGTACCTGACATGTTGCAGGAGCTGGTTTTCAGATGCTTTGTATAGATGTGTCCCGACTGGTTACAGGAGCTGAGTCTGGAGCTTCAAACAGCGATGAATGAACCAGGGATGGTTACTACCTCAACAGGAACGGTGAGAGAACCTTGGGTGACTTTAACTTCAACAGCAATCATTGAGCAAAATCTTGGGATTACCACCTCCGCAGGATCGGGAAGAGAACCATAGGCAATTATAATCTCAAAAGCGGACGTTTTGAGAAAAACCTGGATTGGAATTATCGTCTCCGCAGGATTGGGGAGAGAACCATAGGAAATTATAATCTCAACAGCGGACGTTTGAGAAAAACCTGGGTTGGAATTATCATCTCCGCAGCATCGGGGAGAGAACCATAGGAAATTATAATCTCAACAGCGGACGTTTGAGAAAAACCTGGGTTGGAATTATCATCTCCACAACATTGGGGAGAGAACCATAGGAAATTATAATCTCAAAAGCGGACGTTTAAGAAAAACCTGGGATGGAATTATCGTCTCCGCAGCATCGTGGAGAGAACCATAGGAAATTATAATCTCAAAAGCGGACGTTTGAGAAAAAACCTGGGTTGGAATTATCGTCTCCGCAGGATTGAGGAGAGAACCATAGGAAATTATAATCTCAAAAGCGGACGTTTGAGAAAAACCTGGGTTAACTTCTACTGAGTCTTCATCAGAAAAATTTGTTTGGGGTCGATTTAGCTGGACTAGAGAAGGCCTTGGACTGGATAAGAAATCTTTGGAGTCGATTAACTGAACCGGTCTAGGTCTTGAAATATGATTGAGAACTTAGCTGAATCTTTCCTGAAAGGTAAAGGTCAGTCATATGCAATGCATGATATGGATCAAGCGATGATGTTCTCAACATAAATGAGATTTGTAAGATATGATGCGTATATGCATGCTAAAATGATGTATGAGAATGTTTAGGAGTATATGTTTTCGTCTAGGAAAGTAAATCCTTGACGGGTGCCGGGAAGTCACTCCTGGGCTGACGTGGAAGAAAAGAGCTTCTTATTTCCGCTGGGGATAATGGTTGCAAGCATACCGGTAGGAGAAGATAACTCCGTTGGGGGATAAACTTGGCGAATGGATTACTCTGCGGGGAGAAAATCACTCTGACGATCTTGCTGGGGAACAATACTCTGTGGGGAGAGAGGTACTTTGCTCGGATATTGATGGTAACTTCGCTGGGGATACCATTGTTATGTTGGAAGTGTGATGAACTCCGCTGGGGATGGGGAGACTTCGCCGAGGACAATCTTTCTGTGGCTTTTGCCTGAGGATAACCCAGTTATATCCTGGTAGGGAAATAACCTTTGAAGAAAGCCGGGAGACGCGTTCGTGCTCTGCGGGGAAGAAGCTTCCAGAATCTACTGGGGAAATTTTTGAGATGTACTTTTTGTAAGTTGAAAGAGGGAACCTATGTAGGGTTACTTTGAGGTTGGGCTCGCGTGAGGATGCATTTGGAGTTGAAGGAAACCTGTGTAGGGTTTCTTGATGACGAGTTCGTGTAAAACTTCATATTTAGAAAGAGAGGACCTGTGTAGGGTTTCTTGATGGCGAGTTCGTGTAAAACTGCATCTTTGGAGGGAGGAAACCTGTGTAGGGTTTACTGACAATGAGTCCGTATAAGACTGTATCTAGAGCTGAGAAGGAAACCTGTGTAGGGTTTACTGATGACGAGTCCGTGTAAAACTGCATCCTTAAAAATAGAGAACCTGTGTAGGGTTTCTGGGTGACGAGTCTGTGTAAAACTACATCTGGAGTTTTGAGAAGGAAACCTGTGTAGGGTTTACTGATGACGAGTCCGTGTAAAACTATGTCTGGAAAGAGATAACCTGTGTAGGGTTATTTCAGGATAAGTCCGTATAAAACTTCTTGATGAACCGGGGTAGGGTTATCTTTGAGGTAAGTCCGTGTAAGACTTCCGGATGAACCGGGGTAAGGTTATCTTTGAGGTAAGTCCGTGTAAGACTTCTGGAGGAAACCGGGGTAAGGTTACTTGTGGAGGGTGAGTCCGTGTAAGACTTCGTGATGAACCGGGGTAAGGTTATCTTAAGATGAGTCCGTGTGAGACTTCGTCTGAAAATTGAGAAGGAACCGGTGTAGGGTTACTTTGATGATAAGTCCGTGTAAGACTTTTTTGAAAGAAAAGGAACCGGTGTAGGGTTACTTGTGGATGAGTCCGTGTAAGACTTTGTCTGAAAGCTGAGAAGGAACCGGTGTAGGGTTACTTTGATGATAAGTCCATGTAAGACTTTTTCTGAAAGAAAAGGAACCGGTGTAGGGTTACTTGTGGATGAGTCCGTGTAAGACTTTGTCTGAAAGTTGAGAAGGAACCGGTGTAGGGTTGCCTGATGATGATCAAGTGGATGATCGTCCAGTTTGGTTTCGGATGTTAACCCTTGATCTGGAATTTGTAAAGGTAGATGGTAATCATCTTTGTATTAACCTTTCCTGGGTACTTTGGTTGACAGAGCAACTGGATCTCCTGGACGACTCATTATTGCCCCTGTTTCTGAGGTGAGGGGAAAAGATATCTTGTGGAGGTGTTGGATGACTGCCGATTGACAAATCTTCCTTTTGGTAGGCAAGTGACGAGATGCCGGGACATAGTCGTACGCTTTGATCCCTAACTTTTGCCTGGACCTCCCTTTCGGGTTTTCAGTCCACCGGGATACCCATTTTTGCCCAAGCCGCCTTTTCAGGTTTTCGACTTGCCGGGTGTACAAATTTTTCTTTTTCATCCCTTATTTTGCCCGAACCCTTTTGGTTCGCCGGGAAGCCCTTATTTTTGCCTAGGTGTGTCAACCTAGCGGGTCTTTGATTACGCGTAGTATTCTTTTTCGACTATGTCCACGCTCTCAGGGTGTAGGGGGGTGCCCCTGTTGATAGTGTTGTGTTGCCCTGCTACCAGAAGATGTCCGATCGTGCAAGATTCGTTGCTGGAATACCACCAGTGACTCGGGCGGAGGTTTTCCCCAAGCTAGTTGGCCTTGAGAGATTCCTCGAATCTTGACTGGACTGCCCCAGATGATAGACACTGATCATGCCATGCCCCTTGATTGGAAGTGTTTCTTCCACTTGAGGTGATCTCTTTGTTGAGAGGACTTTTGTTCATTAGATGTTCGTCGTGAAAATTTCTCTGTTGTTCAAACAAATAGTCATATGCAAACAAGGTTATTTTAAGAATGCAAAGGCTTATGTCTGTCTTGAAGTTTTTTTGAAAAATGCATTTTTTCAATAAAAACAGCAAATTTTGTAAAATGTGATGTCAACTCGTTATTTTACCGCAAGCCTTAAGGAGTCAGGATACTTTTCGTAACAGTATGCTTTCGAACTAACCCATGCTTCAGCTAGGACTTTTAAGGGTTATAACGTGGCCTGGTTCATGGTTCAAGAAACAAAGGATAAAGGCTCAAATTATTTGTACCCACCCGCTCTTCGTGATGTTCTTCAATCCTAAACTCAGCCGATCGTGCGCTAGACTTTGTTTGAGTCTTTGCCTAGATGTTCAAATGATGATTCAGATATTGATGATTCATTCTGAATAGGCAGTCTTTTTTTTTGTTTTTGTTGAGGGTTTGTGCGACCTCTTTCTTTTTGATTTTGCTATCCCTAAATTTTGCCTGAACTGTTTCTTTTGTGATTACAGTCAGCGGGATGCCCCAGTTTTGTAAGTCTCCTTCATAGGTTTTGACTTATTGGTTTTTTATTTTTGAGATATAATGACTTCCTATCTTTATGGTTATTTAGAACCATCATTGTCTTTTGTTTCAGAAGAACTTCTTTTGATGCCATTCGTTGTGCACTTGGATCAGCTGAGAGAACTACCCTGCCCCAGGTTATGATTAAGGGTTTTAATTTTCGAAAAGAAAAACTCCTACTTCTTTGGCTCAAAGGGGTCGACGAGGGATTATCTTCCTTATAACTCCAGTGTTTAGGGATTGAAACAATGTCTGTACCTCATCAGCGGGGTCTGTTCAAAAGCATACTGTAAAGATCGTGGTATCGTTTTCGTCATCCTCCCTCAAGAGGCTTAGAATTTTCAGTCAAGAGTTGATCATCACAAAAATAGGAAAGCAGTTTTAAGTACAGTAAACATAATTAATTCAAGACAGACATGTGTAATGCATTCATGAAATAAAAGAGTTTAACATGATAATTATTTGTTTGAACAAGAAAATAAAAATACAACTTGAATTCAAATGAACAAAAATCTCTCAATCCTAGCCATGTTTTGGCAAAGGAGCAGTGGTCACAACGGGAGTCTCAGCAGGCTCGAACTCGATCTCCTTAGCGTCGATCATATTCTGGATCTTATACTTCAGCGCCCAACAGTCCTCAGTATCGTGCCCCGGGCTATCAGAATGATAAGCACACCTCGCTTCTGGATTGTAGTTTGGAGAGGAGGTCTTGGGATTTGCAGGAGGGTTGATCACCGCAATCAGGTTCATTTTCAACATGTGCTGTAATGCTTGTGACCATGGCATGTTGATGTTGGTGAATTGTCTTTTAGGCTCGTCCGGCCTTCGCTGATTTCCCTTTTATGGTTGGCGGTGTGGTGCAGAACCAGAGATCATGACTGCCCCTGCCTGTTGGTCACGACGACTCTTTTGACCGTATGCAGCATTAGACTCTTTCTTGCCCATGTAAGGCTTTTGGTGAGTATCCGAAGGTGTGGCCTCCTGAATCTTCCCACTCTTGATACCAGCTTCGATTCTTTCCCCAGTCAGAATGAGGTCGGTAAACCCTGCAGATGAATTACCAATGAGATAATTGAAGAATGGCCCGGATAGGGTCCCTAAGAACATATCAACGAGTTCCCGGTCGGTCAAAGGTGGTTGTACCCTCCCAGCAAGGTCCCTCCATCTCTGCGCATATTCTTTGAAACCTTCTCCCGATCCTAACGACATACCCTGGAGTTGGGTACGTGTAGGAGCGAGGTCGGCATTATACTGATACTGCTTGTAAAAAGCAGTAGCCAACTCCTCCCAGTTACGAACCTTGGTCCCATCCAGCTGATAGAACCATTCGAGGTGAGTCCCTGAAAGACTCTCCTGGAAGAAGTGGATCCACAAGTTCTTGTCTACAGTGTATGGTTGAATCTTCCGCACATAAGATCTGAGATGCAGCCTGGGACAGGATGCCCCATCATACTTAGCAAAAGAAGGAACCTTGAATTTGTGTGGGATCACCACACCAGAAGATAGACCCAGGTCCCCGAAATCCAACCCAGGCACTTGTTGAATTTCCATGGCATTCAGACGATCCTCTAGTTGCTTGTACCGGTCCTCAGCAGGGGGGTACTGTTCATCATTGAAGTCTGTCTCGGTGTCGGAGACCATAGGGCTAGGAACCTCTCTCCCTTGGTGACTGCCTTCCCCCACAGATGGAGTAGTCCTCTCAGCTTCATTCTGCAGTGTGTTCCCAGATCTGCGTCTAGGGTTGAACAAAACAATCCTCTTCTTCTTCTGAATCAGAGTCTTTAATTCCTTTTGACGTTGGGCTAGGCTCATAATCAACTCCTGGAACTGGGCATTCTGGGCCTGGAGGGCCTTGATAGCTTGTCCATCAGATGATTCAGGATTCATGATGACGGCTGTAATAAACAGCGAAGAAGGTAAGTGACCTGCAACAAGTGTACCTGTAATGAAATGATATGTATGATATGCATGCGATGTTTTCTAGGATCTCGCGGGGTAGACAAGAAAAATTGTTAGAGTTGAATTTCGTAGCTTGGTTGAAGGAACTGCATGTTGTTGAGAGTCCTTCTTCAAGGGTCAAAGGCTCACCATATCCAGTGGGTCATAGCCTCTGACAACCTTGGCTTAGAGGAAAATAAATCCCCTTTGCCCCTGGCTAGGCAGTTTGGTCCATCGTGACCTGCACCACAGACCCTTGAGATCCTTGAAATGGATTAGTCCTTATGTAGGATGCATGCAATGGCATGATGTCATAATGTTATGCTATGCGTGGGGTAATATAGGTAAACCCTGTTATGAGTCCCATTTAAGGACTGTAAACAAAACCTGCAAGAAACTCAAATGTCAGATAACAAGCATGCAAGTAGTCAAGTTGGAAGGCACACAAGTCACACAAGAGAAGCCCTTAGAGTTTAAGGCCAGCATGAGGTCTGGGTATTACCCTCTTGAAGTTGGTGGGTTCATACCTGTCCTAATCAAAAGTAACCGGGTTCTAAGGATCTCAATATCATTGGATTGCTTTCATTGTTCATCGTTTCAATTTAGCCACTGACTGGCGATCAAAATATCCCAAGAAAACAACCCTCAATTGAGTGTAGTATCGAGTATCAACCGACTTCGGAGTACACCAAAGTAGTTATCTCACTACCCTAAAGAGGCCAAGAGGGTTCAATTAAGGTTCCTAAGGTCTGTTGATGCTTCACGACACCACGCGGAGGCCCCGTACTCTCCTTGATTGACTCAAGGGTTACCGGTACACACCAAAGTGCCACATCAACGTAGCAGACTGCTTCAACCATGTCGGTATACCCCGCACAGTTCCCTCACAGCCTTGTTGCTACTTTCTAATAAGGTATCCCCAGACCCGGGTTAGGATCTATAGAACTCCCAAGACAGTCCCACAATTTGAAGCAAACAAATCAAAGCAATTGAAAACACAGTGATCTTAGTCCTAAGGTACACCTCACTTTAAAGAGTATTATCCCCAGCAGAGTCGCCAGTTCTGTGATCGGTGGATCTGGAACTGATTGTTTTTTAGCTGGTTTCGCGAAATGTCGCGGTAAGCAAGAGTCGCCACCGTCTTTTATTTTATCCAACATGGAAAGGACAAAAGCACAGAAAAATTCCTTATTGAGATTAGCTCTCGGTTCGGGAGGTAGATTTATAGAAAGGGAAAGTGTTAGCACCCTTTCTATCCATGGTTATCCATGGGCTCTTAGATACTTGCTCATTGTGTTTTCAAAATGTTTGTTTGCTTTTCAAGTGTGAGTGGGTTTGAAAAAGTTTCGTTTAAAATTTCAGTTCGACTCTTGTATCAGTCCTCAAGAGTGTTTGAAAAGTTGTTTTTGAAAGCTTTTTGAAAAGTGTCGGTGTGAAAAGAAGTTTTTGATTTGTTTTGAATTAGAGCAAGTATCTACGAGTCATCTACCTACCCTAAGGAATTAGTCTGTGTAAATGTCCTTAAGGTAGTGCCATCCCACCATTGAGAGGTAGGTAGCACCACCGTTGGAGGTGTTCGGGTCAATTCGAGGTTCGGGACATGGTGATCACCGGAGCAATGGGAAGACACCTTAGAAGCTACCCTCATGCCAGGTTCCCGGATCATGAGGACTTACTAAGACATCCTCTACTCGACGACCACCTTTCGAGGGGCAAGGCAACAGTGAAGCGTACCCTAGGGTGGTGTGTGAATTGTGTGTCATTTTCAGTTTATTGTTTGTCTTGTCATGCATTGGTGATCTACGCTTTGATTTTATTTTTGGGCATTCATTCTTTCATGTTATTGTTTAACAGTTAAAGGTGCGGGAATTTAAAGTGCGGAAAAAATAAAGGTCCTACGCTATAACAAAGGCGCGGGTCTACAACGCCAAATTAATCCAGACCCGATTTAAAATAAAGTGCAGAAAATAAATGCCTAATTAACTATTACAGGGCTTTGGAACAAGTACATTATACTTACATCAAAGAAATAAATAAAACGCGCGAAAAGAGAATATAATCGAATGCGAGGGCGTTGAACCCTTTGAAGGAATTAAAATAAAATTATTAAAATAATTAAGTTAAATAAAAAGAAAGAACTTATTTTTTATGTTTTTGTATTTATGACGTTAAAGAAAATTAAATTAATTAAAAGTCAAATAATTAATTCTAATTCTAATTGTTTTTAATTTATTAAAGAAAATGCATTAAAGTTAAAACCTAGAATTAAAACTAAATTAATTATAAAATTTATTTACAAAATTAATGGTTAATGATACTTATAATAAAAATATTTAATAAAAAAAGAAATGCTAAAGGTCTATTTTTATTATTTTTGGTTATTGTGAAAAAGAATTAAATTAACAACCTAAAATTAAATCTAAATTAATTATGGGATTTATTTACAAAATAAAACATTTAGTGAATTAAATAATGAAAATATTTTATTTTTGACTTTTTTATTTTTGTATTTTTATATTATTAAAATTAATTGGGTGAATTAAAAGAAAATAATTAACATAATTAAAATAAGTAAAAGAAAGAACAAAAAGAGAGAAAAATGCAAACATGGGGGGGTGGTTGACCCAAACTGGAGGTATATCTGGAATTGTGAGGGTGCATTCAGAGGGTGTCCAATTCTCAGCATCGATGGAGAGGTTGTCGGTGGCTATTGAGAAGGTTGTTGTATGGTCGCGGTGCTGCTGTGAGTGACTCGGTCTCTCGAGGAGTTTTTTTTCTTCTTTCCTATTCTTTCTGCAAAATGAAACAGCAATTCTTGTGAATTTTTGAATTTTGCGGCGGATCTGATTTGCTCTTGTCTTCCATATTTCCTGGGAAAAAAAAACATCGTACAAATTGTTAAATGAATCTATGTAATGTGTTATTAAAAGGGTAATGATTTTCAAGAAAAGATACAAGTTGCATATGTCAAGGTTTGAAGGTTAGATTGAAGGGATATGTGTAATGAATGAGAATTATACAGTGAATAGAAACTGTGGTGAAAATTCAGCCTTTTCTATGTACAAGACTATTGGAGAAATTGGTGAAAAAGGGTAAATCAAAAATTTAGAAATCGGAAAAAGATGTATTAGAATGTGGATTTGTGATCAAATTTCTTTTGAATTTTTTGGAATTGGTTTGACCGTTTGAGAGATGCTTGAATTGCACTGGAAGGTTGGAAACAGTTTTCACTTTTCTTCCAATTTTTTTGAATCTTCTTTTTTCGTTTTTGGTGTCTCTCCCCCTTTGTAATGTATTGGGAAAGCTTGCATATGTATCCTTGAATGAGAATCAAAACAATATAATGCACCTTTAACCCTTGCACTTATGTTTGAGATTTTGCCATAACCTCCATTAACAAACTTTCCATCTTTGCACCAAAATTTGAATTCTTGCTTGATTAGGCCTTGGTACAAATTTTGGATGTGCATAATGGTGGTTCAAAGTTATTCAATACACAATATTCCCTTTAATTAACCTTTTTAATTTTTATTTGATTTTAAAAGATTTAAAATTCATTAAATCCAATAAAATTAAATAAAAATGAAAAAATTAATTTTAAATTTTGAAATAATTTGTGGGACACGTGGGAAGCATGGCCAAGCTGATTTAAGTGGAAAAAGTGGGCCCTTTTGTCAAAAATGAATTTTCAAGGATAATTGCCTTTGGCCATTTCACAAACATTTCCCAACTTCTCCAATTCATATCTTGCTCAATATTTAAGCTTTGATCATGTTCTTTGACATTTTAGAAAGTTCTTGAAGTCCTCTAACCAATGTCTTTGGTCCCATGTCATTTTGATTTACCAATCTCAAGTTATGGTCTTTGACTTAAAGTCCCTTTTTGTTGACTTTTGAAAATGACCTATAATGTTGAAATTGATAACTTTTTGTGAGAGCATTTCTTGAACTTGGAGTGTGAAGATGAGTTGTAGGAAATGTCTTCCCCTTCAATATGAGAATTGAATGGAATTTTTCTGATGAACCATGAAAAAGTTATGTCCTGGTCAAGTTACAGTTGACTTTTCAGCTGTTCAAAAATAGAAACTTTTGCATCTTGATGATTTTTGAGCCATACTTTGAGAATCATGATCAAGCATTGATCAAATGATGTTTGTAGCTTCAAAATGAGATGTTGACCAAAAATTTGAACTTTTGACTGTCAAATGACCATTTTGCCCCTACAGTTGACTGTAGTGCAATTAGGGTTTTGACTGTGCAATTTTGTGCTGAAAGTCTTGAAACTTGATATGAGGACACTTGACCATATTTAAAAGCATGTGGGACTTTATTGGACCTTTGGAAACTTCATTTTCTTGATCAGAACCAAAACCCTAATTTTGACTGTTTAGGAGGCCCTTGAACTGTGCAACCCTTGGGGAATTTTGAAGCTTGACTTGGCAATTTCTTGGAGAATATGGGAGGGCAAATTTTGGGGTACAACAGTGCCTGGGTTGGACTTTGAGGAATTGGGTTTAGTGTTGGGGATTGTTATTCCTCCTAAATTCAAAGCACATGTGTTCGCCAACCCCATACCGCTGATAAAGACTTATGGGTACACTTCTTCTAAGACAGTCTATTTAGAACTCAACTTGACTGGTTTTACCAACTAGAAAGAGCCAACATTCACAATTGGGAAGATCTTGCTGCAGCCTTCTATAAATAATACCAATACAATGCTGACCTTGCGCCTACCCGTACTCAACTCCAGAGTATGGCCATGGTTTACAATGATGGTTTCAAGGACTATGCATAAAAATGGAGAGACTTGGCTGGAAGAGTTCAACCTCCCATATCTAAAAGAGAATTAGTGGACATGTTTTGGGCACCTTGTCTGGTCCCTTCTTCAATCACCTAATTGGGAGTTCGTCGGCGGGTTTTACCGAACTGATATTGACCAGAGAAAGGGTAGAAGCCGGGATAAGGAGTGGAAAGATTCAGAAAGATACATCCTCTACTGCTATAAGGAATCCATTTATCGGAAAGAAAGAAGTGGTTGTTGTTTATCATCAGAGAAGTCAAGATAGGACCGAGCACCGTCTAATAGTGGGGGCTGTTATGATTCCTAAACCTGCACCTGATCAGCAAAGGAACAACCAACCAAGGATGGAAAGACCGGTCAGGAAATTCACCAAAATTAACATGACCCTATCTCAGGTATTACCGCATCTACTAAGATCCAATTTGGTGACCTTGAAAGAAGCTCTAAAAAACCCCAATACAACATCTCCTCACTATCATCCCAATGCCCGTTGTGCATATCACTCTAAAAGTCCTGGTCACAATACTAATAACTGTTGGGCTCTAAAGAACAAAATACAAGACCTCATTGAAGCAAAAGAAATTGAGTTCGATGCGCCTGAAAAGCCAAATGTCATTTCTTCCCCTATGCCCAAACATGGCCATAATACCAATGCCATTGAAGAAGAAATGTTTGTTACTTCAGTTGATGAACTTATGACCCCACTCCTGAATATTAAAGTGAACTTATTGAATGCCGGTGTGTTCCCGGGCTTTGATGAAGGCTGTCACTTCTGTTTGTCCTCACCAACCAGTTGTCCTTTGTTGAAAGCAGGCGTCCAGTGCCTAATAAATAACAAAGAAATTTTGTTTGAAAAGACTTCAGTTCCAACTGTTCCTTTTAAATATGTTTCTATCATCACCATTTCCGCCAATTCTTCCAGGGTCTCCACCAAAAGACCCGTTAGAATTACATCAGTTCTGAAAGCAACTCCTTTGATAATTACAATGCCTGGACCAGTCCCGTATGCATCAGACAAAACTGTACCATGGAATTATGGGGGGTGTCTACTACCACAGTATTAAGCAAGATTGGCCAGATGCCAAAGATTCAAGTTCTGAGAAAGTGGATTCCGATGTCAGTAATATTGCAGGGACTAGTAAGATTACCCGAAGTGGTAGGATCTTCTCTCCAGAAATTGCTCCCCCAAAGGTTGTTTCTGGACCCGTAATCATTCTTGTTGTTGTTCCAAAGGTTACTCCCAATCCCACAATCATCTCTGCAAGTACTCCTATTGACGAAGCTGTTACGATCCTTGCTATCACCCCTACTGATACTCCGGCTTCCAAGTTAACTGAGACTCGAGGAAAAAGTGTTCAGATTGAGCCTGTCCGGACGAAGGCACAATCATTGACTATCCTGGAGACCTCGAGGAAGGAGATGGAGGAGATTCTAAAAATCATAAAAAGAAGCGACTACGATGTAGTTGAACAACTGGGGCAAACTCCATCTAAAATATCCATGCTGGCTTTATTGTTATGTTCAGAGGCGCATGCAAAGGCTTTGGTAAAATTCTTAAAAACGGCCCATGTACCTCAAGAAACATCTGTCGATCAGTTCCAATACTGCGTAGCTAGCTTAACTGCAGATAATGGGTTAGGTTTTTCAAATGCTGGTCTAATGCCAAGGGGAAGGAAGAATAATGAGGCATTGCATGTCTCAATTGAATGTAAGGGCACAACCCTGGCTCATGTTTTGGTGGACACTGGCTCATCTCTGAATGTATTGCCTTAAAAAGCTCTTGATAGACTTGATTGTGAGGGATTGACTTTAAAGCCAAGAAACATAGTAGTAAGGGCTTTTGACGGCTCGAAAAGGATGGTGCATGGGGAAGTGGATATCCCCATAAAGGTTGGAACCCAAATTTTCAATTCAACTTTTTATGTAATGGACATTCGCCCTTCATACTCCTACTTACTAGGCCGACCATGGATCCACAATGCTGGCGCTGTTACTTCTATGTTGCACCAAATGTTAAAGTATGCAATTCAAGGGAAGATTATCACCGTTCATGGAGAGGAAGAGTACATGATTAGCCATCTCAATTCCTTCAGATATGTGGAATTAGATGGTGAATTTATTGAAACTCCATTTCAACACTTTGAAGAAGTCCCCCAGCATGTGGCAGTGACCAAGGTTGTGTCTCAGGTTCCCAAGATTACAAGGTCTCCACTCCGGATGTCATCTCTAAAGGATGCAAAGGCAGTGATAGAAGAAGGTGGATGCACTATCTGGGGACAACTCCCAGATATCCCATACAAGTCTGACAAGTTTTGCCTAGGTTTCACTTCAATTGCTCAGAAGGCTGTACGCCGCGCTCGTGCCAGAGGACCACCCCTGAAGATCAGCAATCGCCAAGTCAACGCTGTAGAAGATGATGAAGATAGTTATGACTTGGAGGACTGGATATTCCCAACTGTTAGTGGAGGGCTCAGCAACTGGGAGGCTAGAGATTTTGTCCCGATCACTTTTATCCCACAGTAATCTGTCTTTACATTTTGTTGGATCTGTAATATTAAAACAATTCGCAATCTTAAAACCTTATGTCTTACCTGAGGCACAATGGTCCATTTGTAAGGGTTATTATGTCATTTTCATATGACATCAATGAATCATGGACGTTTTCGCATACAAACTTTTATGCTCATTGTTTTTCTTTTATATTTTTATTTTCTTTCAAAGATAGTTATACCTTTACACACACCCACACTCACAATGCAGGTACATCCATTCGGGATCCCATGGGTAATGATACTGCTATGGCCTTTTGTGACTCTGAGAATCTAATCTACCAAGCCAAAAACGAAGGTGAGGAAGATTGTGAAGTACCAGGGGAACTTTCCAGACTACTACAACAAGAAGAGATAACCATTCAGCCTCACGAGGAACCCGTGGATACAATCAACCTAGGTACCGAAGAAGACAAAAAAGAGGTCAAGGTGGGTGCCAATCTGGAACCCAGTGTCAAGGAGCGTCTGATTCAGTTGTTACACGATTATGATGAAATCTTTGCCTGATTGTATGAAGACATGCCGGGACTTGATGAAGACATTATGGTACATCGTCTGCCTTCAAGAGAAGATTGTCCGCCAATAAAACAAAAGGTTCGCCGCATGAGGCCTGATATGTCAGAAAAGATTAAAGCAGAAGTCATGAAGCAATTCAACGTTGGATTCCTGGCTGTCACATCTTATCCCCAATGGGTTTCCAATATTGTTCTCGTACCCAAAAAGGACGGCAAAGTGCGAATGTGTGTGGACTACAGAGATTTGAATAGGGAAAGCCCTAAGGATGATTTTCCACTCCCCCACGTTGATATTCTAGTTGACAATACGGCACAACACAAAGTGTTTCCTTCATGGACAGATTCTCAGGTTACAACCAAATCAAAATGGAGCCTGAGGACATGGAGAAAACAACATTTGTCACGCAGTGGGGAACTTTCTGCTATAAGGTGATGTCGTTCGGACTGAAAAATGCTAGGGCAACCTATCAGCGTGCCATGGTAGCTTTATTTCATGACATGATATATCACGAAATAGAGGTCTATATAGACGACATGATAGCCAGATCTCAAACAGAAGAAGAGCATCTTGACCACTTATAAAAATTGTTTGAGAGACTGAAGAAGTACAAGCTGAGGTTGAATCCAAATAAATGCACGTTTGGAGTAAGGTCCGGTAAACTCCTAGGATTTGTCATCAACAACAAGGGTATTGAAGTAGATCCTGCCAAGGTGAAAGCGATACAAGAGATGCATGCTCCTCGTACTGAGAAGGAAGTCAGAGGATTCTTGGGACGTTTATACTACATTGCCAGATTCATTTCTCACCTGACAGCTACTTGTGAGCCAATCTTAAAACTATTGAAAAAAGATCAAGTAGTCAAATGGAATGATGAATGACAAGTTGCTTTTGACAAAATGAAATAATACCTACAAGAGCCTCCTACTTTGATGCCACCAGTCGAAGGAAGACCATTAATCATGTATCTAACTGTTTTAGAAAATTCAATGGGGTGTGTGTCGGGGCAGCATGACGAGTTTGGCCGAAAAGAGCATGCTATTTATTACCTGAGCAAAAATTTTACCGACTGCGAAACAAGATATTCACTGCTCGAGAAAAGTTTATGCGCTCTGGCATGGGCTGCTCACCGGCTAAGACAGTATATGCTGACTCGTACTACCCTATTAATATTTAAAATGGATCTGATAAAATACATCTTCGAGAAGCCTGCTCTCTCTGGGAGAATAGCGAGACGGCAGATGATCCTGATAGAATATGACATACAATATACTACCCAGAAAGCAATAAAGGGAAGTGTGTTGGCTGATCACCTTGATCACCAAGCTGTAGAAGACTACCAGTCCATGAAATTCGAATTTCCGAATGAAGACATCATGATGTTAGACAACTGTAAAGAATTCAGGCCATATGACGGACCTGAACAAGGATCCTGATGGACCCTGTTCTTTGATGGGGCATCCAACACACTTGGTAATGGTATCGGTGATGTACTCATATCTCCTAAAGGGTGTCATACTCCTTTCACCGCAAGAATCTGCTTCAATTGTACAAACAACACAGTGGAATACGAAGCATGCATCTTTGGTCTCAGAGCTGCCATAGACTTGGGGATCAAATCCTTGAATGTATTTCGAGATTCAGCTTTGGTCATCAGTCAGATCAAAGGGGAATGGGACACCAAACACCCTAACCTTATCCCTTATAAAGAACTTTTTTGACATTGTAACCACATTTGGAGAAGATTACCTTCGAACATTTCCCGCGAGAAGAAAATCAGCAAGCAGATGCACTAGCCACAATGTCATCTATGTTTAAACTTAATTGGGATAACAAGGCTCCCCAGATCACCATTGAACGAATGGATGAACCAACACACTTCCACGAGATTAATACTGAAGAAGTAGTAGACCAGCCTTGGTTTCACAAAATCAAGAGGTATCTCGAGGCTCAAGAATATTCAGAAGGAGCTTCAGTCAATGGTAAGAAGTTCTTAAGAAGATTTTCTGCTAAGTTCTTCCTTAGTAACGACATCCTATACAAACGCAATCATGACTATGTGTTACTTCGGTGCGTAGATAAGGTTGAAGCTGAAAGGATCATGGTTGAATTGCATGAAGGCATTTTTGGCACCAATTCCAGTGGGCATACGATGGCAAAGAAAATCCTATGGGCGGGCTATTACTGGTCTACCATGGAAGCATATTGTTACCAACACTCTCAAACCTGCCATAAGTGTCAGATTTATGCTGACAAGGTGCACGTACCTCCGGTTCCTATGAATGTCTTGACGTCCGCTTAGCCCTTTGCTATGTGGGGGGTTGATATGATTGGGGAAATCAAGTCGACAACCTCCAATGGATACTGCTTCATCCTAGTGGCCATTGAATATTTTACAAAGTGGGTTGAGGCAGCCTCCTTCGCTTCTGTCACCAAGAATGTTGTCACTCGGTTCATTAAACAGAACCTCATTTGCTGGTACGGTATCCCAGAAAGGATCATCACTGACAATGGTACAAATCTCAACAACACTATGATCACCGCCTTGTACGAGCAATTCAAGATTCAGCATCACAATTCTTCCCCTTATCGATCGAAGATGAATGGTGTTGTTGAAGCTGCAAATAAGAACATTAAAAAGATCATACATAAAATGACAGTCACGTACAAATATTGGCATGAGATGTTACCATTCGCTCTCCACGGGTATCTTACCACAGTTTGTACATCAACTGGGGAAACACCTTATTCTCTGGTTTACAACATGGAGGTTGTCTTGCCTGTCGAGGTCCAGATCCCCTCTCTGAGGATTATGAAGGATGCAGGGTTGGACAAAGACGATTGAATCCAGACTAGACTTTATCAACTGAACTTGATTGGTGAGAAGAGACTTACTGTTGTTTTCCATGGTCAAATGTATCAAAAACGGATGATCAAGGCTTTCAACAAGAAAGTCAGATGCCAAGTGTATCAAGTTGGGGATCTAGTAATCAAATGCATCATATTGCCACAAGGTGATCCTAGGGTCAAATGGACTCTTACCTATGAAGGACCATTAGTAATCAAAAACATATTCTCTGGTGGGGAAATGATCTTGACCACCATGGATAGCGACGACCTGCCGCACCCTGTAAACGTGGACATAGTCAAAAGATACTACGCATAAAAGACCCGCTAGGTTGACATACCTAGGCAAAACAAGGGCATCCCGGCGAATCAAAAAGGTTCGGGGAAAAATTAGGGATAAAAAAAATTTATACACCCGGCAAGTTGTAAACCCGAAAGGGCGACTTGGGAAAAAAGGGTTTCCCGATGGACTGAAAACCCGAAAGGGCGGTCCAAGCAAAAGTTAGGGAATTAAAGCGTATGACTATGTCCCGTTAGATCACCTTACGGACAACTTGCAAACTCGACAATCCTGACCAATTCGATCATCTTCAAACAAGGCAACAAATAGACATGATGCTCACAGATACGAAGGCTATAGCAGAATGGGAACCCCATGGGATGATTACACATAGCTATCTTTTCTTTGTATTAAAATTTTCATTTTTTATGACGGCGTTCTCCTACTAGAATGTTTGTCCCACTGTACAAAAATACTTGCTCAAAGTCAATACAAAGATATTCCTTGGACAGTTCAAAATTATTTATTTTTCTTTACTCTTATGTTTTGTTTATAAAAACATCTAATGATTCATTGTTGAACATATGCATTCGAACATAATTCGTTTACAAATAAACAAAATAAAAGACAATTACTGATGGCTTTAAGGGATAGGGAAATCTCTCCAAGTTGTTTTCCATAAAGAAATTTCCCTGCAGTGTACAGTTTAGTCCCCAGCGGAACAAAGCTTCCAGTCATCAATCCCCAGTAGAAATCGTTCAATTTCTCAAGATTTCCCAACAGATTTTTCAAGCAATACATGGCATTTCCCTCACAACAAAGTTTATTTCTCTAAACGGAAATTCATCAGCACTTCGACTTCAAGACATGAAGACTCACATATCCTTAGTAGCAGTCATGGATTTATTTTCCCAAATCCAACAGCAGTGCAGCAAATTAGCTCACATACGCATACATCGCATCCATATATCATAAACATTGATTAAACGAATGCAATATATCATACATTTCATACAACATGACTTTGCATTTTAGCTAACATTTTACCCTTTTCAGGATAAGATTAACAGCTACCATTAACAATGTTCGGAGTTTTCAGATACAGTTCAGATGCGCTCCCGACACGGATGCCATTCTGATACTCATTATGATTCAACTCGCAGATACAGTTCAAATACGCTCCAGACATGGATGTCATTCTTATACTCATTCAGATTCAACTTGTAGATACAGTTCAGATACACTCCAGACACGGATGCCATTCTAATACTCATTCAGATTCAACTTTCAGATACAGTTCAGATACGCTCCAGACGCGGATGCCATTCTAGTACTTATTCAGAACCTCTTCCAGATACAGTTCAGATACACTCCAGACGCGGATTCCATTCTAATACTCATTCAGAGCCTCTTCCAGATACAGTTCAGATACGCCCCAGACACGAATTCCATTCTGATACTCATTAAAAATCAGTCTCCAGATGCGGTACAGATACGCTCCAAACATGGATGCCATTCTGATACTCATTCTTTCAGCGTACAAATTACAATTAAGCAATCACTTTTGGATGGCATCTTTAAGCCCATCTCCTACAACTTTCTATCACCTCTCTAAATGGCATCTTTAAGCCCATTCCCTTAACCTTCACATCGTCGAGTGCAAATTTCTGGGCACTCTAGTGTCCAATCATCTTCCACCTTCGAGTCACAAATGGCAAAGCTTTCCAATCTAACTCTTTAGGCTTAATAAGATTGAAGAGGGGCAGCTGTTGTACCCCAAAATTTCACCTCTCACTTATCAAGAATTTTCTCACAAAATCTCCTTGGGCTCAAGACTGCACTAGGGTTTGATCAGCTCAAGACACCTCCTTAGGAACTGATGACCAAAATTAGGGTTTGGGTTTGTACAAGGATTTTGAACTATCAATACTTCATATGACTTTCATGGACCATTATGAAACCCCAGGATTACTCATGTCAAATTTCAAGCTTTGGATCACACTTTTGATCAGTCAATTGAGCAGTTGACCTAAAAATCAGTTGTATTGGGGGAAAAGTCAACCATGGCCAATTTGCAGTCAAACTTCATAATTCTTTATCTACATCAACATTTTAGACTCATATGTATCATTTGATCAAGTTTGTACCATAATTCCTCAAGACATTTGATCAAATCTCCAAAAGGGCAAAATGGTCAAAATTAGGGTTTTGACTGAGAAAGGGCAATTTCTGATTTTTGACCTAGCAAAATGATCAATTGGTTTAAGGCATGATCTCAAGATTTAAATTGCACCATTCTTGACCTAATGACATGGTTCAAAACATTGCAAGTCCATTGGATTGACAGATGAATTTTTGCAGTCAACTGATCAAAAGTCAACTATACACTGAAAAGTCAAACTTTGACTTTTTGGTCAAATTCAAGTGTCAAAGATCATAATTCATCAAAACATGTCAAAATATGAAACTTATTCATCAAGAAATCAAAAATTCAAGATTTCATTTTGAAAAGTCAAAATTTCTAAACTTAGAAATTTTTCTAAGTGTTGAAAATTCATGTTTTTTCATAACTTTGAGCCAAATTTTCACCATGATGAAAAATGATTCAAGAGAAACTTCCAACACGAAAGTTGTAGATCTCCATGAAATATACAACTTTTCCTCACACAACTTCTTCCAAAAGTTCTTAGATCTCAAGTTATAATTTTATGAATACATGCTCATGAACTAAAAAAGACTTGGTGAAATTTTGCCCTAGTTAGGCAGATTTTTGACGTTTTTGCTTTAAGTTGTGAGAATTTTGGATTTGAAGTTTTTGAGAAAATTAGGTTTCAATTTTGGGCCAGCAAAATTTGTCTTCATCTTTGACTTTTAGCTTACATAAGTTATATGGTTGAATTCGTGAGGATAAACAGCACAACTTTCATGTTTTCATTTTCCATTTTTGTTGAGAAATGAATGAGATACAGGTGATCCGGCTGGCTGAAGGTTGAAGACGAAGTACAGACCATGGAAACATTTTACCTTATGTATTTATTCTTTCATTTAAGTTAATGGATGTACAGCCACCCTAGTGGTAAGGAAGCGCGCGTTATTGATAGAGATCGTGGGTTCGAACCTCGGCGCTGCCTTTTGCAAATGTTTTTACATTTTTTGTCTTTTTTGGTTCCTTCCAGTGCATGGGCCCCCCCCATCCTGGGCCTGACTTTTTTCTAACCTCCCCCCCCCCCCCCCCCCCCTGTTTCATATTTGCACCTTGGCCCAATTTATTTATTTGTTTATTTATTTCATTTTTATTTTTCTTAAATATTTCTTTTCTAAAATACTAAAAATCATAAAAACTCAAAAATGATATATTTTATATTTTGACTTTATTTTATTTTATTTTTTCTATAAACAAAAAATGTTTTATTTACTATACTTTATTTATTTTTATTAACTAAATCTTATAGACTTAATTAATAATTATATGATTTATTTTTCTACATACCATTTAAAAATATATTATTTAAATACCAAAAAAGACTAAAAAATATTTTTAATGCAATAAATATTTTCAAGATAAAAAATGCTAAAAAAAAAAATAGTTTCCTTAACTTATTTTCTTTTGATTAATTAATAGAATTAGGGTTTTCTTTCAAAAAAAATCTTTTTCTTAATAAATTCAAACTTAATTATATTCTTTATTTAAATTAGGTTAAGACAAAAAATCTTTTTTTCATAAAAATCAAACAAAATTCTTTTTCTTTACATTTTTATCCTTATACATTTATCCATCATTATAATTTGCATTTATGTAATTCTTGTACAAATTCAATTTGGTTGTAATAGATTAATTAGGTTTATATTCTTGCAATTCCCATTTACCAAATTGTACACCCCCTCCCCTCCCCACAAATGTTGTAATAGCGTAGTAACTTTAAATTTCGTAATTTATCGCTTTTACATAAATGCTAGTAATTAGGGTTTGTATGGAAAGAATAAAATCAATCAAATAGAAAACCCTAATTCAAGACAAAAACAAACATGAAAATAACACACTTGCACACAAGCACCCCTGGGGTAAAATCCACTTGGTTGCCTAACAAAATGGCCATATTACGCATGTGAAGTATCTTAGCAAAAGCAAGCAAATACAAGATCATAGTCCCTCGATGATGCTATCTAAGTTGCCTTACAAATGATCTTAGTCCCACAAAAAGGAATGCTAAGATACCTTGCAACAATGCTAATCATGGTTATACGATGACCCACGCCCATCTCGTTTACATCTAAAGTTAGGGTTTCTTACTAAATCAAAGGAAAAGAAAATGAATAAGAAAGACATTTGAGTAGGTAGATTGCTCCTAATTACTTGCTCCATTTCAAAACAAACATCCTTGCTATTTTCAAAACAAACACCTACACTTTCAAAACATCTTACAAACTTGAAAACATTTTCAAAAGATCAACATCTTTGTATACATTCTTACGAACGGGAATCATTGCAAAGATTGCCTAAACAATGGCCTCTTTACAAAATACTTTCAAAAACCACACAAATCACAATTTCAAACAAAAGCAAGTGATCTAGCAAGTAACTAAGAGCCCATGGAAAACCATGTATGAAAAGGGTGCTAATACCTTCCCTTTTCATAATATACCCCCCGAACTCAAGAAATAATCTCAAAGGTCTTTCCTGTGCTTTTTCACCTTTCCTTTTGGATAAAAGAAAAGTCGGTGGCGACTCTTGCTAACTGCAACATTTGCGATCAAACGCAAAACCCTCAAGTCAGTTCTCCCACCATATCACAGTAACCGATAAAATTTCTTAATGCAATTAAAGTTTGTTATCCTTCTGTTTAAGCAAATTTAAGTCTTAGAAATACTTGAAAACATTGCATACATATATCATACTTATCATTGCATAAGCAGGTTTCATAGCAGTTTTTATAGCAGTTTTCTCATCTTCTTCGCTGTTTATTTCAGCAGTAAAGCAATGGCTCTCGAACAAACAGTGAAGGATCTACAAACTCAAAATGCTTAGTTTTAACAAATGATCATGGCTCTTGCCAAGGGGCTAGAGGAACTGAAAGCCCTTATTGTTAAAGAGAATACTAAGAAGCCAAGGAAGACAACTGGTGTGGTGAATTTGAGAAGGAGGTTCAAAGGACCATTAAGGCAAGTAGTTGAGCTAACATCTTCGTCAAAAGAAGGAGACAATCAAGAATGGGAGACAAGAGAGGAAGACCCTAGTCCAAGGGAATATGATAATGATACTGACTATAATGAAGAGTAGTACCCTTTGGCCGACAAAAAATGCAAACAGCTGGAAGAGCGTCTAAGTGCAATGGAAATCCAAAAGGTGCCTGGGCTGGATTTTGAGGAGATGGGTTTGGTTTCTGGGGTTCTCATCCCACAGAAGTTCAAGGTGTCGGTGTTCACCAAATATGATGGGGTCTCATGTCCCAAAATACATCTTCGGTCTTATGTGAGAAAGATTCAGCCTCACACTGCTGACAAGGACTTATGGGTCCACTTCTTTCAAGATAGTCTATTCGGAACTCAACTAGAGTGGTTCTACCAGCTGGAAGGGACCAACATTCGTAATTGGGAAGACCTGACTACTGCTTTCTACAAGAAGTATCAGTATAATGTAGACCTTGCTCCCACCCGTACACAACTCCAAAGTATGTATATGGGTTCGAGCGAGGGTTTTAAAGACTATGCTCAGAAGTGGAGGGACTTAGCAAGAAGAGTCCAACCCCATGTCTGATAGGGAGTTAGTGGATATGTTTTTGGATACCCTATCTGGTCCAGTTTTCAATCATTTGATTGGAAGCTCCTCAGCTGGCTTTACTGAATTGATTTTGACAAGAGAAAGAGTGGAAGCTGGGATTAGGAGTGGTAAGATCCAAAATGATGCATCCTCCAGTACAATAAGGAAGCCATTTTATAGGAAGAAGTCAGTTCCACTTATAGCCAAAGGAATCATGTCAAAACTGAATGTCGTCCAATGGTAGAGGCTATTATGATCTCTAAACCTGCACCTACTCAACAACGAAACAATCAGCCCATAGTGGAAAGACCTGTAACACAATTCACCCGGATAAATATGACTTTGTCTCAAGTGTTGCCTCACCTACTAAAATCCGATCTGGTTACTTTGAGGGAAGCTCCTAAGAATCCCAACACCACCTCTCCTCGCTACAACCCAAATGCTCGTTGTTCTTACCATTCAGAAAGTCCAGGCCATGATACCAACGACTGTTGGGCTTTGGAAAACAAATTGCAAGACCTTATTAAAGCAAAGGAGATTGAATTTGAAGCTCCTGAGATTCCCAATGTTATCACTGCTCCTATGCCCAAGCATGACCGTGGTGTTAATTCTATTGAAGATGATGCATTTGTTACTTCTATTGAGGAACTTGTTACTCCTCTCATGACTGTTAAGTGGAACTTGTTGAAAGCTGATTTATTTTCGGGATGTGGTGAAGGTTTCCACTTATGTTTATCTCTATCGACTGGTTGTTATTTGTTGAAGGAAGGTGTTCAATGCCTGATGGATGATAGAGAGATTTTGTTTGAAAAGACTCTCATCCCGACTGTTCCTTGTAAGGATGTTTCAATCATAACCATTTCTACCAATCCTCCCAGGGTCTCCACCAAAAGACCCGTTAGGATTACATCTGCTCCAAAGTTGGCTTCTCTGATCATCATTATGCCAGGGCCAATACCATATTCCTCGGACAAGGTTGTTCCCTGGAACTATGGGGCTGACGTATACTACCACGGCGTCAAGCAAGACCTATTGGCTATTGAAGACCAAGTTCCTGAAAATACTGATCCCGACATTGGCAAAATCGTTGGGACCAACAAAATAACAAGAAATGGAAGAGTGTTCTCCCCTGAGATTTCTCCTCCAAAAGTCATTACTAGTTCTGTGATTATTCCTACTGTTGTTCCTACTACTACTGCAACTCCTGTGATTACCCCAGTTGCCACCCCTATCACCGAGTCGGCCGAGACTCGGGGAAAAGACATATTGATTGAGCCTGTCCATACGAAGGCGCATTCAAAATCTATCCATGAGGCTTCCAAGAAGGAAATGGAAGAAATCTTGAAAATAATAAAGAAGAGCAACTACAATGTGGTCAAACAGCTGGGGTAGGTTCCTTCTAAGATTTCTATGTTAGCCTTATTGTTGTGCTCTGAAGATCATGCAAAGGCTTTGGTGAAATTCCTTAAAACTGCCCATGTGCCATAAGAAAGCTTCGCTGACCAATTTAAAGATTGTGTAGCCAGTTTGACGGTTGATAATGTTTTGGGTTTTTCTGATGCTGATCTGACACCTAGAGGAAGAAAACACAATGATGCGCTTCATGTCTCCATCGAATGTAGGGGCACTACTTTGGCCCATGTTCTAGTAGATATTGGTTCATCATTAAACGTGTTGCCCAAGAAGGCTCTGGACAGATTAGACTGTGAAGGTTTGACCCTGAAACCCAACAACATTATAGTGAGGGCTTTTGATGGTTCGAAAAGAATGGTGCACGGGGAGGTGAACATCCCCATCAAAGTTGGTTCTCTGACCTTTGACTCCACCTTCTACGTGATGGATATAAAACCATCATATTCTTGTTTAATGGGTCGCCCTTGGATCCACGGGACGGGAGCTGTCACATCCATACTGCATTAGATGATGAAGTACTCGGTGAAAGGAAATATTGTCACGGTACATGGTGAAGAGGAATACATGGTAAGTCACCCGAACTCCTTCAAGTATGTGGAAATGGATGGCGAGTTCATCGAGACCCTGTGTCAGAACTTCGAAGAGGTGCCTCAGACCATGGCTGCAACTGAAATTGTCACTAATCTACTAAAGATCACTAGACCTCCCTTGAAAATGGCTTCTCTCAAGGACGCTAAAGTAGTTATTGAAGAAGGTGGGTGCACCATCTGGGGCCAACTCCCTGACATTCCATACAAATCTAATAAGTTTGGTTTGGGTTTCTTTTCAGGGGCTCAAAGGGTTGTTCGTTATGCTCGTGCTGGAGGACCTCCCCTACGCATCGGCAATCATGGGGTCAACGCTCTAGAAGACAGTGATGGTGACTATGACATGGATGGATGGATCTTCCCTACTACCAACGGTGGACCCAGTAACTGGACGGCAAAAGACTTTGTACCAATTACTTTTATTCAGAAGTAGTTGTCTTTCTTGTTTTCGGATATGTAATAAACAATATAAACCATATGGCCATGTGTCTTACCCAGGGCACAATGGTTTATTTGTGAGGGTTATCATGTTTTAATCTCATATGTCATTAATAAAGCATTGAACGTTTTTGCATACAAATTATGTGCTCTCTGTTTTTTTTTCTTTTTTGCTTTTTACTTTGTCTATACAGATATGCTCTTACACACACTCATGTATCAAACTGCAGATTCATATCCACTTTGGATCCCATTGATAACAGTTTTGCTATTGTCAGTTATGACTTTGAAAATCCGATCAACTAAGCCGAGGACAAAGGTGAGGAAGATTATGAGGTACCCGGAGAACTTGCTATGATGTTACAGCAGGAAGAAAGGGTTATGCAGCCTCATGAAGAGCCAGTTGAGACAATAAACTTGGGAACAGAAGAGGACAGAAAAGAAGTTAAGATAGGTGCAAATTTGGAGCTTAATGTTAAACAGCGGTTGATACAGATGTTGCATGATTATGTCGAGATCTTTGCCTGGTCATATGAAGACATGCCAGGAATCGACACGAATATTATGGTTCATCGTCTGCCAAATAAAGAAGATTTCCCTTCGGTAAAGCAAAAGGTTCGTCGTATGTGCCCTGAAATGTCAGAGAAGATCAAATCAGAGGTTATGAAACAATTCAATGTTGGGTTCTTAGTTGTCACCTCTTATCCCCAATGGTTTGCTAACGTAGTCCCGGTGCCTAAAAAGGACGGCAAGGTGTGGATGTGTGTAGACTACAGAGATTTGAACAGGGCAAGCCCCAAGGATGACTTTCCTCTTCCCCACATCGACGTTCTGGTTGACAACACTGTGCAGCATAAGATCTTTTCCTTCATGGACGGTTTCTCTGGTTACAATCAGATCAAGATGGAACCCGAAGATATGGAGAAGACAACCTTCATCATGCAATGGGGCACTTTCTGTTACAAAGTGATGTTGTTTGGGTTGAAGAATGCTAGGGCAACCTATCAACGAGCTATGGTAGCTTTGTTTCATGACATGATTCACCATGAGATAGAGGTCTATGTTGATGACATGATAGCCAGGTCTCAAACTGAGGAAGAGCACCTTTATCATCTACAAAAGTTGTTTGATAGGTTGAAGACGTACAAGCTGAGGTTAAATCCGAACAAGTGCACCTTCGGGGTAAGGTCTGGTAAACTTCTAGGTTTCATTGTCAGTGACAAGGGAATTCAGGTAGACCCTACAAAGGTGAAGGCTATAAAAGAGATGCCCGCTCCTCACACTAAGAAGGAGATTAGAGGCTTCTTGGGATGCCTAAATTACATTGCCAAATTCATTTCCCATTTAACTGCTACTTGTGAGCCAATCTTTAAACTCCTGAAGAAAGATCAAGTGGTAAAATGGAATAATGAATGCCAGACCGCCTTCGAGAGAATCAAGGAATACCTTCAAGAGCCTCCAATTCGGATTCCTCCGATTGAAGTAAGACCTTTGATAATGTACTTAACAATGTTAGATAATTCAATGGGGTGTGTGTTGGGGCAGCATGACGAGTCCAGTCAAAAAGAGCATGCAATATACTACCTTAGCAAAAAGTTTACCGACTGTGAAACAAGATACTCACTGCTCGAGAAAACTTGACGCGCTTTGGCATGGGCTGCTCGTCGACTGAGACAGTATATGTTGACCCACAATACTTTGTTGATATCTAAGATGGATCCGATCAAGTACATCTTCGAGAAGCCCGCTCTCTCCGGAAGAATAGCAAGATGGCAAATGATCCTGACCGAATACGATATCCAATACACGACCCAGAAGGAAATCTAGGTAAGTGTATTAGTTGATCATTTGGCTCATCAGGTTGTGGATGACTACCAACCCATGAACTTTGAATTCCCAGATGAGAATATCATGTTAGTAACTGACTGTGAAGTACCTGGACCGGATGAAGGACCTGAGGAAGGATCCCGATGGACTGTGGTTTTTGATGGAGCTTCCAACGCACTCGGCAATGGCATCGGTGTTGTAATCATATCCCCCGAGGGCTGTCATACTCCTTTCACTGCCAGATTATGTTTCAATTGTACCAACAATATGGCAGAGTATGAAGCATGCATCATGGGTCTCAAAGCTGCTATTGACCTGAGGATCAAGTTTTTGAGCGTCTACGGGGATTCAGCCTTGGTAATAAGTTAAATCAAATGCGAATGGGAAACGAAGCACCCGAATCTCATCCCTTGCAAAGAACATGTGCTGATATTGCTTCCACACTTTGAAGAAGTCACCTTTGAAAATTTTCCACGAGAAGAGAACCAGTTAGCGGACGCGCTAGCTACCATGCCATCTATGTTCAAGGTCAGGTGGGATAATGAGGCTCCTCGGATCACTATTGATGAAATGGATGAACCAGCATACTGCCACGAGATTGATATTGAAGAAGTAGCGGACAAACCTTGGTTCCATGAAGTCAAAAGGTATCTCGAGGCTCAAGAAGATCCTGAGGGGGCGTATGTCAATGATAATAAATTTCTGAGAAGGTTCTCCATAAAGTTCTTCCTCAGTAATGGAATCCTCTACAAGCGCAACCATGACTCTACTTTACTTTGGTGCGTAGACAAGAGCGAAGCAGAGAGGATTATGGCAGATTTACACGAAGGTACCTTTGGCACCCATTCTAGTGGACATACCATGGCTAAAAAGATCCTACGAGCAGGATACTATTGGTCCACTATGGAAGCCGACTGTTATCAGCATTCCCAAACTTGTCACAAATGCCAGATCTATGCTGATAAAGTGCATGTACCTCTGGTTCCCTTGAATGTCATGATGGCTCCCTGGCCTTTTGCAATGTGGGGAATTGACATGATCATAGATATTCGACCTACCGCTTCCAATGGGCATCCCTTCATCCTAGTGGCCATTGATTACTTCACGAAGTGGGTTGAGGCTGCCTCTTTTGCTACTGTTACCAAGAATGTTGTGGCGCGGTTTATCAAGCATAACTTGATTTATCGGTATGGTGTGCCAGAGAGAATCATCACAGACAATGGTACAAATCTCAACAATACGATGTTCACCGAACTCTGTAAACAATTCAAGATCCAGCATCATAATTATTCCCCTTACCGACCGAAGATGAATGGCGTTGTAGAGGCTACTAACAAGAATATTAAGAAAATCATACAGAAGATGACAGTGACATACAAAGACTGGCATGAGATGTTACCGTTTGCTCTTCATGGTTACCGCACCTCATCTTCGTTACCGTACGTCAACAGGGGCAACACCATATTCTCTGGTATATGGTATGGAGGTTGTCCTACCTATTGAGGTCCAGATACCTTCTTTGAGGATCATGAAGGATGCGGGTTTGAATGAAGATGATTGGATCCAGACTCAACTTGATCAACTGAATCTGATTGATGAGAAAAGGCTTACTGCTGTCTGTCATGGTCAAATGTATCAAAAACAGATGATCAAGGCTTTCAACAAAAAGGTCAGACATCAAGTATATCAAGTGGGTGATCTAGTAATCAAACGCATCATACTGCCACAAGGTGATCCCATGGGAAAATGGACTCCCACGAACGAAGGGCCATTTGTGACCAAAAGCATATTTTCCAGTGGACCCATGATTCTAACCACCATGGATGGGGACGACCTTCCTCACCCTGTGAATGCGGACATAGTAAAAAGATACTACGCATAAATAAAGACCCGCTAGGTTGACTGGCCAAGGAAAAAATAAGGGCATCTCAGCGAACCAAAAGGGTTCGGGAAAAAATTAGGATAAATAAAAAAAATCTGTACACCCGGCAAGTTGAAAACCTGAAAGGGTGGCTTGGGAAAAAAGGGTATCCAGTGTACTGAAAACCCGAAAGGGCGGTCCAGGAAAAAGTTAGGTATTTGAAGCGTATAATTATGTCCCATTGGATCACCTTGCGACCAGACTTCATTATCAACTACCAAGCTCAAACGGTACCGGTCAATCCAGTCAGCTTCGGACAAGTAGCAAAGTGATGAGACGCTCAAGAACATAGGGGCAGTAGCAGAATTGAAACTCAATGAGATTATTAAACATAGTTGTTTTCTCTTTATACACTATTTTGTGTAGTTTTCATTTTTTATGACGGTGTTCTCCGACTAGAACGTCCGTCTCTTTGTACAAAATGCCTGTTATAGGCGAACTTCAGAAATCAATACAAATCCTTTCTTTGAAAGTACAAAACTGTTTGTTTTTATTTTTCTGTTTTGTTTTGCAAAAACGTCCAGTGACTTATTTTTGACATGTGCATTTGAATATGATTATTGTTCACAAATACTTACATAAAAAAACAGAAAGACAGTTGCTAATGACTTTAAGAAATGGGGCAAAGTCTAAAAAGGCCATTTGTAGTCCCGATAATTACTCTTTTCAGCAGGCACATGGGCATCCTCCTGTCACGTCCTCAACATACTTTCCCAGTGACGTCTATGTTCCCCACAGAGTAGAAACAACCAAAGTTTTGATCTCTTCTTTCCCAAGCAGGAATTATCTCCCCCAGCAAAATTCCTTCAGAGAGCTGAAATCTGTATTCCCCAGTCGAGTTTTAGAATTTCAAACAGTGTATAAAACCTCCTCCCGAATAGAGTTTATTTCTCTAACTGTGGAAGTTTATTCCCCAACAGAGTTTATTTCTCCACACCGTTAAAATCTTCCAACAAAGCATTATCTCTCTCCACAGAGTCATTCTCAGGCAGGATTTAAGAATCCCCGGCAGAATATCCTCAAACAAAAGAGGAAATTCCAAGAAAATCATATCCATTCATCATCCCCAGCGGAAATGAAGGATTTAGCTTCCCAATACTCTTCAGCAGCAGTCAGGGATTTATTTTCCCAGACTAGGAAATATCGCAACAGCATCCCATATTCATACATTGTGGCATGCGCATACACATCGCATACAGCATAATCTCATTTATTTTGAGACCGTCATCACAATGAATTTCATACATCATGACATTGCATACGACTAACTCTTTACCGTTTTCAGTAAAGATCAATTAACAAACACAATTAACTACTTACGTGACCTGGTAGTCTTCTCGAAAGTTATGTCTGATGAAGGGCTATTTCAGCATTTTCCTCAGAAAGATGTCCTCACAAGACCTTCTCTGGTTCAGCTAGATCAATACTAAGATCTCTCTGATTTCTATTCTAGTTGAAGATATTCCAAGACTTTTGTCTGGTTCAGTTGAATCGATACTAATATTTTTCTGATTTCCATTCCAGTCAAAGTTAATACAAGACCTTCTCTGGTTCAGTTAGATCGATACTAAGATCTTTCTGATTTCTATTCCAGTTGAAGATATTCCAAGACTTTTGTCTGGTTCGGTTGAATAGATACTAAGATTTTTCGGTTTTCCATTATAGTCAAAGTTAATCCAAGACCTTCTCTAGTTCAGTTAGATCGATACTAAGATCTTTCTGATTTCTATTCCAATTGAAGATATTCCAAGACTTTTGTCTGGTTCAGTTGAATCGATACTAAGATTCTTCTGATTTCCATTCCAGTCAAAGTTAATCCAAGACCTTCTCTGGTTCAGTTAGATTGATACTAAGATCTCTCTGATTTCTATTCCGGTCAAAGATATTCCAAGACTTTTGTCTGGTTCAGTTAAATCGATACTAAGATTTTTCTAATTTCCATTCCAGTCAAAGTTAATTCAAGACCTTCCTCTGGTTCAACTAAATTGATACTAAGATTTTCTTGATTTCTATTCCAGTTGAAGACAACTCAAGACCTTTATCTAGTTCAGTCAAATCGACACTAAGATTTTTTTTATTTCTATTCCAATTAAAGAAACTGCAAAGCCTGGAGTCTGACCAGATAGCGGTTAATTTCACGTTTCCCCAATAGAGCGTTGTGAAGCCTGGAATACGACCATATAGTAGTCAGCCTTATTATCCTTAGCAAGTCATTGTGAAGCCTGGATCCTGACCAGATAGCAGTTCACGTCCATATCTTTAATCAAGAGATGACTCCCCAATAGAGTAATGGACAACTGAAGCTCTTAAACACTATTTCCCGAACAAAGACCGACATTCTTCAGCGGAGTCGTCCTCAACAACAGGAATAAGAACCCTCACAAAGAAATATCTCATGAAATCAACATTGTTCCAGATGGCATCTTTAATCCCATCTCCGACGATCTTCCGTTATCTTCTCCAAATGGCATCTGTAAGCCCAGTCCTGATATTATCTACACAGACGAATGCAAATTTCTGGGCACTCTAGTGTTCAATCATCTTCCACCTTCAGATCACGAAAGGCAGACCAGCCAATCTACATCCTCAAGTTTAAGAAGATTGAATAGGGGCAGCTGTTGTACCCCAAACTTTTCCCTCTCATTTCACTCAAGACATGCCTCTAGAGGTCCTCAATTGCTCAAGGATGACTAAGAATTGACCAGGCAAACTCTCCCCCTAAAGGCAATGAACCTCAACTAAGTTTTCAATTTTAAGAAAGATGTGTGAGTCCCAAGGATCTCAAATTTTCTCCATTTTCCTAATATGTCCTCAAGATCATCAATGCCAAATTTCATGCCTTGAACAACAAGTTTACTCAGTCAACTGCTCAAATGCCTGAAAATCAACTGTACAAGGTCAAAAGTCAATTGTGGCCCAAATACAGTCAAACTTCAATATTTTTGGTCAACATCAACATTTTGAAGTGGTATCCATCATTTGATCAAGGGTTGATCATGATTCCTCCTAACTCATCAAAAGTCAAAAATGGCAAATTAGGGTTTTTATAGGAAAAGTCAACCAAACTTTGACCAAGCATAACTTTCTCATACTTTATCATAAAGTTTTCCACCAAGTCTTATTTTGAAGAGAATCCAATTCCCTACAACTTCTCTTCATCCCTCAAGTTCAATAAATGTCCCAATCAAAAGATACAAGCTCGTGCATTATAGGTCCTATCAAAAAGTTAACAAAAACACCTTTTTGGTCAAACTCCTTACACGAACATGGAAGATCCAATTGAGATGAAACCAAAAGGGTTGTTTAGAGGACATCCTAAGCTCTCTAAAAAGTCCAAGAAAAATCTCTTAGGATTAAAATTGAGAGAGATAAGGATTGCACAAGTTGGGCAATTTTCAAGGAATGCATGAAATCTCAATTGGGAAAATTTGTAGTTTTGAGCTATTGGGCCCAGTTTTTAGAGTCCAAACGTGTTCATGATGCATCTAAGGATATCTAAACGTGTCCAAGCATTATTTTGTTTTTTTATTTTATTTATTTTGATTTTATTCAAATAAATTCAAAATAAATTAAATAAATACTAAATAAATGCAAGAATATGTAAGATATAGAATATGCAAATCTTTTTTAAACCAAAGAGATCATAGCCAACTATCAAAACTGTGTGGAGTGAAAAAAGGAAGTGGATATTTTCTTTTGGAAATATTTGAATCAAAATCTTCACACTTTAAAAGAGCATTGATCAATTGGATTTCTTCCACAATTGTTAACCTAATATGATTCACTACATAAGCACATCAACCCTAGACCAAAAGAACACGAAAAAAGCTGCCTCCAAACCAAGAACAAAATTGCAAAATTATTCAAGTGTGATGCAATTCAAAATCTCACGTCCCACCCAGTCTCAATCAGATCCAGTCGTTCCATCATCCTTCTGAAGATCCTAGGGGTAGAACTAACTCCTTCCTGAAGGCCAAAGCATACAGAACCACCCCCTACGATAACTCACGGTTCGAACAATTCTCAAACTTCAAACTTTCGATTCATGGCATATAAATAATATCTCTGCACATATTTGAGTTTAATATCATATTTGCGTATGTTTTGAACCGTTACATGCAAGCTTTGACGCCACAATCAAGAAGTTTCATTGTTAGGGCACGAGTTTTCTTTTTCTTCGAATCTGCGTTTACAGGTCGTTTCAGCCAAAAAGAAGACCACCATCGTGATCGCAACCCTCAAAATAGGGGGTATGGTAGCATTTACACTTTTATTCGCAATGTTTTTGAAGGTTTGAAATTTGAGTCAACCGGAGAAGATGATCAGAGCTGGGCTCTGGCACCATTGACCGGCCTAGACTCTGGTGGCTTAAATGGTGTTTTGTTATTGGTCCAAGAGAGATATGATCTGGCGCGTTTTGACAATCTGACCATTGACTGATTTTATCATTATAATATTTTTGTGTCATTATGTACATGAATTAACAGGCAGGCTGAGTGGTAGAAGGGACGCGTGCAAAGGGAATAGACCTGGGTTCGATTCCCAGGTCTTGAATTTTATTTTTCTAATGAGTTTCCTCCAAATCCAGTGTAGCCAGGCTATTCACGCTTACCATGGGCTAGCAGGTCAATACTATCAGATCTCAGTTGACCTGGATCCAGTGCCTCCAACATGCAGGATTACCATAGACCCTCCAAACACAACCACACTGAACCACACGCTTGCATTGGGTTTGTTGAAGTTTTGGGACTTGAAACTCAACAGCCCCCCCCCCCCCCCCCCAATTTGGGTTTCTAACCCCTCAGGCCCATCTTTTCTTTAATTACTTTTTTTTACTTAGTTTATATTATTTTTATTCATTTTTAAAAAAAATCATAAAATCAAAATCATAAAAATAGGACTTAGAGTTTTTTAAGAAAAAATATTTTTTGCAAATTAATTTAATTAACTTTAATTTATTTCCCTTAATTTAAAATTAATCAGAGATTAGATTAAATTTAAATTTTCCTTTCATAAAAACCCTCGAACATAGGGATACTCTTAGCAAAGACCCTCAGTTTAAAAGTCATCATAAAGATCATAGTCCCTTAATGTCCCTTGAGTTGCCTACGAGAAATGATCTTGTCCCTCGATGTTGCCTACATGATGACAGTCCCTTCGAACTGCTAAGGTATCTCTACATGTCGCCTTCAATGACCATAAATGTCCCTTTCGATAGTCCCTCAACATTTGACGATGGGGCTACCTACTCATTAATAGTAGGATAGAACTATCTAAAGGAAAGGAGGAAAAGAACGCCTTTTTCGAGTAGGTAGATAGTTGTTAAGTACTTGCTCAAATCTGATTCCTTTTTACACTTACACACTTTCAAAATTCTTTTCAAAAACACTTTATCACACTCTTTAGGACTGATACAAGAGTTATCATAAAGCAAACAAAACCTTTCAAAATACACAAACACGAAAATAGTTTTTTTTTCAAAAATGAGCAAGCACCTAAGAACTTGTGGAAAATAACGGATGGAAAGGGTGCTAACACCTTCCCTTTCCATAATCTACCCCCCTTACTCAGAAAATCTCGAAAAATGTATTTTTCTGTTCATTTCACCATTTCCTTTGTTGCATAAAAGAAAAGTCGGTGGCGACTCTTGCTTACCGCAACATTTGCAAACAAAAAACGCAAACCAGTATAACAGTCGGTTCTTCCACCGTATCATAATTATGCATATCGGACATGACATTATACCGCCATAAACCATCCACCCTACATAATCATGAAATTTAAATGGACACTCACATTTCCTCGATCCTGTGTCATCATGTTTTATCTTCCTAATTTATGAACATATTTCCCACTTCTCTCGCATGTCATCACAACAAATGGTTGCCTTTGACTAGTCCCATTGTCGGACCTTTTAATCACAATGCCAAACCCAATTTAGCTAGCTTCCATTTGAACCGATTCAAGCATATGTTGACGAGAAACTTTTATCATTTTGAAATTGTTGTCCATAATTTATCACAACATCATTTGTTTTATCAACGTCCTTCACCTCAATCGTCTTATCATCTTCATTGACCTTGTCCGGAACCTTTATAAGAGCTTTGACAATATTATCGGGGTTCACCATACCTAACATGTTAAAAAAACATGAGTTATGTTAAAACATAATTCTTGTTTTGTAACAGACATTTTTTCGGATATGCACATCCAAATTATGGTAGGTTGAATTCGGATGTGCATATTTAAAGTGGCGATGTTTTCTTCTTTAACAAATCAACTTCAATGCAGGAAATGTATAATGATATAATGGAAGTTTATCTCAAATTTCAGCTTTATATGCTCTCTTTGCTATAGTCAAACACTTGAAACTTGATTTGGAGACGAAAAATCCATTGAAAATGTCTGAAGGTTTATGAGGGTTTTAGTTATGGAGGAACAGAAAATGAATGAAATAGTTGGAATAGGTGACCATGCAGCATTCTAATATATAAAGGGTGGTTTTGAATATGCACATTGGAACTCACCTATGTGCATGTTTCAGATGTGCATATTTAAAACTACCTCAAGGATTTCATATCCAACGTTTAAGTATTAAAACATGGAAATAGGGTGTCTTTGGAGACGCACATATGAAACATGTAGTTAGGTGAGTTCGGAAGTGCATTTCCGAAAGGTATTTTCAGGTTTTTAAGGGTGATTTTCACCACTACTAGGTGTAAATAGGAATTTTATTCTCAATATTCCTAATTCTACTTACTTTGGTTGTGTTTATCCCCAAACCGGGTACTTCACTTCACCAATGATACCTTTGTTCCCTCCAATAGAGTGACAACTTTAGGGAGATAGGTGTATGTACCTTTTTGATTCCCCACTGAGTTTTTTCCTCATGGTAAGGTTTTTATTTAGTTTTCCCGTCCATCTCTGGAAAGGATAAATCCCCAGTCGAGTTCATTCCTCATTGGGAAGGGTTTTGGTTGACTATCTTTCTCCAGCTTATTCCTGGATTAAACCTTGTCTCTGACAAATAAGTTTGTTATGATCTCTCTAAGGCATTAAACTATAGATTAAAGGTGCAATTGTTTTGCACTCATGAAGACTTTATCTCCTCAACATGAATCTATTTACGATTCCCCAGGAAGTTCAATTCATTTCCCATAAACACTATTGTAATACTCTAAGGATTATTACCCGACAACAAGTGATGGTCTCTTTATTTGAGAAGCTTGTGTGTCCATGAATTCCCTTTTGGATGGAAAATAGCAAACTCTTTTAAGTATTCTGTTAATTCCTAGAGAAGTTTTCCCTAGATATCAATCTTATTTACTACAATGGATGGTTGATATCTTTGGTATGATAGAGATAATTCATTGTGAATCTTGTTTACTCCAATGGATGGTTGATTTCTTTGATATGATATAGATAATTTGTTGTGAATCTTATATACTCCAATGGAATGTTGATCTCTTTGGTATGATAGAGATAGTTTGTTGTGAATCTTATTTACTCTAATGGATGGTTGATCTATTCGATATGATAGATATAGTTTGTTGTGAATCTTGTTTACTCCAATGGATGGTTGATCTCTTCAATATGATCAATATAGTTTGTTGTGAATATTATTTACTCCAATGGATGGTTGATCTCTTAGATATGATAGAGATAGTTCATTGTTAATATTATTTACTCCAATGGATGGTTGATCTCTTTGATATGATAGAGGTAGCTTGTTGTGAATCTTATTTAGTCTAATGGATGGTTATTCTCTTCAATATGATAGAGATAGTTCATTGTGAAATTATTATAGCAAGTGGTTACCTTTTAAGGAGCTTTTTTGTCACCCTTTCCAAGTGAAATGCCTTGGTTAAAGAAAAAGCATAACCTTATTCTCATAGCGAAAGCTTTTTATTCAATTATCTTTTGTATTACCTTTGGTTTAAGCGGTTGTTAGAACAAGATTTGGTTCTGCAACTTTATCTCTGAGTTTTGATGATAACAAATGAATATGTTTGTATGAACAATATTGGTACTCTAATGTTTGTTATTTTGAGTATTTAACAAGCAGGTTATGCTTCTAATGAAAGGTGTGGCCAAGACATTAGAAGAGAATAAGTTCTTCTTCTAGGCTACACAAGTTCTGATGAACAGTAGCAAAAGCTTCAGAAGACTCTGAAGTGGTGACTATGATACATGTCCAAGAAACCAAGTTCTGAAGATCTGAAGACAGGAATTCTAACTGAAGTCCAGATGCTGAAGACTTGTGTTTTTGAAGACAAAGGGTTCTCAAGACTAAGTTCTTAAGATTATAATAGAGGAAGTTATGAAGATTCTGAAGACTTGAAGTTCTGGTGACCCAAGGTTCTACAAAGGGTTCTAAAGACCAAGTGCTGAAGATTCTGAAGATGTAGTTCTAAAGACTCTGAAGAGTTAAAGTTCTAAAGACGTAAGTGTTATTCTCATTCTTCCATTGCATGCTTGATTAGAAGCCTCTGGCGTTAGAAGAAAATGAGGATAAGATTGCGTGGTACAAAAAATACATGGTACAAACAAAATGTTTCATTCCAGTACCATGAAGGAAAAATGTTGCGTATGATCTTGTCTCCCACGTAATTATTCAGCTGCCAACTTTTTGGAAGTTCCAGAAATACCCTTCAACAGTTATAATATTTTATTGGCTATATAAAGGCTTGAAGACTATGAGAGAAGGCTGTCAATTCACATTGATACACTTTTGTGATACGGTGGCAGAATCGACTGTTTTTACTGGTTTGCGTTTGTATTCGCAAATGTCGCGGTAAGTAAGAGTCTCCACCGACTTTTATTTCATCCAAGAAAGAAAAAGGAAAAAGAACAGAAAAAACCTTTTTCGAGATTCTCTGAGTACGGGGGGTAGATTATAGAAAGGGAAGGTGTTAGAACCCTTTCTATCAGTGGTTTTCCACGGCCTCTTAGGTACTTGCTCATTTTGAAATTGCTTGTGTGTGTTTTGAAAAGTTTTTATTTAACTTCGTGGTAACCCTTGTATCTGTCCTCAAGAGTGTGACAAAGTTGTTTTTGAAAACTTTTTTGAAAGTGTTTATGTAAAAGAGTTTTTATTGTTTTGAGCAAGTACTTAAGAGTTTCTACCTACTCGAAAAAGACTGTCCGTTCTCGTTTCCTTTAGACAATGCTATCCTACTAGTAACGAGTAGGTATCCCCATCGTTGGAGTTTTAAGGGACATTCGAAGGGACAATTACAGTCACAAAAGCAATGGTTAGGAAACCTTAGTAGTTACCCTAAAGTCCTAAAGATTTTTCCAAGGCAACATTCGAACAGGTCATTTTTTATCTTTTGAGACTAGAGGGCAACCACTAAAACTCCCTATACTTCATGACCGTTTACCGAAGGCAATCGAAGTGGGGGTAACCCTAGGAGTGAGCATGTGCGAGTGTTTGATTTCAGTTTATTTATCTTTACACATTTAGGGTGATCTACTGTTTTACTCGTTATTCTTTCCATATAAGCCTATTAGTCTAAACATAGCGGAAAGTAAAGTGCGAGAATAAAAAACCTAACTATTACAAGGCTTCGAGGAGGGGGTTACATAATCCAGAAATGGGGGTAAACAGTAAATAAAGGCAGTAAATAAAATCCTAGTTAAAACTATTACAACCTCAAAGCAATTACAATAATTAGAACGATAAATAAATAAAATGCGCGCGAGGAAGAACACGAGAATTGAATATCCTAATGAAACTAATTAACTAAAGGAAACATTTTTGTATTTTTTATTGAGAAAAATAATTGAAAATTTCAAATTAAACTTAATTTTCCAATTGATTTTAATTATGAAAACAAAAGAATTTAAATGCCCTAATTAAATTAATCTAATTAATTAATGAAATAAAATATTTTATAAAAAAATCTGATTTTAATGTTTTTTTGTGATTTTTTGATTTAATAAAAAAATGATTTTTATTTTGTAAAAAAAAAATTAAACAAATAAATAAAACAAAACAAAATATAAAAAAAAAAGAAATAAATTGGGCCTGGTGTGAAGTAGTAATCTGGGAGGTGCATTGTTGAAACTTGTGATAGGCCCATCTTTGTTGGCCTAGAGCCTGCGCAAGGTTCAGTGTAATCAGATCTGGAATGCCTACCATGCGCTGCACTAACTGAGCGTTGGATTTGGATCCAGGGATAATCCAATGGTTGGATCTGGAGGATGCAAGGTGGACCTCATGGGTAACACGCACTGAATCATGTAAAAAAATAATGGAAAAACAAAATGCTTGGACCTGGGATCGAACCCAGGTCCTTCCCCTCATATGCTCGCTTGCCTTGCCATTTGTGTTGGTTGGTTTTTTTATTAATATAATAATATAAATAAAACATAAAGAAAATATTAATCATTATGCCACAAACGCGCGCAGAATTCAAATTAGCCAACCGGACTTTGACACGCGATCGTCTTCTTTAGTAGGACTGTCGTTTTAGCTAATGACATTTTACCTACGGACAAACATTGTAGTTGTAACCCTGTAAATCTCAAAAACCTCAAACAAGCAAGATAAATTAAATCCAAGCATACAAACCAACTAGTTTTGATCTCGTGAGTATGATGGTACCCATCTTTCGCCTTGATTTTATCTGTATCAAAAAACCCTAAAACGTAACCTTAAACCCTAAAAATGGCAGTTGTCCATACATGCGTCAAAACTCATAAAAAATCATACAAATACATTCTAAATGATGATACAAACATGAAGGTATGCTTAGAAATTGTTAATCAAGCGCATATAGTCAGAATCGAATTCAAGAATAAGGGCAAACCGTGATGCTTGTGTAGGTCGATTCTGAGGGTGTTGATGCATGCAAATGATGCTGCTAGCTTCAAGATGTTCCCGTGAATGGATTGTTGGCCTTGAAACACCTTGAATCGCCTTCTAAATCAGAATTCGAACACCACTTTTTTTTTCAAAAGTTTGAGTTTTTCTGGACTTATGGAGGCAGCCGTTTCATGTCTTTTAGGTCTGGCAATATTGTGTATATGTATTAGAAGGTATTAGGTATACCAAAACAGATGCAATCTTGAAAAATCATGGAGAAAAGATTTGATTTGTTACTTGCATTATTTGTTTCTAAAATAAGCCAAATCATGCCATTTTCATTCCAATCATCCCTTGCATGATTTGATCTTTGTTTGACAGCATATATCATCTTCATTCAATGCCAAAATCATCCCAAAACAACTTATATGATTTATTTTGATTTTATTTGATTTTATTTTATTTTATTTGAATTTTAAATGAATAAAATCACAATAAATTAAATAAATAAGTGAATGAGGCATGGAGTGGTTCGTGGGTCGTGGACCATGTTAGAAACAAGCTCCAAACTTTAAAATATAGGCCCATGTGGAGAAAATGCAATTTTGGGCATTGTTAACTTTGTGCAAATTTCCAAAAATGGTCAACTTTGATAATGCATATCTTCCTCAATTTTGACCATAGGAGGGTGTCCTTGGACTTTTTAGAAATCTTAGGGTGTCCTCTAAATAACCCTTTTGTTTTCATATCAATTGGATCTTCCATGTTTATGTAATAAGCTTTGACCCAAAAGGTGTTTTTGTTGACTTTTGAAGAGGCCCTATAATGCCTGAATTTATATCTTTTCATGAGTGCATTTCTTGAACTTGAGGGATAAAGTTGAGTTGTAGGGAATTGAATCCTATGCAAAATGAGCCTTGGGTGGGAAATTTCTGATAAAGTATGAGAAAATTATGCCTAGTCAAATTTTGGTTGACGTTTCCTATAGAAACCCTAATTTAGCAGCTTTTGAGTTTGGATGAATTTGGGGTATTCCTTGAGGAATCATGATCAACCCTTGATCAAATGATGTATGTTACTCCAAAATTTTTGGGTTTACCATAAATCTTGAAGTTTGACTATATGTGGCCCACAGTTGACTTTTGACCTAGCACGGTTAATTTTTAGGCATTTAAGCAGTTGGAACCCTTGGAACCCAAACATCTTGATGAAAAAGGAAACCCTAGTTTGAGGCTCATTGCCTTAGGAGAGAATTTGTCTGGTTAATTATTGGGCATCCTTGAGCAAGTTGAGGACTTCAATGAGCATGTTTTGAGTAAAAATGGGAGGGAAAATTTTGGGGTGCAACAGCTGCCCCTGTTCAATCTTCTTATACCTGAGGATGTAGATTGGCTTGTTTTCCTTTCGTGATCTAAAGGTGGAAGATGATTGAACACTAGAGTGCCCAGAAATTTGCACTTGCATGAAGTAATACTGATTGGTAATATCGGGAATGGGCTTACAGATGCCATTTGGAAGTCGACAGAG
Source organism: Vicia faba (assembly GCA_948472305.1). Lineage (NCBI taxonomy): Eukaryota > Viridiplantae > Streptophyta > Magnoliopsida > Fabales > Fabaceae > Vicia > Vicia faba. The sequence goes on along the minus strand of OX451738.1, from coordinate 1,044,592,687 downwards.
ATTCTTCGGAGATGGGCTTAAAGATGCCATCCAGAAAAGATATTGGTTTCATAAGAGATTCCTTTGCGAGAATTCCTGTACCTGCCGTTGAGGAGGACTTCGCCGGGGAATGTTGATTTATGTCCTGGGAAATAGAGTATAGGAGCTTCGGTTTTCCATTACTCTACTAGGGAATTAAATCTTGATTGATGAGACAAAAGTGAGTTGCATATCTGGTCAGGGTCCAGGCTGCACAGCGACTTACTGGGGAAATGTGAAATCGACCGTAATTGGTCGGGTCCAGGACTTACAGTGTTGTCAATTGTTGTCTGGAGATAAGAGAGAAGGAACCTGGATAGTAGGGTTACTTAGAGATGAAAGCCTGGATAGTAGGGCTTATGGGAAGGAACCTGGATAGTAGGGTTACTTCAAGATGAAAGCCTGGATAGTAGGGCTTATGGGAAGGAACCTGGATAGTAGGGTGACTTCAAGATGAAAGCCTCGATAGTAGGGCTTATGGGAATGAACCTGGATAGTATGGTGACTTCAAGATGAAAGCCTGGATAGTAGAGCTTATGGGAAGGAACTTGGATAGTAGGGTTACTTCAAGATGAAAGCCTGGAAAGTAGGGCTTATGGGAAGGAACCTGGATAGTAGGGTGACTTCAAGATGAAAGCCTGGATAGTAGGGCTTATGGGAAGGAACCTGGATATTAGGGTTACTTCAAGATGAAAGCATGGATAGTAGGGCTTATTGGAAGGAACCTGGATAGTAGGGTTACTTCAAAATGAAATCCTGGATAGTAGGGCTTATGGGAAGGAACTTGGATAGTAGGGTTACTTAAATATGAAAGCTTAAATAGTAGGGCTATGAGAAGGAACCTGGGTCGTAGGGTTACTTCGAGATGAAATCCTGGATAGTAGGGCTATGAGAAGGAACCTGGGTCGTAGGGTTACTTCGAGATGAAAGCCTGGATAGTAGGGTTATGAGAAGGAACCTGGGCCGCAGGGTTACTTCGAGATGAAAGCATGAATGGTAGGGCTTACCTTTTGATCACGTAGATTAGTTGACCTGTTTGGTTTTAGGAACTGATTTTCCATTAGTTGTCTGCATATATGACATGTATAACTATTGGGATTGTCGATGATAATTGTCTTTCTTGAAAAGATAGCAGGGTTAATTGTATGCAATGCATGAAATGCATGGTGGGATGATGTTCTCAAAATAAGTGAGATTATGTTGTATGCGATATGTATGTGTATGTCATGATGTATGAACACGAGATGCTATTGTGCCATATTCGAGTCTGGGAAGATAAATCCATGACTGCTGCCTGAGAGTATTAGAAATAGCATTCCTGATTGTTGTAGAAAATCGTGGCTCTTCTATTTCTGCTGGGGATGGTGAACGGAGATGACTATGATGGAGATTTGCTCCTTGTTTACGGATATTCTGCCGGGGAGAGATTCTACTTGAGAATAACTCTGCGGGGAGCTAATTCTGTTGGAGGATGAACTTCCATAGTTGAAGGGATAAACTCTGTCGGGGATTGAGCTTCTGTATTCAGAGAAATAAACTTTGTTCGGGAGAAACTTTATGACCCGCTTGCGATTATGAAATTCTGATGGGGAATATAGATGTCCATTTTCTGAAGGAACCTGGCTGGGGAGAGTACTTCTTGTTTTGGGGAAGCTGATATCAATGCTTTGATTACCTTTACTCGGTGGGGAGTACAGATGTCACGGGTTCGTATGTACTAATGACTTTGTTTCAAATATGTCTTTGCCCCGGTACCTGCTAGACAGAGTAACTGTCGGGTTTGACATTTTTTAGTTTTTGCCCCTGCATTCTTAAGTTATGAGCAATTGTATTTTTGTTTCTTATACAAAGATTTATGAACATCAATCATATTTAAATGCATATGTCAAGAATAAATCACTGGACGTTTTGGCAAAACAAAACAGAAAGAGAAAAACAAATGGTTTTGTAAAAAATGACATGTATTAATTTTTGAAGTTGGCCTCTAACAGGAATTTTTGTACAAGGAAGCTGACGCTCTAGTAAGAGAACACCGCCGTAAAAATGGAAGTTATACAATATTTTGTACAACAAAAAGAAAACAACTATGTGCAACAATCCCATTGAGTTTCAATTCTGCTATTGTCGCTATGTCTTCGAGCGTCTCATCACTTTGCTGCTTGTCCGAAACTGATTAGATTGATTGGTGTCATTCGAGTTTGACAATTGATACTGAGGTCTGGTCGCAAGGTGATCCAATGGGACATAGTTATACGCTTTACATCCCTAACTTTTTCCTGGACTACCCTTCGGGTTTTCAGTCCACCGGGATACCCCTTTTTGCCCAAGCCGCCTTTTTAGGTTTTCGACTTGCCGGGTGTACAGATTTTTTTTGTTTTCATCCCTTACTTTTTCCCGGACCCTTTTGGTTCACCAGGAAGCCCTTATTTTTTCCTAGGCCAGTCAACCTAGCGGGTCTTTTATCATGCGTAGTATCTTTTCACTATGTCCGTATTGACAGGGTGAGGAAGGTCGTCATCGTCCATGGTGGTTAGAATCATGGCTCCACCCGAGAAGATGTTTTTAATCACAAATGGCCCTTCTTATGTGGGAGTCCATTTGCCCCTGGAATCAGCTTACGGCAGTATGATGCGCTTGATTACTAGATCCCCGACTGGCGTCTGACTTTTTTGTTGAAAGCCTTGATCATCTGTTTTTGATACATTTGACCATGACAGACAGCAGTAAGTCTCTTTTCATCAATCAGATTCAGTTGATCAAGTCGAGTCTGGATCCAGCCATCTTCATTCAAACCCTCTTTCTTCATAATTCTCAGAGAAGGGATCTGGACCTCAATGGGCAAGACAGACTCCATGCCATATAGCAGAGAGTAGGGTGTTTCCCCTGTTGACGTCCGTGCTGAGGTACGGTACCCATGAAGAGAAAATGACAACATCTCATGTCAGTCTTTGTATGTCACCGTCATCTTCTGTATAATCTTCTTGATGTTCTTGTTAGCCGCTTCAATAGCACCATTCATCTTTGGCCGGTAGGGAGAAGAGTTATGATGTTGTATCTTGAATTGCTTACAGAGCTCGGTGATCATCGTGTTATTGAGATTGATACCATTGTCAGTGATGATTCTCTCTGGCACACCGTACTGACAGATCAGGTTATGCCTGATAAACCGTGCCACAACATTCTTGGTAACGGTAGCAAAGGAGGCAGCCTCAACCCACTTCGTGGAGTAATCAATGGCCACCAGGATGAAGCGATGCCCATTGGAAGCGGTAGGTCTTATTTCCTCGATCATGTTAATGCCCCACATTACAAAGGGCTAAGGAGCCGTTAAGACATTCAAAGGAACCGGAGGCACATGCACCTTATCAGCATAGATTTGGCACTTATGACAAGTTCGGGAGTGTTGATAACAATGTGCTTCCATAGTGGACCAGTAGTATCCGTAGGATCTTCTTAGCCATGGTATGTCCACTGAAATGGGTTCCGAAGGTACCTTCATGTAAATTTGTCATAATCCTCTCTGCTTATCTCTTTTCTACACACCGCAGTAGGGTAGAGTCATGGTTGCGCTTGTAGAGGATTCCATTACTGAGGAAGAATTTCGAGGCGAACCTTCTCAGAAATTTTTTATCTTTGACAGATGCCCCCCGGGGATACTCCTGAGTCTCGAGATACCTTTTTACTTCGTGAAACCAAGGTTTATCTGCTACCTCTTTAGTATCAATCTCACAGCAGTGTGCTAGTTCATCCAACCTCTCAATGGTGATTCATGGAGCTTCATTATCCCACTTAAATTTGAACATAGAAGACACGGTAGCTAGCCCTACCGCTAACTGATTCTCCTCTCATGGGAAATGTTCAAAGGTTACCTCCTCAAAGTGTGGGAGCAACGTCAATACGTGCTCTTTGTATGGAATGAGGTTTGGATGCTTCGTATCCCACTCTCCTTTGATCGGACTTATTACCAAGGCTGAATCCCCGAAAACATCCAAGAACTTGATCCTCAGGTCGATAGCGGCTTTGAGACCCATGATGCAGGCTTCATACTCCACCATGTTGTTAGTGCAGTTGAAACATAGTCGGGCAGTGAAAGGAGTATGACAGCCCTCAGGAGATATGATTACGGTGCCAATGCCATTACCGAGTGCGTTCGAAGCTCCATCAAAAACCATGGTTCATCGGGATCCTTCTTCGGGTCCTTCATCCGGTCCAGGTTCTTCGTAGTCAGTCACTAGCATAATATTCTCGTCCGGGAACTCAAAATTCATGGACTGGTAGTCATCCACGGCCTGATGTGCCAAATGATCAGCTAATACACTTCCCTTGATTGCTTTCTGGGTTGTATATTGGATATCGTATTCAGTTAAGATCATCTGCCATCTTGTTATCCTTCCGGAGAGATCGGGCTTCTTGAAGATATACTTGATTGGATCCATCTTAGATATCAACAAAGTAGTGTGGGTCAACATATACTGTCTCAGTCGGCGACCAACCCATGCCAAAGCACAACAAGTTTTCTCGAGCAGTGAGTATCGTGTTTCACAGTCGGTAAACTTTTTGCTAAGGTAGTATATTGCATGCTCTTTTCGACCAGACTCGTCATGCTTCCCCAGAACACACCCCATTGAATAGTCTAGCACTGTTAAGTACAATATCAAAGGTCTTCCTTCAATCGGAGGCATCAGAATTGGTGGTTCTTGAGGGTATTCCTTGATTCTTTCGAAAGCAGACTGGCATTCATCATTCCACTTTACCACTTGATCTTTCTTCAAGAGCTTGAAGATTAGCTTACAAGTAGCAGTCAGATGTGAAATAAACCCGGCGATATAATTCAGGCATCCCAAGAAACCTCTAACTTCTTTCTCGGTACGGGGAGCCGGCATCTCTTGTATGGCTTTTACCTTTGCAGGGTCTACCTCAATACCTTTGTCACTGACGATGAACCCCAGAAGCTTACCATACCTTACATCAAAGGTGCACTTGTTCGGATTCAGTCTCAGCTTGTATGTCTTCAACCTGTCAAACATCTTTTGTAGATGGTCAAGGTGTTCCTCTTCCGTTTGAGACCTGGCTATCATGTCATCCATATAAACCTCTATCTCATGGTGAATCATATCGTGGAACAAGGAGACCATGGCTCGCTGATAAGTTGCCTTAACATTCTTCAACCCAAAAGGCATCACCTTGTAACAAAAGGTGCCCCACTGTGTGACGAAGGTTGTCTTCTCCATGTCTTCAAGAGCCATCTTGATCTGGTTGTAGCCAGAGAAACCATCCGTGAAGGAAAAGATTTTGTGTTGTGCAGTGTTGTCAACCAGAACATCAATATGGGGAAGCGGGAAGTCATCCTTGGGGCTTTCCCTGTTCAGGTCTTTGTAGTCCACACACATCTGTATATCACTGTCCTTCTTAGGTATCGGGACGACGTTAGCAACCCACTACGGATAGGAGGTGACAGCTAAGAACCCAGGTTGAATTGTTTCAGAACCTCTACTTTGATCTTCTCTGACATTTCAGGGTGCATACGGCGGACCTTCTGTTTAACCGGAGGACAATCTTCTTTAGTCGGCAGACGATGTACCACAATATCAGTGTCTAAACCAGGCATGTCTTCATATGAACATGCGAAGATCTCAACATAGTCGTGCAACATCTGTATCAACCGATGTTTGACATTATTCTCCAGATTTGCATCGATCTTGACTTCTTTTCTGTCTACCTTTGTGCCCAAGTTTATCGTCTCAACTGGCTCTTCATGAGGCTGTATAGCCCTTTCTTTTTGTTGTAATAGTCTAGCAAGTTCTCCAGGCACCTCACAATCTTCCTCACCTTCGTCCTCGGCTTGGTTGATCGGATTTTCGAAGTTATAACTAGCAATAGCAGAACCGTTATCAATGGGATCCATAGTGGTTATGGATCTGCAGTTTCATATGTGAGTGTATGTAAGAGCATAGCTATAAAAATCAGAAAATAAAAACAGATAGCGCAAAATTTGTATGCAAGAAACGTCCAATGTTTTATTGATGACATATAAAAATGACATATAATAACCCTCACAAATAAAACCATTGTTCCTTGGGTAAGACACGAGGCCATAGAGTTTAAATTGTTTATTACAAATTCGAAAAACAAGTAAGACAATTACTGCTGAACAAAAGAAATTGGCACAAAATCTCTTGTCGTCCAGTTACTAGGTCTACTGTTGGTAGTAGGGCAGATCCAACTGTCAATATCATAATTCTCATCATTGTCTTTAATAGCGTTGACCCCACGATTGTTGATGCATATGGGAGGTCCTCTGGCCCGAGCACGTCGAACAGCCCTTTGAGCTCCTAAAGTAAATCCCTAACCAAATTTGTCAGTTTTATGAGGAAAATCAGGGAGCTGTACCCAAATGGTACACCCACCTTGTTCAACTACTGCTCTTGAGTCCTTGAGAGAATTCATCTTCAAAGAACGTTTGGTGCTGGTGATAGTCTCGGTTGACGCCATAATCTGGGGAACCTCTTCAAAGTTTTGACAAGGAGTCTCTATGAATTCCCCATCCATCTTCACATACCTGAAATAATTCAAGTGGCTTACCATATACTCCTCTTCACCATGCACAGTGATAATCTTCCCCTTCACCGGATACTTCAGCATTTGGTGCAGTGTAGAAGTAACGGCCCCAGCTTCATGGATCCAAGGGCGACCCAACAAACAAGAGTATGATGGCCTGATATCCATCACATAGAAGGTGGATTCAAAGGTCTAAAAACCCACTTTGACAGGGATGTCCACCTCCCCATGCACCATTCTTTTTGACCCGTCAAAAGCCCTCACCACAATGTTACTGGGCTTTAGGGTCAAGCCTTCACAATCTAGCCGATCAAGAGCCTTCTTAGGCAGAACATTCAGTGAAGACCCAGTGTCCACTAGCACATGAGCCATAGTATTGCCCCTACATTCGATCAAGACATGCAGAGCATCATTATGCTTTCTCCCCTTTGGCGTCAAATATGCATCTAAAAAACCCAAACCATTGTCAGCAGTCAAATTGGCCACACAGTCCTTGAATTGGTCGGCAGAGGTTTCTTGCGGTACATACGCAATCTTGAGGAATGTAATCAAAGCCTTTGCATGGGCTTCGGAACACAACAGCAGAGACAACATTGATATCTCCGAAGGGGTCTGCCCCAGCTGCTCGACCATATTGTAGTCGCTTTTCTTGATTATTTTTAAGATTTCCTCTATTTCTTGCTTAGAGGATTCCACAACAACTTTTCTAGGTGTCTCCGTCCGGGCAGGCTCATTTATAGCTTCTTTTCCCCGAGTCTCAGATGACTCATCGGCAGGGGTAACAACTGGAGTAAGGATAGGAGTAGTAACAAAAGTACCGGTAGGAACAATAGATGGAATAATAACAGGCTTAACAATAATCTTCGGGGAGATCTCGGGAGAGAAAACCATTCCACTTCGGGTAACTTTGTTGGTCCCGACAATATTACTGACATCGGGATCAGCCTCTCCAGTCTTCAAATCCTGCTTGACGCCATGATAGTAAACGTCAGCGCCATAATTCCAAGGGACAGCTTTGTCTGAGGAGTACGGTACGGGGCCAGGAAAAGTGATTATCAATGGAGCAATTCTTGGAGGAGGTGTAATCCTAACTGGTCTTTTAGAGGAGACCTTGGAAGAATTGGAGGAAATGGTTATGATAGCAACATCTTCATACGGAACAGTCGGAATTGGAGTCTTTTCAAACGAAATCTCTCTGTTGTCCATCAGGCATTGAACACCTGCTTTCAGCAAATAGCAACCAGATGGCAGAGATGAACACATGTGGAAACCTTCACCACAACCCGGAAATAAACGGACCAGCAACAAATTCTTCTTGACAGTCGTGAGAGGAGTGGAAACTTCAACAACAAAGGTAACAAACAGATCAGTATCAATGGCATTAACTCTACGGTTGTGCTTAGGCATGGGAGAAGTTATGACATTAGGCTTCTTCGGAGCATCAAACTCAATCTCCTTGGCTTCAATTAGATCCTATATCTTATTTCTTAGAGCCCAGCAGTAATTTGTATCGTGGCAAAGACTCTCAGAATGGTAAGCACATCGAGCGTTTGGATTGTACCGAGGAGATATGGTGTTAGGATTCTTGGGAGCCTCCTTTAAGATTGCTAAGTTTGATCTTAACATATGGGGTAAAACCTCAAACAATGTCATATTAATTCGGGTGAACTGCCTTTGCGGTCTTTCTACCCTTTGCTGATTGTTTCGTTGTTGGGTAGCCGTAGGCCTAGGTATCATCACAGCACCTACCGTTGGATGGTGTTCAGCTCTGCTCTGACCTCTTGGGCTATAAATGGCACTGACCTCCTTCTTACCCGTTGTTGTACCCCAATTTTTGACCTAAGATCCCATTTGCATTTTTGCATTTTTTATACAAAAAGTCAAGGTCACTAAATACAATTGGTTTTCAACCTCTCACCTTTGAGCATTGATTGTGCAGAAATTGTCAAGTGTTTTTGAACATTTTTTGCCTATGTATCACTAACTTCTAATCAAGCACGAAATGTGTGTTGTTGTTTCTTTGATTTCATGTGCTGACAGGTATCCTTCGAATGCAACTTGGGCATGTCCTTCATTTTGAACTCAAAACCTCCTTCGAATGCAAGTTTAAGCCTACTTCGATTTGGACAAATTTGCTGCCTGCCAGCCTACTTCGATTTGGACAAATTTGCTGCCTGCCAGCCTATTTCGATTAGCCAAGAGTGTTACCTGCAAGCCTGCGTTTGAATCTGGACAAGTTCACTTCCTGCAAACATGCTTCGATTGGACAACATTACTTCTTTCGATCACAGGCTTTCGTTTGGCCAAGATGTTTGTTTCGATCCACATGCTTCGATTCAGCAACATTGCTTCCTTCGAACACAGGCTTCGATTGGGCAATGCAGTCCCTTCAGTCACAAGCTTCGAGCTAGACATGTGATTTCCTTCAAGGCAGCCTCCTTCGATCCAAAAGTTGGACCACTGTACTGCCATGCAACAAACACTACTGAGCCTGCTGCACAGTCCTGCACCCACTTGCCACTAAACTCCAAAAGACTGATAAAGCCTTCTACAACAGTCATGTACTTGCCCAAAAAGGAGTGCACAAGAGCTGCGTAGAAGAAAGGATTGAAACAGCATTCCCAAACTGTTCAAATCATTTTTGTTTTCCCCCCAAAACTTCAGCAAATCCGCCTATAAATACAAGGCTTCACAACTTGAAAAAATAGGACTTTGGGCCAGACGAATCTCTCCCCAATTTTCTCCAACCCAGAAAATTTCTCAAAGTTCATAAACACTTGAGAAAATATAAAAAAATTGAATCCCACACACTTCAGTCTCCTTCGATTCTGAAGAGCATCAACACACATTCTCAAAAACACCAAATTTTCCTAAACACAAAAATCTCTCAAGTCCCTTCAATACTTGTGAGAACAAAAAATCCCAAACACTCATTTCCTTCGATTCTGAAGAACAGCCACACTGCAGTCTCCTTCGAATCACAGAAGCATCACGCTTGCTTCTCTTTTCCTTCAAGTCCAACGCTCCCAGCACAGCCTGTGACCTCTCATTCGAACCCAGCAGGAAGAACCCCACGCCTGTCATCCTCTTTCGAATCCAGCATCAAAGGCCAAACCCCTGGTCCCTCCCCTTTGAATCCAGAAGTGCTCCAGGCAGCCACCACTCAAGGCCCAGCACACGTTCCAGCCTGAAGCCAGGTAAGTCACTCTTACCCTTGAACTTTTCATTTCCAGAATAACATGTAAATAATACTTTTGTTCGTTTCCAGCATGTACATAATATTTTGAAATTTTCGTTTCATAACATGTAAATACAATTTCTTTTCGTTTCCACCCTGTTAACATGTTTTAAAAGTTAACCCTTTCGTTTTGCTTTAATTGTTAAACTGTTATTAGCATGGCCTCAGGCCATGTTGCCATTTAATGTTTGAAATGAAAGATACAGGAAACAGGAAACGAAGCTTCTGGCTTCTACCCTCACTCTCTAGGTCGAACGAAAGAGACAACCAGGAGGAAAACCATGTCCAAACGAAAAGCATACCTTCACTGACTTCCAGGCCAATCGAAGGACAGAACCTCACTGGTGCCAGCCCCCAGTCGAAGGATACAACTCACTGGTGCCAGCACCCAGTCGAAGGACAGAACCTCATTGGTGCCAACCCCTGATCGAAGGACAGGACCTTGCTGCTGCCTTTGCCTAGTCGAAGGACAAGACCTTGCTGCTGCCTTTCCCCCAATCGAAGGACAGGACCTTGCTGCTGCCTTTGCCCAATCGAAGGACAGGACTTCGCCTCTGCCAAAGTCCCAATCGAAAGACATGACTTCACTGTTGCCAGCCCCAATCGAAAGAGGCCAACAGAATGCCAGTCGAAGTTTGCTCCTGCCAGAATTGAAAGACACTCATTTTCTTACTTTTCTCTTTTTTTTTTCCTTCATATTTTTTATGCCTTGTTTGTAATAGCGTAGGTTTTTATCTTTCTGCATTTTTATTTACTTTGTACAAATGCTAGTAATTAGGCAAGATAAAATCAACAAATGAACAAACCACAAAAAATCAAAAACACTCTTTAATCATACTTGAACATACTTTAAAACGTGCAAAAACACTCAACAAATCAAAACTCCCTCCAAAGGCATGTTATCCCCGTTCTATCGTGATACCGGCCATGCCTATTGCTAGAATGCATGCGTTAACGTCGCCCACTAAAAAACACAAAAACAAATCAACCTTTTTTCAAGAGGAACTACGGTGTTTTGATTCCTTCATTGGATACGTAGGCAAAGGGTCGCGAAACCCTCACGAACACAATAATAAAAACTTTTTTCTTTCCCCTTAAGCAAACATATTTGTAGATACATATACCCTTGTACATAACAAACAATTTAAACCAAAAAACAGATATCTCAAAAGTTTCCTGCGGAGTACCGCAGATGCATTGGGTGCTAATACCTTCCCATTGCATAACCAACCCCCGAACTCTCGATCTCTTTTCAAAAACACATTGTATTACTTTTTATTTTACATTGCATGTTTTTTAGGGTTTTATTTCGCTCTTTTCCCTTTTCTATTGGAAATAATAAAGCGTGGTGGCGACTCTTGCTTTTGTGAGTCAAGTTAATTAATAGCTTGATCTCCGATTTTCACCGCTACAGAATTGGCGACTCTGCTGGGGAAAGATTGACCTCTTGCTGGTCCATCCCTAAGTAGGTTAAGCCTAGTTTGTTTTATCTGTTTTATCATTATTTGATTGTTTGATTATATGTATATATTGTGAGGTTGGGTTTGGTGACTACTTTTTGATAAGTCCTCTACCCGGACTTGGGTTACACATAGGATTAGGACGGGAGGTATAGTCATGTTAACTTTGAGGGAGTAATCCCGAAGAAGGAGGCATGAGATCCCCCACTCAGTGGAAGGCCCTTTTGAACGTAATATTTGTTTACCGAGTAATCGGGAAGACATTATTATTGTCGACCTGGGAGCCAAAGAAGCTGAGAATCGTAGAACCCTTAACCCACCTTGGCCTTTTAGGTGTAGCGCGGAGATTATAACGGAGTAATCCGGAAGTAATTGTTACGCGATGCTACGCTCGGATGAGTTTCTCTTGAGAATATTGCTAATTATTGAGTAATCAAGACGTTGGTAATATCCGAAGGAGGAATGTAGACTTCGGGAACTCTCAGAACCTTGTCTTGCAGGTGTGATTAAACCGTTAGTACATACCTTGGGGATGTTCTTTACCTTTGACTCCATGCTCGTGACGTTGAACCTTTCAACTTTATTTGTGACCTTGCTTGTGGTTGTTGCATAGTCATGCATTCATGCATCCATAAAACCCTTTTCACTTGAATTTCAAGGAATTTGTAGGTCTTTCTTTGTAAACATCACAAGTTTCGTCAAGCTCAATGGATCTTGGGTGTTGATAGGGTGAAAACCCTAATCCACCAAAATGGATGATTGATCTTGATGATAACTTGATCAACGCTTTGATCCAATTTAGAATTCATCTTCTATCTTCATACTCTGATGTTTACAACTTGATATCTTGAGTTCCTTGAAAATCAAATAAAAACTCTCTTTTGCATATCATGCATCATTCTACATTTTTGTTTCACTTTCAAAGGTATTTTTCCAAGTCTTATTTTTTCCTTTGGTCTCACCAGTATAACACTGACGCTAAGGGAACAATGGAGAATATCAAGCAAGAGATTTCTGAACTCCGCAGAGAGGTGACTAATTTGAAAGCTGGTATGGATCACTCAACTGTTTTGGTTGAAATTTTGGTTGCTGCCCAAGCCAATCCTTCTAAGAAGGAGGAAGCGATGATAAAAGTATTCACTGATTGTCATTCAAGGACGTTGGTTTTGAAGTTCAAATCAAGCATGCGCCGAAGAGTAAACACGATTGATGGTAACTTTGAGTTTTGAAGGATGTTTTCGGTGATTCAAGTCCAGATGGAAAGCCTTCCCAGATCATTAACTTATTCATGCTTTTTGTAAATTTTCTTGTTTATCAAAACATTGTTTACATGTAAGAACTTGTTTGCATTTGAATGATTATCTTAATGCAATGAGTATGTTTGTCTTGAAGAAATTCATTTGTTTCAAACATATTTGTTTTCAAATTCTAAATTGCTTTTTGCATTATGATACCAACTTGTTGCCCATTCTCTTGCCTAGGCAGAGATTGGAGGGAGGATGATGATCTGAAAAACACAAAATCTCTGGTTGTTTGCTTTTGGATAAAGTCTTGCTGATGATGTACAGGCATTGTTTCTAATCCCTAAACACCGGAGATATAAGGAAGATAATCCCTTGCTAACCAACCCCTTTTGAGCCTTGAAGTAGGAGTTTCTTTTCTATACGAAAAACCCTCAAATTTTAACCTGGGGCAGGGTAGTTTTCAGTTAATCTGATTGAGTGTTCAAAATTCATAAGGAAGATATTTCTGAAGAGAAACTACGAGGGCTATCCTCCATGTATAATGAAGCTAGAGGATGTGGAACCACAATGTTAACCCTCATTCATCAAGAAACGAGGCAATCACAACCCTCTCAACAAGCAAAGACAAGCTAATGTCACACATTTTGTTCAAAAAGTCAAAAATCAAGAAAAAGAAAAAGCCTGCTAAGTCAAAAAACATGAAAACGTGTGACTTAGGCAAAATTAAGGCATCCCACTAGACTATCAATTCAAAAGAATTAGTTCAGGCAAAAGTTAGGGAAAATAAAAATTGCAAAGAAAGGAATACAAAGAAAAATTCCTCAGCAAAGAACAAATTGGTGACTACAAACACGAAGACATGAGGTTGGTTTCTACTCCGAAAACCTCGTCGTTTCCTTAACCGTCACAAAATCCTTTTGAGAGATGAACACTCATGTTGAATTAACTGAACATAGGTTTGGAGAACATCACGAAGAATGGGTGGGCACCAAATATTTTGAGCCTTAAAATTTTTTTTCTAAAAAACATGAACCAGACCACGTTACAACCTTCAAAAGTCCTAATTGAAGCAAGATTATTTTGAAAGCATACTCCAATGAGATGGTGTTCCTGACTCCCATGAATGTTCTAAATAGTTATGTTGGTATCATATTGTTTTTCCTATAAAAAATAAATGGTGCTCTAACTCGCAAAATTTGCGCGATATCTTTTCAAAATCTTCAAGACTTACATAACTGTTGCATTAGAGTTTTCATTCTCATAATAAACTTTTTCTAACTGAAAAACATTTGTTTGACATCAAGGAAGCTCACATAAGCACTAGTGACGAGTTTATTCTTTTAAGGCCTGAAACTCTGTTGAGTAATTGGAGAATCATTTCAAGAACAAAATCATATCCAGGGGCATGTCACCTGAAGACCTTAAGCACAAACATTTTTCTTCTCCCAGTTAATGCTTCTCCAACTTGTTTACCCTTTTGGGGCAAAATTTGAAGACTTTGTTGTGCCAACTACAGTCAATCTGGGGCAATCACGTCGAGATTTGATGAATCTCTCTAAGAGTTTGAAGACACCAGAGCATGGTGAGTGCCAGGTCTTTTGTAAAATCCTCTTGAGACGATTTCTCCTCATCAACCATTTAGCTTGGGGCATTTTAGAAGTGAAGTTATTCGCAAGAATTGTCGTGCAACATGCAGCTTATCAGCAGTAAACTTGGGGCATCCAAAATTAGTCCCAGGGGCAATCCAGATTTGTTAAGATATGTGATATGTTTTGCACACATTATCAGAGGGTGGTGTTCCCAATATCTCCAGCTAAGCATGACTTTTTCCAGCTGAAACATTGCTTGTGTTGTTATCCTTTCAATGGATTGTTGGTGATAAAAGACTGGACTTTGGATTTTCTACCTGAAAATATCTTCCTCTCCAGAGATATTTAAGCCTTGCAAAAGGACCTTGCTCCAATGATGGCTTTTGTGTTTTATCTCCAATAATGTTCCCATCCTGTTGAGATTAGACGAGTGTTAGTGTGTGCTGTGATGTCTTATCATCTTCTGTCTATCTCCCCTGTCTGTTTTGTCAGCATATACATGACATTCATTTATTCATTCACACTTGCATCATGCACGCACAGTTGTATTTGTTGATGTCATTGAGTTCGTATACCTTGGTTGTGTCTATTCAAATAAAGTATTTAATCTTTCCAAATAGAGTGTCGACTTAAGCAGAAAGTGTGCCTTCTTTCTAATTCCCCACTGAGTTAACTCTCGTGGAAGAATCTTGCTTCAGCTTTCCTTTTCCATCTCTGGATAGGATAAATCCCCATTTGAGTTGTTTCCTCATTGGGTGGAGTCTTGTTTGACTGTTTTCTCTCCAGTTTATTCCTGGATTGAGCTTTGTCTCTTGTGAACGATACCCTGTGGATATCTCTAGGCTGTGAAACCTAGATGGAGAGTGCATTTATTTTGCAATGTAAATACTTCGTATCTTCAGGAAGGACTTATTCATGGTTCCCCATTGAAGATGAACTATATTCCCTAGTAGTGTTATCATAACCTTCTTCTGGAATATCGACATGACAACAAGCGACTGACTCTTTATTTGAGCAGTTTGATTATTTCTGATTTCTCTACGACAAATGGCGGTATCTTCATGAGCAGTTTGTCCATCCCAGATGAAATTATTGATTCTCACCTCCAGCAATATCTTCACGATATGTTATGGGTACTCTTGACAAACATCAAGCGGCAGTCTCTTCACGAGGCAACTTGTATGTTATTGACACCTTTGAAAACATCAAGCGGCAGTCTCTTCACGGGGCAACTTGTATGTTATCAACATCTTTACAAAATGGCAAGTGGCAGCTCTTCATGAGCAGCTTGTACGGAAAATGGCAAGTGGCAGCTCTTCATGAGCAGCTTGTACAAAAAATGGCAAGTGGCAGCTCTTTTTGAGCAGCTTGTACGGAAAATGGCAAGTGGCAGCTCTTCATGAGCAACTTGTGGGTTATAAGCAACAAGTGGCGGACTCTTCATGAGTAGCTTGTGTGCTTTAATATTCTTTGAAGATGGCAAGTGGCAGCTCTTCATGAGCAGCTTGTGGGTTATAAGCAACAAGTGGAGGACTCTTCATGAGTAGCTTGTGTGCTTTAATATTCTTTGAAGACGGCAAGTGGCAGCTCTTCATGAGCAGCTTGTGGGTTATAAGCAACAAGTGGCGGACTCTTCATGAGTAGCTTTTGTGCTTTAATATTCTTTGAAGACGGCAAGTGGCAGCTCTTCATGAGCGGCTTGTGGGTTATAAGCAACAAGTCGCGGACTCTTCATGAGTAGCTTGTGTGCTTTAATATTCTTTGAAGACGGCAAGTGGCAGCTCTTCATGAGCAGCTTGTGGGTTATTAGCAACAAGTGGCGGACTCTTCATGAGTAGCTTGTGTGCTTTAATATTCTTTGAAGACAGCAAGTGGCAGCTTTTCATGAGCAGCTTGTGGTTTATTGGCAACAAGTGGCAACTTCTTTATGAGTAGCTTGTGTGCTTTGATATTCTTTGAAGACAGCAAGTGGCAACTCTTCATGAGCAGCTTGTGGGTTATTGGCAACAAGTGGTAGCTTCTTTATGAGCAGCTTGTGTGCTTTGATATTCTTTGAAGACAACAAGTGGCAGCTTCTTTACTTGAGCAGCTTGTATGTCATAGTATTTTTGGAAGACAGTAAGTGGAGGCCTCTTTATTTGAGCAGCTTGTGTATCCCCAACAATAATGTCTACTCAGCAAATGGCATCCCTTTGGAAAAGTCCTGTGGGGAAGTTTGCATTTAATCATTCCTTTTCCAGCCACAGTGCTGATGTCAATCATTTGTTTTCCAGCCACAGTGCTGATGTAAATCATTTGTTTTCCAGCCACAGTGTTGATGTCAATCATTTGTTTTCCAGCCACAGTGCTGATGTCAATCATTATTTCCAGCCACAGTGCTGATGTCGATCATTTTGTTTTCTAGCCACAGTGCTGATGTCGATCATTTCGTTTTCCAGCCTTAGTGCTGATGTAAATCATTTCTTTTCCAGTCTCAGTACTGATGTAAATCATTCAAGAGTCTCTCATTTTAAGTCTATGACTCTGTCTCCCCAGTGGAGTTATCACCTCTTCCCCTGTGGGATTACTGTATAATGTGCTTGGTTTCTCCAGCGTTAGTCTGTCTCATATGGCGTCATTCCCCATAAAATTCAGAGCATTGCATTCATATCATATCATAAACATAATTGTGGTATCTTAAGGCCAAAAATTGTGTATTCTATATTTAAGTCCCTTCAATCTCGTCAGATAGAAGAAACTTAAATAGGGGCAGCTGTTGTACCCCAATTTTTGACCTAAGATCCCATTTGCATTTTTGCATTTTTTATACAAAAAGTCAAGGTCACTAAATACAGTTGGTTTTCAACCTCTCACCTTTGAGCATTGATTGTGCAGAAATTGTCAAGTGTTTTGAACATTTTTTGCCTATGTATCACTAACTTCTAATCAAGCACGAAATGTGTGTTGTTGTTTATTTGATTTCATGTGCTGACAGGTATCCTTCGAATGCAACTTGGGCATGTCCTTCATTTTGAACTCAAAACCTCCTTCGAATGCAAGTTTAAGCCTACTTCGATTTGGACAAATTTGCTGCCTGCCAGCCTACTTCGATTTGGACAAATTTGCTGCCTGCCATACTATTTCGATTGGCCAAGAGTGCTGCCTGCAAGCCTGCATTCGAATTTGGACAAGTTCACTGCCTGCAAACATGCTTCAATTGGACAACATTACTTCTTTCGATCACAGGCTTTCGTTTGACCAAGATGTTTGTTTCGATCCACATGCTTCGATTCAGCAACATTGCTTCCTTCGAACACAGGCTTCGATTGGGCAATGCAGTCCCTTCAGTCACAAGCTTCGAGCTGGACATGTGATTTCCTTCAAGGCAGCCTCCTTCGATCCAAAAGTTGGACCACTGTACTGCCATACAACAAACACTACTGAGCCTGCTGCACAGTCCTGCACCCACTTGCCACTAAACTCCAAAAGACTGATAAAGCCTGCTACAACAGTCCTGTACTTGCCCAAAAAGGAGTGCACAAGAGCTGCGTAGAAGAAAGGATCGAAACAGCATTCCCAAACTGTTCAAATCATTTTTGTTTTCCCCCCAAAACTTCACCAAATCCGCCTATAAATACAAGGCTTCACAACATGAAAAAACAGGACTTTGGGCCAGACGAATCTCTCCCCAATTTTCTCCAACCCAGAAAAATTCTCAAAGTTCATAAACACTTGAGAAAATAAAAAAAAAACATAATCCCACACACTTCAGTCTCCTTCGATTTTGAAGAGCATCAACACACATTCTCAAAAACACCAAATTTTCCTAAACACAAAAATCTCTCAAGTCCCTTTAATACTTGTGAGAACAAAAAATCCCAAACACTCATTTCCTTCGATTCTGAAGAACAACCATACTGCAGTCTCCTTCGAATCACATAAGCATCACGCTTGCTTCTCTTTTCCTTCAAGTCCAACGCTCCCAGCACAACCTGTGACCTCTCATTTGAACCCAGCAGGAAGAACCTCACGCCTGTCATCCTCTTTCGAATCCAACATCAAAGGCCAAACCCTTGGTCCCTCCCCTTCGAATCCAGAAGCGCTCCAGGCAGCCACCACTCAAGGCCCAGCACACGTTCCAGCCTGAAGCCAGGTAAGTCACTCTTACCCTTGAACTTTTCATTTCCAGAATAACATGTAAATAATACTTTTGTTCGTTTCCAGCATGTACATAATATTTTGAACTTTTCGTTTCATAACATGTAAATACAATTTCTTTTCGTTCCCACCCTGTTAACATGTTTTAAAAGTTAACCCTTTCGTTTTGATTTAATTGTTAAACTGTTATTAGCATGGCCTCAGGCCATGTTGCCATTTAATGTTTGAAATGAAAGATACAGGAAACAGGAAACGAAGCTTATGGCTTCTACCCTCACTCTCTAGGTCGAGTGAAAGAGACAACCAGGAGGCAAACCATGTCCAAACGAAAAGCATACCTTCACTGACTTCCAGGCCAATCGAAGGACAGAACCTCACTAGTGCCAGCCCCCAGTCGAAGGATACAACTCACTGGTGCCAGCCCCCTGTCGAAGGACAAAACCTCATTGGTGCCAGCCCCTGATCAAAGGACAGGACCTTGCTGCTGCCTTTGCCTAGTCGAAGGACAGGACCTTGCTGCTGCCTTTGCCCAATCAAAGGACAGGACTTCGCCTCGGCCAAAGTCCCAATCGAAAGACATGACTTCACTGCTGTCAGCCCCAATCGAAAGAGGCCAACAGAATGCCAGTCGAAGTCTGCTCCTGCCAGAATCGAAAGACACTCCTTTTCTTACTTTTCTCTTATTTTTTTCCTTCATATTTTTTATGCCTTGTTTGTAATAGCGTAGGTTTTTATCTTTCTGCATTTTTATTTACTTTGTACAAATGCTAGTAATTAGGCAAGATAAAATCAACAAATGAACAAACCACAAAAAATCAAAAACACTCTTTAATCATACTTGAACATACTTTAAAACGTGCAAAAACACTCAACAAATCAAAACTCCCTCCAAGGGCATATTATCCCTGTTCTACCGTGATACCGGCCATGCCTATTGCTAGAATGCGTGCGTTAACGTCGCCCACTAAAAAAAACAAAAACAAATCAACCTTTTTTCAAGAGGAACTACGGTGTTTTGATTCCTTCATTGGATACGTAGGAAAAGGGTCGCGAAACCCTCACGAGCACAATAACAAAAACTATTTTCTTTCCCCTTAAGCAAACATATTTGTAGATACATATACCCTTGTACATAACAAACAATTTAAACCAAAAAACAGATATTTCAAAAGGTTCCTGCGGAGTACCGCAGATGCATTGGGTGCTAATACCTTCCCATTGCATAACCAACCCCCGAACTCCCGATCTCTTTTCAAAAACGCATTGTATTACTTTTTATTTTACATTGCATGTTTTTTAGGGTTTTATTTCGCTCTTTTCCCTTTTCCATTGGAAATAATAAAGCACGGTGGCGACTCTTGCTTTTGTGAGTCAAGTTAATTAATAGCTTGATCTCCGATTTTCACCGCTACACCCGTGAACAGCTTCTTCATTGTACTTGACAAGGTATCTTTATGTATCTTGCCGCTACAGATCCCAGCTTCTACACTTTCTCCAGTCAATATCAGCTCGGTGAACCCAGCTGAGGAGCTACCAATCAAGTGATTGAAGAATGGACTAGACAGCGTCCCAAGAAACATGTCAACCAACTCCTTATCAGACAAAGGGGGTTGGACTCTCCCTGCCAGATCTCTCCACTTCTGCGCATAGTCCTTGAAACCTTCACCTGCAACCATGGACATACTCTGGAGTTGAGTACGGATAGGGGCAAGGTCAGCGTTATATTGATACTTCTTATAAAAAGCACCAGCCAAATCTTCCCAGTTGCAGACATTGGTCCCCTCCAGTTGATAGAACCATTCAAGCTGAGTCCCGGACAGACTGTCCTGAAAGAAATAGACCCACAAATTCCTATCAACAGTGTGAGGATGAATCTTCCTCACATAGGAACAGAGATGAAGCTTGGGACAAGACACCCTATCATACTTTGCAAAATTCGGAGCCTTAAACTTCTGTGGGATGACTACCCTAGATACCAAACCCAACTCTTTAAAATCCAGCCCTGGTATTCTTTGGATCTCCATTGCACTCAGCCGATCCTCTAACTGTTTGTATATATCCTCAGTGGGAGGATAATGTTCATCATTGTAGTTTGTGTCATTATCAGAAACTTTAGGGCTAGGGTCCTTCTCCCTTGTCTCTCTCTCTCTCTCTCTCTCTCTTGATTCTCCCCTTCTTTGGACGAGGAGGTCAAATCAACTGGTTGCTTCAACGGCCCCTTGAATCTTCTGCCCAGATTAAGGACATCATTTGTCTTCTTATTCTTCTTCTTCTTCTTCTTCTCTTTCAGAATAAGGGCCTTCATATCTTCTTGTCCCTTAGCTAAGGCTACGAACATTTGCTGAAATTGGGCATTTTGTGCCTGTAGATCCTTGATGCTTTGTTCAGAAGACATTATTGTTGAAATAAACAGCAAAGAATATGAGAAACCTGTTATGGTACCTGTTTATGCAATGTCATGGATGATATGCATATGCAATGATTTCAAGGACTCTTAAAGGCTCAAATTTGTTTAACCAAAAGAAACACGTGTTAATTGTATTAATAAGTTCGGATTGTTACAAAGAGTGCCCTTTAGGCTTACAATCAAACAAAACTTAAAGCAAAAGAACATTAGGTCTCCCAGGATCGCATCCTCTTTGGTGCAATATAGGCGTTTATATTCCTCTCTTCATGAAGTAGCCTAGTGAGTTCCAGGACCTTCTTATCGCTGGCATAGAATTGAGTTTTGAACGTATCCCACTCCTCTTTAAGTTGAACCCATTATTTTTGTAACTTCTCATGATCAGTTGGCATGTCAGGATGGAGAACAAGATAAGAAGTGTCTCCTTCAGCAATTGGTTCCACAATCGTTGGTAGGACGGCAGGGTAAGGCATCATAAGACTTTGGGCACGGGCTCGTACCCATTTTAGATAAGGCTCAAGAGGGATGGAATTCTTGTGCCCCAGTGTCTTGCTATCAACTCTATGTACCATGCCCCAAGCTCGCATGAACCTTCTACGGTAAGCCTGAGCATCATTCTCATAGTCGAAGGTGATTCCTTGGATAAGTGTATCCTAAGGACCATCCCTTATCGCATAACCAAATTGTCACAGTGCCAAACAAGGATTATAAGTGATTCCTCCCCTAATGCCTAAGGGAGGGACATTAGGGAATTCACCACAGTGATCGATGATGGTAACATCTTCCGAAGATCGTGAACACCAATGAATGTCTGAATGTGTAAGGGACATCAGCCTATGAGACCATTTCATACCCTGCTCATTCTTCAAAATAAACCTTGGTAGGTGCGAAGTAAACCACCTAGCCAGTAGAGGGGTGCAACACAGGAGGGTCCCCCTTCTTTTAGAGTGCGAGCATGCAGAGAGTGTAGAATATCCCCAAGTAATGTAGGCATCGGATTATGAGACAGAAAAACCTTAATCATATTCACATCTACGAGTTGGTCCGTGTTAGGGAATAGTACCATCCTGTAGATGAGGAGTGCCAATACCTCTTCAAAATCTTGTAAATCCAGGGTATCCCAAAAACAGTGAGCTTTCTTGAATAGAAATTTAACCGGGATTCCTTGGACACTTCCCCTAGTTTCCCAATTTGTCACTACATCGGACCGTTGTAAGGATATAGCTCGAGCAATCTCTTTAGGCTTTGGATTTCTTTCTGTACCGTTGAAAGGTAACTGGTCAAGAATAGGTACCCACAATAACCGAGAAAATTCCTCCATAGTAGGCACTAGCTGGTAATCCGGGAAGGTGAAGCAGTGGTGCAAAGGATCAAAGAACTAAAATAGAACTTTTAGCTATTACAAGACTTCAGGGAGGGGGTTACATAATCCAAAAATGGTGGTAAACAGTAAATAAAGGCAGTAAATAAAATCCTAGTTAAAACTATTACAACCTCAAAGCAATTACAATAATTAGAATGATAAATAAATAAAACGTGCACGAGGAAGAACACGAGAATTGAATATCCTAATGAATCTAATTAATTAAAGGAAACATTTTTGTATTTTTTTATTGAGAAAAATAATTGAAATTTGCAAATTAAACCTAATTTTCCAATTGATTTTAATTATGAAAACAAAAGAATTTAAATTGCCCTAGTTAAATTAATCTAATTAATTAATGAAATAAAATATTTTATAAAAAAAAAATCTGATTTTAATGTTTTTTTGTGATTTTTTTATTTAATAAAAAATGATTTTTGTTTTGTAAAAAAGTAATTAAACAAATAAATAAAACAAAAGAAAATAAAAAAAGAAATAAATTGGGCCTGGTGTGAAGTAGTAATCTGGGAGGTGTATTGTTGAAACTTGTGATAGGCCCATCTTTGTTGGCCCAGAGCCTGTGCAAGATTCAGTGCAATCAGATCTGGGATGCCTACCATGCGCTGCACTAACTAAGCGTTAGATCTGGATCCAGGGATGATCCAATGGCTGGATCTGGAGGATGCAAGGTGGACCTCATGGGTAACACGCACTAAATCCTGTAAAGAAATAATGGAAAAACAAAATGCTTGGACCTGGGATCGAACCCATGTCCTTCCCCTCATATGCTCGCTTGCCTTGCCATCTGTGCTGGTTGGTTTGTTTGTTAATATAATAACATAAATAAAATATTAAGCATTATGCCACAAACGCGCGCAGAATTCAAATTAGCCAACCGGACTTTGACACACGATCGTCTTCTTCAGTAGGACTGTCGTTTTAGCTAATGACCTTTTACCTACGGACAAACGGTGTAGCTGTAACCCTGTAAATCTCAAAAACCTCAAACAAGCAAGATAAATTAAATCCAAGCATACAGACCAACTAGTTTTGATCTCGTGAGTATGATGGTACCCATCTTTCGCCCTGATTTTACCTGTATCAAAAAACCCTAAAACACAACCTTAAACCCTAACAATGGCAGTTGTTCAAACATGCGTCAAAACTCATAATGAATCATACAAAAACATTCTAAATGATGATACAAACATGAAGGTATGCTTAGAACTTGTTAATCATGCGCGTATAATCAAAATCAAATTCAAGAATAAGGGCAAATCGTGATGCTTGTGTAGGTCGATTTGGAGGGTGTTGATGCGTGCAAATGATGCTTCTAGCTTCAGGAGGTTCCCATGAATGGATTGCTGGCCTTGAAACACCTTGAATCGCCTTCTAAATCAGAATTCGAACACCACTTTTTTTGTCAAAAGTTGGAGTTTTTCTGGACTTGTGGAGGCAGCCTTTTCGTGTCTTTTAGGTCTGGCAATATTGTGTATATGAATTAGAAGGCATTAGGTCAACAAAAACAGATGCAATCTTGAAAAATCATGGAGAAAAGATTTGATTTATTCCTTGTATTATTTGTTTCTAAAACAGGCCAAATCATGCCATTTTCATTCTAATCAGCCTTTGCACGATTTGATCTTTGTTTCACAGCATATATCATCTTCATTCAATTCCAAAATCATCCCAAAAGCAACTTATATGATTTATTTTGATTTTATTTGATTTTATTTGAATTTTAAATGAATAAAATCACAATAAACTAAATAAATAAGTGAATGAGGCATGGAGTGGTTCATGGGTCGTGGACCATGTTAGGAACAAGCTCCAAACTTGAAAAGATAGGCCCATGTGGAGAAAATGCAATTTTGGACATTGTTGACTTTGTGCAAATTTCCAAAAATGGCTAACTTTGACAATGCATATCTTCCTCAATTTTGACCCTAGGAGGGTGTTCTTGGACTTTTTATAAATCTTAGAGTGCCCTCTAAATAACCATTTTGGTTTCATCTCAATTGGATCTTCCATGTTTATGTAATAAGCTTTGACCCAAAAGGTGTTTTTGTTGACTTTTGAAGAGGACCTATAATGCCTGAATTTATATCTTTTCATGAGTGCATTTCTTGAACTTGAGAGATGAATATGAGTTGTAGGTAATTGAATCCTATTCAAAATGAGCCTTGGATGGGAAATTTCTGATAAAGTGTGAGAAAGTTATGCCTGGTCAAAGTTTTGTTGACTTTTCCTA
Source organism: Vicia faba (assembly GCA_948472305.1). Lineage (NCBI taxonomy): Eukaryota > Viridiplantae > Streptophyta > Magnoliopsida > Fabales > Fabaceae > Vicia > Vicia faba. Next base: position 1,044,568,425 of record OX451738.1, on the reverse strand, counting down.
TAGAAACCCTAATTTAGCAGCTTTTGAGTTTGGATGAATTTGGGGTATTCCTTGAGGAATCATGATCAACCCTTGATCAAATGATGGATGTTACTCCAAAATGTTGGTGTTGACCAAAAAAATTGAAGTTTAACTGTATGTGGCCCATAATTGAGTTTTGACCTAACACAGTTGATTTTCAGGCACTTGAGTAGTTGACTGAGCAAACTTCTTGTGCAAGGCATGAAACTTGACATGGATGATCTTGAGAACATATTATGACCATGGAAAATATTTGGGACCCTTGGAACCCAAACATCTTGATGAAAAAGGAAACCCTAGTTTGAGGCTCATTGCCTTAGGAGAGAATTTGTCTGGTTAATTCTTGGGCATCCTTGAGCAAGTTGAGGACTTCAATGAGCATGTTTTGAGTAAAAATGAGAGGGAAAATTTTGGGGTGCAACAACTTTCTATTAAGGTTGTTCATACGCTTTCATATTTCTCTAGTCTATGTTCCAAAATTACTGTTTACAAATCCGCTTGTGTAGAAGCATAATTTCTTATAAACAAACTTTGTTCAACAATTGTTTGATTTTCCTTAAGGGACCAGTTGGTCAGAATCCTTGAGAAGTCTAAGATTAATGTGTCTTAGATGTTGTAATGTTAGTCACTTGCAGTTAGCTTGTTCATTGTAATAATCTATTTTATTATTGGATTAAGTCCTTTTTGAGAAAGGCAAAATCACCTTGGCGGGTGGACTAGACTAGCTTGATAGTTTTCAAGTGAACTAGTATAAACATAACTTGTTCTTTCCTTCTTGAATCTTATCACTATTATAACTAAGTGAAGTAACTTGTCACAGTTTAAAGGGGATGTTAAAAGGAAAAGTTTTGGTTTAAAACCCAATTCAACCCCCCCCCCTTTCTTGCGTTTTTCACACCTTTAGTTGCCACTTGTATAAGTAGGTAATCTCTTCCCCAATGAAGTTTCAATATCTCCCCAATGCATTTTTTATTCTGTCCGCGGTATGGTTAAACCATTTTTATTTTAAGCTGGACTAGGATTCTCTTTTGTTATCTATCTCGTAGTTGGTTTATTTTGTTGTTATTCCCCGCGGAAGTCAGAGTCTTGCATTCATATCATAAAACATACTTATGGCATCTTAGGGCCAAAGTTTTGTGTATTTTTGTATTTAAGTATCTCCCATCACGTGAAGACGAAGATTTCAATATATCTCGAGGCAGAAGAAACTTAAATAGGGACATTTGTTGTACCCTAATTTATTAACTAATATCTCATCTCTTTTTTAATCATTACATATCATTAAGTGGTTATCTCATTCATCTTTGTATCACTAACCTCATAAGGATGCAATAGATGTTTTTCTTTGATTGTTTCTTGTACAAGATATGTGTTAAACCAAGGAGTCCAACTGATTAATAGATCAAGGTTTGGTGAGGTCCCCAATACCTCAATCTCCCTATTGATTCAAAGTGATCAAGTGATTTCCCTTTATCAATAATCAAGCTCAAGTGTGTACCCTAAATTTTTCCTACCCTTTTACTTTTATTTGGCTTATGCATCTCGCACTTTTCTCATGTACATAACTTTCATTAGGTCATCCAACACATCATGCTTCATTAATCAATAAAATTGGCATTAGGATCAAGGGCTTGGTAACTAGGGTTTATCTTTGGGTTTGAGGCTTTCATCTATAATCAATATTAATTCACGTTGTTTCTTCGACAATCATGGTATCAGTTAGGGTTTATTTACCTATTTCATGTGATAATCAAGAGGGTTCCTTGTGAAATTGTTGATTCAGTAGTGAAGGTTATTATTCAGAGGGTCTCAGTAATTGTAAAAGGTACAAGTTTGGTTCAATTTGATGCCTACAGGGCAAGATATGGTTCACATGTTCATTTTGGTCCTAATAAAAACAAAACCAGAAAAATAAACAAATTCTAACTTCCTAGTTAACACTCTCAATTCCATAACCGTTTTTCCACCCTCCAACTAACCATCTTAATTTTCCCTCTAGAATCTTTCTCAGACAAACTTCAAAAAACATTTTATAACAGATGCCAGCTCATACTAAAAGAGCTAATAAAATTTATGTAACCAATTCAACTGAAACTAACATCTTACTGATTTTCCCAGCTTTAACTGTCAACTAACTTCTCTAACTCCTAACAGATTCCTAAAAAACTAAAGCTACAATTTCCTAATTGTTTTCTAACGAACTTATAACAGAAAATATAACAAAAAAAGGGGAAGTTCATAATACATAACAAAAAAGTCAGATAAAATCAGGATACTCACCTTTCAACCTCACTCTCTTGGCAACTCATCAAGATCTGTCATCATCTTCAACCTTCTTCATTCTTCAAGGATTTTCAGAACAATCACCACCAAAATTCCCTGCTCTCTCGGAACCCTCCATCTTCATCTTCTCTTAGTTTTAGCTCCATAACAAAAACTTCATAAATCTCTGCAAATTCTGAAACCATATCTCTGAATCAACTCCATTTTCATCATCATCCCTCTGCATTCACCATCAGCAATACCATTACCTTGATATCGTCTTCACGCACAAAGATACACGACTCAGAAATGATTTAAGAATAAAAGAAGAGGAATATTGATAAAAAAATAGAGGAATCACGAAGCATTACCTGAAGATTTCTGAGTTTCTACATCTATTCGTCGTCGTCAAAATCACATCGGGCGGTCTCCGATCAGTAGGCTCTCTGAACTCTTGATTGATACTATCTTTTACTGGTTTTGGCTAGCTAAAATTTTCTATGCAATTGTTTCTTCCTTGAATTCTTGTCACTGTTGGATCGAGAATCCCTAAGTTGTAGTTCTGATCGAAGCATCAATTGAAGCCTTTGCACTGGTCTAACGATTTACTCGAACGGAGACGGAGGCTTGAGGATAGAATGTGTGAAGTCTACCACGGAGATAAGAGATTGAGAGAGGTTGAATCAGAGTCAAGGAGACAGAGATGTGAATGATTGAGGCGGGGAGAGGTCAAGTTCGCCGCTGTTTAAGGGACGACAATGGGTAGACGCTTGATTTCACGGCTGTTTGTAGAGGAGAATTGCGCCACTGTAAAAATTTAGAAGAGGAAGCTCGTGTTTATGGGTGAAGTTCAACCAACACAACTTGAACCCTAACAATGAAAAGGGCAAAACGCAGTCGTTTAGGGTCTCTTCTATTTTTCTTTCATTATTTTATTATTTTATTTTTTAGATAATCATAATATTGGGCTGAAGCTGAATTTGGTTTGGGCTTGTTTTCGGTGGGTTAATGGATCGAGTTGTATGCTCAATAGGCCCAACGCCATCATTTTTGTTGACTTAGTTTCTTATGAACAAAAAAAATATCTTGGACCTTCTCAATAGGCCTAACGCATCACGCTGCTTGCACCCCCATGCAGCCCTGTTATACCCTTTTTTTTTGGAAACCTGACAACATTGTACAAAAAACTGACTTGGACTCAACCTAATTGGCCTAGCGCACATGGTTTTAAAACACTCCCATTCTGACTTTACACCCCCTGTTTCCTTTATTTTCATTTTTTTTCTTTTAATTATAATTTCTCTTTCATAATTTTTGTCAATAAAAGTACATGATAAAAAATACAACAAAAACAATAAAAATGCTAAATATAATATAATTTTTTTAGGAATTAATTCTTTAGTTTTTAGAATTTTCCTCACATAAAAAACTAATAAAAATACTTTTTTTCCTTACTCTTAGTTTTTTATTCATATTTTGTATCGTCGTGCCTCGTTATTTTTTGACGCGTTTGTTCATTTTGCAAGGTACATTTTTATGCTTTCGATCATGTAGCATAACAATTTCTTATGTGATTAAGGCATATGGCTTACGCTCGCTTCCGATGCGGCGCGGCTTATTTCTCATCGTCCTGAGAAATTCATATCATATTATATGTTGTCCTGATGCATGTGATATTTTATGATGCTTTGTGCAGGAACTTCTGATTATGTGTTGCATTCGTAACACGTGTTTGCTTTTATCTTAGTTGGATATCGTTTCTGAATTTGTTTGTTTGTTGGTGAAGCTTACTCGACGCGTACTCATTGCTTCTCCATCGCTTTTGTCCGCTTTCGAGGATTGGCTTGCTTGTGGTAGTCGCCGCTACTACTTCTTTATCTCTCTGCACTATACCGCATTTCTTTACCACTTTTATAGAGATCATGAGAAGTAGCGCTTTACTTCTTTCTGATTCCATGAGTAGTAGGGTAGAGATGTATGGAGGAGATCTCCGTTGTTGATCATGTCAGGAACCCCTCTGATTTATTTAAAGACCCGTTTAGGAAAATTCCGCATTGTGTGCTATTTGTGTTTGTTCAAAACCCTACCTTTAAAGTAGGTATTTTGCACGTGTGTTTATATTTGTGCTTGCATCTATTCCCCCATCCCTTATTGAAGTCCTCAAAAAGAGGCAAGCAGGGAGGGTTCGCAATCAACCCCCGTAATTCTGTCCGTGTCATCCTTAGCTCGTGATGCACCACGATGCTTCGGAGTTGTGCCTGCTCTTGCTATCAAGTTGTCAAGTGGGGAAGGGTTTTGCAATCAAACCCCCACACTTTTTCAAGAGTTCTCATTGGCCGGTCCTAATACTCCGTGATTGTTCATATTTCCTTTTGTCGCCCACCTTGATCTTCTATATATTGGTTAGGTGTTTAGTCGCTTTGGATATCACATTTTTGTTTTACATCATATTCCCGCTTGTTTGTCTTGGGTGATGCGCTCCCCTTGACTAAAGCATTTATCTTCTTTTCTTTACCTTTTTATGTGTGTGCTCCTCCGATCATGTTTGTTTACTTTCTTTCTCTACCATGTTCCCTTATGATGCGCTTGTTCCTTTCAGATGTAAGTTATACCTTAGGTTGCAAATAATGTATACTAACATTAGGTAGAGATTTCCTTTTCATCCTTGACATAGGGCTATCATTGCATGATAACATTAGGGGTAGTACTAGGCTAGTCTACCTTAGTTATTTTCCCCTTTTGCACATGCATTTAAACTAAAAATTACTTTTTCTTAGCAAATCAAAAACATACTAATTACAACAAAAACCCTTTTTCAAGGTAACAAAACATAAACCAATCAAACGTGGCATCTTTCCTTGAGGGCGTAACTCAAAACCATATTCAGGTAAGGACATGTTAATTTACTTTTGTGCCAACGCGTGAGTCTCCAAAGGTCGAGCTGCGGTAGAAGGCGGAATTAACATCATTCATAAAAAACACAAAATAAACAAAAACATGTGATCTGAACTACGGTAACTCTGATTCCTCAAAAAGGATCATAGGCATTGGGGTAGGGCCCAAGCGAGCACTACATTATTTTCCCTACATTATTTTCTCCTTTCTTTTGCATGCATTCTTTCGTAATAGTACAATAAACAGTAAGCGTAGATTAAACACACCCATAAGATAGACAACTAGAGTGGATATCATAGAGTACTACGGGTGTGTGGGGTGTTAATACCTTCCCCTCGTGTAACATACTCCCTTACCCAATCTCTCGGTCGCAAGATCGTGACTTCTCCATTCTCGGGTTTTCTCGATGTTTACCTTTCCCTTCATGTGGGATAGAAGACGTTCGATGGCGACTTCATTGTCTGATGATTTTAAACCGATTGTTTTAGCTGGAAACTTCACTGGGGACAGGTCGACCAACTGTTGGTCCATCCTGGAGCCGCTCCTAGCTCTTGTTGTCTTTTCTTTGGGTGTTTATTTTTTATTCTTTTAGTTTATTCATCCATACATGATTATCTGAGCATATGTATGCATTGCATTTTACTATTTTCCATATATTACTGTTGTACTGGATCGGCTTCTTGATTGGGTGGGTGTTACTATTGAGGTAAAAGTCCTAGTACCCAAGTCAGAGTGCACTAGGACACTAGGAAGAGAGTGGAACATGATGGCTATTGAACTTAGGTCCTCACTAGCACATTCATGTGGTATGCGCTTGGTTGAGGTTCAAATGAATTACTATTGACACTCATATATGTGGGTAAGGTGGTAGTACTTTCAGTCTAATCTGTGATTCCAAGTCACCTTTGCCTTACTCTGACCTAGATTTGACCCGTTAGAGGGGCGGGAATTATTATTACAAGTATTGTTGGTGACTTATTTAGATGGTGATTATGTTCAGATGGCGGCCGTATGTTCTGTTAGTGACTATGGTTCTTAGATTTATTTTCTGAGTTCCTGACTTGTTTATTTGGAGGTTCATTCAGATCTTTGATCTTGTTATTCCCAACATGTTCAGAAAAGGCTCAACAATATGCGGTGTTCCAGAAGCTTGATCCCGTAAAATTGATGATTTACATGGTACTTGGTTCTTGTATGTGTGGAAGCTATGCCGGACCTCTGATCTGGTGATATTCATATGGTTCAGAAACACTGCGGCAATCATATTCAGAAGTGATGGAATTTTGATCTCATGTCTTTGCATACATAACATGGTTATCCACATGCTTAACATACATGTTATGTTATGTTCAGGGAATCATATTTGTAAGTCTTGTGTTGAACTTTTGCATCCCTTACCTGCGTAAAATCAAAATCGAAGCATGTAAATTCTTTGGAAATGACGGAACATGGTATGGCATCCATCCATGCATCCCATGCACATTCATGCATTCATAACAGGTACTCAGAGTTGGGGATGTTTATTCAGACTTGGTATTCTCTTGGAACATATTATCAGCAGATGGTTCCCATTCACTATGTGAATTCAAGAAACTTGTTTTACCAGAGAGATTAGAATACGTATGAAAAAGAGTTGATCTTATATTTATGCTTCATTCTCATTGGTTTCCACACTTGTTTGAGCTTCAGTGGGTTAGACGCCGTAATTTGATACCGTATATAAATTCTCATGCCATATTATGATACCAATGTCAGATGTGGTTACCACACTACGGCATTCGACTATTCAATCAGGGGAACTCCTCACAGCTTTGAGTTCCCTGATCTGTTCGACAATAACCAGTCTTTGTTCCCCAAGTGAATTCATGGGGAAAACTTTTAAGTGAATATGAAAGAAGCCTGATAAGCATATTGATGCGATCCCAGTGTATTACATCCAACTATTTCCTCTCCTGGTGGAAGTTCAATTGGTAAAACTCTGATCTTTGGGGTCCTCCTCATACAAACATCTCTTCTGATTGGGATGCATAAGCTATATGTATCCCATATTCAGGGGCACCCAGTTTTTATATTAAATACGGTGAAGGGTTTGAAGTATAAATTTCAGCACCTGTCTGGCGTCTCTTCCAAAAGTTTAATTCATATTTGGCCAATTGTCGGACTCTTTCTCACCAGGTGGATGTCTCTTCTGTTGTGATAGAAGACGAATTGTATTATTTCTTTGTGGCATAGGATGCTTGGTTATGCAGTTTATACCAATTCGCTTGGTAAAGCATTCATTCGTTCTCCTAAAAGAATCTTCTATTCATATTATTCAGGGGCACCTGGCCATTCGATTAAAGATGGCATGTCATCCAGAGACAATGTCCAAGACTGGATCAATTCAGAGACTGTTGTGTTCGCATCAGGTCAGAAGGGGAATTCTCTCGCCCATTTAAGCATAAAGACTGCAGAAAGTCATCAGAATCAAGAAGTCCATAGGGAGTCAAGTCTCCTCAACAATGGTAATCATTTGTTACTTTACTGCATTTTCATTTGTATTTTTGCTTGTTTGTTTAACCATTGCTTGCATGTAGAAACATGTCTATTTTTGAATGAAAATCTTAATACAATAAGTATGCTTGTCTTGAAGTGTTCCTTTCATTTTTTATTCATCCATTCGTTATCATTCTTTAAATATTTTACTTGCATATTTATGCCAAGTTTCCAAGTCGTATGCTTAGGTAAAGATTGGAGGGAGGATGACGATAATCTAAAAATGCAAAAAAATCTCTGGTTGGTATGCTTTTGAGTAAGACCCTACTGAAAATGTACAAGCCTTGTTTCAATTCCTAAACACCGAAGATATAAGGGAGATAGACCCTCGTTAACCCCTATGAGCCTTTGAAGTGGGAATTTCATTTATGTTTCAGGAAAAAAAACCAATTTAACCCTGGGGAGGGTAGTGTTAAGTTAATCTGATCAAGCGTTCAGAAATCGTCAAAAGTGTGCACCTAAGGATACAACATTGGTTATCCTTCAAAAGGTTGAGGAAAGTCAAAACCACAATGGCTAACTTTCACTTATCAGGAGTGTGCATCAACTAACGATATCCCAATGGGTATCTCTCGTACATCAAGAAGCCGAGATCATATGATGATACAACAATGGCTATCCCTCATCTACTAAAGACTCAAGCATTCACAATCACATCCAACAAATTGAAAATGGTGTAAATATCAACAACTTGTTCAAAATGGAAAGTATGAATAAGAAAGAAACAAAAAGCCCTACTAAGTCGAAACTTGAAAACAAGTCGCTTAGGCAAAAGTTAGGGCATCCCGCTGGACTTCTAAATTGAAATTCAAAAGAATTTATCCAGGAAAAAGTTAGGGAAAGTGAGAAAGAAATTGAAAATCCTAAAAGGCGAGGAAAGGATTATTAATAAAAATCCTCATCGAAAGAACAAGGTCGTGTGATCAGACACCAAATAAAAAATTATTGACTGTCGTGTCCAAGAAACTCAGTGGTTCCTCTACCATCACAAACTCTTCTCGATAGATGAATGATTGTATTGGGTTAATTGAAAGTAGTAATGGAGAATGGGTGGGCACCAAAAAATTTGAGCCTTAAATCCTTTTGTGTTCTAAAAACTGTGAACCAGGCCACGTTACAACCCTTAAAGGTCCTAACTAAAGCATGGGTTAACTCGAAAGCATGCTACAACGAGATAGTATTTAACTGACTCCTAAGAGGCATGTTTAAATATTTGTGTTGGCATCATATGCTTGTGTTATATTTCATGAAAAGGAGTTTACAAATATTTCTCTCTAGCTAGTGATTCGTTCACAATAGAGTTGTAACACCATTCATTCAAATTTTTTTCAAACTTCAATATTTACATATGTGTGGCATTAGAACTATCATTCCCATAATAAACATTCTTCTGCATACTAAACAATTGATTGTCATCAAGTAAGTTTACATAATGAACATCAGTAAAGAGCCCAATCTTGTCAGAGAAGAGAAGCTTGAATACTTTGTCGAAGCAAAAGTCAGTTGTCACGAGAGAAATGATTTATCCATGGGCACTTTGTCCAGAGATTCTGTCAAGAGAAAGCATATTAGTGTGTTACAATTTAAGTACCCTTTAGGGATAAAGTTAGCAGATTTCTCCAATCAGGGGAAATCAAGTCGAAATTCAATCTCTCCGAGTTCAGCCAAATCTGAGGCATTCCCTCAAAGATAATATAAGTCAGAGTTTATCACGTCGATAAATCTCTTCAAGTTGTCGTCAATAAGTTTGAGGCTATCACGTTGAGAAATCTATTCAGAATTTATTTCAACCTGGGGAAGTTACGTCGAGATTCGACAAATCTCTCCAAGAAATTTCTAATCAAGAGCGGTTTATTTTGTGTTGTGCCACAGATATTCGGGTCTTCTATTCAGCACAGATCCTCTTAGAGATCCTCTAGACAGGGGCATTCCTTATCCGTACTTGCGAAGATGTTCAAGTCAATTATGTTATATGAGACGACTACAATCAAGCTAAAAGCAACTGATGACGGTCACCCTGTCCTGGTCAGTGCGTGAAGTCGCCTTCATCTGCTACAAACAATTTCAAACCTGATTCCCCAAGTGAATTCAAAAAGTCTGGATTCATCGTTTAACTTGGCGCGTGCAAGTGCACATCCCCTGAGAGCTAAATCGGGGCAATCGTAGAGCTAAACCGAGGCATTCGCATAACTGAACCGGGGCATCCCCAGTGGAGTAAAGTGGGATATTCACAGAGCTAAACCGGGGCATTCGCAGGTGTCCATGCCTATCTTTTTATCCCCAAATGATTTAAGAGGTAATTCCCCAGTTTGGTGTAAACTTGGGGCATGTATTCAAAGAGATCCCCATGGCGTTCATTATTCGTTCCTCGACGTATTCAGTTCAACCCTCCCTCATACGGTTCAGGATATAAGGAAGTCGGGACAGATTATCTCTTCCCCAATGACACAATTCAGAATTCAGTGGTGTACCTAAAAACTCGCTTCGTCAGCAATCCAATCTTCAACGAAGTCATCAATAATCTTCGAGCTCCCAAGTGCAAATTCTTATCAGTATCCCCAGCAATCTTTGGTACTACAGGTTTCCAGCGCCAATATGTATCGGCATCCTCGATGATGAGCAACAGTTCTCAACGAGCCTTTGCTTATCCCCATGAAATCTATTTCTTTGCATTACATATAGTTATCACTGTATAGCATTGCATCTTCGAAAGCGCGTAGCCGATCCATCAGAATGGATCTTTGCGTCAAAATAAATTCAAACGTGCACACGAAGCATAAGCCAGATCGGGTACTTTACACGAAAAAACTTGAATCCTTCAAAGACAACAATACATCCCCAAAAGAGGATATCGCTCTCAAACTTTCAGCTGACGTCTTTCGTTACATCACGATATCTAGCTAGCAGCGTCAGTCTCCTAAACACTTGTTTGTATTAGTTTTCCAACACTCATTCGGGTCAGCTTTTTAAAATACTCTCATGTGTTTATTCTCCTTCAAAATCCAAATAAAATCAGTACAGTTATTCGTCCCTTATACCATCACTCTTCATGTCATAACCAATGTTCTCATCATAAAATTTTGAGTTCGCCCATAGGCCTAGTTCTCCAGTAGATGAGGTTTCATCTTAGAACCTTGAGATCTCCCGTAGGCTAGGTTCTCCCTATAGGTCATGTTTTAGAATTCTGAGGTCGCCCATAGACCTAGTTCTCCGACAGATCTCTCTTATGTTTCACCTTAGGATCGCGGATCACCCATAGATCTTATCTGTCGTCTTTTCGTACCTATCTTCTCCTTGTATTGGCATCACGTCACGTTACAAGTGTTCTTTGTCCTTGTATTAGCATCACGCTACGTTACAAGTCTACCTTTGTCTTGTATTGGCCTCACGCCACGTCACAAGTCTATCTTTGTCTTGTATTGGCATCACGACGCGTTACAAGTCCAATCTTTTCCTTGTATTGGCATCACGCCACGTTACAAGTCCAATCTTTTCCTTGTATTGGAATCACACCACATTACAAGTCCAGCATGTCCTTGTATTGGCATCATGCCATGTTACAAGTCTATCTTTGTCCTTGTATTGGCATCACGTCACGTTACAAGTCCAACCTTTCCTTGTATTGGCATCATGCCACATTACGAGTCTATCTTTGTCCTTGTATTGGCATCACGCCATGTTACAAGTCCAACGTGTCGTTGTATTGACATCACGCTATATTACAAGTTTATCTTTGTCCTTGTATTGACATCACGCCACGTTATAAGTCCAACCTTTCCTTGTATTGGCATCACACCATGTTACGAGTCTTCTTTGTCCTTGTATTGGCATCACGCCATGTTACAAGTCTTCTTTGTCCTTGTATTGGTGCCACGCCATGTTACAAGTCTTCTTTGTCCTTGTAATTCCATCACACCACGTTACAAGTCCAACCTTTGTCTTGTATTGGCATCACACCACGTTACAAGTCTATCTTTGTCTAGTATTGGCATCACGCCACGTTACAAGTCTTCTTTTCCTTGTATTGGCATCATGTCACGTTACAAGTCAACATTTTCCTTGTATTGGCATCACGCCACGTTACAAGTCTATCTTCGTCCTTGTATTGGCATCACGCCATGTTACAAGTCAACATTATCCTTGTATTAGCATCACACCACGTTATAAGTCTATATTTGTCTTGTATTGGCATCACGCCACGTTACAAGTCTTCTTTGTCCTTGTATTAGCATCACGCCACATTACACATTTATCTTTGTCTTTGTATTGGCATCATGCCACGTTACAAGTCCAACCTTTTCCTTGTATTGGCGTCATGCTATGTTACAAGTCCAATCTCCATCTTATATCAGCCTTTGTTGCTACGTTCTAAGTCTAATCTCTATCTTCTCAGCAGAAAATGAAAAAAATTCTTTCCCCAGCAGATATCACAAAAATAAACAAATACTCACACTTTCTCTCAGAATAAATTTTCGGCATTGGTATTTAATCATCTTATATCTCGAACTTCTGAAAGGCACGCGCCAATCGTATTTTCAAGTTTAAGACGATTAAATAAGGGCAGTTGTAATACCCCAAATTTGTCCTACCCGTTTACTTTTACTTGGCTTATGCATCTCTCACTCTTCTCATGTACATAACTTTCATTAGGTCATCTAACACATCATGCTTCATTAATAAATAAAATTGGCATTAGGATCAAGGGCTTGGTAACTAGGGTTTCTCTTTGGGTTTGAGGCTTTCATCTACATTCAAGAGCAATTCACGTTGTTTCTTCGACGATCAAGGTGTGAGTTATGGTTTATTTACCTATTTCATGTGAAAATCAAGAGGGTTCCTTATGAAATTTTTGATTCGGTAGTGAAGATTATTATTAAGAGGGTCTCAATAATTGTATAAGGTACAACTTTGGTGCAAGATTTTATGCGTACAGGACAAGATAGGCTTCACATGTTCATTTTGGTCCTCTTAATCAATTGAAGTGGCGTTTCATTACTTGGGTCACAAGTATTCTTATTAGATCTTATTGGGCTTTCATCCATGAGCTCAAGTTTGCAAGATAAAGAACATGGTTCATTTCTTGTGGAGAATTATGGAAAAAGGCTTTGAAAATTCAAGTCCATAAAATAATTAGAGGGAGAGAAGAATTCAAACTTATGTGAAGGAAAAATGTCATGACATGTTCTAGAATTCAATACATAATCAAGAGCATCAATTATGAATACCAAACATCCATTGCAAATATATTACATTGGAAATTATACAAAAGAGAGTATATTTGACCTACTGTTGAATTTTGGTCAAACAGTTGATCAAAGTCAACCCCTACCCCAAGACATGGTTGTCCGTCAATTGTTATCTTCAAAAGCCTTGCAGAAGACCATGATTATTCCAGATACCCAGATCAATTTGTTGTATGCATGATACATATAATCTGTTACAACATTCTTTGTTCCATCCACCAGACCAAACACCATTACATTCATTTTCATCTACCATGTTCCAACCCCGATATACCCGTCCTGCACTTCATCACAAAAACAGTCCAGACAGAAAATCCATACACTACTATACTGGACCAGATTCACACCAAAATGCCACAATGCCAAGTTTCAGTACAAACCACATGCCTTTAAATCAGCTGCATATTCATGCTCATTTCGCACTTCAAGCTGCCAACATCATATCTATAAGGAATAACCTGCATCAGCAATAAAATCCTGTCAGCTCACCACAAAACAAATTCAAAATAAACCTGTATCAGACCTGAAGCAAGAAGTCTAAAGTTGCAGCAGCGCACAAGGCCTCCAAATATCAGATCATAGCATACATACACTTAGTCATCGAAACTTACATCATCAATACCATCCAAAACAATCTCATACACAAGTTGTAACACAAGAGCAATGTCATTCAGCTATATCCATGGCATTATGAGACCCCTGCACATCATAATAACTCATATTAGTTCCAACAAATCTGTGTGAGTAACATACATGACCCACAATCAATTGTCTTGAACTCATAGTAGATTCGAGGTGATATGGAAAAGTTGGTGAACATCTTCACACTGACGGTGTCCATTATGCAATGTGCGAAACAATTGATCAGAAGGTAGAAATAGAGGTAAAGAAATCACCATTACCGTTGAGCAACGCCCTTGTTGCAATTACTTGAGTGCGAGACGGAAGGATTTAAACATACCATTTCATGAATCACCACCATGCAACAAAAGCCCTCAAGAAACCAAAAGTATCGACATCGAAAGCCTGCACCCAAACAATCATCATCATCCTCAGAAACTATCCATGTCAAAAACCAATTCAGAGAGATAGTATGAATAAGCCAGTCCAAAAACTAATAACCAAACCATTTCACAAAAATAAATCAAAGCAATTCAGTTAGAACCATTTAAAACAAATTAACATTAATCAACTCTACCCATGTCCAATCACTATCTCACATTACATCAATTAATAACAAAACCAGAAAAATAAACCATTTCTAACAGCCTAGCTAGCACTCTCAATTCCATAACCGTTTTTCCACCCTCCAACTAACCATCTCAATTTTCCCTCTAGATTCTTTCTCGGACAAACTTCAAAAAACATTTTATAACAGATGCCAGCTCTTACTAACAGAGCTAACAGAATTTTTGTAACCAATTCAACCCAAACTAACATCTAACTGATTCTCCCAGCTCTAACTGTCAACTAACTTCTCTAACTCCTAACGGATTCCTAAAAAACTCAAGCTCCAATTTCCTAATTGTTTTCTAACAAACTTATAACAGAAAATATAACAGAAAAAGGAAGGTAGTGTTTATGGACGAAGTTCAACCAACACAACTTGAACCCTAACACTGCAAAGGGCAAAAGCAGTTGTTTAGGGTCCCTTATGTTTTTCTTTCATTATTTTATTATTTTGTTTTTTAGATAATCATAATATTGGGCTGATGTTGCATTTGGTTTGGGCTTGTTTTCGGTGGGTTAATGGATCGAGTTGTATGCTCAATTGGTCCAACGTCATCATTTTTGTTGACTTAGTTGCTTATGAAAAAAAAAATCTCCTGGGCCTTCTCAATGGGCTTAATGCCTCACGCTGCTTGCACCCCATGCAGGCTTGTTATACCTTTTTTGGAAGCCTGTCAACATTGTACAAAAAAACTGACTTGGACTCAACCTAATGGGCTTGTTATACCTTTCATTTTATTCATTTAATTATAATTTCTCTTTCATAAATTTTCTCAATAGAAGTACATCATAAAAAATATTATAAAAACAATAAAAATGGTAGAATATAATAGAAATTTTTTAGGAATTATTTCTTTAGTTTTTAGAATTTTCCTCATATAAAAAACTAATAAAAATACTTTTTTTCTTTCTCTTAGTTTTTTATTCATATTTCGTATTGTCGTGCTTCGTTATTTTTTGACGCGTTTGTTCATTGTGCAAGGTACATTTAAATGCTTTCGATCATGTAACATAACAAGTTGTTATGTGATTGAAGCATATGGCTTACGCTCACTTTTGATGCGACACACCTTATTTTTCATCGTCCTGAGAAGTTCATATAATATTATTTATTATTCCGATGCATGTGATATTTTATGATGCTTTGTGCAAGAACTTCTGATTATGTGTTGTATTCGCAACACACGTTTGCTTTTATCTTAGTTGGATATCGTTTCTGACTTTGTTTGTTTCTTAGTGAAGCTTGCTTGAGGTGTACTCCTTTTCTCCATCGCTTTTGTCCACTTTCGACGATTGGCTTGGTTGTGGTAGTCGCCGCTACTACTTTTATATCTCTTCACACTTTACCGCTTTTCTAGAGATCATGAGAAGTAGGGCTTTACTGCTTTCTGACGCCATAAGAAGTAGGATAGAGATGTATGGAGGGGATCTCCGTTGCTGATCATGTCAAGAACCCCTCTGTTTTATTTAAAGACCCGTTTAGGGCAATTCCATATTGTGTGCTTTCTGTGTGCTTTCTGTGTGCTATTTGTGTTTGTTTAAAACCCTACCTTTGAAGTAGATATTCCGCACATGTGTTTATATTTGTGCTTGCATATATTCCCTCATCCCTTATTTAAGTCCTTAAAAAGAGGAAAGAAGGGAGGATTCACAATCAACCCCCACAATTTCGTATGTGTCATCCTTAGCTCATGACGCACCACGATTCTTTGAAGTTGTTCCTGCTCTTGTTGTCGAGTCGTCAAGTGGGGAATGGTTCTGTAATCGAACCTCCGCACTTTTTTAGGAGTTCACTTAGGCCAATGTTGATACTCCGTGTATGTTCATATGCCTAAAGCATTTCGCTTCTTTTCTTTACATCCTATTCCCGCTTGTTTGTCTCGGGTGATACGCTCCCCTTGACTAAAGCATTTCACTTATTTTCTTTACCTTTTTATGTGTGTGATCCTCCGAGCTTGTTTGTTTACTCGTTTTCTCTACCATGTTCCCTTATAATGCGTTTGTTCCTTTCGGGTGTAAGTTAGACCTTAGGTTGCAAACCATACATGCTAACATTAGGTAGAGATTTCCCTTTCATCCTTGACGTATGGCCATCATTACATGATAACAGTAGGGGTAGTACTAGGCTAGTATCCCTTAGTTATTTTCCTCTTTTACATATGCATTTAAAACTAAAACTTTCTTTTTCTTAGAAAATCAAAAACATGTTAATTACAATAAAAAAACCCTTTTTAAAGGTACCAAAACACAACCCAATCAAACGTGGCATCTTTCCTTGAGGGAGAAACTCAAAACCATTTTCAGGTAAGGAGATGTTAATTTACTTTGGTGCCAAACTACAAAACAAACAAAAACACGTGAGCCAAACTACGGTAACTCTGATTCCTTAAAAAGGATACTTAAGCATTGGGGTAGGACCCAAGCGAGCACAACTTTATTTTCCCTACATCATTTTCTCCTTTCTTTTGCATGCATTCTTACTCAGTAGTATAATAAATAGTAAGCATATATTAAACACACCCATAAGATATATAACTAGAGTGGATACCCTAGAGTACTACAAGTGTGTGGGGTGCTAATACCTTCCCCTCGTGTAACAGACTCCCTTACTCGATCTCTCGGTTACAAGACCGTGACTTCTATCTTATCAGGTTTTCTCGATGTTTACCTTTCCCTTCATGTGGGATAAAAGACGTTTGATGGCGACTTCATTGTCTGATGATTTTCAGCCGGTTGTTTCAAAGTGTGCATTATTTAAATTTCATCAATTTTAAATTCATTTGCACATCAAAATTAGGGTTTTTGATCAAAGTTGACTAAATATTGACTTTTGACCTAAAGATTTATCTAATGATTTGAAACCTGATTCAATGTTATCATATGTTTCCTTATGTCCATCTCATGTGTCCCAATTGGTTAAATAAGTATGATTCATTAATAAGTTGAAGATTTGGATTTCATCTGATGAAAAGTCAACTACTCACATTCAAAGTTTGACTTTTGAGATTTTTTGTCAACCATGGATCTCTCAAGATAAAATGCATAAAAATGTGGTTTATATTTTAATTTGATCAAGTGATACCTCAAAATTTGAGATAAATTGCAAAAGGGGCAAAGATGAAGAAATTGAAATTTTTTGAAGTACCAAAAACTCATGTTTAAGTACATGACTTCTTAAGCTTGTAACTTCTTCCTAAAGTAACCATTTTTTATGCCCAAGGAATGTACTTAAATAGGATCCTACATAATGCAATATTATAGAAGGAATTAACTCAAAAACTTATGAGATTTGAAAGATATGAAGTATTGAAGTTGAGGTCTCAAGGTTGATGAATTACAAAATACTTAGAGATTTTCTAAGTATTTTTCAGCTTAAAAGACCAATTATGTTGTCCATTTTTCCTATTGATCCAATATGATTCAAGTCAAGTGATAAACATGAAAGTTTTAGAGGATGTGACAATCTTTCCAATGGTACCAAGAGCATGAATTTATCTTGCTTGGGCATTAAGTTTCGAAGAGATGAAGTTGCCATGGTGAAGTTATTTTACAAGTCAGATTTTTGGTTCAAATTCATGTCAAACCTAAGCCAAACCATGCGATTTTTCTTTTCATCTATGTTGCTTCTAAATCTCAGCATAATTGATGTTTTATACAAGTCTTAAGTGCATTATACAAAGACTTGAGGCTTTATCCAATCTACATCTCATACATGGAGCATTTTGCAAAAAGTCACATATCCATTTTCATAAAGGTCGCCTTTTCTCAACAAATCTTCCTTTAAGCAAATACTTTGTTCTCTAATCAAGCATACTTAGAAGAAATATCCTATTATGCAGAAAGTGAATTATTGTCCATAAATTAAGCATTATTTCACATTGGAATCACCATGTTCATGTAACTACAACTTGTGTACAAACCAAACCAAAAACTCAACAATTTTTGTTTCTTTATCCTTAAGCCTCCTTAATTTACCTATAAATAGGGAACCTCATTTCATTTTAAAACACACGAACACATAGAGAAAAATCACAAAACTTGTTGCACCAAAGAGTTGTTAGAACATAGTTTGATTCTACAACCCTTAGTTAGAGTTTTGATGATAACAAATACAAAGAATACATAATAAATACAAAGAACAAATATGCACCCTAAAAATTATGTTTTTATGTATGCATAAGATCTGATCATATCAGCATCAGAAGATAAGCCTTAAGAGCTACATGCTGAAGCAATCAGAACATACGCTGAAGATTGATGACCAGAACCTGCGCTTAATCAAAGTAAACTCTGATTCTGAACAAGAACATGTCAATCCAGGTCATCAATGTTCTAAAGCGTCATCAACAGGCAAGGAGATAAGATTCTGAAGCGTTACTGGTCATTCATAACAGCATCAATTCCAACGGCTTCTTTTAGACAGGATCTTCTCCAAATGGAAAGTGTGTTAATGACATTAAACATGCTTTATGATCAACGTTACTCCACTGCCTATATAAACAAAGTCAACATTCAAAATCGAGGATGATTTGCTACATTATCACTCACGCATATTCAAAGCTGCAAGCAATATTATTTACATTTCCAAGCTATAATCCTGTGTAAATTATCACAATTGTGATAAACAGTTTTTGTAAGAAAAACAACAACACATATCTTGTATAATTGTCTTGAAACAGTGTTCCTTGAGATTAATCGGATTGTGGTTGTAGTCAAGAAGACTTTAACAGTTGTTAAAGTAGTGATTGTAATCTTTTTGAGATTAGTAAATTAAGACCTCGTTCGAGAGAGGCGAAATCACCTTGACGAATGGACTGGAGTAGTTTGAGATCAAACGAACCAGGATAAAAATATTGTGTCATTGTGCTTTCAATTTCAAGTTTTTCAATTCAATTGGAATCAGAGCACCTGGTTATGAGCTTAAACACTTAAATGTGTTAGTACAAGATCCAAGCTTCAGAAAAACACTATGGTGGGACCAAGCCAAAACATCAGCAATGACAACCATGAAGACAAGGACAGATTTAGTGGCAAACCTCCAGTCTTTAATGGAGAAAAATTTGACTACTAGAAAGACAAAATTGAGAGTTTATTTATGGCCCATGATGCTTGTTGTACCCCAAAATTTCCCCTCCCATATTTCTCAACACATGGCAAATGAGGTCCCCAAATTGCTCAAGGAAGTTCAAGAGTTGACCAGACAAACTCTCTCCTAAGTCAGCCTACCTCAAATTAGGGTTTCATTTTGCATCAAGATGTTTGATTCCAAAGGATTCCAAATTCTCAACATTGTCCTAATATGTTCTCAAGAGCATCCATGTCAAGTTTCAAGCCTTGCAGGGGAAGTTTGCTCAGTCAATTGCTCCAAGGCCTGAAAATCGACTATGCTAGGTCAATAGTCAATTGTGGCCCATATACAGTCAAACTTCAATATTTTTGGTCAACGTCCTCATTTTGAAGTATCATTCATCATTTGATCAAGGGTTGACCATGATTCCTCAAGGATTTCTCACAATTCATCAAAGCCCAAAAGTTGCTAAATTAGGGTTTTGTAGGAAAAGTCAACTCAACTTTGACCAAACATAAATTTCTCATACTTTATCAAAAATGACCCATACAAAGCTCATTTGAATATGATGCAATTCCCTACAATTCATCTTCATCTCCCAAATCCAAAATATGCACTTACAAAAAGATATGAATTTTGACATTATAGGTCCTTTTGAAAAGTCAACAAAAACACCTTTTGGGTCAAGGCTTCATACATGAACATGGAAGACCAAATTGAGGTTAAACCAAAAGGGTTGCTTAAAGGACATCCTAAGATTTCTAAAAAGTCCAAGAACACCTCTCTAGGGTCAAAATTGAGAGAGTTGTGCATTGGCCAAGTTGACCCTTTTTGCAAAATTGCCAAAAGTCAAACATGCTCAAATTTGCATCTTTTGCTAAATGGGTCCAACTTTTTATGCTTGAACCTCATTCCTAACATAGTCCACGGCCTATGGGACACTCCATACTTTATTTACTCATTTATTTAATTTATTTTGATTTTTATTCATTTAAAATTCAAATAAAATCAAATAAATCCTAATAAATCATGTATTGCATTTTAGGGATAATCTTTTGCATTAAAAGAAGATATTATATGCTGTCAAATGAAGATCAAATCGTGCAAGGAAAATGTGGTTGGAAAAGATTGGATTTGAGCAAAATTGGAAGGGAATCATATGCATTGAAAGAGCAAATCAAATCTCCATAATTGATAAAGATACAATGCATTTTTATTGACCTAATGCATTCCACTACATATATAGAAGCAAGCCAAGGCCTATAGGGGTTAGAAGAAGTCGTGCAGAGGTGAAGCAAAACTCAAAAAAATTGCAAGAAAAGTGGTGATCCAATTTCTGTGTTAGAGGTCAATTCGTTCCATTCTCCGGTTGCCAATAGATTGCTGGACATCTCCAGAAGGAATCCCACTCATTTGCAAGCTCTCTCACGCCTGGAATTGTGAGATATAGGTATCACGACTTACTCCCAAACTCAAAATCATTTTCATTAATTTGCTCATCCATTGCATATTTTGATGATATATTCGTGTTTGTCATTAAGTTTGTAAACTTTTGGTATCATTTAATTGAATTTCTAATGCATGTACATGAAGTTGCCATAGTTAGGGTTCGCTTTGTTGCTTTGAGGCTTTCCAATACATGAGCAATTGGCCTTAATGAAGGATATCATTGTGATCAGAGGGTCAAACCAAATCGTTCCATGGTCTTGAAACTCATTTATATTGCTTGGATGTCATTTTTGAAATACACAGGGTTATGGCTACAACACCATGTCCGTAGATAAATATGTTGTTATCTAAAACGACGGACAGAAGGAAGAAGATGGATGCGTGGCACCCCCTAGTTGGGCAGTTTGAAATTCCACGCGTTTTTCTTAGTTAACCTTTGTGTTTGATATATTATATATTCTTATTATTATATATACAAATAAGACGCGTAACACAATTGGTAGCGTGAGAGTGGAATTATGCAAGAGGACATGGGTTCAATCCCCAGGTCCCAAACTTTGTTCATGTTATTTTGTTTCAGGAATTCCAGTACACTATAGCCTCCAGCGTCCACTGTGCACCATCAAGATCTAACCCTCCGATCCATCAATGTCCCCAGATCAACATGCCACCTTGGAAGGACCACCATGCGCCTGAGTCAAGCATGCATACTGAATTAAGGCAAAGTCAAACAGGCCTTAGCCTTTTTGGGCCCAGAAATTCAGTTTTTACCCCCTTTTTCAGCAACAACATCCAGGCCCATTTACTTTTCTTTTATTATTTCTTTTCTTTATTTTTATTCTTTTAATTTTCGTTATTTATTTTAATTCACAAATTAATTAATTTTTTCATATAAAAAAATCATAAAAACAATAATAAAAAAAAGGTTGAATTAGACATTTTTATTTTAGTTGTTTGATGTAATTTAGTTTAACCTAGGGAAACCTTAATTTATTTTCACAATTAACATTAAATTAGAGAATTAGGTTAACTTCTATTTTTTCTATTTTTTTTTCAAATAAATAAAAATACAAAAAAATAGGTTTTAGAATAAATTAATTCATTTTTTCTTAAAATTAAAATTGATTAGAATTTGGCTTTTCTTCTTTTTTAACTTAATGTAGCAATTTCTCTATTTTCCTAAATAACCGAACAAAACAAAAACTTTATCTTTAATCAATTACAATTAGGTTTAGCCAAGGGTCAAAACCCTAATCGCCTCACATTTAATTCATCGCGCGTGTTTTTTTATTTATTTTTACAATATTGATGTAATTGTTCACGGTATGTAATAGTTTAATCTAGGACTTTATTTTATTTATCGTCTTCTGCGGGTTTTTTGGCTATGTAATTAATCCCCCTCCCCGAAGCCTTGTAATAGTATAGATTTACTTCCTCGGATTTTAATTCTCGCAAATATTTAATTGTCTAGATGTATGCTAATAGGATTGAATGACAAGATTGCATGATAGCTTAATACGGTTAGAAAACCCTAATGTGCAAAGATAAATAACTGAAAACAAATCACTTGCACATATCACTCTTAGGGTATACTCTCACTTCGGTTGCCTTCGGTAAACGATCATTAAGTATAGGGTGTCTTAGTGGTTACCCTTTTGTCTAAAAAAGATCAAATGTCCCGCTCGGATGTTGCCTCAGAATGTTGCCTCGGAAAAGTTGCCTCGAAAATGTTGCCTTGAATATGATCTTAAGACTTTAGGATTATTACTAAGTCGTCCTAACATTGCTTTAGTGGCCGTACGTCCCTTTCGAATTGACCCTTACAAATCCAACGACAGTGCTACCTATTTCTCAATGGTAGGATAGCACTGTCTAAAGGAAACGAGAATAGAAACAATATTTTTTCGAGTAGGTAGATGCTAGTAGGTACTTACTCAAAACAAATCATTTCACACAAACACCTCTCAAAAAAATTTTCAAAACAAACTTCGTCACACCCTTGAGGACTAATACAAGGGTTATCACGAAGTCAAACTTTTCAAAACAAAGCACATACACAAGCAATTTTAAAAGATGAGCAAGTACCTAAGAGCCCATGGAAAACCATGGATAGAAAGGGTGCTAACACCTTCCCTTTCTATAATCTACCCCCCGTACTCAGAATATCTCGAAAAGGATTTTTTTCTGTACTATTTTCCTTTCCGATTGGATGAAATAAAAGTCGGTGGAGACTCTTGCTTACCGCAACATTTTATGAACACAAAACGCAAAACGCAAACCAGCATTTCAAAACAGTCAGTTCTGCCACCGTATCACAGAACTAGCGACTCTGCTGGTGACTTAATAAGTGGGGTATACCTTAGGATCTAGTTCATCATAATTTCTTCTCCTGTTTGTTTTATTTAATTTACTTTTAAGGGTTTTGTTTGGGGTTGCTATAGATCCTAACCCGGATCTGGGGAATACCTATTAGGTAAGTAGCAATAGACTGTGAGGGAACTGTACAGCGTAGACCGATACAGTTGAAGCAGTGGCTACGTTGGTGTGGAACTTTGGTTGGTACCGATATCCCTTGTGGATAAACGAGGAGAATACGGGTCCGTCGCATGGTGTCATTAAGCATCAACTTACCTTAGAACCTTTAGTCGTCCAACTTGGCCATTAGAAAGTAGTGAGATAGCCGGCCTCGGTCTAAAGCTGAGAACTGGTTGATACTCGATGTTACACTCATTGAGACCATACTCTCGAGATAGTTCTGGCTGCAAGAAAAGATTGCGTGAGCTGAAACCATGACCGATGAAGGATGGTAAGTGATATTGAGATCCCCTAGAACCCGGTTACTTTATCTAGGATAGGTTGAAACCAACTTAACTTCAAGAGGGTATTACCTTTGACCTCATGCAAGCCTTAAACCTAAGGGGCTTTGTGTGACTTTTTTGTCTTTGCTATACCTGGTCCCATCCCATATACTTTAGACAAGGCTATCCCATGGCACTATGGTATTGATGTGTATTATCATGGAGTTAAGCAAGAGTTGAATAATGAAGAAGTTGATACTGATGTCAGTAATATTGTCGGGGCTAACAAAGTCACCAGAAGTGGAAGAATCTTTTCTCCCGAGATTTGCCCTCTGACTATCCACAAACCTGTTGTTATTCCACCTGCTAGTACATCAACCACTATTCTAGTTCCCACTCCAGTTATCACCCCTGTCGCCGAGCCATCTGAAACTCGGGGCAAAGAAACCATAGGTGAGCATGCCCAGACGGAGGCGCCTAGCAAAATTGTGGTGGAAGCCTTTAAACAAGAAATAGAGGAAATACTGAAAATTATCAAGAAAAGCGACTACGATATGGTCGAACAGTTGGGGCAGACCCTGTCAAAGATTTTCATGTTGTCTATGTTATTGTGTTCTGAAGCCCATGCAAAGGCTTTGATTGGATTTCTCAAGACTGTGCATGTGCCGCAGGAAACTTCTGCAGATCAGTTCAAAGATTGCGTGGCTAGCCTGACTGCTGACAATGGGCTAGGATTTTCAGATGCGAATTTGACTGCTAAAGGGAGAAATCATAATGATGCCCTGCATGTCTCGATTGAATACAGTGGCACCACTATGGATCATGTGCTGGTTGACACCGGGTCTTCGCTGAACGTTCAGCCAAAGGAAGCGTTGGACCGTTTGGACTGTGAGGGTTTGACTTTGAAGCCGAGTAACATTGTGGTCAGGGCTTTTGATGGATCAAAATGGATGGTGCGCGGGGAGGTGGGCATCCCTGTCAAAGTGGGTTCTCAGACCTTTGGGTCCACCTTCTATGTAATGGACATCATACCGTTGTATTCTTGCTTGCTGGGTCGTCCTTGGATCCATAGGGCTGGGGCAGTCACTTCCACACTCCATCAGATGTTGAAATACCCAGTACAAGAGAAAATTGTCACGGTGCAAGGTAAAGAAGAGTACATGGTAAGTCATCTCAATTATTTCCGTTATATGGAGATGGATGGGGAGTTCATAGAAACTCCTTGTCAGAATTTCGAAGAGGTCCCTCAGACTTTGGCGTCAACATAAGTTACTACCAACAAACCTCCAATGAAGATGGCTTCTCTCAAGGATGTCAGGGCTGTTATTGAAGAAGGTGGGTGTACCAATTGGGGTCGGCTCCCTGATTTCACTCACAAAACTGACAAATTTGGTTTGGGCTTTACTACAGGGGCTCAAAGGGCTGTTAGGCACGCACAGATTAGAAGACCTCCTCTACACATCAGCAATTGGGGAGTTAATGCAATTGAGGACAGTGAAGAAGATTCAGACATCGACAGCTGGATCTACCAAACAACCAATGGTGGACTGAATAACTGGACGGCAAAGGACTTCATACATGTTTCTTTAATTTCACAGTGATTGAATTTTGTTTTAAGATTTGTAATAAATAGTTTGAAACTTTACGGCTCGATGCCTTGCCCGAGGCACCTTGGCTTCGCTTGTGAGGGCTTATTATTATTTGTCATTTTCATATATCATCAATAAAACATTGAACTTCTCTTGCATTACGAATTTTGTGCTCCTTATTTTTCTTTTTTGTCTCCCATTTTATCAAAATAGTTATTCTCTTTCACACACTCACGTATTATACTGCAGATCCATATCCACTTTGGATCCCATTGATAACAATTCTGCTACTGCCAGTTATGACTTCGAAAATCTGATCAACCAAGTTGAGGACGAAGGTGAGGATGATTGTGAGGTGCCGGGAGAACTTGCTAGACTACTACAACAGGAAGAAAGGGCCATACAACCTCATGAAGAGCCAATCGAGTTAGTGAATTTAGGTACAGAGGAAGACAAGAAGGAGGTTAAAATATGTGCGAATCTGGAGCCTAGTGTCAAGCAACGACTAATACAGATGTTACACGATTATGTTGAGATCTTCGCCTGGTCCTATGAAGATATGCCTGGTTTGGACACTGACATTGTGGTACATCGCCTGCCAACCAAAGAAGACTTCCCTCCAGTAAAGAAGAAGGCTCGCCGTATGCGCCCTGAAATGTCATAGAAAATCAAGGCAGAGGTCATGAAACAGTTTGACGCCAGATTCTTAGCTGTCACTTCTTACCCGCGGTGGGTTGCCAATGTCGTTCCGATACCTAAGAAGGATGGTAAGGTATGGATGTGTGTGGACTCCAGAGATATGAATAGGGCAAGCCCCAAGGACGACTTCCCACTTCCTCACATTGATGTTCTAGTCGACAACACCGCGCAGCACAAGATATTCTCCTTTATGGATGGTTTTTCTGGCTACAACCAGATCAAGATGGCTCCGGAGGATATGGAGAAGACAACCTTCGTTACACAATGGGGCACCTTTTGTTACAAGGTAATGCCTTTTGGGTTGAAAAATGCTGGGGCAACTTATCAGCGCGCCATGGTCGCTTTGTTCCATGATATGATTCACCACGAGATTGAGGTTTATGTTGATGACATGATAGCCAGGTCCCAGAATGAGGAAGAGCACCTGGATCATCTCCAGAAACTGTTTGACAGGTTGAAGATCTACAAGCTGAGGTTGAATCCGAACAAGTGTAACTTCGGGGTAAGGTCTGGTAAGCTTCTGGATTTCGTCGTCAGTGATAAAGGTATTCAGGTGGACCCTGCAAAGGTAAAAGCCATACAAGAGATGCCGGCTCCCCGCATAGAAAAAGAAGTCAGAGGTTTCTTGGGACGTCTGAATTACATCGCCAGGTTCATTTCACATATGTCTGCTACTTATCAGCCAATCTTCAAGCTACTGAAGAAAGATTAAGTGGTAAAGTGGAATGATGAATTCCAAACCGCTTTCGAAAGAATCAAGGAATACCTTCAAGAACCACCAATTCTGATGCCTCCAGTGGAAGGAAGACCTTCGATATTATACTTGACGGTGCTGGACAATTCATTGGGGTGTGTATTGGGGCAGCATGATGAGTCTGGTCGAAAAGAGCACGCCATTTATTACCTTATCAAAAAGTTTATCGATTGTGAGACCCGATACTCATTGCTCGAGAAAACTTGTTGCGCTTTGGCATGGGTTGCTCGCCGACTGAGACAGTATATGCTGGTTCATACCACCTTTTTGATATCAAAGATGGATCCAATCAAGTATATTTTCGAGAAGCCCACCTTATCCGGAAGAATAGCAAGATGGCAGATGATCTTAACCGAATACGACATCCAATACACAACCCAAAAAGCAATCAAGGGGAGTTTATTGGCGGATCATTTGGCGTATCAGGCCGTGGATGACTACCAGTCCATGAATTTCGAGTTCCCTAATGAGAACATCATGTTGGTAATCGACTGCGAAGAACCTGGACCAGATAAAGGACCTGAGGCAGGATCCTGATGGTTTATGTATTTTGATGGAGCATCAAACGCATTGGGGAATGGCATTGGCACCGTAATCATATCTCCTGAGGGGTGTCATACTCCATTCACCATCCGATTATGTTTTAGTTGCACCAACAATATGGCTGAGTATGAAGCGTGCATCATAGGGCTCCGAGCTGCTATTGACCTAAGGATTAAGTTCTTAAGTGTATTCGGAGATTCCGCTCTGGTGATAAGTCAGATCAAAGGCGAGTGGGATATGAAGCACCCAAATCTTATTCCTTACAAAGAATATGTACTGACATTCCTCCCGCACTTTGAGGAGATAACCTTTGAACATTTCCCCAGAGAAGATAACCAGTTAGAAGACGCGCTAGCTACCATGTCTTCTATGTTCAAAGTGAGGTGGGACAATGAAGCTCCCCAGATTACCATTGAGAGGTTGGACGAACCCTCACATTGCTGCGACGTTAAGACTGAGGATATGGTAGGTAAACCCTGGTTTCACGAGGTAAAGAGGTATCTTGAGGCTCAAGAATACCCCAAGGGGGAATCTATTACTGATAAGAACTTTCTGAGGAGGTTCACTGCGAAGTTCTTCATCAGTAATGGGATCCTCTATAAGCGTAACCATGATTCAACTTTATTGCGGTGTATGGACAAGAGCGAGGCAGAAAGGATCATGGCAGAGTTACATGAAGGTACCTTCGGAACTCATTCCAGTGGACATACCATTGCGAAGAAAATCCTACGGGAAGGATATTACTGGTCCACTATGGAAGCCGATTGTTATCAGCACTCTCGAACCTGTCATAAGTGCCAAGTCTATGCTGATAAGGTGCATGTACCTCCGGTTCCCCTGAATGTTTTGACAGCTCCTTGGCCCTTTGCAATGTGGGGCATCGACATGATTGGCCAGATCAGACCTACTGCGTCTAACAGGCATCGTTTCATTCTGGTAGCAATTGATTACTTTACGAAGTGGGTTGAGGCAGCTTCCTTTGCTACAGTGACTAATAATGTCATGGCGCGGTTCATCCGACACAATCTGATCTATCGATACGGTGTCCCAGAGAGGAATATTACTGACAATGGTACAAATATCAACAACACGATGATCACCAATCTCTGCAAACAGTTCAAGATACGGCATCATAAATTTTCTCCCTATCGGCCGAAGATGAATGGCGTTATTGAAGAAGCTAACAAGAACATCAAGAAGATTGTGCAGAAGATGACGGTGACATACAAAGACTGGCATGAGATGTTACCTTTCGCTCTTCATGGTACCGTGCCTCGGCACGAACGTCGACATTGGCAACACCCTACTCTTTGGTGTATGGCATGGAGGCAGTCCTGCCCATCGAGGTCCAAATACCCTCTCTCAGGATTATGAAGGATGCAGGTTTGAACAAATACGATTGGATCCAAACCCGGCTTGATCAACTGAATCTAATCGATGAAAAGAGACTCACTGCTATCTTTCATGGTCAGGCGTATCAAAAACGAGTGATCAAGACTTTTAACAAAAAAGTCAGACGTCAAGAATATCAAGTCGGGGATCTAGTGATCAAACGCATCATACTACTGCAAGGCGATCCCAGGGGAAAATGGACCCCCACATACGAAGGTCCATTTATGGTTAAGAACATTTTCTCGGGAGGAGCTATGATTCTGACCACCATGGATGGTGACGACCTTCCTCACCTGTCAATGCAGACATAGTGAAAAGATACTACGCATGATCAAAGACCCGCTAGGTTGACTGGACTAGGTAAAAATAAGGGCTTCCCGGTAAACCAAAAGGGTTCGGGCAAAAGTAAGGGATGAAAATGAAAAAAAAACTGTACACCCGACAAGTCGAAAACCTGAAAAGGCGACTTGGGCAAAAAAGGGTATCCCGGTGGACTGAAAACCCGAAAGGGAGGTCCAGGCAAAAATTAGGGATCAAAGCGTAACATTATGTCTCATTGGATCATCTTGCAACTAGACTTCGGTATCGACTATCAAGCTCAGACGACGCCAATCAACCTGATCCACCTTCGACCAAGCAGCAAAGCGATGAGTTGCTTGAAGATATAAAGGCAATAGCAGAATTGGAACCCAATGGGAATATTTCACATAGTTGTTTTTCTTTTTAACTGTAATTTACATCTTTCGGCGGCGTTCTCTTACTAGAGCGTCAACCTCTTTGTACAAAACGCCTATTACAGGCCAACTTCAAAAATCAATACAATTCATTTTCACAAGAAATTTTAATTTGCTTTTATTTTTTCTGTTTTGTTTTGCAAGAACGTCCAATGGTTCATTTTTGATATATGCATTTGAAAATAATCGTTACTCATAAATATTTACATGAAAAAACAAAAGACAAGTACTCGTAGTTCCAGGAATAGGAAAAACAAGAAGTGTCCAAACCTTACAGTTACTTTGACCATCAGGTATAGGGATAGAGCCAGCCTGAGAACATGAGAAGTGATGCATACACTCCCCACAGGGTAAGAATTATCCAAAGACAGTGGTGTTAGCTTTCCCAACGGAACACAACTCTCCCCAACTAAAGTTCACAATCCCGAGTGAGTCGGTAAAACTTTCCCCAAAGCAGAGTTTATTTCTCTCACAATCAGAAATTCAATCTCCAACATAATTCATTATCACCAGTAACGGTAATTCATCCTCAGCTGAGTTGTTTCTCCAAGTCAGCAAATCTACCAACAGAGTATCTCCTCTCCAACAGAGTTATTCCCCACAAAGTTATCCTCAGACGGAGTTTTCGTCCGGCAGAGTATTTACCAGCCAAGGGGCAAATCCCAAGCACGGTCATCTTTGTTCACCATCCCCAACAGAAGTAGAGAAGCCATGGGTTTTACAGCAGTCAAGAATACCGTTTCTCATACTCTACAAACAGCAGTCGGGGATTTATTTTCCCGGACTCAGATTATCACGTCAGCATTTCATGTTCATACATCATGCCATGTGCATACGTCACATATAACATAGTCTCGTTTATTTTGAGAACATCAACATACAATGCCTCTCATGCATCACATATAACTAACCTTGTATTTCTTATAGGAAAGACATTGTTATCAACAATTTCCAGCAAGTCCATAATCAACACTCAAAGCTAAACAAAGTAATCATCGGCAACAAATGCAACCTCATCCAGGTTCCTTCTCAAGCCCTACTATCCAGGCTTTCATATTGAAGTAGCCCTACGACCTAGGATCCTTCTCAAGCCCTACTATCCAGGCTTTCATATCGAAGTAGCCCTACGACCCAGGTTCCTTCTCGAGCCCTATTATCCATGCTTTCATATCGAAGTAGCCCTACGACCCAGGTTCCTTCTCAAGCCCTACTATCCAGGATTTCATATCGAAGTAGCCCTACGACCCAGGTTCCTTCTCACAACCCTACTATCCAGGCTTTCATATCGAAGTAGCCATATGACCCAGGTTCCTTCTCACAGCCCTACTATCCAGGCTTTCATTTCGAAGTAACCCTACTATCCAGGTTCCCTCTCACAACCCTACTATCCAGGCTTTCATTTCGAAGTAACCCTACTATCCAGATTCCTTCTCATAACCTTACCATCCAGGTTTCTTTCTTCTTATCTCTAGATAGCAGTCCACAACACTGTAAGACCTGGACATGATCAAACCCAATTGACTTCACATTTCCCCAGTAAGCCGCGGTGCAACATATACCCCGACCAAACACAAGATCACTCCCTCTTCCCAAACCAGAATCCTTCCCCAGTAGAGTAGCGGACAACTGAAGCTCCTAAAACTCTATTTCTCTCTCAAGACAAAGATCAGCATTCCCCAGCGAAGTCCTCCTCAACAACAGGTATACGGGTTCTCGCGAAAGAATCTCTTATGCGATCGACATCTCTTCGGATGGCATCTTTAAGCCCATCTTCCATCATCTACTTCCAAATGGCATCTATAAGCCCATTCCCGATATCGCAAGACAAATATTACTTCATGCGAGTGCAAATTTCTGGGCACTCTAATGTTCAATCATCTTCCACCTTTAGATCAAGAAAAGCAGACAAGCCAATCTACATCCTCATGTTTAAGAAGATTGAACAGGGGCAACTGTCGTACCCCAAAATTTTCCCTCCCATATTTCTCAACACATGGCAAATGAGGTCCCCAAATTGCTCAAGGAAGTTCAAGAGTTGACCAGACAAACTCTCTCCTAAACTAGCCTACCTCAAATTAGGGTTTCATTTTGCATCAAGATGTTTGAGTCAATGATTCAAAATGCTCACCATTGTCCTAATATGTTCTCAAGAGAATCCATGTCAAGTTTCAAGCCTTGCAGAGG
Source organism: Vicia faba (assembly GCA_948472305.1). NCBI lineage: Eukaryota > Viridiplantae > Streptophyta > Magnoliopsida > Fabales > Fabaceae > Vicia > Vicia faba. Next base: position 1,044,537,029 of record OX451738.1, on the reverse strand, counting down.
AAGTTTGTTCAGTCAATTGCTCCAAGGCCTGAAAATTGACTGTGCTAGGTCAAAAGTCAATTGTGGCCCACATACAGTCAAACTTTAAGATTTTTGGTCAACGTCCTCATTTTGAAGTATCATTCATCATTTAATCAAGGGTTGACCATGATTCCTCAAGGATTGCTCACAATTCATCAAAGCCCAAAAGTTGCCAAATTAGGGTTTTGTAGGAAAAGTCAACTCAACTTTGACCAAGCATAACTTTCTCATACTTTATCAAAAATGACCCATCCAAATCTCATCCTGAATAGGATGCAATTCCTTGAAATTCATATTCATCTCCCAAGTCCAAAATATGCACTTACAAAAAGATATTAATTTTGACATTATAGGTCATTTTGAAAAGTCAACAAAAACACCTTTTGGGTCAAGGCTTCATACATGAACATGGAAGACCCAATTGAGATGATATCAAAAGGGTTGCTTAAAGGACATCCTAATATTTCTAAAAAGTCTAAGAACACCTCTCTAGGGTCAGAATTGAGAGAGTTATGCATTGGCCAAGTTGACCCTTTTTGCAAAATTGCCAAAAGTCAAACATGCTCAAATTTGCATCTTTTGCTAAATGGGTCCATTTTTTTATGCTTTCACCTCATTCCTAACATAGTCCACGACCTATGGGACCCTCCATACTTTATTTACTCATTTATTTAATTTATTTTGATTTTTATTCATTTAAAATTCAAATAAAATCAAATAAATCCTAATAAATCATGTATTGCATTTTAGGGATGGTCTTTTGCATTAAAAGAAGATATTACATGCTGTCAAATGAAGATCAAATCGTGCAAGGCCAATGTGGTTGGAAAAGATTGGATTTGAGCAAAATTGGAAGGGAATCATATGCATTGAAAGAGCAAATCAAATCTCCATAATTGATAAAGATACAATGCATTTTTATTAACCTAATGCATTCCACTACATATACAGAAGCAATACAATGCCTATAAGGGTTAGAAGCAGCCGTGCAGAGGTGAAGAAAAACTCAAAAAAATTGCAAGAAAAGTGGTGATCCAATTTTTGTGTTAGAGGTCAATTCGTGCCATTCTCCGGTTGTCAATAGATTGCTGGACCTCTCCAGAAGGAATCCCACTCATTTGAAAGCTCTCTCACGCCTGGAATTGTGAGATATAGGTATCACGACTTTCTCTCAAACTCAAAATCGTTTTAATTAATTTGCTCATTCATTGCATATTTTGATGATATATTCGTGTTTGTCATTAAGTTTGCAAACTTTTGGTATCATTTACTTGAATTTCTAACGCATATACATGAAGTTGCCATAGCTAGGGTTCGCTTTGTTGTTTTGGGGCTTTCCAATACAAGAACAATTGGCCTTAATGAAGGATACCATTGTGATCAGAGTGTCAAACCCAATTGATCCATGGTCTTGAAACTCATTTATATTGCTTGGATGTCATTTTTGAAATACACAGGGTTATGGCTACAACACCATGTCCATAGGTAAATATGTTGTTATCTAAAACGACGAACGGGAGGAAGAAGATAGATGCGTGGCCCCCCCTGGTTGGCATCAATGTCCCCAGATCAACATGCCACCTTAGAAGGACCACCATGCGCCTGAGTCAAGCATGCATACTGGATTAAGGCAAAGTCAAACAGGCCTTAGCCTTTTTGGGCCCATAAATTCAATTTTTACCCCCTTTTTCAGCAACAACATCCAGGCCCATTTACTTTTCTTTTATTATTTCTTTTCTTTATTTTTATTCTTTTAATTTTAATTATTTATTTTAATTCACAAATTAATTCATTTTTTCATTAAAAAAATCATAAAATCAATAATAATAAAAAAAAAAGGTAGAATTAGACATTTTTATTTTAGTTGTTTGATGTAATTTAGTTTAACTTAGGGAAACCTTAATTTATTTTCACAATTAAAATTAAATTAGAGAATTAGGTTAACTTCTATTTTTTATTTTCTATTTTTTTTCAAATAAATAAAAATACAAAAAAATAGGTTTTAGAATAAATTAATTTATTTTTTCTTAAAATTAAAATTGATTAGAATTCGGCTTTTCTTCTTTTTTAACTTAATGTAGCGATTTCTCTATTTTCCTAAATAACCGAACAAAACAAAAACTTTCTCTTTAATCAATTACAATTAGGTTTAGCCAAGGGTCAAAACCCTAATCTCCTCGCATTTAATTCATCACGCGTGTTTTTTTATTTTTACAATATTGATGTAACTGTTCACGGTATGTAATAGTTTAATCTAGGACTTTCTTTTATTTATCGTCTTCTGCGGGTTTTTTGGCTATGTAATTAATCTCCCTCCCTGAAGCCTTGTAATAGTGTAGATTTACTTCCTCGCATTTTAATTCTCGCAAATATTTAACTGTCTAGATGTATGCTAATAGGATTGTATGACAAGATTGCATGATAGCTTAATACGGTTAGAAAACCCTAATGTGCAAAGATAAATAACTGAAAACAAATCACTCGCACATATCACTCTTAGGGTATACTCTCACTTCGGTTGCCTTCGGTAAACGATCATCAAGTATAGGGTGTCTTAGTGGTTACCCTTCTGTATAAAAAAGATCAAATGTCTCGTTCGGATGTTGCCTCGGAAAAGTTGCCTCGAATATGATCTTAAGACTTTAGGGTTATTACTAAGTCGTCCTAACATTGCTTTAGTGGTCGTACGTCCCTTTCGAATTGACCCTTACAAATCCAACGACGGTGCTACCTATTTATCAATGGTAGGATAGCGATGTCTAAAGGAAACGAGAATAGAAACAATCTTTTTTCGAGTAGGTAGATGCTAGTAGGTACTTTCTCAAAACAAATATTTTCACACAAACACCTTTCAAACAAATTTTCAAAACAAACTTCGTCACACCCCTGAGGACTAATACAAGGGTTATCACGAAGTCAAACTTTTCAAAAGAAAGAACATACACAAGAAATTTTAAAAGATGAGCAAGTACCTAAGAGCCCGTGGAAAACCATGGATAAAAAGGGTGCTAACACCTTCCCTTTCTATAATCTACCCCCCGTACTTAGAATATCTCGAAAAAGGATTTTTTTTTCTATACTTTTTTCCTTTCCGATTGGATGAAATAATAGTCGGTGGCGACTCTTTCTTACCACGACATTTTGCGAACACAAAACACAAAATGCAAACCAGCATTTCAAAACAGTCGGTTCTGCCACCGTATCACAATGCTGATCTGTGGGACATGGTGACTGATGGATACACGCACCCAGTGGATGGACGTGGTCAGAGGATAGACAAAAAAATGATGTCTGATCAGCAAAAGCATGAATTCAGAAACCACCACAAGGCTAGAACAATACTTCTCAGCGCCATCTCATACTCAGAATATGAGAAAATATCAAACAGAGAGACTGCCAAGAACATGTTTGACTCTCTGAGAATGACGCATGAAGGCAACATTCAAGTCAAAGAAACCAAGGCCCTTGCACTCATTCAGAAGTATGAGGAATTCAAGATGGAAGATAGTGAATCAATAGAAACTATGTTTTCAAGATTCCAAATCCTTGTTGCTGGACTGAAGGTTCTTGACAAAGGGTATTCCACTACTGACCACGTTAAGAAGATCATCAGAAGCTTGCCCAAGCAATGGAGGCCAATGGTCATAGCACTTAAGCTAGCCAAAGATCTCAACAAAATATCTCTGGAGGAACTTGTCAGCTCCCTCAGAAGTCACGAGATAGAGCTAGAAGAAGATGAGCCTCAAAAGCAAGGTAAGCCACTAGCTTTAAAATCTAACAAAAAATCTGACTCTAAGGTTTTGTAGGCTGTGGAAGAAACTTCTGATGGATCCTCATCAGAAGAAGATGAACTGTCTCTCCTCTCCAGAAGGGTGAACCAACTATGGAAGCAGAGACAAAGGAAGTTCAGAAATCCTAGAAGATCAAAGAATCAGAATGAATCCTCCTCCAGATACAGAAAGTCTGAGTCTTCCTATGGACACAAGATCTGAAGGTTCTTCAGGATACAGAAAGCCAAATAACAAGGACATCATCTGCTATGAATGTAACGAGCAAGGGCACTATAAAAGTGACTGCCCTAATCATCAGAAGGAAAAGCCCAAAAAGAAGTTCTTCAAGGAAAAGAAGAAAAGCCTCATGGCTACATGGGATGATTCTGACACCTTTGAAGCTGACTCGGAATTAGATGATGAAAAAGCAAACATAGCTCTCATAGCAAACGTATCAGAAGACAGTGAAGCTTATGGTTCAGACTCAGAATCAGACACTGAAGAGGTATTTCCTGATTTTACCATAAACTTTACTAAGGCTGAACTTGCAGAAAGTCTAAATGAAATTCTGGAAAGGTATCAGCAAATCAGAGTCAAATTCAGAAACCTGAAAAGGAATCTTGCCTCTGACTCTGAAAAGTCTGAGAATCTCAGATTAGAGAATTCTGAGTTGAAAGAAAAAATTTCAAAATTAGAAAATGATTTGCAAAACTCTCAGAAGGAAACAATCTTTGAGACTCCCAGTAATGATGATGAGATCATCAAAGAGTATGATCACAGCTTTATGAAGTTTCTAGCTAAAAACATAGATAGAAGCAAGATGGCTTCAATGATCTATGGAGTTAGCAGAAATGGAAGAAAAGGGATAGGATATCAAGGTAAGGTATCTACACCCAAAAAATGCCATGGACTTAGTTATAAAACACACACCACTCAAATCACACTTTATATATGGGCACACACATGACATAAAATACACAAGTAGTAATTATTTTGTCAAACCAAAGTTCAATCAGAATTTTGGTAAAACTAACCAATAAGGACCCAAGAAAATGTGGGTACCTAAGGATAAAATTATACATGTAGCAGATATCTTTAGTGACAAGGCTAAGACACCAGTCATGGTACTTGGACTCTGGCTGCTCACGACACATGACGGGAAGTAGGCATATGTTCCAAAGCCTGGAACTTAAGCCTGGAGGCTACGTGGGCTTTGGAGGCAATCAGAGAGGAAAAATCATTGGCTCTGGAACAGTAGGTAATTTAAATCTTCCCTCTATAAATAATGTATTCTTAGTTGATGGATTAATGCATAACCTGTTATCCATAAGCCAATTAAGTGATAACGGTTATGATATAATCTTTAAACAAAATTCATGCAACGCTCTTAGTCAGAAAGATGAGACTATCCTATTTAATATAAAGAGGAAAAACAACATTTATAAAATAAAACTTTCTGAACAAAAGAGTCAGAATGTAAAATGCCTACTTTCTGTTAACAACGAGCAATGGGTCTGGCACAAAAGATTGGGGCATGTTAGTATGAGAAGAATATCTCAGATTAACAAACTCAATCTGGTCAGAGGACTTCCTAATTTGAAGTTCAGCTTAGATGCTCTGTGTGAAGCATGTCAGAAAGGAAAATTTGCAAAACCTGCTTTCAAATCCAAAAATGTTGTTTCCACCTCTAAGCCATTAGAACTTCTACACATTGACTTATTTGGACCAGTAAAAACTGCGTCAGTCAGCGGCAAGAAGTATGGGTTAGTAATCATAGATGACTATAGCAGATGGACATGGGTAAATTTATTAAGACACAAGGACAAGTCACACTCTGTGTTTGTTACCTTCTGCAACCAAGTTCAGAATGAAAAGGATCTTAGAATTGTCAAAGTCAAAAGTGATCATGGTGGGGAATTTGAAAATAAAAATTTTGAATTATTTTTTAATGAAAAAGGCATCTTGCATGACTTCTCTTGTCCTAGAACTCCCCAGCAAAATGGAGTCGTAGAACGAAAGAACAGAACATTGCAAGAAATGGCCAGAACCATGATCAACAAGACTAACATTGCTAAGATCTTCTGGGCAGAGGCAATCAACACAGTGTGTTACATTCAAAATAGAATCTCCATAAGACCTATTCTGGAAAAGACTCCATATGAATTGTGGAAGAACAGAAAGCCCAACATTTCTTATTTTCATCCATTTGGATGCACATGCTTTATTCTGAATACAAAAAATTATTCGAACAAGTTTGACTCTAAAGCAAAAAAGTGTATTATGTTAGGATACTCTGAACGCTCAAGAGGGTACAAAGTATACAATACAGAAACACAGATTGTTGAAGAGTCAATCAGTGTTAGGTTTGATGATAAGCTTGACTCTCAAAAGTCAAAGCAGAATGAATTCCTTGCAGGTATGGAAGTTGAACTCATAGGTACTGAAGACAACTCATCAGAAGTTCTCAACAGAGACACTCCCTCAATATCAGAAAGAGTTACTGAAAGCAATCCAGCACATTCTGTTGATCAACTCGAGAAAAGACTATCCAAAAGCAGCATTGATCACCCAGAAGATACAATACTGGGAAAAAAGGATGATCCAATCAGAACAAGATCAACATTCAAAAACTCTGAAGAATCCCTCATGGGAATGGTCTCTCTGATTTAACCAACAACAATTGATGAAGCACTTCTGGACAATGACTGGATTCTGGCAATGCAGGAGGAACTGAATCAATTCACCAGAAATGACGTATGGGATCTGGTTCCCAAACCAAAAGGATTCAATGTCATTGGTACAAAGTGGGTGTTCAAAAACAAACTGAATGAGCAAGGTGAAGTCATCAGAAACAAAGCACGACTGGTAGCATAAGGTTATAGTCAGCAAGAGGGAATAGACTATACAGAAACCTTTGCTCCAGTCTCCAGGTTAGAATCTATCAGACTTTTAGTATCATTTGCTGTAAACAATGGCATCACTCTGTATCAGATGGATGTCAAAAGTGCATTCTTAAATGGCTATATAGATGAAGAGGTATATGTGCACCAACCTCCTGGTTTTGAGAATTCCAAAAATCCAGAATATGTTTTCAAACTAAAGAAGTCACTCTACGGTCTGAAACAAGCTCCCAAAGCTTTGTATGAAAGACTAAGTAACTTTCTGTTAGAAAAGGAATTCACCAAAGGGAAAATGGACACAACCTTGTTCTGTAAGACAATTAAGAATGACATGTTAGTATGTCAGATTTATGTTGATGACATCATATTTGGATCTACTAAACTCTCTATGGGAAGAGAGTTTGCTAAATGTATGCAGGCAGAGTTTGAGATGAGCCTAATGGGGGAACTTAAATTCTTTCTGAGAATTCAGATAAACCAAACCCCAGAAGGAACTTACATTCATCAGAGCAAATATGTCAGAGAACTTCTGAAGAAATTTGATCTCTCAGAATGTAAGCCCTCAAAGATTCCAATGCACCCCACGTGCATTCTGGAAAAGGAAGAGGTAAGTAAAAAGGTAGAACAGAAAGTCTACAGAGGTATGATTGGTTCTATCCTCTATCCGACGGCTTCAAGGCTTGACATTTTATTTAGTGTTTGCTTATGTGCTAGATTCCAATCAGATCCTAGAGAATCTCACTTAACTGCAGTTAAGCAAATTTTCAAGTATCTGAAAGGTACTACTAATTTGGGTTTGTTTAATAGAAAATCAAATAATTACAGCTTAGTAGGATATTGTGACGCTGACTTTGCTAGATACAGAGTAGAGCGTAAAAGCACTTATGGAAGCTTCCAGTTTATGGGAGAAAACCTGATCTCATGGACCAGCAAGAGACAGTCCACAATTGCACTATAAACAGCAGAAGTTGAATACATAACAGTTGTTGGATGTAGCACGTAAATCCTCTGGATGAAAAGTCAACTTGAATACTTCAACATATTTGAGAGTAACATTCATATCCTCTGTGACAATAATTCTGCTATTTGTATCAGCAAGAATCCAATTTTGCATTCTAGGGCTAAGCATATAGAAATAAAACATCATTTTATTAGGGACTATATTCAGAAAGGGATTCTTAACTTAAAATTTATTGACATAAACCATCAATGGGAAGATGTCTTTACAAAACCTCTTTCTGAAGATAGGTTTAACTTCATTCTGAAACATCTCATCATGAAGTTATGCCCAGAATAAAATATTTTATTTGTATATCTTAACCTTCAAAACTTTGTTATTTTCTGTGAACTACTGATCAACCTGTCTTCAGAGTCTTAGAAGTACAAATTGCATCAGAATCTATCCATAAGGATCTGAACGTTTCATTTTAAGGATAAAAGCGTGTTGTTCACATAATCAAACAAATGTCATCCATTCATCAGCTACTTTCTGAGGCTGAACACGCGTTCACTTTTCTGAAAGGTCAAAAGCGCTGATTGGGTGCATTGAGACACATGTCATGGGTAACCATTCCAGTATCTTTCTGAATCCCCTGATTTCAGCTGTCATTAATGCTTATAATCATGACTAATTATTTCTCTCTCTTACTGTTTACGCTTTCAAGAAAAATTATTTAAACTCAAATTTCACTTTTTACATTCACTTCTTTTTACTCTCTAAATATTTTCTATCGTTTCAAGTTCTTATTTTCAAAAACCCCTTTCGTCTTCCTCAAATCTTGTGTGAATAATGGCGTCTTCAAGCGTCCAAAACATCAGTACTCAGGAATCTGCTTCAATGGAACAATATGAAGAACGTTACATAACGCTACTCACTCCCATTGATAATCTGGAAGTTCTCTCAGAACTGATTATTGACTTTGAAAGCTTTCAAGAAAATGGCTTCAATCTGTATGGAGACGTCACTGCTCAATGTTAGAACAGATACTTTGACCGTCTACTGGGGCCAACATTTCTAATTCTTGTCAAAGAATTCTGGATACATGCTTCTTCTTCAAATCATCAAGTTACCTCTTATGTCATGGCGAAGAAAATTGTTATTACAGAAGACCTAATTTCAAAGCTTATTGGTTACAATGGTGGAGGTGTCAGATGCATTGACATGGCTAAGAGATGCTCTGACGTAGGTTCTATTGCAAGGGAAATATTTACTCATGGACTTCCCTCCAGCAAAATCAGATATCTGAAGGATCACCACAGAATTTGGGCAAGAATTATTTTGGGGTGTATCAACCACAGGAAGCCAACTAGCTCTCCTGATTATATCAACATTGATCAACAGTTTCTGATCTATTTCATTTCTAAGAGGACTAAGGTAAACCTTCCACACTTGTTGTTTAATCATCTTAGAACGAGTGTGAAGGAAACAAAAGAAGATGAATGGACCAAGAGGGACTGGATACCCTTAGGCAGGCTTATATCAGATATTTTGACAGAGAATAGGCTGATAGAACATTTGACTAAGGCTCAGGAAATTAGCACATTGGAAGCAACCGCTGGGAAGCCCCTGAACGCTAAAAATCTGAAGAAGATGAAAATCATTGAGAATATCAAGAAGGAACCCACTATTACTTCTTATGCAACCATCACTTCAAGAAGGATACATCTGGATGATTTTCCTCTATTTTCTGAGATTGACTCCAAGCCAAAAATAATAGTCAGATATATGGATGCTTGTAAGGCAGATGGTAGTGCACCAGAAATCAACATCCAGGATTTGCATAAGGCTGCTCCAGAAGTTGTTTTGAAGAAGACCAAGAAAAGGAAAGCTACAACAGAAGGACCATCTCAGAGGACTCCAAAAGCTGCCAAAAAGAAAGGTAATCCTTCCTCTGTTAGTGTTATAGAATCAATAAATGTATCAACATCTGAAGCCATGCCTTCTCAACCAGAAAACCCATCACCACAAACATTTGAATACTTTGACATAAGGTTTGACCCATCAGAAACTCTAGGTCTGAATGAAAATCACTCCCTTTCTCATAATCCAAATCCTGAACAAAACCAACCAGAACTTGCCAAAGTTCTGACTGATATTGATTTATTTGACCAAGACTTTTCAGCTCTTGTACCACAAAATCCAAACTCTGATACCACACCAGCAATTCCGCAACCACTCTCTCCACAAACAGAAATTCCTCATCCACAATCACCTCAACCAGAAACACATCAACCAGAAATTTCTCAACCAGAAATTTCACAACCACAATCACCTCATCAAGAAATTCCTCAAACAGAAATACAACAACCAGAAGTTCAACCTTCTGAAAATCAATCTTTTGTTATCCATGAACTAGAACCTCATCATGTTTCAACAAACCAATCTGAAGAACCTCATTCAGATTCTGATACTATCCTTATACCCGAAATCACAGAACCACTTGCTATTCGCATGCCTCTCACCATCCACGATATTCCAGAAATCCCATCATCTCTGGAATCCACTCCTTCAAACACCCCCACTAGACCAATCATCATACCTGACTCTCCCACTCCTTCACCTACTAGCCGTCCAGCTGAAAATTTGAGACTTTTCATTGATCCGATCTTGCTGGAAATACTAACCTCCACATCTCTCAAAACTACCATTCCCAAACCCAAACCAACTGAAACCACATCAAACCCATCAGATGTTGGTACAAATTTGTTGATTTTTGAAACAAGAATGCAAGAATGGATAACTTCTTTGAAGAATGCTAGTCAAAAGATGACTAATCCTGCTGCTTCTTGTTATATGTGGACAAGATTCAAAAACTGGTTTAGTTCTGAAACGCTGAAGCTGAAGGAACAGAGTTATGAACAGGTTCAGCAGAACTTTAGTGATAAGCTAAAGGCTCTTCAAGACCAAGTTCTGACCCCACTGTTCAAGAAAGACATCCTCTCTCTGGATAATGCTCCCTGGTTAGATCATCATTCCTCAGATGAAGTTCAACCAGAATCAGAAAGTCTCTCCCTGACTGCTGCTTCAGAAGACATGGTTACCGCAGAAGCAATGGTTCACTCTAAAAAAGATGCAGAATGCTCTGAGCAACGTACAACTCCTGAAGAAACTCCAGCACCTTCCTTAGTTATGCAAACTCTGGAAGAGTTGAAGAAAGAAAATGCTCTTATTCATGCAAGGTTGGATCAGCAGGAGGACACGAACAAGGAGATTAATAGCATTCTGGGTAAACAGGAAGATACCACAAAGGAAATCATAGGCATATTGGGCAAGCAAGAAGAGTCTAATAATCAGATCAAAAGCTTGCTGGAAGCGTTGTTCACACGTCTCCCCCCTCCTTCTTAGATTTTTGTTTTAAATCTGTTTATCTGTAACGCTTAATTTTTACCTCTTCTGTTCTGGAACTTATCATTGCTTATTGTTTTAAATATAATTCTTATCTTTTGGCTATGATTATATTACCTTTTTGATAACTGACAAAAAGGGGGAGAAAGTAAGATATTTTCACTAATGGTTTACCGAGACAAAAGTCTCAAACATTCTAAATTACTTAACCTCTACTTTCTGAGAGTGTTTGAACATGGGGAGAAAGTACAAACTCTGATAGAAGATGCAGCTAAATTCCGATGCTCAAGGAACTTAAGGGAAGTAATCAACTCAGGGGGAGTTTCTCTTAAACCTTTTGTTCTTTATTTTTAATTGAAAAATCTAGTTTTTGTCATCATCAAAAAGGGGGAGATTGTTAGAACATAGTTTGATTATACAACCCTTAGTTAGAGTTTTGATGATAACAAATACAAAGAATAAATAATAAATACAAAGAACAAATATGCACCCTAAAAATTATGTTTTTATGTATGCAAAAGTTCTGATCATATCAGCATCAGAAGATAAGCCTTAAGAGCTACACGCTGAAGCAATCAGAACATGCGCTGAAGATTGATGACCAGAACCTGCGCTTAATCAAAGTAAACTCTGATTCTGAACAAGAACATGTCAATCCAAGTCATCAATGTTCTGAAGCGTCATCAGCAGGCAAGGAGATAAGATTCTGAAGCGTTACTGATCATTCATAACATCATCAATTCCAACAGCTACTTTCAGACAGGATCTTCTCCAAATGGAAAATGTGTTAATGACATTAAACATGCTTTATGATCAAAGTTATTCCACTTCCTATATAAACAAAGTCAACATTCAAAATCGAGGGTGACTTGCTACATTATCACTCACGCATATTCAAAGCTGCAAACAATATTATTTACATTTCCAAGCTATAATTCTGTGTAAATTATCACAGTTGTGATAAACAGCTTTTGTAAGAAAAACAACAACACATATCTTGTATAATTGTCTTGAAACAATGTTCCTTGAGATTAACTGGATTGTGGTTGTACTCAAGAAGACTTTAACAGTTGTTAAAGTAGTGATTGTAATTTTTTTGAGATTAATGAATTAAGGCCTCATTGGAGAGAGGCGAAATCACCTTGACGGGTGGACTGAAATAATTTGAATCTAATTAAATCTATCAACTATAAGGAGATTATTGCAAAGTGAGTGACATAATATATTACTAGTATTCATGCTATTAATATTATAAGTTACTTAATGCATTGCATTTTAAAAAGAAACTGCCTTTACATGTCAGCATTTAGAAACTAGATAAGGAATGACAAAAACAATATTTATTATATAATTAAAAAATTATAATATTAAATTATGAAATGTTTAACACAAAATAAATACAAAAAATTACAAAAAAAATTTTAAATAATTTTCAATCTTTTTTCACACATTATATTTTAAAATAATTTGGAGTTTAAAACTAGTGTACTGTCGATATAAAATATTTTATATGATCAATGTATCACAACCTTTAAAAAAAGTATTTTATATATAATTTAAAAACACAGTCAAACTTTTACAAAAGTTAATAATTATGATTTATTGATAATATAAAATTATTTTATACTTTAACATATTTTCATTAAATCTATAATTTTAACTCTTTTACCACACATTATCGTCAATAATATCATATGATCAATATAATAATTTCACCATTTTAATAAACAAAAAATTTAGTCACAATGCTTATATTACCCTTGACCATTGTTTTGATATTAAAACAAAATGATTTAATATGCTATTTAAAAAATTCTTAAAAGCAAGCATTTTCTTTCTCAAAAGTTTTTCGTTTATAATCTAAAATAATTATTTTAAAGTTTTAATATTTAATATTTATTGTATATGTTTTTCTAAAAATTATAGAAAAAAGTACATGGAAAATACTCCTCCAACCATATAAAAACTCAAATTTAACTGCGTGGACAATTTAACTAGAACCATTCTAAAGAATATATTAAACTCTTGATTAATTCTATTGTTGTTGTATAATGAGAGTAATATAAACATATTTATTGCAAGTTCCTGAATTATCAATGTACAGTTTATCTCATAGATGCTGAATAAATTAAGATATGTATAAAGGGTAAAAGAGTGCCTTTTACAATGAATTTCCTACTATATAAATAATGTAAAAAGTGATTTGAAGTGAATCTCAATAAAATAAATATTTTAATGTATTGAAGAGATATAACTTTTGAAAAAGAATTGGGTTTAGATTTTCTTTTGTTAAATTTAAATTCGAGAGAAAATTTATTCACTCAAAATTTGACTATAAAACGATCTCTTCACATTCATTTTATAATATATCATTTCTTAGTTTGAAGTTTCAAACACATTCATCACTTTTTTTCCCTTCTTTTCTCTCTTTGAATTTCAATCATGTCAATGGAAAAGAAAGGTCGTGGTCGTCAAAAGATTGAGATGAAAAAGATGAGCAATGAGAGCAACCTGCAAGTGACTTTCTCGAAGCGTCGTAGTGGAATCTTCAAGAAAGCCAGTGAACTTTGCACACTTTGTGATGCAAATGTTGCTATCGTTGTATTCTCACCTGGTGAGAAGGTGTTTTCCTTTGGTCACCCACAAGTTGATACGGTCATAGATCGTTATCTATCACATGTTCCACCTCAAAACGATGGCACCATGTCATTCATTGAGGCTCGTCGTAACGCCATTGTGCGTGAGCTCAATAATAACCTCACTCAAATCAACAATACATTGGACATTGAGAAGAAGTGTGGTGGTGAGATGAGCCATTTGCGCAATGTAATTGAGTCTCAGTTTTGGTGGACTTGTTCTATTGATAGGATGAATAAGACTCAACTTGAATTATTCAAGAAGGCTTTGGAAGAATTTAAGAAGCTTGTTGCACAACATGCTGAAAGGTTTGTAATTCAGGGTGCACCTATGCAAACTATTCCAATTTTTGTTGAAAATGGATCCAACTCTAACATGACTATCCATCATCAAGGAAATCCTCAACAAACTCATTTGTTTGGTTTCAACAATATAGGTGGAAATGGCGGATATAAACCCTCTAGATTCTTTTAATCTAATGGCTTAGCTCTGCCTTAGATGTCCTTATGAATATTTATTTTTCATGTTGTTTTAATCATTTTCAATTAGAACAAACAGGTTTAATTAGTCTCATATATGGGACTTAGTTAGGACTGAAGTTCAATGTTATCTGAATTTTTAGTTTCATGTTGTATTATGTATTGTTCAAATAAGGGACATCTTATTTATTTATATTTCAGTATCTCTCCTAAATTTTATTAATATCTTAACGTTCAAAGAATCAATTTTATTCTTCATTGTTTATGTCTTGAAGATTTGGGGCAAATTTATCAAAAGGATTCACGGTATATATGCGATTTTAATTGTAATTTATTATGAGAGTAGTTTTTTCTGATCTGTATGAAATGTATCTCTCAATCTAAATATTTATTCATAAAAAGAAAACTCATGACATAAACATGTTCCATTTAATAATTTAAACTAGCAGCCTTCTTAAAAATTAATAATTTAACTCAAGTGTTAAAAAAATACTTCAAGACATAAACATGTACCATTTAAAAGTTTGAATGATAAAATATTACATTCACATCTGAAATCCCTATTCTCTCTGCGTATGTCAATATTGATTGGAATTTGTGATTTAAGTTTTTTGAGGGTGTAGTTCTAGATTGCTGTTGGACGATACTGTTTTGTTGATAAATGTTCATTTTTCTAGGATTTGAGGGTGTGGTCCATTTGGTGATTTTTGCGGTGCTCATAGATTAAAGAATGTTCTAACTCATTTTTACTAAATCGGTTTGTAATATATGTGATCATAATATGTGATTGAATACTTAATTTCGTTAATGAATTTGTATTTAAATTATGAATGATAAATAGCATTATATTTTATTAATAAATTTGTCTTCAAATTATAAATAAAAAATATTATGATTCTTATTATAAAAATATAAAAAATAAAAAATAAAAATAGTTTTAAAATACATCACTTTCCCTTATCAACCAAATCTATTTGTAATTAAAATTTTTCACGTCTCCTCCTTTTTATATTTTGAATCAAACATACATACATAAATAAATTAAATCCTTGTCATCTCCGCACTTTAATAATTTTTTTTTCATTTCTCTTCTTTTGATTGAACCAAACAGATCATAATATTCATCCGAAAACCCATATTTAATATATAATAATTTGGTTTAAAATCAATTCTTCTTCACTTGATTTTTTTTATTTGACTATTATCTCTATCAAATCTAATATTTTCAAAAGTCTCTTTAGTTCTATTCAAAAATATTCGTTAGTTTGAAAAATAAATTATTTCTCAATTCTTTCAATTATTTATACATTTTTATAAATAATTATTGAATTCACTTTAATAATGTTAAAATTTAAAAGATAAATTGAATCAATTTTATTGAAAACCAAAAATTCATAACCAGCTTAAAAGCGAGTATTTCTTCTCAATCTCAATAAAATGTCATTATTGGAATGTTAGAGGAATTTTTAATTTAAGACTTAAATAGTCTTTTGGTTCTTGTACGTTGTCGAATTTTTATTTTTCGTCCCTGTATATTTTTTTTTTTGAAAATAATTTCGGAATGTAAAAATTATTTTGGTTTTAGTCCCTAAAATTAAAATCCGCAGGAAAATTCAAAGGAAAATCCGCAGAAAAACTGTATATTTTTCTGCTTATTTTAATTCTAGGGACTAAAACCAAATGAAATATAACATTTAAGGACTTATCTAAAAAAAAAGATACAGGGACGAAAAATAAAAACTCGACAACTTACAGGGACCAAAAGACTATTACTTTAATTTAAATAATAGATGGTACTTAAGTATATTGAAGGTGCGAGAAACACAAGAGAATGAGGTTTGAATTGAGTTTCTAGAAACAAAATCTTTTCGAAACCAAACCCTTGAAGTTAACACAAGAACAAAAATAAATGAACATGCTTATTTTATCCTGAATCACTGTTAACTAAGTTAATGCACTCCATCCACCAAAGTAATTTGCCTTTTTCAACAAGGACTTAATCCACTATAACCAAACTGATTACAGACACAAACAAAGAATAACCGTCAATGTTTACAACCACAAAGACTAACCGTCAATGTCTTCTTTAGAATTCAGACTAAAACCCTAGTCTCTCGAAGAACAATCAACTCACTGTTGAATCAAGTTAATGAACAACAGTTCCTTACAAACAAATGTTCCTTACTTTACAAAACTTTACAAAAGATTTACAATGATATTTTAGCAGTGTTTTAGCAAAATGAATCAATGCTAATTCGTTGTTTTCCGATTCATCCAAGTAATTCTTTTATAGCCAAAAAGAAATATGTTATAGGGTAAGATTTCAAACTGTCTTCTTGCAACCGTCAGTGTGAGTGGTAGATAACATCGTGTCAGTAGTACAATCCTTGCGTCATAAAATCAGAATAGTGGACGGAGGTGATCTTGTACTATTTCTCACACAAATTATTTTGACCTTATTTTCTAATCTTCGGAAGCTTCGGAATATATAAGAGTTTAAGCATCCTTTAGAAGAATCAAAAACCTTGTCTTCAGAACCATGTCTTCAGAACCATGTCTTCAGAACTTGTTCAGCAGAACCTTGTCTTCAGAGTTTTGAACATTTGGTCTTTAGAGTCTTGTCTTCATAACCTTTTCTTCAGAATCTGCAGAACTTGTTCAATAGAACCTTGTCTTCAGAACTCGGTCTTCAGAACCGTTGATCTTCAGAATCTTCAGAACTTGTTCAGCAGAACCTTGTATTCACAATCTTCAGAACCTTGGAGCAAGAGAGCTTGGAATATCCAGAGCTTGATAACCCTTCAGAATCTCCACTATCAGAGTCATAGTCAGAAGCTTTAAAACTAACGTTAGGGTTGGTTATCTCTTCTACTCCCTCCTATCTTTAAGTTTGTCCTTGAGGGATCACCAAGCACCCTAATTGTGTATCTTGTATATATGTGTTTTATATTTTTTACTGACCTTTAACCAAAATCCAAAAACATGTCTTGTTTATTTTATTTCTTTTAGAAGACAGGGTCCGCGATCAAGAAATCCAGGTGATGGTTCTCCAATTAGGGTTATGGGTTATTCATACCAAAGACTGGTTCTCAAGGGCCTATTTTTTAGAGTAGTAATCTATAATCTTAGGTCACACTATCCCCAAGCTTCATTCAGCATAGTTAAGGTGAGTTTGGTTGCTTAAATATCAAAACTCTTCGAGATAGGTTCATGTGTTTATTTTCATGCCTTCTCTGACGAGTAACCTCAAGTTCTGACAAGTGTGAGAATGATTTAATCAAGATTTCATCATCTCAAGTTCATATGTGCTTAAGAGTTCCTTGGGTTGTGGATAAAGATAAAGTTTGCGAGGTGGTTCAAAGTGGGTTTGACCAAAAGTCTGTTAGAACATAGTTTGGTTCTACATCTTAGTAATAGTTTTGATGATAACAAATATATATATATATATATATATATATATATATATATATATATATATATATATATATATATATATATATATATATATATATATATATATATATATATATATATATATATATATATATATATATATATATATATATATATATATATATATATATATATATAAAGAACAAATATGCTCTCTAATAATGTATTTAAATATGCAGAGAAGTACTGATAAAAATTGCATAAAAGATGATAAGAGATTTACATTTTGAAGCTCTGATTAGACACAACATACAAACTTAGAATAAAATCCATGTAACACGCTCAATAGAAGAAGCTCTGATGTTATAACTTCTGAAGCACCAACATTGCAAGTAAAATTCTGATAATTGAAGTTCTAGAAGAACAAAAGAAGTCTCAACAAACTCATCTATACTAAAGTTCTAAAGACTCAGCACTTAAACTCAAATTATACTCTGATAAGTAAATACTCTGAAAAGTGTAAAGAAGCTTAAATGTGTCTTTCTCTATAAAGTTTTAATCATATGGAAACTCTGAGGATCCACAGTCTCAATGAGGTAATATTCTCATTCTGATAAGATCTCAAGGAAGCTTCAACACATTCCAAAGAAGCAAGTTCTGATGCGTTACAATTCATTCATTACAAATTAAAGAGTAACGACTGGAACAAAACAAGATATGTATTTTTTGAAAGTGCATTGACAACACTTTATCAACCTTCCAAAGATATTTTCTTATGTCTCCAACGATCCAATTCACTTCCTCTATATAAAGAAGACTGAAGATGAATAAAAAATAACACGACTGTGCATACAAAAAGAAATATCTTTACTAGCTTTCTCTTGTGCTTTAATCTTGTGTATACATCATTATTGTGATATGTTTTTTTATAAACACTATTTGTACACATATTTATTGATTTATATTTTATAATACCTTGATAAACCAAGTTGTGGTTGAGACTCAAGTAAACATTGACGGTAGTTATTGTGATTGTGTAATCAAAGTTTTGATTTATGGATTAAGACCTCGTTTGAGAGAGGCGAAACCACCTTGGTGGGTGGACTAGAGTAGTTTGAGTTCAAACGAACCAGGATAACCAAATGTTTCATACTGTTTTAATTTTGAAAACCCGAATTGAAACCCCTCTTTCTTATGTTTTTCTATCCTTCAAATTCAACATTTTCAAGTTTGATTTCAAACGATCATAAGTTCTTCATTATTCAATATTTTTGGGTGGTTCTTTTTGCATATGATTCCTTTTAACATCCTCTCCAACTTCTCTTTACAAGTCAATATTTAATTATGTTTATGAGTCCATCAAAAGTTTGAGTCAATTAGAGGTCATTTTGTGACTTTGACCTAATTTCAAGTGACTTTTGTCCGACTTTTAAAGATCGTAACTTCTTCAATTTTCATTATTTTTAGATAATTCTTTTTGCAACATGTCACATAGAATGTAATCTACATGTTCTCTTTAAGAATCAAGAACAAATTGTGCTTAGAAGGCTGTGATATTTTTTGAGATGTTATAGGTCATTTTTGACTTATAATGTCCTTAACCTCTAATTTCAAATCCACGCCATGGCCACTTTCTTAAGACGTTGATTTCTTGAATTGAGTTTTTTAGGCACCAAGTTTTTGAAAAAAATTTTTAAACCATGTGATTCAAATTAAGGTTGGAAGAAAAGGCAAGAGGATTACTTGGAATTCAAGATATAAGCTTAATTTCGTTTATGTGAATTATTTTTAATTCAAAGTCAAGGCATTTATCATTTATTCAAGACATGCAATTCAAATTCACGATGGAGGGAAAATAGAAATTTCAAAGTTTGAATTTGAAGAAAGGCTATTACATGTTCAAGAATTCTAATTACTTCATCTTATTATCAAAAAGTTCAAGGCATTCATAATTTGAAAGTGGGATTTGGATCTAAACATGATTTGTTGTGTTTTCGATACTTTGTTTCTTAAATTACAAGTTGATTCAAGAATTTTAAACCTAAGCTCCAAGTCATGTTTCACTCAACATAAAGAAGGTAATTTGTTGTGCTATCCATTCCATACAAGATAATTCAAAATTTCTTTTGGTTTAAACTTCAAAAAGTACTTCATTCAAGTTTTTTAATATATTCAAATTTTAATTTCATTGTTTCAAGATTCAACATCCTTCCACTTTTAAGACAAGGAAAATATCAAGTTTTCTATGTCATACAAGATAATGAAAGTTTCTTTTGACCAAGTTTTTCAAAATTACAAGAGAAGAATACAAGTTTCATACAAATTTTCAATCATGTTCAAAGTTTTCAAGTGTCCTAAAGCCTAATTTGCAAAGTTGCAAGATAATTCTAATTCTTGGTTTCTTCTAAAGGGCTTCTTGAATCAATCTTTGCTTCATGATAAGCTTCGATATTCTTCAATCACTCGAGAATCCTCTAAATTCTTGTGAATCCTTCAAAGATCCCTGTTCCTTAGCCTCAGTTTGTTCATTTTCCTTCAAGGTCTCAACTTTGTGCTCATCACATGGAGAAATAAACAAATAGAGGGGGTTAGCAATATTCAAAAGCCATAAGAATAAGTCCAACAAAAGGTTTCATTCCATAATTTCCAAACAAAATTCATCATGTTTCTAAATCCCATCAAGCATCAAAGAACTTCAAAGCATTACAACAATTAAACCACAATTTCAGTTGAATCTAGTAGCCCAAGTATGATTAATTGATCATCTTTAACCCAATACCTATGAAACTTATTGTTAGGAGACTTTGATTTTATCAATCCTCTAATGAGTTTTCATTATCTTTGGTCTAAGATCATCATTCAATCATATTTGATCATACTTTGTAACTATTAACAATTAATTTACTAACCATTAACAATTAACTTTACTTTACGCCTTTATGTTACGCATTTTATTTTATGCCTTTACTTTTATGCACTTTTATCTTTAGTATTTACATCTCAAGAAATTTACCTTATGCTCACTTGAGCATTTATTTTTATGTCATTTTATCTTTTCTCTTGAGCTTTTATTTTCTTTTGAAGACACCTAATAGCAAACTTGAACGTTAAAAGACTTAAGACTCTGTATGGGTTATTGGTTACTATTCTTGGCATTTTAGAGTTTTGGATCTCGTGGACTTAGGATTAGAAGCTTTGATACTTGGAGACCTTGATACATTTGGACCTTGTGTTGCTTCATTGTTATTTTGCTTGTATTGGGAAATCTACTGTGTGCAAGTGTTATTCTATTGGCCTTAAGTGATCTATAAAACAGAACCACAAACACCCAACCACAATCACCACTACAATACAATTACACCCACATGCCCCACAACCAACCACAATCACCACCTCAGTACCAATACCCCCATATGCCTCACACCCAACTGCAATTTCAATCACAATACCAACACACCCGCATACCCCACACACAATTTCAGTCTTCTGCATATCCCAATATGGGCCCCTCAACATCCAACCGTAACCCTGATCTAGGAATGTCTGAAGATTATGAACCAACCGACCCAACTTACCATCAATCACAATATCACCAAACCACCCAACATCCTCAATACCAAATACCCCAAGATCCATTTCATTTCTACCCCCCGTACTCAGACGACCAATGCTACAGACCAACCATGGAACCCCACCCACCGCCAACACGACCAAACTTTAAGGATATAGGTAACCGACTGTACCAAAGCGGATCTTCTAGATATGGAGATCTGACTGATTTCATGGATCCGGAACGCATTGACTTCGCTGGGCCATCGACCCTGCCGCAGAAGGAAACGAGACGAAACCCAACACGGGAAAGGCGAGGACGGGGATGTGGAACCGGGGGTCATTAACGAGTTCTAGGGGACCGCTGATTAATCTATTTTTTTATGTAATAGTTATGTGTGTAATCATATTTTGTAAATAAAAAGTCAATTTTGTTGATCCTATATCGAATACGTAATGCACCGCATTGGGAAAAAAATGCGAAAATTTCCCTAGCAAATGCACTAAGGCGCCATCTCACTTGGCTTAGGACAAGCCCTAAGCACATAGGCGCCAAGTGAGATGGCGCCTCCCCTTAAAAAGTAGGTGTAGGCGCCAAGTGAGATGGCTCCTCCCTTGGGGAGTCTTCTGAAACATAGTTATTTGCGAAATTTTTTCCGAAACATGGTTATTTGCGATTTTTTTTTAATACATGGTTATTCCAAAAAAGAATTCTAATTTTGACATGCATGTAGTCTTCGATGTTATTATTATAGAAATTTGTATCAATTTAAGTGTGTATGCATTTCTCCATTTATTTGAGGATTTGGTCCCCTTTGTAAAATGAGTTTGGAAAATAGTTGAAATGTTTGTATTCATGTATATTTGTCTATTTACTTGAGGATTTAAGAATGGAGTGGAGGAATTGATTGGTGGTTCTAAAATACACCAAAGTGTTGTTGATGCATTAAGTGGTATTTTTTGTCCATATTTTAAATTCAAGAATTGTGTTAGGGAATAAGCATTTTGGGTGGAGAAACTTTTGTATAAATATGGATTTATGGAAGATTATTTAAATGGAATCATTCATAGTGATAATCAATATGCACATAGTAGTTAAAGAGATTGGAAAACTAGAAATCCATTTCTCTTCCTCTTTGTGTATTCTTTATGTGTTGAGGTTGTACATGTATTTACTCTGAACTTATGTATATTTGTCGCCCATGACGTTATATTAAACTTGTTTTACAAATATTTATCGATTGCTGTCCTTGATTTTTTCTCTGTTCTAGGGATTTGAGTTGTTATAGACATATACTGCTTAGATTCTTATCTAGGATGATTATCTGTTAGTTTCTGAACTCTAGAGATAGATTTAGAGCTGACATCTACTTGGGTATCAGAGCTTAATGCCTCTATGTGGTTGTGCTGTACTGAGAGATTGTCAGTGCGATTACATAAGTTGTCTTCTGTGTTGTATAATGAGATTAATATAAACATATTTATTGCAAGTTCCTGAATCATCAATGTACAGTTTAAATATAAACATATTTATTGCAAGTTCCTGAATTATCAATGTACAGTTTACCCCATAGATGCTGAATAAATTAAGATATGTACAAAATGGTAAAAGAGTGCCTTTTTTTTTACAATGAATTTCCTACTATATAAATAATGTAAAAAGTGAGTTGAAGTGAATCTCAATAAAATAAATATTTTAATGTATCGAAGAGGTATAACTTTTGAAAAAGAATCGGGTTTAGATTTTCTTTAGCTAAATCTAAATTCGAGAGAAAATTTATTCACTCAAAATTTGACTATAAAACGACCTCTTCACATTCATTCTATAATGTATCATTTCTTAGTTTGAAGTTTCAAACACATTCATCACTTTTTTTTCTTTTCTCTCTTTGAATTTCAATCATGTCAATGGAAAAGAAAGGCCGTGGTCGTCAAAAGATTGAGATGAAAAAGATGAGCAATGAGAGCAACTTGCAAGTGACTTTCTCGAAGCATCGTAGTGGGATCTTCAATAAAGCCAGTGAACTTTGCACACTTTATGATGCAAATGTTGCTATCGTTGTATTCTCACCTAGTGAGAAGGTGTTTTCCTTTGGTCACTCACATGTTGATACAGTCATAGATCGTTATCTATCACATATTCCACCTCAAAACGATTTCACCATGCCATTCATTGATGCTCGTCGTAACGCCATTGTGCGTGAGCTCAATAATAACCTAACTCAAATCAACGATACGTTGGACACTGAGAAGAAGTGTGGTGGTGAGATGAGCCATTTGCGCAATGCAAATGAGTCTCAGTTTTGGTGGACTTGTTCTATTGATAGGATGAATAGGACTCAACTTGAATTATTCAAGAAGGCTTTGGAAGAATTTAAAAAGCTTGTTGCACAACATGCTGAAAGGTTTGTAATTCAGGGTGCACCTATGCAAACTATTCCAGTTTTTGTTGAAAATGGATCCAACTCTAACATGACTCTCCATCATCAAGGAAATCCTCAACAAACTCATTTGTTTGGTTTCAACAATATGGGTGGAAGTGGTGGATATGGACCATCTAGATTCTTTTAATCTAATGGCTTAAATCTGCCTTAGATGTCCTTATGAATATTTATTTTTCATGTTGTTTTAATCATTTTCAATTAGAACACACAGGTTTAATTAGTCTCATATATGAGACTTAGTTAGGACTGAATTTGAATGTTATCTGGATTTTTAGTTTCATGTTGTATTATGTATTCTTCAGATAAGGGACATCTTATTTATTTATATTTCACTATCTCTCCTAAATTTTATTAATCTCTTAACGTTCAAAGAATCAATTTTATTCTTCATTGTTTATGTCTTGAAGATTTGGGGTAAATTTATCAAAAGGATTCACGGTATATTTGCGATTTTAATTGTAATTAATTATGAAATGAGTAGTTTTTTCTGATCTGTTTGAAATGTATCTCTCAATCTAAATATTTATTCATAAAAAGAAAACTCATGACATAAACATGTTTCATTTTTACTAAATCGATTTATAAGATGCAAATTATATTTTATATAAACTATTATTATTATTACGGTTTGCAATATATGTTATGATAATATGTGATTGATTTCATTAATGAATTTGTATTTAAATTAAGAATGATAAATAAAATTACATTTTATTAATAAATTTGTCTTCGAATTATAAATGATAAATATTATAATTCTTATTATAAAATATAAGAATAAAAAAATAAATTAGTTTTAAAATACATCACTTTCCCTTATCAACCAAATCTATTTGTAATTAAAATTTTCCACCTCTCCTTTATATTTTGAATCAAACATACATGCATAAATTAATTAAATCCTTGTCATCTCCTCACTTTAATAAAAATTTCTTCATTTCTCTTCTTTTGACTGAACCAAACAGATCATAATATTCTTCCCAAAACCCAAATTTAATATATAATAATTTAGTTTAAAATCAATTCTTCTTCACTTGATTTTTTTATTTTTTTATTTGACTATTATCTCTATCAAATCTAATATTTTCAAAAGTCTCTTTAGTTCTATTCCAAAATATTCATTCGTTTGAAAAATAAATTATTTCTCAAATCTTTCAATAAATTATAGATTTTTATAAGTAATTATTGAATTCACTTTAATAATGTTAGAATTTAAAAGATAAATTGAATCTATTTTATTGAAAAACAAAAATCTATAACCAGCTTAAAAGCGAGTATTTCTTCTCAATCTCAATAAAATGTCATTATCGAAATGTTAGAGGAATTTTTAATTTAAGGTTTATATAGTCTTTTGGTTCTTGTACGTTGTCGAGTTTTTATTTTTCGTCTCTGTATATTTTTTTTCTTGAAAATAATTTCTGAATGTAAAAATTATTTTGGTTTTAGTCCCTAAAATTAAAATCCGCAGGAAAATTCAAAGGAAAATTCGTAGGAAACCTATAGATTTTCCTGCTAATTTTACTTTTAGGGACTAAAACCAAATGAAATACAACATTTAAGGACTCATCTAAGAAAAAAAGATACAGTGACGAAAAATAAAAACTCACCAACTTACAGGGACCAAAAGACTATTACTTTAATTTAAATACTAGATGGTACTTAAGTAGATTGAAGGTGCAAGAAACACAAGAGAATGAGGTTTGAATTGAGTTTCTAGAAATTAAATCTTTTCGAAACCAAACACTTGAAGTTAACACAAGAAAAAAAAAATAAACACGCTTATTTTATCCTGAATCACTGTTAACTAAGTTAATCCACTCCACCCCCAAAGTGATTTGCCTTTCTCAACAAAGACTTAATCCACTATAACCAAATTGATTACAGACACAAACAAAGACTAACCGTCAATATTTACAACCACAAAAACTAACCGTCAATGTCTTCTTTAGAATTCGGATTAAAACCCTAGTTTCTCAAGGAACAATCAACTCATTGTTGAATCAAGTTAATGAACAACAGTTCCTTGCTAGTAAGTTTACAAACAAATGTTCCTTACTTTACAAAACTTTACAAAAGATTTACAATGATATTTTAGCAGCGTTTTAGCAAAATGAAAGAAAACGCTAATTCGTTGTTTTCCAATTCATCCAAGTATTTCTTTTATAGCCAAAAAGAAATCTGTTTGAGGATAAGATTTCCAACTTTCTTTTTGCAACAGTCAGTGTGAGTTGTAGACAACATCGTATCAGTAGTACAATCCTTGCACCACAAAATCATAATAGTGGATGGAGGTGATCTTGTACGATTTCTCACGCAAATTATTTTGACATTATTTTCTAATCTTCGGAAGCTTCAGAATATATGAGAGTTTAAGCATGCTTTAGAAGAATCAAAAACCTTGTCTTCAGAACCATGTCTTCACAACTTGTTCACCAAAACCTTATCTTCAGAGTCTTGAACATTTGGTCTTCAGAGTCTTGTCTTCATAACCTTTTCTTCAGAATCTTCAGAACTTGTTCAACAGAATATTGTCTTCAGAGTCTTCAAAACTCTGTCTTCAAAACCGTTGATCTTCAGAATCTTCAGAACTTGTTCAGCAGAACCTTGTATTCAGAACCTTCAGAACCTTATAGCAAGAGAGCTTGAAATATCCAGAGCTTGATAACCCTTCAGAATATCCACTATCAAAGTCATAGTCAAAAGCTTTAAAAATAATGTTCATCAGAACCGTTGTTTTAGAAGCATTCTAAGCAGTGACACACACATTTGTATCTCTAAGTTGGTTGAGTCCAAAATCCGATGACACCACACGTCAAATATTTATAGTCAGAACCTATTAACAAAAGCTACACACTAAACAAAACCTTAGGGTACTAAATTATTATCTAATCACTTATGTAATGCTATCATCAAAACACAAGGCCAGACGTAGAACCAAATGTTGTTCTTACAATCTCCCCTGTTTCATTGATGACAAAACTATGTATTTTGATAAATAATTTATACCAGTTTAATCACATAAATCAATTTAGAGTTAGCTAAAAAGCCCATGAGTTCTATATTCTCAGAACTTGTTTAATCTTGTTCAGAGTCTCCCCCTGAGTTCAAGACTTAAATAAGTTTTGAGGAATAGCAAGAATCAATCAGTATGAAGGAATACTTCCCAGATTGAATAACCATCAAGAGTCTGACTAACGATGCAGAAAACTTCTTCTCAAATTCTGGCTTGCAATTAGAACATGATGGTGTATCAGAGTCTGGTTGTACTTGTCACACCGTCATAATCTGGTTGAAATTCCTTTTAACAAAAGATAAATAACTCATGACTTCTGGTTCTCTAGATTCTGAATCTCCTTTAGAACTTCAGAGTTTGCCTGTTAAGAAAAGTTAGTGAACTTTCTCAAAGTTCATGAGCTAAACAATGTTAGTGGCAAAAACATTAGGACATGTTTGGGAACAAGATTCTAAGAATAAATATAATCAAAATTATTACTTTCTCCCCCTTTGTCAGAAACCAAAAATATTTAAAGAGACAAAATAAATAAAATATTACATTCAAAAAACACAGAAAACATCTAGATTTCTAAAAACAAAGGTAAACAAAAATGTCTAAGGTTGAGGAGGAAGAGGCGACATCATAGTCATAAATTCCTTCATCATGTTGACAAGAGCAGAGATAGAAGCACTATGCTTCTTAGATCTTTCATCTTGCATGTCCAGAAGTGATTGAATGATATCATTGGACTTCTTTAGCTCATCATGAGTCTCCTTCAACCCATAAGGGGTCTCTTCTGCAACAACAGTCTTCAAAACCCCAGAAGGGAAACCATCTTCAGCAGAAGACTTCATAAAAGTAGAAGCAATATCATCTAAATGTTGAACATCCATTGTATAAGCGAAATCTTCTAATTCTAAAGCAGGAAAGCAGAGAGGAATGTGAGGAGGTTCTTAAGCAGCAAGCATAGCCTCATGTGCCAAAGGGGGAGATTGTTATTTTTTTGAAATTATGATTGACATACATTTTGGTAAAACTAACTTGGTAGCAACATGTTGAACAAGATGTTACAACTTGCAGTTTTCAACATATCGAATAAGATGTCTCAACCAGGAGGATATGATATCGTGTCTGCAGCAGCTAATAGTTATGTTTTAGCTGATATGTCAGTTACTGAATATTCAGGAAATATTTAGTTAGCTTAAGTGGCATCCAAGATTGACAAATCAGTGATTCTATGTTGGTTTTCGAAGATATACAAAGTTTCTAAATATGGAGACATTTTAGGAAACTAACTATTGAAGACCTATTTTCTTGGAGAAGATTTTTCAGACTTTGTGAAGCCTCACTACTGCGATTTTGAAGCCCAACCCAATTCAAAATAATGTTATATATAGACTGGTGTATACTTAGTTTTAGGAAGAACTTATGTGAGTTTTTGTTAGGGTTTTAAAATCCTTATTTGTGAGCCTCTCTAATATCATCTTGATAGAAGAGTATGACTATTTTGGGTTGTAAGTTCTGTCAGGCATCCATGAGCTTTTAAGCATTGGATGTTTGTGTGTCAGATGCATATAAGCTTTTAAGCATTGAGTATTTGCGTGTCAGTTCTCATAAGCTTTTAAGCATTGAGGATTGTGTGTCTTTGAAGAGTGACTTCCTATTTTTGTTCTCTATTGTGTTTAGATTTTATCTAATCACTGAGTGTGATTGAAGAGGCATTTGAGTAGGGCCTCATACATATGTGTGTCTTAGGTAGAAGTTAAGCAAAGGGTAGTGATTAAGTACGTAGATTGTAAACTGATATGTTTGTTGTGAGGTCTACAAATTGATATTATTTAGTTAATTGTGTCCCTGACTTGGTAGCCCTCATAGTAGGTGTTGTTGTCACCGAACTGGATAAACATATTTGTGCGTTATTTACCTTCAGCATTGTTTGTTTTGTTTGTATATTCCTCTGTTGCGTGTTGAAGTCGGATCTGATGTCTCGACATCTCTTAGGACATTAAGATCTGACAGCCAGAATTTCACCTTAGATCTCTTCTTTGTGTTTTGCTTTTAGTTGTACTTCTTGCATTGCATGTTTAATATAGATTTTTGATCTTTTTCCATTTTCCTTGGAAACAATAAAGTTTGGTGGTGACTTCTTAATTTTGTTAGTCAAGTTAGTCAATAGTTTGGTCTCCCTATTTCTCACTGTGGCATACATTCACAATATTCTTTATATGCAAATTAAATAAGACCGAGGCAAGATACAAAAAAACGCCAACAATTCTCAATCTTTTATTGTAAGAATTAATTGTAAACAATACTCTTAAGCAATGATCAAATATTAAAAATAAGTAATATCAGTTAATCGACGCCTTTAACATCCACTATTAACCACATAAATAAACTTAATAATTACTACATATTTACCATCATAAACATGCAATTATTCGATCAAATTGTGTCTTCCTTTTAACCAAACAGTTTACATGAACAGTTATACACAATATCTTTTTTATTCAAATTTAATCAAATTTTCACAAAAGAGATTCCTTTTGAAAGTTGTTATTTGAACCTACTAAATTAAAGTCACTAGACATTTTTTCCTAAATTAAATATCACATAATCGCTCATCCACTCAGGTAAAATTCCTATCTAGGCAATTCACACAATTCTTATCATACAATCTTGTTGCATTAGTAAAAGGAAATTTACACATTTTTATTTTTTATTATATATATTCAGGAAGATTTACAAGTAGAAGTTCTTAATTTGGAGTAGAAAATAACTTTGATTCTTATGTGTTTGCAGCTAGTTGTGTGAGTCTGGCACTTGGTGATAATGTTGACATACATGTAGTCTTCGATGTTATTATTATAGCAATTTGTAGCAATTTAAGTGTGTATGCATTTCTCCATTTATTCGAGGATTTGGTCCCCTTTGTAAAATGAGTTTGGAAAATAGTTTAAATGTTTGTATTCATGTATATTTGTCTATTTACTTGAGGATTTAAGAATGGAGTGGACGAATTGATTGGTGGTTCTAAAATACACCAAAGTGTTGTTGCATTAAGTGGTATTTTTTGTCAATGTTTTAAATTCAAGAATTGTGTTAGGGAATAAGCATTTTGGGTGGAGAAACTTTTGTATAAATATGGACTTATGGAAGATTATTTAAATGGAATCATTCATAGTGATAATCAATATGGATATAGTAGTTAAAGAGATTGGAAAACTAGAAATCCATATGTAAATATGTTTACAAATGACATTCAAATGTGAGAAAATAGTACATGTTCGAACCATTGCATGTTGTATGATAAATAAAATAATGGAAAGCACAAAATGCCAAAGGCGACTCATGTTGTATTAATGTCAAACATGGGAAAATACATGGAATGAAAATTAATGATTGTCGTGTTTTAATCCAAATATTGATTCCTCTGGCGTTGCATGACATGTTAGCCAAAATCTATCGGGAAGGCATTAATAGAACTAAGGTTGTTTTGAAAGAATTTTGTGTAACTAAGTTACATGAGTCAGTTATGGAAAAAATAAAACTTGTTATTATTGAAATATTTTGCAAGTTAAAGAAGACTTTTCCTCCAACATTGTTTGATGTAATGAAGCATTTAGTTAGTTGTGCATCTCTCATAGAATCAATAGCGGAGCTTGTGTTCGAGGAAGCATATATGGAGAGAATGACCTAGACTATTATGGCATTATTGAAGTGATATTATAACTGTCATATTCAGGAGCTCAAAACAAGCTACTTGTTTTATGATGTCATTGGTTTAACCTAAGTAATGGAGTTAAGTTAGATGAGAGATATGTGTTAGTTGAAGTTAAGCTCAAATTAAAGCTTAATTGAAATGACCACTTTGTCTTTCTTGTTGGATTAATTTTTTAATTAATTAATTATAGATTAATAATAATTAATTATTAGAAATTATTATTAATATTAATTATGGGATTTTTTTTTGAATAATCAAGTATTAAAAAATTTTTCGCAAATAACCGCGTTTCGGAAAAAAAATACGCAAATAATCATGTTTCAGATGACTCCCCAAAGGAGGAGCCATCTCACTTGGCGCCTACACCCATTATTTAAGGGGAGGCGCCATCTCACTTGGCGTCTATGTGCTTAGGACATGTCCTAAGCCAAGTGAGATGGCGCCTAAGTGCAATTCTATGGCAAATTTCGCTTTTTTTTCCGGTCCGGTGCGTTGCGTATTGGATACAGGATCAACAAAATTGACTTTTTATTAAAAAAAATAATTACATCCAAATGTATTACATTAAAAAAACAGATAAAACAAACAGATAAATCAGTGATCCCCCGGAACCCGGTAATGACCCCCGGTTCCGCATCCCCGTCCTCGCCTTTCCCGTGCTGGGTGTCGTCACGTTTCCTGCTGTGGCAGGGTCGATGGCCCAGCGAAGTCAATGCGTTCCGGATCCATGAAATCAGTCAGATCTCCATATCTAGAAGATCCGTTTTGGTACAGTCGGTTACCCATACCCTCAAAGTGTGGTCGTGTTGGCGGTGGGTGGGGTTCCATGGTGGGTCTGTAGCATTGATCGTCTGAGTACGGGGGGTAGTAAGGAAATGGATCTTGGGGTGTTTGGTATTGAGGATGTTGGGTGGTTTAGTGATACTGTGGTTGATGGTAAGCTGGGTCAGTTGGTTCGTAATCTTCCGACATTCCGAGATCAGGGCTAAGGATGGATGTTGAGGGACCCATATTGGGATATACAGAAGACTGAAATTGTGTGTGGGGTATGCAGGTGTGTTGGTATTGTGATTGGTATTACGGTTGGGTGTGAGGCATATGGGGGTATTGGTACTGAGGTGGTGATTGTGGTTGGTTGTGGGGCATTTGAGGGTAATTTTGTTGTGGTGGGGATTGTGGTTGGGTGTTTGTGGTTCTATTTCGTCTGGGGGGTTGGTGGGAGGTTGATGTGTGTTGGGTTTGTTGTTGGGGAAACGAGGGTTGTGCCCATTGTGTTCGTGGGTCAACCAAATACCTTGGATGAGACACGTGTATTTCAGGGTTACTAACCGACCTGTACCAAGATAAATATTGATCCGTGTGTCGCATATTACCATGATTTAGGAAAACCGGGAATTGCAAGACATATCGGTGACGCCTCTGCCACATCTTACACCATTCTGGAGCAAAGTCTTTCCAGTTGGTAAGACCCCACTGGGCGTCGACCCTTTTGAGATGCCACGGGGACAAACAAGTCGGATCACTTGGTATCTCTTGATGCATTATGAACTGCATCTTCACACGGTCGCTGTGGTGCATCTCCACAACATTGAACCGTATGATTGCAGTTTTGGCGCTCCAAATTGCTGCATCCTCGGGGTTTGGTTCATGGCCCAAACCCAAATATGGTCTCCAGACAAACTGCGAAAAAAATTAAATCAGGTTAATGAAAACGTAATATATAAATAATTTAAATGAAGAAATGTTTAAAGATACGACGTACATCATCTGGGCCTAGGTGATCCAACAGATTACGGCATAGTGCGACATTGAATCTTGGATTCTTGCCGTAATCCATACCCCTCACGCAATACCTAAAGGAAATGAAAAATATTTTATTTTTAGCATATATTTGGTGAAGAGATGAACAATAATAAATGATATAACTTGATGACTTACTTTGTTGCGTACGGAAAGACGAAAGTGTTGTTGTTGACGGGGTTTAAGGACTCCATCCTCCACCAACCCCAGGCTTGTAGTAAAAAAGCGCAACCATAAAATATACATTTTTCCTTGACTGCATTTTTGCACAAGGAACTGTATAGGTGGGCTAAAATTGCAGAACCCCAACTATACTTTCTTGTTTTTTCAAAATCTCTAAGTAAATGTAAATACATAAAATTTACACTATTTCCCGTACTTTTGGGAAATAAAAATGTACCAAATAGTATCATTAGATAAGTTCTGGCTTTTACTACCCTGTCTTGCTCGGAGGAATTTTCATTTAATTCCAAACTTGCATAATGATTTTTAAGCTCAGTGAGTAGTATTCCCTGACCTCTCGCACCATCACCTTCAACCATATCCCTGCCCAACAATTCTTCATACTGAGAATTGGGTTGTTGAACCGACCCGTTCACGGCCTTACCGTCGACAGGGAGACCCAGTAACATGTACACATCCTCTAGCGTGACGGTACATTCACCTATTGGTAGGTGAAATGTATGGGTCTCTGGTCTCCACCTTTCCAACATTGCAAGAATGAACTTCGAATCAATTGTGCAATTGAAGATATTTATAACATGTCTGAAACCTGCGTATTCCAGATATAGTACGATAAATGGGTCGGGAGCCAGGTAGTTGTGAGACCGGATTCTTAATCTTTTGGTATCCTGAGTTAATAATGTAAAAGGTGTAAGATTAAGTAAGATGAACAAAGCATTACCTGAAGTATAAAAAATGTATAACCAAAATTGAAACTTACAATAAATATTACGCGTACAAGAAAAATACACGATATTCCGTCTACGAAATTACAATTGTTAACATAATTTCATCTGACCCATGCATCATCAACATTACATCTCTGTCTGTTTTGACTTCCTCCAACCATACATTAGGTCTTTCTGTCGCATGTGAGGTTGTTGTTCGTCTTCTCTGGATCCTTCGAATTTTTCCCCCTCCACAATGTCTCCATCTAGCCATCGCATCAACTCCCGCTTCAGACGCTCCATGGAGTGAATGTGCCAAATTTCATTTTCATCGCAGGTTTCATGGAGGAGAAGATAACGTAACCATCTCTGCTAAAAATCATGGGCGATGTCATGACGCAAATAACAGAGTAAAAATAACAAAACAGTGCGAGAAAGTGTGAAAAACGACGGAGAAACGGACAAATTATTTATAAAACAGCATTTTGCCCTAGTTTTGCCCTAGGAGCCAAGTGAGATGGCGCCTCCTCTCACTTTTAAAGTGCATGCGCCATCTCACTTGGCTAAAAGTGAGAGGAGGCGCCAAGTGAGGTGGCGCCTAGGGAAAAACTAGGGGTGGAGGCGCCAAGTGAGATGGCTCCTCCTTTGGGGAGTCATCCGAAACATGGTTATTTGCGTAATTTTTTCCGAAACGCGGTTATTTGTGAAATTTTATTTTAATACCTGATTATTGTAAAAAAAATTCTAATTATGGTCTATTCTTATTAAGTATTTATTGATTAATTATTTAAAAATTATTATTAATATTAATTATGGTCTATTGTTATTAAGTATTTATTGATTAATTATTTAATTGAGTTATTGTTTCTGAATGAATCGTAATGGATTAGAATATTCAGTTAAGTCCAATGAGAGATTCTATCCTCAGTTGTTTAGCTATTTAAGCGTTGCTCAATTAAACGATTAATATATAATGAAAACTCTAAACGGCAATGAGAATAATAGTCCTCTCATACTCACTCATCTCAACAAGCAATTTCTTCAGTCTAATAAAATTCAATATTTTTATTATACTTAATTACTCTACGATATAATAATATGCTATAATTTATGTCTCTCTGATTAATAATATGCTATAATTTATGTCTATTTGAATTTAAAACTATTATTAAATTCTATATTGTCTTGTCATTTTGAATAATTCAGAAGGCAATTGAAAAGTATATCATCTTTGCAATTCGTCGTATTAGAATATTTTATAAGTTACTTAATGGTTTGCTATTCACTTAGAGATACCCTAAAGTCATCCAAGTTTAGTGACTCAAGAGCAAGGATATATGTCACATCATACGAGGTTAGTATAATTTAATTATTTTTAAAATGTGTGACTTATATCATATAATTGCTTATAAAGAGATATTTGTGTAAATATTATATAATCTTTTTATGAAAATGTAAAATGTGCTATTATATATAAAATAAAATTATTGTCCAGAATAATTTTTAAATTTAGAACTCTTTAATCTTTTATAGATTTCTTGTTAATAAATTTCATTTATTAAATACAATTATTTTTAGAGTATTTCAAATAAAATTACTTTGAGAGTTCTATTTTATACATTAATTACTCAATATTAACTTATATGATTGTAACTCGTCTATCGTGGATACAGTTGTACAAATTTTATTAAGTAAAATAATTAAATTTATTTTGATTATAATAAATATTATATTGATAATAGTTATACCCTAGGTGAGTGGGTTGTCCCACTTATATATGCTTAAGTCTCCATATCGAATGTGGGACTATTTCTCCACTACTCACACTTTCTATATTATTCCAACACTCCTCCTCAAGTGTGAATCCACAATGCTCCCTCACTTGTACCGCCATTGACATCTTACAACGGAACACCACTTCCTGGACGCATTTCGATACAAGTTTCTTTTGGTCCCTTTCTCGAACCAAAGGCTCATGATACCATGTTGTGTGGAGATATTAGGAGCATTGATGCATAGCGTATGAACAAACACCTTTGTGAGACACAAACTACTTTTTCACCTAAAACCTTAAGGTGATAGGTGAGTGAGTTCTCCCACTTATATATGCTTAAGTCTCCACATTCCTATCGAATGTGAGACTATTTCCCCACTACTCACACTTGCTATATAATTCCAACAAACATATCCTATCGGCATGACATTGTTTGATATGATAATTGTGTGATAGATAAAATAGTTGAGTATGTATTTAAAATATTTTTTAAACTCTTGAGTAAATAATTCAACTATTATTATCTATCAAGTGGGAGAATTTAGCATGTCAATTATATTAGAAATGATAAACAAATATTATGTATTTAATATAATATTATTTTATAGAGACTTATATAGAGGATATTATAGTCTTGTTTGTGATAGTAATAAAAGTTTATGACTATTTGTGTTATATCTTCAATAATAGTTAAAGTTAAGTCTCATGTTTTTCCGCTGCGTATAACATAATATGTTTCTCAAATGTGTGTGATTATAATTGTAGCATTTAAGATTTGAGTGAATTATTAATATGTTATATATAATCATATATTTAAAATTATAAGGATTTGATCTCACTCAAATGATGGTAAACCTATTTTATATGACCATCATACTCTTTCATGTGAAATTATATCAATAATAATATATTTTATTTATGTGCAAAATATGTGGTTGAGTTTGTAAAACACTATTGATGATTTATTATACAACCACTTTTCTATATTGTTTTACAATTAAAATATAATTAGTATCTCATTGTATAATCAGAGTATATAATACTAGTGGACTCTGAAATATCATTATACATGTTGGATCAGTGGGAGTGCATGTGTACAAAATTATATAATCTGAAATAATTTAGATTATTATTTTCATATTGTCATATATTCATATGTGCACTATAAAATATGATATATTCTAAGAAGACTTTATAATATACTCTAAGAGGTCTTATTCTATTATACTGGGATAAATATTATTCTCTTAATCTCATGAATCGTCATTTAATATTTAGGTCGATATTGAAAAGACAATAATTCTTTATTTTGTGAACAAGTGCTTTGACCATAATTAAAATTTTAATATTAAAATTTATATATTTTTAATAATGGATTATTGTCATTCAAGGGGGAGAATGTTGGATTAATTATTTGATTAATCAATTATGGATTAACAATAATCAATTATTATTAATATTAATTATGGTCTATTGTTATTAAGCACATATTGATGAATTATCTAATTGGGCTATTATCTCTGAATGGACCGTAATGGGTTGGAACATTCAGTTAAGCCCAATGAGAGGTATCTGCCCTCAATCATTTAGCTATTTAAGTCTTTCTCCATTAAACAATTAACATACAATGAAAACCCTAAATGAAAATGAGAGTAGTAATCCTCCCATACTCACTTGCCTCAACAAGCAATTTCTTCAATCCAATAAGGTACACCGTTCCTATTATACTTGATTACTCTATGATATAATAATATACTATAATTTATGTCTATTCGATCATATTAAATCTATCAGTTTTCCTCAAAGCATAACAAGTGTACTATACAATGTAGCTACAAAAGCAATGGTAGAGGTGGAGGAGATTGGTGGGCAATTTGCAAAGCTAGACAAAAAGTATTTATACTTGAGAGTATTAACAATGATCAAGATGATTTGAATAAGATGAATGTCGGTGATTATTACCAAAATGATGGATCCTTTGAAGCAAACAACATTTTCGTATAAGAGAAAGATGTTTTCTTATTTGATACCAATTTCCCATTGGAATAAGTGGAAATACATTATATACATTCCAACAAAATTTCCATTTACTAATTAAGTCATGAATGAGAGTGAATATAGTGAAAATGAAGAATTATTAAATGAGAATGAAGAATAATATGATTCATGTTCAAATAGTAGTTTGGAATTTTATCTTTTTCAATTAGTTTCAAGTTATAATTTCACTATTACGAAAACACTTTTTACTTTGATTAAAAATTGAGTTTAACAACAGTTTCTTATGTGAGGTAATAAAAAGACTCATGAAAAATGTTCTATTTTTTCTCTTGTTTGATCTTACACTGAGGGAATAATTTTATCGATCATGGATTCCATCCCCAATAAATGCATTTTTTATTTTCAGAATTAGATGGCACGCCCCACTTTTCTCCTCAGTTATATGAAACACCAAGGGAATATATTTCTTCTTACTATCTCGGTTTATTTAAATATCTGAGGAGAAACCCTTGTTATTCATGCACATTATCTGAATCAATTTCTTCATTGAGAGACACACATGTGTTACGAAAGAAGAGGTCTCAAAATTTAAATCTTGATTTTCATCACTATTAGGTATATGTTTTCCTAGAAGTACAATTGACCTTCTAGTGTTAGAAGGATCAGTTATATGAAAAACAAGTTTTTCTTGGGATACCATGATGAATGATTTGCTCATATAAGTTATCTTTCATAGATCAACTCTTGTGAATTTTAATTCATCGATTTCTATAATAAAGAAACTTAAATAAACTTGTTAAATAAAAGAACTTTAAAAATAACACAATCAATCTCCAAGATCTTCTGAGTGACCCAAAATTATGGTCTACATTCTAGTATAATATTCTTATCTTTGGAACTAGAGAATACACAGATTCAACTATAATCATAATCCCGCTATTTTGTATGGTATTGGGATCATCCTTTGATTTTGTATAAAATAAAAATTTAGAAATGTTGTATCCACTCCATATTATTACATTAAAATTAGGCATATATGACATTTATTTAATTGTATCAGATGCACTAATATCCTTATTAACCCTTTCATTAAACCATTTTTTGAAAGTTTTGTTATGCTCTGTCAACCTCAATTTTTCACTCATCCAGGAGAATTTTTCTTTGATAAGAGTTTTATGAGCAGACAAATAAGGTTGAACTTCATCAACATTATTCTATATATACAAATATTCTTGTAGTACTACATCTCAGTCTATTGTCTTAACATTTAAACCTTGAGTGCCTCTACCTCCATATCTCCCATTATGACGAGACTCGAGAATTGCTATAGAATCTGCTCCTGACAAATAGTTTAAATAAAAGTCAATAGTTTTTTTTGTGACATACCATTCAACTATCAAAGCTTCCAGACGGTGAGGATTCTTCATATAACCTTTAAAGATCTTCATGTATAACACTATCAGATACATCTATCTTAAATAAACTAGACCATAAAATTTATTCTCTCTTACTAGATGAAACATTAAGTGAACCATAATGTCAAAAAATGATGGAGGGAAATAAATCTCTAATTGACACAATATAATTGTAGCCTCATGTTCTATCTCATCTAAATTTCCAAGATCAATGACTTTGCTACTGATAAGTGCAAATTGTAGCTATTTTTATATATACTTTTTGTTGCACTTATCGACTTTTTATTTGTTAATATTGTTGAATAATCCATACTTTTGTGTAAATTCATTTAGTTTATGTTTAATTGTGTTTTTGTGTACATAGT
Source organism: Vicia faba (assembly GCA_948472305.1). Classification (NCBI taxonomy): domain Eukaryota; kingdom Viridiplantae; phylum Streptophyta; class Magnoliopsida; order Fabales; family Fabaceae; genus Vicia; species Vicia faba. The sequence goes on along the minus strand of OX451738.1, from coordinate 1,044,498,533 downwards.
GTACCGTTTTATATTTTTCTATTCATTTTATAGGTATTGATGCGTATTTGGAGCATGAGCAATAAAGTATAGAAGATACAGCTTCAAACGCGGGATTTTGAGCAACTCGTTAATGAATAAGGCTCAAAATCAAAGAATAATAAATCATCAATTTGGTTGATATTTTGTCATTTTTAAAAGGATCATTGAATAAGCTTTTCAACGCTTCGAACCGGGCGCGAATCGGAGTTACGGTTCAAAAGTTATGACCGAAACAGTGCAGAATGTTGTGCTAATTTTTCAACCTTCTATCATCCGTCGTCGGACGATGCTTTTGGTCGTCGGGAGATGCTAGGCGAGCTTTTGGTCGTAGAGTGATCATTTTGTTGGTGACACAGTCGATCTCTTAATTTAGGTTAGAAATGACTTAGGTTGTGAGTGATACGTAGTGACGTTGATGAGTATTATTAGGTTAAATGTAATTGGTCGATAGATTTAAGTTTGTGATGAGTAGATTATATGCAGGCTTGACAAATTCGTTTTTACTTTTGTTTACATTTATTTTCTATTGATAACATTTTCTTTACAAACCCGCTTATCCCCAAACTCATTAACGAGAGATTTGCCGAACGACATATCAATAACCAATCTCTGTGGACACGATAAATTCCTGAATAAATATTTTCAAAAATTTTGCTTCTTTCCGCTACACGATTTTAACAAAATGGCGCCGTTGTTGAGGATTTTTTTTATTGTTTTCGCATTGCGATAATTCTTTTGTTTTTTAGTTTTGTAGATATCGTATATATTGTCTATTTTTACTTGTGTATATTGATACTTGTATATGTTTACTATACTTATAAATTTATTATATCATTGTTTGTTTCCTTTCACGTCTACTAAACTAAAGTCACTAGACATTTTTTCCTAAATTAAATATCACATAATCGCTCATCCACTCAGGTAAAATTCCTATCTCTTTACGCAATTCACACAATTTTTATCATGCATTCTTGTTGCATTATAAAAGGAAATTTGCACATTTTTATTTTTTATTGTATATATTCAGGAAGATTTACAAGTAGAAGTTCTTAATTTGGAGTAGAAAATAACTTTGATTCTTATGTGTTTGTTGATTGTCTCTTTGTGGTCTGGCAGGCCCTCGTTGTGGTCGATTGTCTCTTTGACAATGAAGTTGTGGCTGTGTCGGTCAAACCATATAATCATATGGGTGTTGGCTTTGGCACTTTCTGCCTTAATGTACTTCATGCAACTTTCACTCCATAGTTGTCCAGATTGCAACACCGCATTCCATATTTCACCTCTTTTGGCAAACAACGAAGCCATCCTAAAATATGTTGATTTAACCAAAGCAGTGACCGGGAGTTTTCGTATGCCTTTGAATACCCCATTCATCGATTCAATTAGATTTGTTGTCATGTGGCCCCATCTTTGGCCATTGTCATATGACCTAGTCCATTTTTCTACCGGAATATTGTCGATCCACCTACCGGCTTCCGAATTTGACAAACGGATCTCGTTGCGATAATATTTGAACGTAGGTTGTGTCAATGTATATCACGCATTCATAACCTCTTTCAGGATTATTGTATGCACTTTCAATGAATGCATGTCTATCCGAGATCAAACAGAGATCTGGTTGAGGAGCCACGTGTGTTTGCAGATTTTTAAGAAAAAAGCTCCAAGCACCACCAGTCTCCCCCTCGACCAGGGAAAAGGCAATTGGGAAAATGTTGTTTTTGCCATGTTGTGCAACTGCCATCAGTAGCGTGCCTTTGTATTTCCCATACAACCAAGTCCCATCAATTTGTATAATTGGTTTGAATGATGCAAACCCTGTGATACAAGGTTGAAATGCCCAAAACACTCTACTGAATATTCCATTTCCGTTGAGTTGACTACCATCCGGGGCGTATGCTGGCACTGTTTCTAGAATGTAAACAGTACCCGGAGAATAAGTCTGGAGTGCATTCAGGTAGCGAGGAAGTTCTTGGTATGACTCCTCTCAGTTTCCATATACCTTTTCAATCGCCTTGGTCTTTTCTAACCACACCTTTCGGTAAGACGGAGTATAGTTAAATACCGTAGTGATATGGGAGATTATGGTTTTCACCTTCAATGATGGATCGTTGCTGACGAGTGGTAGGATTTCTTGACAAATGAGATCATAATTAAGTTTTCGATGATCCTGTGATTGAGTAGAACTTACACAAGTGTGGGTAGACATGGAACCTATGACCCAACAATCACCTCTTAATCTGTATGATGCAGTGAGCTTGAACATACAATCAGGGTGGACACACTTGATCTTGTACCTTTCTGGATTTACACGGTCCACCTTAAAATCGACCGAGTTGAGCATGTGGAATTTTTTGATGGCTCTGATACATTCTTCTCTGTTACGAAATTTGTCTTTCTCTTTTAAGTTTTCATCTGACTGCATATACGGATTGAAAAATAAATCAGAAGACGGTCCATCTCCGCCCATGTTGAAGTTTGTCATGTGCGGAGGTGGTGTGTAGATCTCGTTTGTAGGAATACCAGGTATCACATCGTCTTCGGAATCATCATTGACCATTTCGTCAAACTCCAACTTGTCATCTTCTTCTTCTTCATCATCAACTGCATCTACTTCTGTTTGTTCGGTCTCCAAAGGATCAACCACTTGTGACAGCCGAGGCTCTCGCAGCATAATGTACAACTCAATAGATTCGTACCCAGCATACTCATAACTGGAAAACATATTCTGAAGATCCTCGTCATCTTAAACCTCAACCTTATAAAAAATTATTTGGTTGTTACCAAAAAAACCGGATTCTGATAAAATATTTGTGTCACGGGGCCTCGTCCAAGTTTGGCCTCCAATCATTTTTTGAAGTACAAGAAATTGGCTTTCCTGTTTAAACAAAATCAGATGTTGTATGTGTCTCTAAACAAAAACCCAGAGGTGGGACAAATGTATGTCTCACTGTTGAAATATGCACTGATCACATATTGGGGTGCATAGGCCATTGTGTATGACTGTTTGAAGGTTTGAAGGTTGGAATGTTTGAAGTTTATGAGTTATTTGCAGGAAGTTTTGAATGTTCTAGTGTTTTAGATATTAAGTGTATCAGTGTTTTGATAAATATAAGACTAAATAGGTCATACTTAATTTGAATTAACCAAGGCTGTCCAATAGTGTTACATGCATTCATAGATGCCTTCTCCAAGGCTGCCACCTAGCCTACGCCTACATTGCACCTACATTGTAACCTCTAAGGCGCCTCCTATCACGTCCAATAGTGTTACATGTATTCAGAGATGCCTTCTCCAAGGATGTCACCTAGCCTGTGCTTACTCTGCAACCCATGCCACCTCTTATTCGCCGATGGGGATGACGATGCCTTTCATTTTTGTACTCTTTCGCCAAGTCCAATGGCGCCTCCCTTCACGTCCAATAATGTTACATACATTCAGAGATGCCTTCTCCAAGGCTGCCACCTAGCCTGCGCCTACACTGCACCTACACTGTAACCTCTAAGGCGCCTCCCATCACGTCCAATAGTGTTACATGCATTCAGAGATGCCTTCTCCAAGGCTGACACCTAGCCAGCGCCTACTCTGCAACCCATGCCACCTCTTACTCGCCAATGGGGATGGCGACACCTTTCATTTTTGTACTCGTTCGCCAAGTCCAATGGCGCCTCCCTTCACGTCCAATAGTGTTACATGCATTCAGAGATGTCTTCTCCAAGGCTGCCACCTAGCTTGCGCCTACACTGCACCTACACTGTAACCTCTAAGGCGCCTCCCATCACGTCCAATAGTGTTACATGCATTTAGAGATGCCTTCTCCAAGGCTATCACCTAGCCTGCGCCTACTCTACAACCCATGCCACCTCTTATTCGCCAACGGCGATGGCGACACCTTTCATTTTTGTACTCTTTCGCCAAGTCCAATGGAGCCTCCCTTCATGTCCAATCGTCTTACATGCATGCCAGAGATGCCTTCTCCAAGGCTGCCACCTAGCCTGCGCCTACACTGCAAGAGTGACACTTATCATGCATGCATGCACCCACCTACCACCTCACTTACTCTATGAAATTGTTTTGCCTATAAATACAGAGCATTACATACTTCTCTCGCATCCACAATCGTCTCACTCTCTGCTACAAACTCTTTCATAATCTCTTACAATTTCAAACTCTTTCGTAATCTCAGGCATTTTCAACAATGGCTCTTCTCACAATGGGCGATTCTCACAGAGGCACAAGGGACAACATTGCAGCATTTGTAAGTTTCTTTTATAGTTATACATATTTCATACTTCTAGTAATGTTTTGTTCATCTTACTTACTCTTACACCATTTACATTATTAACTTAGGATACCAAAAGATTCAGAATCCGGTCACACAACTACCTTGCTCCCGACCCATTGATTGTACCATATCTAGAATACGCAGGTTTCAGAAACGTTATAAAGATCTCCAACTGCATAATTTATTCAAAGTTCATACTTGCAATGTTGGAAAGGTGGAGACCAGAGACCCATACATTTCACCTACCAATAGGTGAATGTACCATCACACTAGAGGATGTGTACATGTTATTGGGTCTCTCCGTCAACGGTAAGGCCGTTAACGGGTCGGTTCAACAACCCAATTCTCTGTGTGAAGAATTGTTGGGCAAGGATATGGTTGAAGGTGGTGGTGCGAGAGGTCAGGGTATACTACTAACTGAGCTAAAAAATTATTATGCGACTTTGGAATTGAACGAAAATCCCTCCGAGCTAGCCAAGGTAATAAAAGCTAAAACTTATATAATGATACTATTTGGAACCTTTTTATTACCTGAAAGTACGGGAAATAGTGTAAATTTTATGTATTTAAATTTACTTAGAGACTTCGAAAAAACTAGAAAGTATAGTTGAGGTTCTGCTATTTTAGCCCACCTATAGAGTTCCTTGTGTAAAAATGCAATCAAGGAAAAATGTACATTTTATGGCTGCGCTTTTTTACTTCAAGCCTGGGGTTGGTGGAGGATGGAGTCCCTAAACCCCGTCAATAACAACACATTCGTTTTCCCATACGCAATAAAATAAGTCATCAAGTTATATCATTTATTACTATTCATCTCTTCACCAAATATATGATAAAAATAAAATATTTTTCATTTCCTTTAGGTATTGCGTGAGGGGTATGGATTACGGAAAGAATCCAAGATTCAATGTCGCACTATACCGCAATCTATTGGATCACCTTAGCCCGGATGATGTACGTCGTACCTTTCAACTTTTCTACTTTTAAATTATTTATATATTACATTTTTATTAACCTGATTTAATTTTATCTACAGTTTGTCTGAAGACCATATTTGGGTTTGGGCCATGAACCAAACCCCGAGGATGTAGCAATTTGGAGTGCAAAGACTGCAATCATACGGTTCAATATTGTGGAGATGCACCACAACGACCGTGTGAAAATGCAGTTTGGAATGCATCAGGAGATACCCAGTGATCCAACTTGTTTCTCCCCGTGGAATCTCAAAAGGGTCGACGCCCAATGGGGTCTTACGAACTGGAAAGACTCTGCTCCAGAATGGTGTAAGATGTGGCAGAGGCGTCACTGACATGTCTTGCAATTCACAATTTTCCTCAACCATGGTAATATGCGACACATGGATCAATATTTATCTTGGTACAGATCGGTTAGTACCCCTGAAATGCACGTGTCTCATCCAAAGTATTTGGTTGACCCACGAACACAATGGGCACAACCCTCATTTCCCCAACAACAAACCCAACACACATCAACCTCCCACCAACCCCCCAGACGAAACATAACCACAAACACCCAACCATAATCACCACCACAATACAATTACACTCACATGCCCCACAACCAACCACAATCACCACCTCAGTACCAATACCCTCATATGCCTCACACCCAACGGCAATTTCAATCACAATACAAACACACCCGCATACCCCACACACAATTTCAGTCTTCTGCATATCCCAATATGGGCCCCTCAACATCCAACCTTAGCCCTGATCTGGGAATGTCTGAAGATTATGAACCAACCGACCCAACTTACCATCAATCACAATATCACCAAACCACCCAACATCCTCAATACCAAACACCCCAAGATCTATTTCATTTCTACCCCCCGTACTCAGACGACCAGTGCTACAGACCAACCATGGAACCCCACCTACCGCCAACACGACCAAACTTTGAGGATATGGATAACCGACTGTACCAAAGCGGATCTTCTAGATATGAAGATCTGACTGATTTCATGGATCCGGAATGCATTGACTTCGCTGGGCCATCGACCCTGCCGCAGCAGGAAACGAGACGAAACCCAGTACGGGAAAGGCGAGGACGGGGATGCGGAACCGGGGGTCATTAACGAGTTCTGGGGGACCGCTGATTAATCTGTTTTTTTATGTAATAGTTATGTGTGTAATCATATTTTGTAAATAAAAAGTCAATTTTGTTGATCCTATATCGAATACGTAACGCACCGCATTAGAAAAAAAAACGCGAAAATTTCCCTAGCAAATGCACTAAGGCGCAATCTCACTTGGCTTAGGACAAGCCCTAAGCACATAGGCGCCAAGTGAGATGGCGCCTCCCCTTAAAAATTAGGTGTAGGCGCCAAGTGAGATGGCTCCTTCCTTGGGGAGTCTTCTGAAACATAATTATTTGCGTAATTTTGTCCGAAACATGGTTATTTGCAATTTTTTTTTAATACTTGGTTATTCCAAAAAAAAGATTCTAATTTTGACATGCATGTAGTCTTCGATGTTATTATTATAGCAATTTGTATCAATTTAAGTGTGTATGCATTTCTACATTTATTTGAGGATTTGGTCCCCTTTGTAAAATGAGTTCTGAAAATAGTTTAAACGTTTGTATTCATGTATATTTGTCTATTTACTTCAGGATTTAAGACTAGAGTGGAGGAATTGATTGGTGGTTCTAAAATACACCAAAGTGTTGTTGATGCATTAAGTGGTATTTTTTGTCCATATTTTAAATTCAAGAATTGTGTTAGGGAATAAGCATTTTGGGTGGAGAAACTTTTGTATAAATATGGATTTATGAAAGATTATTTAAATGGAATCATTCATAGTGATAATCAATATGCACATAGTAGTTAAAGAGATTGGAAAACTAGAAATCCATTTCTCTTCCTCTTTGTGTATTCTTTATGTGTTGAGTTTGTACATGTATTTACTCTGAATTTATGTATATTTGTCGCCCATGACATTATATTAAACTTATTTTACAAATATTTATCGATTGTTGTCCTGGATTTTTGCTCTGTGCTAGGGATTTGAGTTGTTATAAACATATACTGCTTAGATTCTTATATAGGATGATTATCTGTTAGTTTCTGAACTCTAGAGATAGATTTAGAGCTGACATCTACTTGGGTATCAGAGCTTAATGTCTCTATGTGGTTGTGCTGTACTGAAAGATTGTCAGTGTGATTATATAAGTTGTCTTCTGTGTTATATAATGAGAGTAATATAAACATATTTATCGCAAGTTCCTGAATTATCAATTTACAGTTTAAATATAAACATATTTATTGCAAGTTCCTGAATTATCAATGTACAGTTTACCCCATAGATGCTGAATAAATTAAGATATGTACAAAATGGTAAAAGAGTGCCTTTTTTTACAATGAATTTCCTACTATATAAATAATGTAAAAAGTGATTTGAAGTGAATCTCAATAAAATAAATATTTTAATGTATCAAAGAGGTATAACTTTTGAAAAAGAATCGGGTTTAGATTTTCTTTAGCTAAATCTAAATTCTAGAGAAAATTTATTCACTCTAAATTTGACTATAAAACAACCTCTTCACATTCATTCTATAATGTATCATTTCTTAGTTTGAAGTTTCAAACAAATTCATCACTCTTTTTCTTTTCTCTATTTGAATTTCAATCATGTCAATGGAAAAGAAAGGTCGTGGTCGTCAAAAGATTGAGATGAAAAAGATGAGCAATGAGAGCAACTTGCAAGTGACTTTCTCGAAGCGTCGTAGTGGGATCTTCAAGAAAGCCAGTGAACTTTGCATACTTTGTGATGCAAATGTTGCTATCGTTGTATTCTCACCTGGTGAGAAGGTGTTTTCCTTTGGTCACCCACATGTTGATACAGTCATAGATCGTTATCTATCACACATTCCACCTCAAAACGATGGCACCATGCCATTCATTGAGGGTCGTCGTAATGCCATTGTGCGTGAGCTCAATAATAACCTAACTCAAATCAGCGATATGTTGGACATTGAGAAGAAGTGTGGTGGTGAGATGAGCCATTTGCGCAATGCAAATGAGTCTCAGTTTTGGTGGACTTGTTCTATTGATAGGATGAATAGGACTCAACTTGAATTATTCAAGAAGGCTTTGGAAGAATTTAAAAAGCTTGTTGCACAACATGCTGAAAGGTTTGTAATTCAGGGTGCACCTATGCAAACTATTCCTGTTTTTGTTGAAAATGGATCCAACTCTAACATGACTCTCCATCATCAAGGAAATCCTCAACAAACTCATTTGTTTGGTTTCAACAATATGGGTGGATGTGGTGGATATGGACCATCTAGATTCTTTTAATCTAATGGCTTAAATCTGCCTTAGATGTCCTTATGAATATTTATTTTTCATGTTGTTTTAATCATTTTCAATTAGAACACACAGGTTTAATTAGTCTCATATACGAGACTTAGTTAGGACTGAATTTGAATGTTATCTGGATTTTTAGTTTCATGTTGTATTATGTATTCTTCAAATAAGGGACATCTTATTTATTTATATTTCACTATCTCTCCTAAATTTTATTAATCTCTTAACGTTCAAAGAATCAATTTTATTCTTCATTGTTTATGTCTTGAAGATTTGGGGTAAATTTATCAAAAGGATTCACGGTATATATGCGATTTTAATTGTAATTAGTTATGAAATGAGTAGTTTTTTCTGATCTATTTGAAATGTATCTCTCAATCTAAATATTTATTCATAAAAAGAAAACTCATGACAGAAACATGTTTCATTTTTACTAAATCGATTTATAAGATGAAAATTATATTTTATATAAACTATTATTATTATTACGGTTTGCAATATATGTTATGATAATATGTGATTGATTTCGTTAATGAATTTGTATTTAAATTATGAATGATAAATAAAATTATATTTTATTAATAAATTTGTCTTCGAATTATAAATGATAAATATTATAATTCTTATTATAAAATATAAAAATAAAAAAATAAATTAATTTTAAAATACATCACTTTCCCTTATCAACCAAATCTATTTGTAATTAAAATTTTCCACGTCTCCTTTTTTTTTTATATTTTGAATCAAACATACTTGCATAAATTAATTAAATCCTTGTCATCTCCTCACTTTAATAGAAATTTCTTCATTTCTCTTCTTTTGACTGAACCAAACAGATCATAATATTCTTCCCAAAACCCAAATTTAATATATAATAATTTAGTTTAAAATCAATTCTTCTTCACTTGATTTTTTTATTTTTTTTATTTGACTATTATCTCTATCAAATCTAATATTTTCAAAAGTCTCTTTAGTTCTATTCCAAAATATTCATTCGTTTGAAAAATAAATTATTTCTCAAATCTTTCAATAAATTATAGATTTTTATAAGTAATTATTGAATTCACTTTAATAATGTTTGAATTTAAAAGATAAATTGAATCTATTTTATTGAAAAACAAAAATCTATAACCAGCTTAAAAACGAGTATTTCTTCTCAATCTCAATAAAATATCATTATTGAAATGTTAGAGGAATTTTTAATTTAAGGTTTATATAGTCTTTTGGTTCTTGTACGTTGTCGAGTTTTTATTTTTCGTCTCTGTATATTTTTTTTCTTGAAAATAATTTATGAATGTAAAAATTATTTTGGTTTTAGTCCCTAAAATTAAAATCCGTAGGAAACCTATATATTTTCCCGCTAATTTTAATTTTATGGACTAACACCAAATGAAATATAACATTTAAGGACTCATCGAAGAAAAAAAGATACAGAGACGAAAAATAAAAATTCACCAACTTACAGGGACCAAAAGACTATTACTTTAATTTAAATACTAGACGGTACTTAAGTAGATTGAAGGTGCAAGAAACACAAGAGGATGAGGTTTGAATTGAGTTTCTAGAAATAAAATCTTTTCGAAACCAAACACTTGAAGTTAACACAAGAACAAAAATAAATAAACACGCTTATTTTATCCTGAATCACTGTTAACTAAGTTAATCCACTCCACTCACAAAGTGATTTGCCTTTCTCAACAAAGACTTAATCCACTATAACCAAATTGATTACAGACACAAACAAAGACTAACCGTCAATGTTTACAACCACAAAAACTAATCGTCAATGTCTTCTTTAGAATTCGGACTAAAACCCTAGTCTATCAAGAAACAATCAACTCACTGTTGAATCAAGTTAATGAACAACAATTCCTTGCTAGTAAGTTTACAAACAAATGTTCCTTACTTAACAAAACTTTACAAAAGATTTACAATGATATTTTAGCAGGGTTTTAGCGAAATGAAAAAAAAACGCTAATTTGTTGTTTTCCAATTCATCCAAGTATTTCTTTTATAGCCAAAAAGAAATATGTTAGAGTATAAGATTTCCAACTGTCTTTTTATAACAGTCAGTGTGAGTTGTAGACAATATCGTATCAGTAGTACAATCCTTGCGCCACAAAATCAGAATAGTGGATAGAGGTGATCTTGTACGACTTCTCACGCAAATTATTTTGACCTTATTTTCTAATCATCGGAAGCTTCAGAATATATAAGAGTTTAAGCATGCTTTAGAAGAATCAAAAACCTTGTCTTCAGAACCATGTCTTCAGAACTTGTTCAGCAAAACCTTATCTTCAGATTCTTGAACATTTGGTCTCCAGAGTTTTGTCTTCATAACCTTTTCTTCAGAATCTTCAGAACTTGTTCAACAGAACCTTGTCTTCAGAGTCTTTAAAACTCTGTCTTCAGAACCGTTGATCTTCAGAATCTTCAGAACTTGTTCAGCAGAACCTTGTATTCAGAATCTTCAGAACCTTAGAGCAAGAGAGCTTGAAATATCCAGAGCTTGATAACCCTTCAGAATCTCCACTATCAGAGTCATAGTCAAAATCTTTAAAACTAACGTTCATCAGAACCGTTGTTTTAGAAGCATTTTAAGCAGTGACACACGCATTTGTATCTCTAAGTTGGTTGAGTCCAAAATCCGATGACACCACACGTCAAATATTTATAGTTAGAACCTATTAGCAAAAGCTACACACTAAACAAATCCTTAGGGTACTAAATTATTGTCTAATCACCTATGTAATGCTATCATCAAAACACAAGGCCAGATGTAGAACCAAATCTTATTCTTACAATCTCCCTTGTTTCATTGATGACAAAAATATGTATTTTGATAAACAATTTATACCAGTTTAATCACATAAATCAATTTAGAGTTATCTAAAAAGCCCCTGAGTTCTATATTTCCAGAACTTGTTTAATCTTGTTCAGAGTCTCCCTCTGAATTCAAGACTTAAATGAGTTTTGAGAAATAGAAAGAATCAATCGGTATGAAGGAATACTTCCCTGATTGAATAACCATCAAGATTCTGACTAACGATGCAGAAAACTTCTTCTCAGATTCTGACTTGCAATTAGAACATAATGGTGTATCAGAGTCTGGTTGTACTTGTCACACCGTCATAATCTGGTTGAAATTCCTTTTAACAAAAGATAAATAACTCATGACTTCTGGTTCTCTAGATTCTGAATCTCCTTTAGAACTATAGAGTTTTCCTGTTAAGAAAAGTAAGTGAACTTTCTCAAAGTTCCTGAGTTAAACAATGTTAGTGGAAAAAACATTAGGACATGTTTGGGAACAAGATTCTAAGAAAAGATATATTCAAAATTATTACTTTCTCCCCTTTTGTCAGAAACCAAAAATATTTAAAGAGACAAAATAAATAAAATATTACATTCAAAAAACACAGAAAACATCTAGATTTCTAAAAACAAAGGTAAACAAAAATGTCTAAGGTTGAGGAGGAAGAGGCGACATCATAGTCATAAAGTCCTTCATCATGTTGACAAGAGTAGAGATAGAAGCACTATGCTTCTTAGATCTTTCATCTTGCATGCCCACAAGTGATTGAATAATATCATTGGACTTCTTTAGCTCATCATGAGTCTCCTTCATCCCATAAGGGGTCTCTTCTGCAGCAACAGTCTTCAAAACCCCAGAAGGGAAACCATCTTCAGCAGAAGACTTCATAAAAGTATAAGCAATATCATCTAATTTTCTCCAATTAACACTCGCTCATCCGCTGAGTGCTTTATCAATGGTTTAAATATACAAAATTTTCTCAACTTTTATAAAGAAATCTAAAAATAAGAAGAACAAATAGGGCCAACTATTAGTACTCACAACTGTAGCACTCGATATAATGGAAAATTAATTTGAATGTCGTTTTGAGTGCAAAAATATTTATGGGATTTGATTACGGTTTTGAATACTGTAATATGTTAAATTCTTCATATAATTATGGTTGTTTTTAATTTGAATTGTTGTGTGCCAAATATGTTCACTTATAGATTTCTTGTTAATAAATTTCATTTTTTAAATACAATTATTTTTAGAGTATTTCAAATAAAATTATTTTGAGAGTTCTATTTTATATATCAATTATTCAATATTAACTTATATGATCGTAACTCGTCTATCGTGGATACAGTTGTACAAATTTTATTAAGTAAAATAATTAAATTTATTTTGATTATAATAAATATTATATTGATAATAGTTATACCCTAGGTGAATGTGTTGTTCCACTTATATATGCTTAAGTCTTAATATTCCAATCGAATGTGAGACTATTTTCCCACTACTCACACTTTCTATATTATTCCAACACTCCTCCTCAAGTGTGAATCCACAATGCTCCCTCACTTGTACCGGCATTGACATCTTACAACGGAACACCACTTCCTGGGCACATTTCGATACAAGTTTCTTCTGGTCCCTTTCTCGAACCAAAGGCTCATGATACCATGTTGTAGGGAGATATTAGGAGCATTGACGCATAGCATATGAACAAACACCTTTGTGAGACACACACTACTTTTTCTCCTAAAACTTTAAGGTGATAGGTGAGTGGGTTCTCCCACTTATATATGCTTAAGTCTCCACATTCCTACCGAATGTGAGACTATTTCCCCACTACTCACACTTGCTATATTATTCCAACAAACATATCTTATCGGCGTGACATTGTTTGATATGATAATTGTGTGATAGATAAAATAGTTGAGTATATATTTAAAATATTTTTTAAACTCTTGAGTAAATAATTCAACTATTATTATCTATCAAGTAGGAGAATTTAGCATGTCAATTATATTAGAAATGATAAACAAATATTATGTATTTAATATAATATTATTTTATAGAGACTTATATTGAGGATATTATAGTCTTGTGATAGTAATAAAAGTTTCTGACTATTTGTGTTATATATTCAATAATAGTTAAAGTTAAGTCTCATGTTTTTCCGCTGCGTATAACATAATATGTTTCTCAAATGTGTGTGATTATAATTGTAGCATTTGAGATTTGAGTGAGTTATTAAGATGTTATATATAATCCTATATTTAAAATTATAAGGATTTGATCCCACTCAAATGATGGTAAACCTATTTTATATGACCATCATACGCTTTCATGTGAAATTATATCAATAATGATATATTTTATTTATGTGTAAAATATGTGGTTGAGTTTGTAAAACACTATTGATGATTTATTATACAACCACTTTTCTATATTGTTTTGCAATTAAAATATAATTAGTATCTCATTGTATAATCAGAGTATATAATACTAGTGGACTCTGAAATATCATTATACATGTTGGATCAGTGGGAGTGCATGTGTACAAAATTATATAATCTGAAATAATTTAGATTATTATTTTCATATTGTCATATATTCATATGTGCACTATAAAATATGATATATTCTAAGAAGACTTCATAATATACTCTAAGAGGTCTTATTCTATTATACTGAGATAAATATTATTCTCTTAATCTCATGAATCATCATTTAATATTTAGGTCGATATTGAAAAGACAATAATTCTTTATTTTGTGAACAAGTGCTTTGACCATAATTAAAATTTTAGTATTAAAATTTATATATTTTTAATAATGGATTATTGTCATTCAAGGGGGAGAATGTTGCATTAATTATTTAATTAATCAATTATGGATTAACAATAATCAATTATTAGAAATTATTATTAATATTAATTATGGTCTATTGTTATTAAGCACTTATTGATGAATTATCTAATTGGGCTATTATCTCTGAATGGACCGTGATGGGTTGGAATATTCAGTTAAGCCCAATGAGAGGTCTCTGCCCTCAATCATTTAGCTATTTAAGCCTTTCTCTATTAAACAATTAACATACAATGAAAACCCTAAATAAAAATGAGAGTAGTAATCCTCCCATACTCAGTTGCCTCAACAAGCAACTTCAATCCAATAAGGTACACCGTTCCTATTATACTTGATTACTCTATGATATAATACTATGCTATAATTTATGTCTATCCGATCATATTAAATCTATCAGTTTTCCTCAAAGCATAACAAGTGTACTATACAATGTAGCTACAAAAGCAATGGTAGAGGTGGAGGAGATTGGTGGGAAATTTGCAAAGTTAGACGAAAAGTATTATACTTGAGAGTATTAACAATGATCAAGATGATTTGAATAAGATGAATGTCGGTGATTATTACCAAAATGATGGATCCTTTGAAGCAAACAACATTTTCGTATAAGAGAAAGATGTTTTCTTATTTGATACCAATTTCCCATTGGAATAAGTGGAAATACATTATATACATGCCAACAAAATTTCCATTTACTAATTAATTCATGAATGAAAGTGAATATAGTGAAAATGAAGAATTATTAAATGCGAATGAAGAATAATATGATTCATGTTCAAATAGTACTTTGGAATTTTATCTTTTTCAATTAGTTACAAGTTATAATTTTACTATTACGAAAACACTTTTTACTTTGATTAAAAATTGAGTTTAACAATAGTTTCTTATGTGAGGTAATAAAAGGACTCATGAAAAGTGCTCTATTTTTTCTCTTGTTTGATCTTACACTGGGGGAATAATTTTATCGATCATGGATTCCATCCCCAGTAAATGCATTTTTTATTTTCAGAATTAGATGGCACGCCCCACTTTTCTCCTTAGTTATATGAAACACCAAGGGAATAAATTTCTTCTTACTATCTCGATTTATTAAAACATCTGAGGAGAAACCCTTGTTATTCATGCACATTATCTGAATAAATTTCTTCATTGAGAGACACACATGTGTTACGAAAGAAGAGGTCTCAAAATTTAAATCTTGATTTTCATCACTATTAGGTATATGTTTTCCTAGTAGTACAATTGACCTTCTAGTGTTAGAAGGATCAGTTATATGAAAAACAAGTTTTTCTTGGGATACCATGATGAATGATTTGCTCATATAAGTTATCTTTCATAGATCAACTCTTGTGAATTTTAATTCATCGATTTCTATAATAAAGGAACTTAAATAAACTTGTACTTAAATAAAGGAACTTTAAAAATAACACAATCAATCTCCAAGATCTTCTGAGTGACCCAAAATTATGGTCTACATTCTAGTATAATATTCTTATCTTTGGAACTAGAGAATACACATATCCAACTATAATCATAACCCCGCTATTTTGCATGGTATTGGGATCATCCTTTAATTTTGTATAAAATAAAAATTTAGTAATGTTGTATCCACTCCATATTATTACATTAAAATTAGGCATATATGACATTTATTTAATTGCCTCATATGCACTAATATCCTTATTAACCCTTTCATTAAACCATTTTTTGAAAGTTTTGTTATGCTCTGTCAACCTCAATTTTTCACTCATCCAGGAGAATTTTTCTTTGATAAGAGTTTTATGAGCAGAAAAATAAGGTTGGACTTCATCAACGTTATTCTATATATACAAATATTATTGTAGTACTACATCTCAGTCTATTGTCTTAACATTTAAACCTTGAGTGCCCCTACCTCCACATCTCCCATTATGAGGAGACTCGGGAATTGCTATAGAATCTGCTCCTGACAAATAGTTTAAATAAAAGTCAATAGTTTTTTTTTGTGACATACCGTTCAACTATCAAAGCTTCCAAACGGTGAGGATTCTTCATATAACCTTTAAAGATCTTCATGTATAACACTATCAGATACATCTATCTTAAATAAACTAGACCATAAAATTTATTCTCTCTTACTAGATGAAAAATTAAGTGAACCATAATGTCAAAAAATGATGGAGGGAAATAAATCTCTAATTGAAACAAGATAATTTTAGCTTCATGTTCTATCTCATCTAAATTTCCAATATCAATGACTTTGCTACTGATAAGTGCAAATTGTAGCTATTTTTGTATATACTTTTTGTTGCACTTATCGACTTTTTGTTTGTTAATATTGTTAAATAATCCAGACTTTTGTGTAAATTCATTTAGTTTATGTTTAATTGTGTTTTTGTGTACATAGTGTACCGTTTTATATTTTTCTATTCATTTTATAGGTATTGATGCGTATTTGGAGCATGAGCAATAAAGTATAGAAGACACGACTTCAAACGCGGGATTTTGAGCAACTCGTTAATGAATAAGGCTCAAAATCAAAGAATAATAAATCATAAATTTGGTTGATATTTTGTAATTTTTAAAAGGAGCATTGAATAAGCTTTTCAACGCTTCGAACCGGGCGCGAATCGGAGTGACGGTTCAAAAGTTATGACTGAAACAGTGCAGAATGCTATGCTGATTTTTCAACCTTCTATCATCCTTCATTGGACGACGCTTTTGGTCGTCGGGTGATGCTAGGCAAGCTTTTGGTCGTCGAGAGATCATTTTGTTGGTGACACAGTCGGTCTCTCAATTTAGGTTAGAAACGATTTAGGTTGTGAGTGATACGTAGTGACGTTGATGAGTATTGTTAGGTTAAATGTAACTGGTCGATAGATTTAAGTCTGTGATGAGTAGATTATATGCAGGCTTGACAAGTTCATTTTTACTTTTGTTTACATTTATTTTCTATTGATAACATTTTCTTTACAAACCCGTTTATCCCAAAACTCATTAACGAGAGATTTGCCGAACGACATATCAATAACCAATCTCTGTGGACACGATAAATTCCTGAATAAATATTTTCAAAAATTTTGCTGCTTGCCGCTACACGATTTTAACAAAATGGCGCCGCTGTCGAGGATTTTTTTATTGTTTTTGCATTGCGATAATTCTTTTGTTTTTGAGTTTTGTGGATATCGTATATATTGTCTATTTTTACTTGTGTATATTGATACTTGTATATGTTTACTATACTTGTAAATTTATTATATCATTGTTTGTTTCCTTTCAAGTTTGCTTGTGTGTTGGTTAGGAATAGCCAGGTGGAAGCAACTTGGAGGAACATTCTTAAATAACAGGCGTCGAGTTTATGACTTAAAACAAACATGTTTTATCGTTTTTAATTTTATTAGTTTAGGTAGTGTGTTGATTGTTGTATAAAGAAGTTGAAATATGACTTGTTCTAAACTCTTATATCTTCACTTTTCAACTTGTTTATTTCACTTTCATTTGTTTGTTTTTGTTGATGTTGTTTGGACTCTAATTTTGGTTCAATAGCTTAAGGATATTGAGGTGATTTGTCAAGTTTGATCGTTTCGACTTGCGAATGCACGGTAATGATTTTGTTAAAATTTTGTACATGTTTGATGTATGTATTTATCGCTTTCTATACTTTAGCATATTCATGATACTTAAACTTTTTATAATTTTTATGTCATTCATTCTTTTGTATACTTGTTCATTTTTGAATCACTTTAGTTCCTACCCTTTTTGTGAGATAGCTTTTCATTGTTCACATATGCTGGAGACCACAATGCTTGTTTTAATTGGATTTTATTATGCTTAATATTTTGTTTTGTGTTGATTGTATGAATGCAAGAAAGTGATCAAGGCATTTTTTGTTCCATTTTGAGCATAACTACCTAGCTAAATAGTTAATTCACCTTGTGAGTGTGTGATCATTAGTAACCCCTTTGAGCTTTTTGCCGGTATCTATGTTGTATTTGCTAAATGTTTGTCTATGAGTGTTTAGTTTCCCTTTTGTATGGATATAGATTACTTGTTTTCTTGAATCATTAACTATGATTTATAGTTGAGTTTTTACCTTGCCTTAGAAAGTAGGAAGTATTCACATTATGATGATGGTTGAATTTAAGTTGGGGAGAGGAATGCTTATGTGCTTATGTTGTGATTGTTATGAGGTTGAAAAAGAAAAGAAAAAGAAAAGAAGAAAAAAAGTGAAATAGAAAAGATAGAAAAAGAAAGAGAAAAATTGAAAAAACATTGAAAAAAGAAAAACAAAAAAGAGTATGGAATAATGTTGTGTTAATAAGTGATGTGTGTTGGTGTGAAACTTGTGACGAAGATGAATTTTGATTAAAATTCTATTGTTTTAAACTTTATGGAAGTAATTACTCCCTTAGGTTTAGGCAAGTTTTTGTTTCAATTAGCTTTAGAACTTATCACTTATTTGTTAACCAAGCCACATTACAACCTTGAAAATCCCTTGAGATTCTTGCTTTTATATTTCAATGTAAATTTTGGATGAATGCATAACTTATTCTATTGTTTACAAGATTGTTGGATGAGTGAAAATACCCCATTTTTTGTGTGTTTTTCATCTACCGATGATTATGTTTACTAGGCGTGATTCATTTGTGACCAAGTATTGTTTTAGAATGTTTGGCATATTCTTTGTATTTAGCATTTGTTTCATGTTTATGTTATCGTCGTAGTTTAGTGGTAAGTATGTTTCTTCGTGTGTACCGTTTTTCATTTGAACCATTGCATTTGTATTCTGTTTTCAAAACTTGTTGATTCATGAAATTTTGGTTGATTATTTTTGGTTCTTTGAGTTGTTTGGCTTTGTTTGAGGATAAAAAAGTTTAAGTTGCGGA
Source organism: Vicia faba (assembly GCA_948472305.1). Taxonomy (NCBI): domain Eukaryota; kingdom Viridiplantae; phylum Streptophyta; class Magnoliopsida; order Fabales; family Fabaceae; genus Vicia; species Vicia faba. The sequence goes on along the minus strand of OX451738.1, from coordinate 1,044,479,368 downwards.
GAGTTTGATAAGTGCAAATTGTAGCTATTTTTGTATATACTTTTTGTTGCACTTATCGACTTTTTGTTTGTTAATATTGTTGAATAATCCAGACTTTTGTGTAAATTCGTTTAGTTTATGTTTAATTGTGTTTTTGTATACATAGTGTACCGTTTTATGTTTTTCTATTCATTTTATAGGTATTGATGCGTATTTGGAGCATGAGCAATAAAGTGTCGAAGACATGACTTCAAACGCGGGATTTTGAATAACTCGTCAATGAATAAGGCTCAAAATCAAAGAATAAGATATCATACATTTGATTTATATTTTGTCATTGTTAGAAGGAGCATTAAATAAACTTTCCAACACTTCGAACCGGGCACGAATTGGAGTTACGGTTCAAACATTATGGCCAAAATAGTGCAGAATGTTGTGCTGATTTTTCAACCTTCTGCGATCCGTCGCTGGGTGACGCTAGGCGAGCTGTAGCATGGAAAAAATGTTGTTTTGGTTGCTGGGCGATTCTTTTTGGTCGTCGTGCGATGCTGGATAGTCATAAATGCATATTTAGGTGTAACAACACATTTTTTGGGTATGGTTTTGGGTATTTTTGATCCCAACTCCATCACCCTTCATTTTTTGATAGGATTAGCTTAGAAAACAATATTGAAGCTTGCATACAGATGATCTGGTGTGGATTGCTCTTTAATCGATGCTGACAAACCGATAGATTTGTGGTTCATTTCTCTTCCTCTTTGTGTATTATTTATGTGTTGTGTTTGTACATGTATTTACTCTGAACTTATGTATATTTGTCGCCCATGGCGTTATATTAAACTTGTTTTACAAATATTTATCGATTGTTATCCTGGATTTTTACTCTGTGCTAGGGATTTAAGTTGTTATAGACATATACTGCTTAGATTCTTATCTAGGATGATCATCTGATAGTTTCTGAACTCTAGAGATAGATTTAGAGCTGACATCTACTTGGGTATCAGAGCTTAATGCCTCTATGTGGTTGTGTTATACTGAGAGATCGCCAATGCGGTTACATAAGTTGTCTTCTGTGTTGTTGAGGAGGTAGAGAGATCATCTTGTTGGTGGCACAATCAGTCTCTCAATTTAGGTTAGAAATGACTTAGGTTGTGAGTGATACGTAGTGACATTGATGAGTATTGTTAGGTTGAATGTAATTGGTCGATAGATTTAAGTCTGTGATAAGTAGATTATATGCAGGCTTGATAAGTTCATTTTTATTTTTGTTTACATTTATTTTCTGTTGATAATATTTTCTTTACAAACCCGTTTATCTCCAAACTCATTAACGAGAGATTTGTCAAACGACATATCAATAACCAATCTTTATGGACACGATAAATCCTCGGATAAATATTTCTAAAACTTTTGTTGCTCGCCGCTACACCGCTCCAACAACTACTGTAAGTGTTTAGTTATTGGCATGTATTTTTGGTAAAACCAGGTGTATGAATGTCATGACTAATGTCATAACATTCTGGGTTTTTAGGTACTTTATGCAGAAAAAGAATGGCATACAGTAGCTGCTCATTATGAGTGTGTATCTGAGCATTTTGCAATGATCACATTTATTGCACTCTACCAAAATCAGTAAACAGGATTCTTATTGTCATAACCAATGTTAAGACATCCTGTACTGATCTAACAGTTAGGCAGTTTTTTTAATTTTGAGATTTTTCAGGAATTTGGTTCATACATTCCAGAATAGAATCTCACGTGGACTTTAGGGTAACTTAGCTCAACCCTAATCTGGTTGATAAAGTCTTGTGACCAAGTCTTGAGGTTAACCCTAATTAACCCTAGCTTTTCGTGGAAGCCCTAACTGAAGAAACAGCTGTATATATATTCAACAGGAAGGTTGTTGGTAAAGACACCTTTTTCACAGAAGATCAACAAGGGGCTGTATAGTTTTAACTACTGTAATCCAAGCAAGTATCATTGTGATAAGTGACTTGGAGTAGGTTTTGATTGTAAGGGTTGTGTATCACTCAAAGCTTTGAAGCACGAGTGTTTGTGTCACTTGATTAAAGCTTTGAAGCAAGGTCAAGTTAGGTTTCTGTATCACTCAAAGCTTTGAAGCACGAGTGTTTGTGTTACTTGATTAAAAGTTGTGAATCATAGTCAAGTGTATGTTCTGAAGAGTGTCTTCATAATTTCATTAGTCAATTGTTTAGTATCACTGCTGTGATTGAGGGGGAGTGTGTAGGAACTCAGGTTTAAGTTGAACTTAGATTGAAGTTGCATTGGGTAGGTCTTAAGTGAAGGAGATAAACTGGTTGGTTTGTTCCTGAATTAATATCTCTTATAGTGAATTTCCTCCCTGACTTGGTAGCCCCCAGAGTAGGTGTTGTTTCACACTGAACTGGGTAAACAATTGACTGTGTTCTTTACTGCCTTTTGTTTTACTGTCTTATAGAAAGTCAAATACGGTGTCATAACATTCACTGTGACATTGAGTATCTGCTGCCAGAATTTCAATTGGCATCAGAGCAGGCACCCTGCCTGTCTTACTGGGTGAGATCTAGGGATATCACTTTCTGGCGCTATGGACAAAGAAGGAGTTTTTGGAAACAGACCACCCATTCTGGATGGATCACTTTATGACTACTGGAAACCTCGTATGGTTGCCTTCTTAAAATCACTGGACAAAAAGGCTTGGAGAGTTGTTGACAAAGGATGGAACCATCCCACCATAACTGAGAAAGATGGGACAATCAGTCTGAAACTCGAGGAAGAATGGAGCAAAGAAGAAGATGAGTTAGCTCTGGGAAATTCCAAAGCATTAAATGCCTTGTTCAATGGAATTGATAAAAACATATTCAGACTAGTTCATCAATGTGAACTGGCCAAGGAAGTTTGGGACACTCTCAAAACTACCCATGAGGGCACATCCAAAGTAAAAATGTCAAGGCTTCAGATGCTGCCTACCAAATTTGAGAACCTCCGGATGATGGAAGATGAAACCATTCATGAGTTTCACATGAACATCTTGGAGATTGCCAACACCTCAGGAGCATTGGGAGAAAAGATGTCAGATGAAAAACTGGTGAGAAAGATTCTCAGATCCTTGCCTAAAAGATTTGCAATGAAGGTAACTGCTATAGAGGAAGCCCAGGATATCAGCAATTTGAAGGTGGATGAACTCATTGGGTCTCTTTAGACCTTTGAGATGGGAATTAGTGACAATGTCGACAAGAAAAACAAGAGCATAGCACTTGTATCTAACACTGAAGATGAAAACAAGGAGGTTGAAGAAGAAAATATTTCAGAAGCTATAGCCATGCTTGGAAGACAATTCAACAAACTCATCAAGAGAATGGATCCAAAGTCAAGGTCAAATGTCAAGAACATTCCTTCTGATATTAACAGATCTTATGACTCCAGCAGAAGACCAAAGTCTGAAGAGAAGGGAAATCAAAGCAGAGGAATTCAATACCATAGATCGCAAAATGAGAGACAAACAAAACTCATAATAAAGTTGGAGGCTGAGAAAAGGGCAGACACTGATACTATAAGTCATCTAGAAGTGGAGGTTCAATTGCTAAACTCAAAACTGGACCAGATGACCAAATCTGTCAAGATGCTGACAAATGGAACTGACAAATTAGAAGAAATCCTTCAGGTTGGACAAAATGTGGGAAACAAGTTTGGTCTAGGATTTGTGGCAGCAAAGAAATCTGGTATAGACAAGAAGATCAGGCCTGATAAACAAATGTCAAAGAAGATGTCACAACATAGCACTCAACATCGTGAACAAAGAAATATGAAGAAAAAGTATCAAAGATGGAGATGTCATCATTGTGGGAGGTTTGGCCACATAAAGCCATTCTGCTTCAGATTATATGGATATCCTAATCAGGACCCAGGTGTCAAACCTAAGTCTAACAAGGTACCATATACTCCACAGTGGAAGAAAAAGGCTACTGCCCTGATAGCTCACACTTCCCTTAGAGTCTCTACAAAGGAAGACTGGTACTTTGACAGTGGATGTTCTAAGCACATGACTGGAATCAAGAACCTTCTCAATAATGTTAAACCTCACACCACTAGTTATATGACCTTTGGAGATGGTGATAGAGGATAAAACAAAGGAGTTGGAAACTTGGACTGTCCTGGAGTTCCAAATCTAAATGAAGTATTGCTGGTAAAAGGCTTGACTGCTAATCTCATAAGTATCAGCCAATTATGCGATCTAGGATTCAAGGTCAACTTCTCAAAATCTGAATGTCTTGTAACTAATGAGAAACAAGAAGTTGTAATGAAAGGAGTCAGATCTAAAGACAACTGCTACTTGTGGGAGCCTTAGAACACTATTTACTCTATTGTGTGTTCTATTGCCAAAGAAGAAAAAGAAGTGAAACTGTGGCACCAAAAACTTGGCCATCTACATCTAAGAGGAATGAAAAGGATTATATCCATGGAGGCAGTCAGAAGGATTCCAAGACTGCAAATTGATGAAGGGAGAGTATGTGGTGAATGTCAGGTTGGTAAGCAGACTAGGATGTCACATCCAAAGTCAAGACATCTGACCACCTCTAAGGTTCTAGAACTTCTACATATGGATTTGATGGGACCAATGCAGGTGGAAAGCCTTGGTGGAAAAAGATATGCCTATGTTATTGTGGATGATTTTTCCATATTCACCTGGATTAACTTCATTAGGGAAAAATCTGATGTATTTGAAGTTTTTAAAGAACTGTACAAAAGAATTCAAAGAGAAAAAGAAGGGTGCATTGTCAGAATCAGAAGTGATCATGGCAAGGAATTTGAAAACAGTAAGTGTGATCGGTGGATCTGGAACTGACTGTTTAACGCTGGTTCGCGAAATGTTGTGGAAGCAAGAGTCGCCACCGTCTTTTATTTTCTCCAAATGGAAAGGACAAAAGCACAGAAAAATTCCTTATAGAGATTGCTCTCGGTTCGGGAGGTAGGTTATAGAAAGGGAAGGTGTTAGCACCATTTCTATCCATGGTTATCCATGGGCTCTTAGATACTTGCTCACTTGTGTTTTCAAAAATGGTTTGTTTGCTTTTCAACTGTGGGTTTTAAAAAGTTTCTTTGAAAATTTCAGTTCGACTCTTGTATCGGTCCTCAAGAGTGTTTGAAAAATTGCTTTCGAAAGCTTTTTGAAAATGTGTTGGTGTGAAAAGTATTTTTGAATTTGTTTTGAATTCAGAGCAAGTATCTAGAGTCGTCTACCTACCCTAAGGAATTCGTCTGTGTAAATGTCCTTTAAAGTAGTGCCATCCCACCATTGAGAGGTAGGTAGCACCACCGTTGGAGGTGTTCGGGTCAATTCGAGGTTCGGGACATGGTGATCACCAGAGTAATGGGAAGACACCTTAGAAGCTACCCTCATGCCAGGTTCCCGGATCATGAGGACTTACTAAGACATCCTCTACTCGACGATCACCTTTCGAGGCAAGGCAACAATGAGGCGTACCCTAGGGGTGGTGTGTGATTTGTGTGTCATGTTCAGTTATTTTTGTCTTTTGTCATGGTATAGGTGATCTAGCGTTTGTTTTTATTTTTGTCCATTCATTCTTTCATGCCTTGATTAACAGTTCAAAATTACGAGAAGTAAAAATTCTAAAGCTATTACAAAAGGCGCGGGTCCACATCGCCAAAATTTCCAGAACCCGATTTGACAGAAAATAAAGAAATAAAGAAAAGCAAAGTGCGAGACAATTAAAATATTACATGGCCTTGGGAGAGGTACATAAATAATTAAAAGAAAAAAACGAAATAACTACGCGCATTGAATAAGAATTAAAACGAGGGCGTTGGACCCTTTTTAACTAAATTAAATTAAACGATTATTAAATTAATTAAAATGAAAAGAAATTTTTTTTTTGGTATTTTAAGATTTAAATGGGAAAAAGAATTAAATGCAATTAAACCTAATTCTACAATTTTTATTTTATTATGAAAACATGTTAAAGTTTAACCTAAAATCAACCCTAATTAATTTGCATGCAATTTAATTATAAAAATAAATATTTAATATTTAATTATTATGGAAGAAAAGAAAAAGGGATAAAAAATTAATTAAACCCTAGTTCTACCAATTTTAGGGTTTTAGTGAAAAATATTAAGATTAAAAAAACCTAAATTTAAAACTAAGTGAATTAATGAATTTATTTACAAAAATACTAAAATAAAAATATTTATTAATTTTTCTCTTTTCTGATTTTTATTGTTTTTGTGTTTTTTTATGAAAATAATAAATTAACTAAGAAAACAATAACTAAAAGAAAATAGAAATAATGAAAAGAAAGAATGAAAAAAAATGGCAAACCTAGGGGGTCTGCCCCTAATTGTGAGGGTTTTCTTTTAGCAATCTGGGCCCAATAACCTTGGCCACTTTGACTTTTGCCATTAGCGTGCATCAGCGTTGACTAGAGCGCATCCTGTTCTTTAGATCTGAACCCTTGGATGAATGAGACTGACCAAGTGGACGGCTTGATGGAGGGACGTATGATGGTCCACAACGTTGAATCTGTATGTGAATATTAAATGAAAAAAAACAATATGAAAGGGGGTGGGGACCTGGGATCGAACCCAGGTCCTGGAAGTCAACAATATGCCTGCCTGCCACTGAGCCATGTTATGCGTTTTGTATATATGATAATTAACAAATAATATAAAATAAACAAGCGTTAGTGGAGCGCTTTTCGCGCGAAATTTGAACCAGCCAATCAACTGATGCCACAGGATCGTCTTCATCATTGTTTTATTTTTCCTGAAACATAAAAACATAGGCCACGGTTTTCATATCGTTCCCTTAGGCCCTTTTCTGGAAAATAGCGAATAGCCCAGGAAGGCTCATAAATTGAGCGCGAGGGTGGGTTTCTCTTCGTCCAAGTGTGCTGAACACGGTCATGGCATTGTGGTGGTCTAATTTTACAGCGTTTGGAAACGCCTAAATTGAAGCTTGCAAAACCCTAAATATTGTTAATGGTAAATCTTCATATGGGGCACGAAAACAAAATTAAACTGTTTGGTTAGCATTAGAATTAAACCATGAACATGAATCAAGCGTTAGAAATTATAAAAGATGCATGAATTGAGATGCACGACTATGAATTTTTTTCTGTACAGGTGAGATTGCTCTCACGTTTATGGGCATGAAAGCTTGTAGTTTTTGATCCAAACCCCTTCTTTGAAGCCTCAGCAAGCTAATGGAATTGATCTTTGGCCTTGAATCGTCCTGGAAACTGGTTTTCAGATTTGAGTTTTTTAGAGAAATTTCAAATGTTCATGTGCTTTTTCTGCGCAGCTTAGAGTCAGTGAGCACCAGGGTTTTGATCCAGCTTATGTATGGAGTGAATTAGGTCAAAGAAAACAATCAAAATCCTTGGCATTCATGTCTTGCAAGATTTGATTTCCAAAAATCTTTTTCAATATTTTTTCATGCTATTTTGTACAAATCATGGCCAATTCTCTTCAATTCTTTCCAAATCTAGCTATGCACGAAATATTGAGTATATAATATGCATAAAAAGATTTAAAACCTAGGTTTAGTATTTTTCATGTATTTATTTTAATTTAAATGAATTATTAATAATAAAAATCCAAATAAATAAATAAAAAATGAAGAAAAACTTCCCTTTGGGCCAAGTGGTCGTGCACATGCCTTGGATGATGAATTGTGGAAGAAAAATAGGCCCATTAGCAATTTTAGGTCATTTGAATCAATGTTGACTTTTTAAAATATCCAAAAATTTCCCAACTTCCACAAGGCTTATCTTGCTCAATTTTTAAGATTTGATCATGTTCTTGGACATTTTGGAAAGGTCTTTGAGTCCTCTAACCAATGTATTTGGTCCCATGTCATTTTGATTTACCAGTCTCAAGTTATGGCCTTTGACTTAAAGTCCCTTTTTGTTGACTTTTGAAAATGACCTATAATGTTGAAATTGATAACTCTTTGTGAGAGCATTTCTTGGACTTGAAGTATGAAGATGAGTTGTTGGAAATGTCTTTCTCTTCAAAATGATCTTTGGATGGAATTTTTCTGATAATCCATGTGAAAGTTATGCTCTGGTCAATTTACAGTTGACTTTTTCAACTGTCCAAATAAGGAAACTTTTGCATCTTGATGATTTTTGAGCCAAGCTTTGAGAATCATGATCAAGCATTGATCAAATGATGTTTGTGGATTCAAAATGAGATTTTGACCAAAAATTTGAACTTTTGACTGTCAAATGACCATTTTGCCCCTACAGTTGACTGTAGTGCAATTAGGGTTTTTGACTGTGCAATTTTATGCTGAAAGTCTTGAAACTTGGTATGAGGATGCTTGACCATGTTTATAGGCATGTGGGACTTGATTGGACCCTTGGAAACTTCATTTTCTTGATCAGAACCAAAACCCTAATTTGACTGTTTAGGAGGCCCTTGCACTGTGCAACCCTTGGGGAATTTTGAAGCCTGACTTGGCAAATCTTTGAAGAATATGGGAGGGCAAATTTTGGGGTACAAAAGTAATTTTAATGAGTTCTGTTCCTCAGAAGGAATTAATCATGAATTCTCTTCTCCTATAACTCCTCAACAAAATGGAGTTGTAGAAAGGAAAAACAGGACCATACATGAATCTGCCAGAGCAATGATACATGCCAAAAGACTTCCTATTCATTTTTGGGCTGAAGCTATGAATACAGCCTGTTATGTCCATAACAGGGTCACCTTGAGAAAGGGAACCTCATCCACCATTTATGAACTCTGGAAAGGAAGAAAGCCAACAGTGAAGTACTTCCATGTATTTGGTAGCAAATGCTATATTCTGGCAGGTCGTGAACAAAGGAGAAAGCTGGACCCTAAAAGTGATGAAGGAATATTTCTAGGATACTCCACCAACAGCAGAGCTTATAGGGTATTCAATTCCAGGACCAAAGTCATGATGGAATCAATAAATGTCATAGTTGATGATTATCATGAGGAAACAGATGTCCCTTGTAATGTTGAGACATTCTTTAAGACTTCAACTCAACAGAATGATCTACCTAACACCACTGCAGCAGACTCTGAATCAAAGGAAGCTAGCAAAAACCCTTCCATCAGAATTCAGAAAGATCATCCTAAAGAACTCATTATAGGAGATCCTAACAGTGGAGTCATTACAAGATCTAGAGAAATCATCTCAAACTCTTGCTTTGTGTCTAAAATTGAACCAAGAAATGTTAAGGAGGCTTTAACTGATGAATACTGGATTGGAGCAATGCAAGATGAATTGAACTAATTCAAGCAACATGAAGTATGGGAGTTAGTTCCTAGACCAGAAGGAACAAACATCATTGGCACAAAATGGATCTACAAGAACAAATCAGATGCTGAAGGAGTTGTCACCAGGAATAAGGCAAGACTTGTTGCTCAAGGATACACTCAAGTTGAAGGGGTTGATTTTGATGAGACCTTTACCCCTGTAGCCAGACTGGAATCAATCAGACTCCTATTGGGAATTGCTTGTCTCCTGAAGTTCAAGTTATTTCAGATGGATGTAAAAAGTGCCTTCCTAAATGGGTACTTAAATGAGGAAGTTTATGTGGAACAACCTAAAGGTTTTGTGGATCCAAACTACCCTGATCATGTCTACAAATTGAGGAAAGCTTTATATGGCCTGAAACAAGCTCCTAGAGCATGGTATGACAGGTTGACAAAATTTCTCTCTGACAAAGGATACAGAAAAGGAGGCTTGGATAAAACCCTCTTTGTCAAAAATGAAGGAGGAAAGATAATGGTAGCTCAAATCTATGTTGATGACATAGTGTTTGGGGGAATGTCAGATCAAATGGTTAAACATTTTGCTGACCAGATGCAGGCTGAATTCGAAATGAGCCTCATGGGAGAATTGACCTACTTTCTTGGACTGCAAGTCACACAGATGGAAGACTCAATTTTTCTGTCTCAAAGCAAGTATGCAAAGAACATTGTCAAGAAGTTTGGAATGGAGAATGCCAGTCACAAAAGGACTCCTGCACCTACTCATTTAAAGCTATCCAAAGATTCAAGTGGGGTTAAGGTGGACCAAAGCCTGTACAGAAGCATGATAGGAAGTCTGCTATACTTAACAGCCAGCAGACCTGACATTGCTTTTGAAGTTGGAGTATGTGCAAGATACCAAGCTGATCCCAAAGTCAGTCATATCAACCAAGTGAAGAGAATTTTGAAGTATGTAAGTGGAACTTACAACTATGGCTTGCTGTACTCTCATGGTTGTGAACCAACTCTGACTGGTTACTGTGATGCTGATTGGGCTGGAAGTTCTAATGATAGAAAGAGCACCTCTGGAGGATGTTTCTTCTTAGGAAATAATCTGGTCTCCTGGTTCAGCAAGAAACAGAATTGTGTGTCTCTCTCTACTGCTGAAGCTGAATACATTGCAGTTGGTAGTAGCTGTTCTCAAATGATCTGGATGAAACAGATGCTTACTGAGTATAATGTCACACAAGATGTTATGACATTGTACTGTGACAATCTGAGTACAATCAACATTTCCAAGAATCCTATTCAGCATAGCAGGACCAAGCATATTGACATTAGACATCATTTTATCAGAGATCTTGTAGAGGAGAAGACGATTAAACTGGAACATGTTGCCACTGAACTATAGCTGGCTGACATTTTTACCAAAGCACTTGATGCAAATCAATTTGAAAATTTGAGGGGCAAGTTGGGTATTTACCAACATGAGGAAATGTAGCAATTAATTTTGCTTAAAACAAGGGATGAAGGAGTTTTTTGTGTTAAGTCTATTTTGATTGGGTTAATCATATGTTTTCCTATCTCTTTCAAAATTGTTAAGAAGTTGAACAGACACTCATTTACCTCCTTCCTCTCTCGGCTCTGCAACAATCCCCATTCTCTCAATCAAAGATTTCTCTCTCGTTGTTACTGGTTTTCTAAGACTCTCAAAATGTCTCAACTATCCATGACATCATCCTCTTCCAAGACGACTGTTTCATCCGCATCCTCTGATCGAGATCCTAGGGCAATCACAACATGCATGGATTCTGAAGTCCTGGAGATTACCCCTCTAAGGTTAAAAAGCTGAGAACAAGGCATGCAGGAAGGTCTCAAGCTACTTCATCTGGTAATCCCTCTAAACCATCATCTTCTGTTCCCTCAGGAATAGCAAATAGGGAAGGCACAACTTATGTTCATCAAGCAATAGCTAGACTTGTTACAAGAATTCTGAATGAGAACCACTCTGTACCTGGCATTTCTGTTCCTTTAAATCAAGAATCTGCTAGTCCAAATGTTGAAATAAATCCAGATGTCTCTAAGAATATTGAGACACCGGATGACAACATTCAGAAATCATCTGAAAATCTTGATGATATCCAGAACCCTTCAGAGAAGGATGTTGAACCCCCGGTTATTGATATGGATGAAGAATACTCTGACAATGACCTAATTGCAAATATCAACCCTAGCATAGCTAGGAGGATGATGAACAGAAAAGGTAAGCAGGATGCTGCAAAATGTCTGACCAAAGAGAAGACTGCTGATGTTGCTCATAAGAAAACCAGGTCTGAAGGCAAGACTGGTGTAGAAACTGTGAAGACTGGATTGTCCAAAGGGAAGGTGAAAACCCGAGTACATGCTAGTAGTCTCTCAAAGCCTGTGAGACAACCAATAGCAAAGAAAAGGAAAGAGCCTGAACCTTCTGATTCTGATGAGGAATCAGAATTTGAAGTTGATGCTGAAGACATTTCTCTCAGAAGGAAACTCCCTTCAAGCAAAATGGCTAAAGTTCCTGAAGTCCCAACTGACAACATTTCTTTTCACCACCCTGAAAATGCCAACAGATGGAAGTATGTTTGTTTAAAAAGAACAGCCTTGGAAAGAGAACTGAACAATGGTGCCATGGAATGTAAGGAGATCATGGACCTAATCAAAACTGCTGGACTAATGAATATTGTGGTAAATTTTACCAACTGCTATGAAAATCTTGTCAAAGAATTCATAGTGAATTTGTCTGATGGATGTGCTGATGGAAGGTCAGCTGACTTTAAATGTGTCTATGTGAGAGGAAGAAAGGTTAATTTCTCTCCCTCTGAAATAAACAAATTCCTAGGAAGACCAGATGAGGCTTTCCCTGAACTAGAGGTTACTGACAACCAAGTATGCCAAACCATCATTGTAAATCAAGTCAAGAGCTGACCCTTAAAAGGCAAGCTGAATGCAAGCAAGCTAAGCATGAAATTTTCCATCCTGCACAAGATTGGTGCAGCCAACTGGGTTCCCACCAACCATAAATCAACCATCTCCACGGGATTGGGAAGATTCATTTATGCCGTTGGAACCAGGAGAAAATTTGACTATGGCAGGTATATCTTTGATCAAACTTTAAAACATGTTGGAAGCTATGCTGTTAAAGGCCCTATTGCCTTCCCCTCCCTCCTATGTGGTATTGTCCTTGCTCAGTATCCTGACATTCTAGTGGAAAGAGATACTGTATGCAAAAGAGCCCCTGCTCTTGGGTTGCACTATAAGCTATTTCAGGGAACTCATGTTCCTGACATTGTCATGACATCAGCTGAGACATCAACTGTCAAAACTCAGTCCAAGAAATCTGATGTTATAGCTGTGCTGAAGGAAACCTGCAAAGAGCTGGAGACAAGGAAAAGGACTCTTGAGAACCTAATTGCTAGACTAGAACAGGAGGAGACTGAAGGACAAAGAAGGGAAGAGGATGCTGCTGAAGATCAGCTTAATGCTGAAGATAGTGCCTCCTTTGAAGATGACAGTGCTTGAAGATCAGTGGAGTGTCAAGCTTGCTGCTGGTACCTGTTGCTGCAAGTGATTTCAGACTTTTTGTTGTTTTTATTATTCATTTTGGATGACTGTATAACCTAAAAGTACATGTATCTTTGGCCTATTTATGGCTAAAGAGGGGGAGAAGATTATGTGTTAATTATTCTTGGTAGACATTAATTTTTCCGCAGACATATTATTTCTGCTGCTCTCTATTCTCTGATTGTTTAGGGGTTTTAGCCAAAAATTTGCCAAAGGGGGAGTTTGTAAGTGTTTAGTTATTGGCATGTATTTTTGGTAAAACCAGGTGTATGAATGTCATGACTAATGTCATAACATTCTGGGTTTTTAGGTACTTTATGCAGAAAAAGAATGGCATACAGTAGCTGCTAATTATGAGTGTGTATCTGAGCATTTTGCAATGATCACATTTATTGCACTCTACCAAAATCAGTAAACAAGATTCTTATTGTCATAACCAATGTTAAGACATCCTGTACTGATCTAACAGTTAGGCAGTATTGTTAATTCTAAGATTTTTCAGGAATTTGGTTCATACATTCCAGAACAGAATCTCACGTGGACTTTAGGGTAACTTAGCTCAACCCTAATCTGGTTAATAAAGTCTTGTGACCAAGTCTTGAGGTTAACCCTAATTAACCCTAGCTTTTTGTGGAAGCCCTAACTGAAGAAACAACTGCATATATATTCAACAGGAAGGCTGTTGGTAAAGACAACTTTTTCACAAAAGATCAACAAGGGGCTGTATAGTTTTAACTACTGTAATCCAAGCAAGTATCATTGTGATAAGTGACTTGGAGTAGGTTTTGATTGTAAGGTTTGTGTATCACTCAAAGTTTTGAAGCACGAGTGTTTGGGTCACTTGATTAAAGCTTTGAAGTAAGGTCAAGTTAGGTTTATGTATCACTCAAAGCTTTGAAGCACGAGTGTTTGTGTTACTTGATTAAAAGCTGTGAAGCATAGTCAAATGTATGTTATGAAGAGTGTCTTCATAATTTCATTAGTCAATTGTTTAGTATCACTGCTGTGATTGAGGGGGAGTGAGTAGGAACTCAGGTTTAAGTTGAACTTAGATTGAAGTTGCATTGGGTAGGTCTTAAGTGAAGGAGATAAACTGGTTGGTTTGTTCCTGAATTAATATCTCTTATAGTGAATTTCCTCCCTGGCTTGATAGCCCCCAGAGTAGGTGTTGTTTCACACTGAACTGGGTAAACAATTGACTGTGTTCTTTACTGCCTTTTGTTTTACTGTCTTATAGAAAGTCAGATACGGTGTCATAACATTCACTGTGACATTGAGTATCTGCTGCCAGAATTTCAACTACATATATCATTGAAGAATAAGCACAATCTAGTTATAGTTACCCTTATATTTTTTGGTAAACTTCTATGAATGTCCACTGGTAGAAGTTATTGCATCAAGATATGAAAATCATGAAATTTTAAGCCAACTAATTTGAGATTTTTTATTTACACAAGTTTCTTCATGTTTGTTGAGTATCCTTGGAAAATTTGATGTCGTGCGAACAATCGCAAAAGAAAATTTTGTTTACTTTTTTAGACAGAGTGTGACATGCTAGGGGCAAATATGTTCTATTTTCTATTTCACTTGAGACTAAATCTTGTCATATATCCATCACTACCACATCTAGATGATAATTCTAATCAAACTATCACAAATATTTTTTTCCACACGCATCACATCAAGATAATGTCTGACTTATAGGCTAGAAGAATATGAAAGATTAAAAAAACACTCAGTGATATCTTTTTCCAGATATTTTTTTCTGCTCAAGACCTTTTTCTTCTTTCCAAAGACAATATTATTGTGTTTTTGTCTTTTATAAACTTCCTCCCTGATTAGCAGCTTTGGAGGGATATCAAACACCTGATATCCATTAAAAGTCTTATGCAATCTATAATATAGATGATTGAGTCTACGAAATTTTTAATGCACAAGATAAACAGTCATTATTTCATTTTGTAGTTGGTGGGAGCATGTATCATCTTCATATATATGACATGATTTATGTCCCTTAATAACGTAGCGATGAAAATTATCGTAAGTAGGAGAGTTATTGATTGGATAAAACAATTTGGCAAACATCTTAAATTATCATCCATATACACATCATGAACACCAACACCTTCCTCCCACAAAATTTTTATATATTAAAACAACATAGTTAAATAAACATCTATGTCATTCATTGATTGTTTTGGACCGAAAATAATCACGGATAACACAACCACATAGACAAGTTATAAAATTATGAGAAGAACAAGCCATGAAATATGGGTAATATTTATATATTTGCGCTATTTTGCACATATACTATTTTGGATAAATCAAAGTATTATTTATTCCAAAAAAATTATTTTATTTTATTCCAATTAAATTATATATATATATATATATATATATATATATATATATATATATATATATATATATATATATATATATATATATATATATATATATATATATATATATATATATATATATATATATATATATATATATATATATATATATATATATATATATATATATATATATATATATATATATATATATATATAATTAAAATTATTAAATTAATAAACATCAATAGTTAAGATTTAAAGTACAGAAATTAACCACTTATACTTCTGAAAAAATTTAAAGTTTAGTACAAAAATTACTCAAACAATGCTACATATTAGAAATGTATATAACACAATAAATATTAAAAAAATAGAGGCCTTTTTAATTTACTTTTACTCTTCTGCCGACCATTGTCTTCAACAACCATTAATTGATTTTGATTCTTATATTATCATAGACAGCTGTTTTATTTTTACTAAAAGTTATAACTTATTTAGTAAAATACCAAATAATAATATTTTATATAAAAGTGACAATTAGATTCAATCTAATTAAATATATCAACTATAAGGAGATTAATTCAAAGTGAGTGACAGAATATATTACTAGTATTCATGCTATTAATATTATAAGTTACTTAATGCATTGCATTTTAAAAAGAAACTGCCTTTACATGTCAGCATTTAGAAACTAGATAAGGAATGACAAAAACAATATTTATTATATATTTAAAAAATTATAATATTAAATTATGAAATGTTTAACACAAAATAAATACAAAAAATTACAAAATTTTAAAATGATTTTCAATCTTTTTTCACACATTATATTTTAAAATAATTTTGGAGTTTAAAACTAGTGTACTGTCAATGTAAAATATTTTATATATTTTATATGATCATTATATCACGACCTTTAAAAAAAATATTTTATATATAATTTAAAAACACAGTCAAACTTTTACAAAAGTTAATAATTATGATTCATTGATAATATAAAATTATTTTATACTTTAATATATTTTCATTAAATCTATAATTTTAACTCTTTTACCACACATTATCGTCAATAATATCATATGATCAATATAATAATTTCACCATTTTAATAAACAAAAAATTTAGTCACAATGCTTATATTACCCTTGACCATTGTTTTGATATTAAAACAAAATGATTTTAATATGCTATTTAGAAAATTCTTAAAAGCAAGCATTTTCTTTCTCAAAAGTTTTTCGTTTATAATCTAAAATAATTATTTTAAAGTTTTAATATTTAATATTTAATATTTATTGTATATGTTTTTCTAAAAATTATAGAAAAAAGTACATGGAAAATACTCCTCCAACCATATAAAAACTCAAATTTAACTGCGTGGACAATTTAACTAGAACCATTCTAAAGAATATATTAAACTCTTGATTAATTCTATTGTTGTTGTATAATGAGAGTAATATAAACATATTTATTGTAAGTTTCTGAATTATCAATGTACAGTTTATCTCATAGATGCTGAATAAATTAAGATATGTATAAAATGATAAAAGAGTGCCTTTTACAATGAATTTCCTACTATATAAATAATGTAAAAAGTGATTTGAAGTGAATCTCAATAAAATAAATATTTTAATGTATTGAAGAGGTATAACTTTTGAAAAAGAATTGGATTTAGATTTTCTTTTGTTAAATCTAAATTCGAGAGAAAATTTATTCTCTCAAAATTTGACTATAAAATGACCTCTTCACATTCATTTTATAATGTATCATTTCTTAGTTTGAAGTTTCAAACACATTCATCACTTTTTTCCCCTTCTTTTCTCTCTTTGAATTTCAATCATGTCAATGGAAAAGAAAGTTCGTGGTCGTCAAAAGATTGAGATGAAAAAGATGAGTAATGAGAGCAACCTGCAAGTGACTTTCTCGAAGCGTCGTAGTGGAATCTTCAAGAAAGCCAGTGAACTTTGCACACTTTGTGATGCAAATGTTGCTATCGTTGTATTCTCACCTGGTGAGAAGGTGTTTTCCTTTGGTCACCCACATGTTGATACAGTCATAGATCGTTATCTATCACATGTTCCACCTCAAAACGATGGCACCATGCCATTCATTGAGGCTCGTCGTAAAGCCATTGTGCGTGAGCTCAATAATAACCTCACTCAAATCAACGATACATTGGACATTGAGAAGAAGTGTGGTGGTGAGATGAGCCATTTGCGCAATGCAACTGAGTCTCAGTTTTGGTGGACTTGTTCTATTGATAGGATGAATAAGACTCAACTTGAATTATTCAAGAAGGCTTTGGAAGAATCTAAGAAGCTTGTTGCACAACATGCTGAAAAATTTGTAATTCAGTGTGTACCTATGCAAACTATTCCAATTTTTGTTGAAAATGGATCCAACTCTAACATTACTTTCCATCATCAAGGAAATCCTCAACAAACTCATTTGTTTGGTTTCAGCAATATAGGTGGAAGTGGCGGATATAAATCCTCTAGATTCTTTTAATCTAATGGCTTAGCTCTGTCTTAGATGTCCTTATGAATATTTATTTTTCATGTTGTTTTAATCATTTTCAATTAGAACAAACAGGTTTAATTAGTCTCATATATGGGACTTAGTTAGGACTGAAGTTCAATGTTATCTGAATTTTTAGTTTCATGTTGTATTATGTATTGTTCAAATAAGGGACATCTTATTTATTTATATTTCACTATCTCTCCTAAATTTTATTAATATCTTAACATTCAAAGAATCAATTTTATTCTTCATTGTTTATGTCTTGAAGATTTGGGGCAAATTTATCAAAAGGATTCACGGTATATATGCGATTTTAATTGTAATTTATTATGAGAGTAGTTTTTTCTGATCTGTTTGAAATGTATCTCTCAATCTAAATATTTATTCATAAAAAGAAAACTCATGACATAAACATGTTCCATTTAATAATTTAAACTAGCAGCCTTCTTAAAATTTGATAATTTAACTCAAGTGTTAAAAAAATACTTCAAGACATAAACATGTACCATTTAAAAGTTTGAATGATAAAATATTACATTCACATCTGAAATCCCTATTCTCTCTGCGTATGTCAATATTGATTGGAATGTGTGATTTAAGTTTTTTGAGGGTGTAGTTCTAGATTGCTGTTGGACGATACTGTTTTGTTGATAAATATTCGTCTTTCTAAGATTTGAGGGTGTGGTCCATTCGGTGATTTTTGCGGTGCTCATAGATTAAAGAATGTTCTAACTCATTTTTACTAAATCGGTTTGTAATATATGTGATAATAATATGTGATTGAATACTTAATTTCGTTAATGAATTTGTATTTAAATTATGAATGATAAATAACATTATATTTTATTAATAAATTTGTCTTCAAATTATAAATAATAAATATTATGATTCTTATTATAAAAATATAAAAATAAAAAAATAAAATAGTTTTAAAATACAATACTTTCCCTTATCAACCAAATCTATTTGTAATTAAAATTTTCCACCTCTCCTCCTTTTTTATATTTTGAATCAAACGTACATACATAAATAAATTAAATCCTTGTCATCTCCACACTTTAATAATTTTTTTTTCATTTCTCTTCTTTTGATTGAACCAAACAGATCATAATATTCTTCCAAAAACCCAAATTTAATATATAATAATTTGGTTTAAAATCAAATCTTCTTCACTTGATTTTTTTTTATTTTTTTTTATTTGACTATTATTCTATCAAATCTAATATTTTCAAAAGTCTCTTTAGTTCTATTCAAAAATATTCGTTAGTTTGAAAAATAAATTATTTCTCAATTCTTTCAATAAATTATACATTTTTATAAATAATTATTGAATTCACTTTAATAATGTTAAAATTTAAAAGATAAATTGAATCAATTTTATTGAAAACCAAAAATTCATAACCAGCTTAAAAGCAAGTATTTCTTCTCGATCTCAATAAATTGTCATTATTGAAATGTTAGAGGAATTTTTAATTTAAGACTTAAATAGTATTTTGGTTCTTGTACGTTGTCGAATTCTTATTTTTCGTCCCTGTATATATTTTTTTTTGAAAATAATTTCGGAATGTAAAAATTATTTTGGTTTTAGTCCCTAAAATTAAAATCCGCAGGAAAATTCAAAGGAAAATCCGCAGAAAAACTATATTTTTCTGCTTATTTTAATTCTAGGGACTAAAACCAAATGAAATATAACATTTAAGGACTTATCTAAAAAAAAGATATGGGGACGAAAAATAAAAACTCGACAACTTACAGGGACCAAAAGACTATTACTTTAATTTAAATACTAGATGATACTTAAGTATATTGAAGGTGCGAGAAACATAAGAGAATGAGGTTTGAATTGAGTTTCTAGAAATAAAATATTTTCGAAACCAAACCCTTGAAGTTAACACAAGAACAAAAATAAATGAACATGCTTATTTTATCCTGAATCACTGTTAACTAAGTTAATGCACTCCATCCACTAAAGTAATTTGCCTTTTTTAACAAGGACTTAATCCATTATAACCAAACTGATAACAGACACAAACAAAGACTAACCGTCAATGTTTACAACCACAAAGACTAACCGTCAATGTCTTCTTTAGAATTCAGACTAAAACCCTAGTCTCTCAAAGAACAATCAACTCACTGTTAAATCAAGTTAATGAACAACAGTTCCTTGCTAGTAAGTTTACAAACAAATGTTCCTTACTTTACAAAACTTTACAAAAGATTTACAATGATATTTTAGCAGTGTTTTAGCAAAATTAATCAACGCTAATTCGTTGTTTTCCAATTCATCCAAGTAATTCTTTTATAGCCAAAAAGAAATATGTTATAGTGTAAGATTTCAAACTGTCTTCTTGCAACAGTCAGTGTGAGTGGTAGATAACATCGTGTCAGTAGTACAATCCTTGCGTCATAAAATCAGAATAGTGGACGGAGGTGGTCTTGTACTATTTCTCACACAAATTATTTTGACCTTATTTTCCAATCTTCGGAAGCTTCAGAATATATAAGAGTTTAAGCATCCTTTAGAAGAATCAAAAACCTTGTCTTCGGAACCATGTCTTCAGAACTTGTTCAGCAGAACCTTGCTTGTCTTCAGAGTCTTGAACATTTGGTCTTCAGAGTCTTGTCTTTAGAACCTTTTCTTCAGAATCTTCAAAACTTGTTCAATAGAGCCTTGTCTTCAGAACTCGGTCTTCAGAACCGTTGATCTTCAGAATCTTCAGAACTTGTTCAGCAGAACCTTGTATTCACAATCTTTAGAACCTTGGAGCAAGAGAGCTTGGAATATCCAGAGCTTGATAACCCTTCAGAATCTCCACTATCAGAGTCATAGTCAGAAGCTTTAAAACTAACGTTAGGGTTGGTTATCTCTTCTACTCTCTCCTATCTTTAAGTTTGTCCTTGAGGGATCACCAAGCACCCTGATTGTGTATCTTGTATATATGTGTTTTATATTTTTTACTGACCTTTAACCAAAATCCAAAAACATGTCTTGTTTATTTTGTTTCTTTTAGAAGACAGGGTCCACGATCAAGAAATCCAGGTGATGGTTCTCCAATTAGGGTTATGGGTTATTCATACCAAAGACTGGTTCTCAAGGGCCTATTTTTTAGAGTGGTAATCTATAATCTTAGGTCACACTATCCCCAAGCTTCATTCAGCATAGTTAAGGTGAGTTTGGTTGCTTAAATCTCAAAACTCTTCGAGATAGGTTCATGTGTTTATTTCCATGCCTTCTCTGACGAGTAACCTCAAGTTCTGACAAGTGTGAGAATGATTTAATCAATATTTCATCATCTCAAGTTCATATGTGCTTAAGAGTTCCTTGGGTTGTGGATAAAGATAAAGTTTGCGAGGTGGTTCAAAGTGGGTTTGACCAAAAGTCTGTTAGAACATAGTTTGGTTCTACATCTTAGTAATAGTTTTGATGATAACAAATACATGTATATATATATATATATATATATATATATATATATATATATATATATATATATATATATATATATATATATATATATATATATATATATATATATATATATATATATATATATATATATATATATATATATATATATATATATATATATATATATATATATATATATATATATATATATATATATATATATATATATATATATATATATATATATATATATATATATATATATATATATATATATATATAAAGAACAAATATGCTCTCTAATAATGTATTTAAATATGCAGAGAAGTACTGATAAAAATTGCATAAAAGATGATAAGAGATTTACATTTTGAAGCTCTGATTAGACACAACATATAAACTTAGAAGAAAATCCATGTAACACGCTCAATAGAAGAAACTCTGATGTTATAACTTCTGAAGCACCAACACTGCAAGTAAAATTCTGATATTCTGATAATTGAAGTTCTATAAGAACAAAAGAAGTCTCAACAAACTCATCTATACTAAAGTTCTAAAGACTCAGCACTTAAACTCAAATTATACTCTGATAAGTAAATACTCTGAAAAGTGTAAAGAAGCTTCAATGTGTCTTTCTCTACAAAGTTTTAATCATATGGAAACTCTGAGGATCCACAGTCTCAACGAGGTAATATTCTCATTCTGATAAGATCTCAAGGAAGCTTCAACACATTCCAAAGAAGCAAGTTCTGATGCGTTACAATTCATTCATTATAAATTAAAGAGTAACGACTGGAACAAAACAAGATATGTATTTTTTGAATGTGCATTGACAACACTTTATCAACCATCCAAAGATAGTTTCTTATGTCTCCAACGATCCAATTCACTTCCTCTATATAAAGAAGACTGAAGATGAATAAAAAATAACACGACTGTGCATACAAAAAGAAATATCTTTACTAGCTTTCTCTTGTGCTTTAATCTTGTGTATACATCATTATTGTGATATGTTTTTTTAGAAACACTATTTGTACACATCTTTATTGATTTATATTTTATAATACTTTGATAAACCAAGTTGTGGTTGAGACTCAAGTAGACATTGACGGTAGTCATTGTGATTGTGTAATCAAAGTTTTGATTTATGGATTAAGACCTCGTTTGAGAGAGGCGAAACCACCTTGGAGGGTGGACTAGAGTAGTTTGAGTTCAAACGAACCAGGATAACCAAATGTTTCATACTGTTTTAATTTTGAAAACCCGAATTGAAACCCCTCTTTCTTATGTTTTTCTATCCTTCAAAGTCAACATTTTCAAGTTTGAGTTCAAACGATCATAAGTTCTTCATTATTAAATATTTTTGGGTGGTTCTTTTCGCATATGATTCCTTTTAACATCCTCTCCAACTTCTCTTTACAAGTCAATATTTAATTATGTTTATGAGTCCATCAAAAGTTTGAGTCAATTAGAGGTCATTTTGTGACTTTGACCTAATTTCAAGTGACTTTTGTCCGACTTCTAAAGATCGTAACTTCTTCAATTTTAATTATTTTGAGATAATTCTTTTTGCAACATGTCACATAGAATGTTATCTACATGTTCTCTTTATGAATCAAGAACAAATTGTGCTTAGAAGGCCGTGATATTTTTTGAGACGTTATAGGTCATTTTTTACTTATAATGTCCTTAACCTCTAATTTCAAATCCACGCCATGGCCACTTTCTTAAGACGTTGATTTCTTGCATTGAGTTTTTTAGGCACCAAGTTCTTGAATTTTTTTTTAAACCATGTGATTCAAATTAAGGTTGGAAGAAAAGGCAAGAGGATTACTTGGAATTCAAGATATAAGCTTAATTTCGTTTATGTGAATTATTTTTAATTCAAAGGCAAGGCATTTATCATTTATTCAAGACATGCAATTCAAATTCACGATGGAGGGAAAATAGAAATTTCAATGTTTGAATTTGAAGAAAGGCTATTACATGTTCAAGAATTCTAATTACTTCATCTTATTATCAAAAAGTTCAAGGAATTCATAATTTGAAAGTGGGATTTGGATCTAAACATGATTTGTTGTATTTTCGATACTTTGTTTCTCAAATTACAAGTTGATTCAAGAATTTTAAACCTAAGCTCCAAGTCATGTTTCACTCAACATAAAGAAGGTAATTTGTTGTGCTATCCATGCCATACAAGATAATTCAAGATTTATTTTGGTTTAAACTTGAAAAAGTACTTCATTCAAGTTTTTTAATATATTCAAATTTTAATTTCATTGTTTCAAGATTCAACATCCTTCCACTTTTAAGACAAGGAAAATATCAAGTTTTCTATGTCATACAAGATAATGCAAGTTTCTTTTGACCAAGTTTTTCAAAATTACAAGAGAAGAATACAAGTTTCATACAAATTTCCAATCATGTTCAAAGTTTTCAAGTGTCCTAAAGCCTAATTTGCAAAGTTGCAAGATAATTCTAATTCTTGGTTTCTTCTAAAGGGCTTCTTGAATCAATCTTTGCTTCATGATAAGCTTCGATGTTCTTCAATCACTCGTGAATCCTCTAAATTCTTGTGAATCCTTCAAAGATCCCTGTTCCTTAGCCTCAGTTTATTCATTTTCCTTCAAGGTCTCAACTTTGTGCTCATCACATGGAGAAATAAACAAATAGAGGGGGTTAGCAATATTCAAAAGCCATAAGAATAAGTCCAACAAAAGGTTTCATTCCATAATTTCCAAACAAAATTCATCATGTTTCTAAATCCCATCAAGCATCAAAGAACTTCAAAGCATTACAACAATTAAACCACAATTTCAGTTGAATCTAGTAGCCCAAGTATGATTAATTGGTCATCTTTAACCCAATACCTATGAAACTTATTGTTAGGAGACTTTGATTTTATCAATCCTCTAATGAGTTTTCATTATCTTTGGTCTAAGATCATCATTCAATCATCTTTGATCATACTTTGTGACTATTAACAATTAATTTACTAACCATTAACAATTAACTTTACTTTACGCCTTTATGTTACACATTTTATTTTATGCCTTTACTTTTATGCACTTTTATCTTTAGTATTTACATCTCAAGCAATTTACCTTATGCTCACTTGAGCATTTATTTTTATGTCATTTTATCTTTTCTCTTGAGCTTTTATTTTATTTTGAAGACACCTAATAACAAACTTGAACATTAAAAGACTTAAGACTCTGTATGGGTTATTGGTTACTATTCTTGGCATTTTATAGTTCCGGATCTCGTGGACTTAGGATTAGAAGCTTTGATACTTGGAGACCTTGATACATTTGGACCTTGTGTTGCTTCATTGTTATTTTGCTTGTATTGGGAAATCTACTGTGTGCAAGTGTTATTCTATTGGCCTTAAGTGATCTATAAAACAGAACCACAAACACCCAACCACAGTCACCAACACAATACAATTACACCCACATGCCCCACAACCAACCACAATCACCACCTCAGTACCAATACCCCCATATGCCTCACACCCAACCGCAATTTCAATCACAATACCAACATACTCGCATACCCCACACACAATTTAAGTCTTCTGCATGTCCCAATATGGGCCCCTCAACATCCAACCGTAACCCTGATCTGGGAATGTCTGAAGATTATGAACCAACCGACCAAACTTACCATCAATCACAATATCACCAAACCACCCAACATCCTCAATACCAAACACCCCAAGATCCATTTCATTTCTACCCCCCGTACTCAGACGACCAATGCTACAGACCAACCATGGAACCCCACCCACCGCCAACACGACCAAACTTTAAGGATATAGGTAACCGACTGTACCAAAGTGGATCTTCTAGATATGGAGATCTGACTGATTTCATGGATCCGGAACGCATTGACTTCGCTGGGCCATCGACCCTGCCGCAGCAGGAAACGAGACGAAACCCAGCACGGGAAAGGCGAGGACGGGGATGCGGAATCGGGGGTCATTAACGGGTTCTAGGGGACCGCTGATTAATCTGTTTTTTTTATGTAATAGTTATGTCTGTAATCATATTTTGTAAATAAAAAGTCAATTTTGTTGATCCTATATCGAATACGTAATGCACCGCATTGGAAAAAAACGCGAAAATTTCCCTAGCAAATGCACTAAGGCTCCATCTCACTTGGCTTAGGACAAGCCCTAAGCACATAGGCGCCAAGTGAGATGGCGCCTCCCCTTAAAAAGTAGGTGTAGGCGCCAAATAAGATGGCTCCTCCCTTGGGGAGTCTTCTGAAACATAGTTATTTGCGATTTTTTTTCCGAAACATGGTTATTTGCGATTTTTTTTAATACTTGGTTATTCCAAAAAAAAAAATTTCTAATTTAGACATGCATGTAGTCTTCGATGTTATTATTATAGCAATTTGTATCAATTTAAGTGTGTATGCATTTCTCCATTTATTTGAGGATTTGGTCCCCTTTGTAAAATGAGTTTGGAAAATAGTTTAAATGTTTGTATTCATGTATATTTGTCTATTTACTTGAGGATTTAAGAATGGAGTGGAGGAATTGATTGGTGGTTCTAAAATACACCAAAGTGTTGTTGATGCATTAAGTGGTATTTTTTGTCCATATTTTAAATTCAAGAATTGTGTTAGGGAATAAGCATTTTGGGTGGAGAAACTTTTGTATAAATATGGATTTATGGAAGATTATTTAAATGGAATCATTCATAGTGATAATCAATATGCACATAGTAGTTAAAGAGATTGGAAAACTAGAAATTCATTTCTCTTCCTCTTTGTGTATTCTTTATGTGTTGAGTTTGTACATGTATTTACTCTGAACTTATGTATATTTGTCGCCCATGACGTTATATTAAACTTGTTTTACAAATATTTATCGATTGTTGTCCTGGATTTTTTCTTTGTTCTAGGGATTTGAGTTGTTATAGACATATACTGCTTAGATTCTTATCTAGGATGATTATCTGTTAGTTTCTGAACTCTAGAGATAGATTTAGAGCTGACATCTACTTGGGTATCAGAGCTTAATGTCTCTATGTGGTTGTGCTGTACTGAGAGATCGTCAGTGCGATTACATAAGTTGTCTTCTGTGTTGTATAATGAGATTAATATAAACATATTTATTGCAAGTTCCTGAATTATCAATGTACAGTTTAAATATATAGACATATTTATTGCAAGTTCCTGAATTATCAATGTACAGTTTACCCCATAGATGCTGAATAAATTAAGATATGTACAAAATGGTAAAAGAGTGCCTTTTTTTTACAATGAATTTCCTACTATATAAATAATGTAAAAAGTGATTTGAAGTGAATCTCAATAAAATAAATATTTTAATGTATCGAAGAGGTATAACTTTTGAAAAAGAATCGGGTTTAGATTTTCTTTAGCTAAATCTAAATTCGAGAGAAAATTTATTCACTCAAAATTTGACTATAAAACGACCTCTTCACATTCATTCTATAATGTATCATTTCTTAGTTTGAAGTTTCAAACACATTCATCACTTTTTTTTCTTTTCTCTCTTTGAATTTCAATCATGTCAATGGAAAAGAAAGGCCGTGGTCGTCAAAAGATTGAGATGAAAAAGATGAGCAATGAGAGCAACTTGCAAGTGACTTTCTCGAAGCATCGTAGTGGGATCTTCAAGAAAGCCAGTGAACTTTACACACTTTGTGATGCAAATGTTGCTATCGTTGTATTCTCACCTGGTGAGAAGGTGTTTTCCTTTGGTCACTCACAACTTTCTCTCAACTTTCTCCAAACAAATTTTATAAAGAAATCTAAAAATAAGAAGAACAAATAGGGCCAACTATTAGTACTCACAACTGTAGCACTCGATATAATGGAAAATTAATTTGAATGTCGTTTTGAGTGCAAAATTATTTATGGAATTTGATTACGGTTTTGAATACTGTAATATGTTAAATTCTTCATATAATTATGGTTGTTTTTATTTGAATTGTTGTGTGCCAAATAATAATTGTTTATTTATTTTAAATATTTCTTTTACACTTTGGAGACATACTATAATAATTTATTTTGAGAATAAATTGTATTTTAATATCACATTCTCAAAATTGTGTCCAATATTTTATAGAGATTTTTTAATTTTTATTGTGACATCTTGATAGTATGTGACATTATAGATATCGTTTTGTTTTGATTTTATAATAAGTTGATTTGTTATTTTATTTTATTTATAGAATGAAATTATGATTTCATTTATGACCAGAATAATTTTTCGATAAGAATATTAGATTGTTTTAATATTACATTCTTAATTTTTAGATTCAAGATTTATTTGTGAAATTTATGTAAATATTCTATATTAATTAAATTGAGAATTGTGCACTATTTTATATAATATATTCTCAATATTTTAGTCTAAAATATTTGATGTAAAATTTTGTTTGATAGTGTTCTGGACTGGACCCATCTTGACCCAACGTGTAAATAAAGGTCCAGATCCAAACAACTCCTCGCGGAATACCCACAATCAGTACATCACCAAAACGTGCCCGACCACAAATTACATCTATTACGCCCGCCGTTGTCCTCGACGAGCAATGTCCCCGATCAATGGAGTTCCAGCTCGAGTCCAGCTCGAGCACCCTCTCCGTAGGGCAGATTCCGTCCACTATGACCGTTATGGAATCCTCAAAGTTCCGGAAAGACCGCGTCTTCGTCCTTTCTCATTCTTCACAGACCACCACCCAGGAAGGGGACCACGTGTGGGTCCCCGCTGCACACTTAGAACCTGGCAGTTCCCTCATTGGGCCAGTTCTGGTCAGCCCAATGAGGGGACCTTGGCCCAGTGCTAGGGGCTATAAATACCCTCCGTTCCAAGAGGGTTAGATATTCATCTATTACACACCTATACACTTTTTTCCTGCCCATTCCGTCTCTCATTTTAGCATCAGAGTGTCTTGCAGGTACCCCCCCCCCCCCCCCCCCCCACCTTTCTCAAATCCAGTTCGAGCAAGCCGTGACGGTCCAAGTCTGATCAGGTAAGATCAGTGGCGCCGTCTGTGGGAAACTAGCTTCCCCGTCTTACAAACTCTCAAAGACCAAAGCTAAAAACCATCTTCCACCGTCATGGCTGACCAGACTCGGGAAGACCAAAACGTCCGCGTCGTCGATGCCAACAACAACCTCGCAGACAAGAACAGAATCCCCGACAACACCGGCAACACCAGCCATAATACACTCCCCGGGGGCGTCATCCCCGGGCCCTCAGGCAACCGGGACGGAGCTACAGCCTCATCTTCTTCAGTCCCCCCTCCACTCGAAGAAGACAATACGGCTCCCCCAAACTATCTAGCTGCCCAATTTCAGGAGGTCCCTGTCCCCGCTGGGGCAGATGCCACGACCAGAGCACTGTTCGCGGCAATCAATCAAACCAACTAACTCATATTTGCCCAGGGGGAAAGATTGAGGGCGCTAGAGGACGACAGAAGACCCCCGAGGAGACACAGGAGGCCTCAGACCCCGCCTCCTCGAGTAACAGAGGTACGTCTCCCGTCTCCCCCGCGGAGACAATACAGAGACACCTCCCGAAGCCCATCACCCCGACAATCGGGGAGACGACCCCCCTTGGAGAGGCAACCCATCATTGAAGCCGGAGGGCGCAACCAAGGCCCCTTACGACAAGAAAGAAGACACCCTGGAGACAGGCACGGGGGGGCGGACCAACGAGCGCTCCGCTCGAGGGACATCCAGCACGATCAGGACCGTCGTGCCCGACAATACCTCAGGTCCCCGTCCCTTTCCCCAGAATGAAGTGATGAGGACGACCCCTGCGGTCCCTTATCACAAGCCATCATGGAGGCTCCAATTTCCCCGGGCATGGAGAAGCCCCCTCAACTGAAAGAATACGACAGAGTTGCTGACCCAGTCGACCATATAGACGGGTTCGAAGCTATGATGCACTACCATAACGTTGGGGGACCCATCAAATGCCAATTGTTCCCCACGACCCTCAGGAAAGCAGCAATGGATTGGTAAAAGGGTCTCGCCCCGGGGTCAATTACCTCGTGGGGAAACTTGAAAAACCAATTCATAAGCTCGTTCACCGCGTCGCAGTGACATCCAAAGACTGAAGCGGCGCTCGAGGCTATCATCCAGAGACAGGATGAAACCTTGGGAGAATTCATCAACCGCTTCAATCGTGAAGCCATCCAGGTCCCCTGCGCGGACAACATGAAAAGATACTTGCTGGAGAGGGGACTCCTCCCCGGCACAGAGTTTAGAAAAGCAGTGGGCATCAAACTGCCCCGAACGTTCGATGCTATCCTCGAGAAGGCCAGGGCCTATATGGATTACGAGGAAAGGGAAGCGGTCAACAGAGCTCGTGATCCCAGAACTCGCGGATCCAGCAGCAACCCGCGCCAAGAGGTCGCTCCTCCTCGACGAGCCGGGGAAAAAAAGAAAGGATGACGGACCCCGGGAAGCCCGAGAACAGAGAGGACCCTCGGGGCATTTCACATAATACACTCTGCTCACGGCTTCCCGCGAGCGTATCTTGGCGGAGTGTGCCAGCACAGATTTCAAAGATGGCGGCGTCAAGCGCCCTCGACCAGCTCCTTCCAAGCCCGGGGTGGACAAGAGCAAATACTGTCAGTACCATAGGAGCCATGGTCATCTGACGGAGGACTGCGTCCACCTTAAGGACACCATCGAGACCCTCATAAAAGGGGGAAGACTCGCCCAATATCGAGGAAACGATGCTTCTCGTCGCGACGCCCGGGAGACAAGAGAGCCGGAGGTGGATGCCCGACCGTCTGACGAGTCGGTCCCCATCCAGACTGCCTTCTCCGTCACAAGACCTGAGGACTTCTACGTCCCCGAGCACTTGCAAGAGTCGTTGTCAACACACAGCAGGTGGGAGAAATTTCCCTCCGCCATGGTCATCAATGGTGGAGGATTCCACGACCTAACCATAAATTCGGCCAAGAGGAAGTTGGATGAACTGGTCGACTCTACACCTCCTCAGACGGTGACTTTTGAAAGGGTGAAAGGTAGGTCGGAGCCTATCACCTTTTACCTCGAAGAGCTCCCCGGAGGAGCCCCCAACACGGTCATTCCTCTGCTAATAAGAGCGAGAATGGCTAATTTTGACGTACACCGCATTCTCGTCGACAAAGGAAGTTTCGTTGACGTAATGTACAGTCAACTATTCCGGACCCTACAGCTCGACGACTCACACCTCTCACCTTATGTGGGGTCGGACCTACAGGGCTTCAATGGCTCGACCTCCAAACCTTGGGGATACGTCGAGCTCATGGTTACCTTTGGCGAGGACACGACGACGAGGCAGGTCAAGGTGCGCTTCCTCGTTATCGACTGCCCGTCCCTCTACAACTGCATCCTAGGAAGACCAACACTGACGAAACTGACTGTGGTACCCTCTACCGTCCACTTGAAGATGAAGTTTTACACCAAGAGGGCACGGGTCGCCACCATCCAAGGGGACCTAGCCGCTGCTCGAAGGTATTTTAACGGGGCATCCAAGGGACGTGACACGGTCGACACTGGGACAAGGCCCGCCAAGAGACCAGCGACGACACGACTAGAGCCCGAGAAGACAGAGCCCGTCAAGGAAGAAGAACAGAGAGCTCCCCCAAAGGTCGACTCCATAGCCTTGGACACCCGTTTCGACCAGGATGAGCCTTCCAGCCGCGAGCAAGTCCCCCTCCGACCAGTCCTGGACGGGGACTTTGAGCTCGGCCCCCTCGGCGAGGACCCAAGCAAAGGAGTGAAGATCGGTACCAACCTTCCCGACCTGGCAAGGAAGCATATCAAAGACTGCTTGCGCGAGAATGCTGACTTGTTCGCGTGGAGCGCCGCTGAGATGCCCGGACTCGACCCCGAGGTCGCCTGTCACCGTCTCGCCATAGATCCAGCCGCTAAGGCAGTAGTACAACATAGACGTAGGCAGTCTCCGAAGAAAACGGAGGCTGCTGAAAAAGCTGTAAAAGACCTCTTAGAGGCAAATTTTATTTCTGAAGCCCGGTATTTAACCTGGCTGTCAAACGTTGTATTAGTCAAAAAGAATATTGGAAAATGGAGAATGTGTGTTGATTATACCGACCTCAATCGGGCATGCCCGAAGGATGCTTTTCCTTTACCGAACATAGACATGCTGGTCAACAACTCGACCGATTACAAAATACTGTCGTTCATAGATGCCTATTCAGGATATAATCAAATCCCAATGGCCATGAGCGACAAGCATTGCACTGCCTTCATGACCAGCTCGGGCAACTATTACTACAACGTAATTCCCCTTGGTCTAAAAAACACAGGGGAAAAATACCAATGTATGATGAACAGAGTGTTCCATAACCAAATCAGGGACATGCTCGAGGTTTACATGGTCGACATGATCGTCAAATCCCGAGCAGACACCGACCATGCAGCCCACCTCAAAGCGGTCTTTGCCCAAGCAAGACAATGTAAGATGAGGTTCAACCCCGAGAAGTGCACATTCGAGGTCAAGGCAGGGAAATTCCTCGGTTTTTACCTGACAGAATGAGGAATTGAAGCCAATCCCGACGAGTGTAGAGCCTTCTCTGACCTCCCGACACCCACGTCGAAAAAATAAATACAAGTAATGAACGACATGCTCACCTCGTTGTCCTGCTTCGTCGCGAGATCTGCTCAGCACGCCCTCCCCTTCTTCAAACTCGTTCGTAAAGAGGCAGCCTTCGAATGGACCGAGGAATGTGAACAGGTATTGCGCCACCTAAAACAAAGCTTATCCCAACCGCCCTTACTGTCTCGACCAGTCGACCGGGAACCTTTGTTCTTATACCTGGCCGTCTCGAACGAAGCCATCAGCGCAGCTCTCATCCGCGAGACCACCGACGGGCAGAAACCCGTTTATTTCACGAGCAAAGCCCTACAAGGGCCCGAGAGCAGATGCCAACAGATAGAAAAAGTAGCTTTAGCCCTCGTCAACACGACGAGGAGACTCAGACAGTATTTCCTGGCTCACACGGTCATAGTACGAACCAACCAACTAGTAAAACAACTCTTAGGTCGACCTGACACGGCGGGTCGAATGTTGAAGTGGTCCTTGGAACTCTCCGAGTTCGACATTCAATACGAGAGAAGGAAAGCTCTAAAGGCACAAGCCCTGGCCGACTTTGTCGCAGAAATGACTGCTCACAACCCGCTCGCAGGGAAATAGCACAAGTGGACCATCTTCGTTGACGGAGCTTCTAGCTCATCCAGAAGCGGCGCGGGGGTCCTCCTAGAAAATGAGGAGGGCGTAGTGATCAAGCAAATCAGAGAATTCTTCCAGGGCAGGGACCAACTGGAAGTCTTAAAAGGTGAAGCAATTGTACAAGGGATCATAAAACTGGGTCAAAACACTCATCAGTTGTTGGTCCCATTTTGAAGTGACTAAACCGAGAAGAGAACCATGCCTCTGGATGAAGGAAGTAGTGTTTGGAATTCTGTCAACCAACTCTTTAAGCAAATCAGGTGGGTGAACAAAGTTGAGCGGATAGTGTTCCTTCGCACAGGCATCATGATGTCCTACAAAACAGAGCAAAGGTGAAACCCTCTTGTCATTGAAATAGGTCAGTACTTATGCAGGATGCATGCAATGGTATGATGGTATGATGTTATGGTAAAGCACACCACAAGTATTCACAAAGGCAAACATGATAAGGCACACAATTCACACCAGACAGCCCTTAGAGTTTAGGCCAGCATGAAGTTCAGGTACTTCCCTCTTTCAGTTTCGTTGGTTAAGACATGTCCTATCAAAAGTAATTGGGTTCTAGAGGATCCCAATATCATTGACTATCCTCAATCGGTCATAACTCCAGCGTCGCAATCTTTTCTTGCGGCCAGAACCATCACGAGAGTTTAGCCTCAATGGGTGTAGCATACTGCTACTGTTCTATGGCCAAGTTGGGTCACATTAGGGTTCTAAGGTCGGTTGGTGCTTAATGACTCCTCAGAAGACCCATATTCTCCTCGTTGAAACACAAGGGATATCGGTACAGACCAAGGTGCCACACCAACGTAGCCACTGCTTCACCCGTGTCGGTCTACGCCGGACAGGTCCCTCACAGCTTATGCTACCTAAAAGGGTATCCCCAGATCCGAGTTAGGATCTATGAAACTCCGATGCAAAGCCCACAAATATAAAGCAATCAAAGCAAAGCAATTGAAAACATAAGTATGATCTAATCCTAAGGTACACCTCACTTTTCAATATCCCCAGCAGAGTCGCCAGTTCTGTGATCGGTGGAAATAGAACTGACTGTTTTTAAGCTGGTTTCACGAAATGTCGCGGTAAGCAAGAGTCGCCACCGTCTTTTATATTCTCCAACCTGGAAAGGACAAAAGCACAACAAAATTCCTTCTTTGAGAATGTTTCTCGGTTCGGGAGGTAGATTTATAGAAAGGGAATGTGTTAGCACCTTTTCTATCCGTGGTTATCCACGGGCTCTTAGGTACTTGCTCTTATGTTTTCAAAAATTTGTTTGCTTTTCAAGTGTGTGTGTGGGTTTTGAAAAAGTTTTGTTTGAAAAATTTCTAAGTAACTCTTGTATCTGTCCTCAAGAGTGTATGAAAAATTTGTTTGAAAACTTTTAGAAAGTGTAGGTGTGAAAAGTATTTTGTTTGTTTTTGAGAGAGCAAGTACCCATGAGAATCTACCTACTCTAAGGAATTAGGCTGTGTAAGGGTCCTTTAGATAGTGCTATCCCACCATTGAGAGGTAGGTAGCACCATCGTTGGAGTTGTTCGGGTCAATTCGATTATAGGGACATGTGTGGTCACCAAAGCAATGGTAGGACACCTTAGAAGTAACCATAATGTCTTAGATCCTTTTATCTGAGGCAACCGTTTCGAGGCAACTGGATCTTAGACAGGAGGGCAACCTCTAAAACACCCTATACTTGACGACCACGTTCGAGGCAACCAGTGAGGCGTACCCTAGGAGTGGCATGTGCTTTGTGTGTTGTTTTTCAGTTAATGTTTTGTACATGTTATTTGTGAGCTACGGATTGATTTTATTTACATACATTCTTGCAGGCATATTAGCAGTTAGGGGTGTAGAAAATAAATTGCGGAAATGTAAATCTAGCTATTACAAGGCGCGGGTCTATACATCGCCAAAAAAACAAAAACCCGTTTTAAAAATAAAGTGCGAGAAAAGTAAATAAAGTGGTAAAAACCTAATTAACTATTACATATCTGGAGACAGTTACATAAATAATCAAAATAAATAAATACGCGCGAGTAGAAATTTAATCGGGAACGTCCTAAGGGTTTTGACCCTTTTAAGAAAGGAATTGAATTTTTGTCCCTTTTTGTAATTAATGAAATTAAAACTAATAACTAACTAATTAATTAATTAATTAAAAGAAACAAAAGTTTTTTTTGTGTTTTTAATGAAAATAAAATAAAAGGAATTAAAAGAAGAAAAAAAAACCTAGTTCTAAATTTATTTTAGTTGTTAAAAGAAAAAGATTAAAGTTGCCTATTTAAACTAATTAATTAATTATAATTTATTTACAAGATAAGTTAATAAATAATAAAATGTTTTTTTTTTTGATTTTTTTATGAAAAATATTAATTATGTTAATAATACTAATAATTAATAAAAAAAGGAATTATAAAAGAAAAGAAAAATAAAAAGATAAAAAAGGAATAACAAAACCAAGGGGGGTTTGGGCCAAATTGGAGGGTTTTGTTAGCAAGCTGAAGCCCATTTGCCTTCAAGCCACGTTGACTTCTTGGATCTGCTGAGCTGGCTTTGACTGAGAAACATGGTGGTCATCCATCCCATGGCCATTAGATTGATCTTTGAGGCCACTTGGCGCCCTGGTGTGTGAGGTTTATGGTGCTCACCATTTGGAAACCTACACAAGAACGCATTAGAAAAAATAACATGGAATTATGGGGGGACCTGGGAATCGAACTCAGGTCCCAATGGTTGATAGACAACGCATTCACCACTGGGCCATGTGCCTGTAATTGTTAATAAAATAAGCAATGAAATTATTATGTAAATAACAACGCGTATGCTGAGAAAACAAACAAAGCACGCCCTTATTTGAACGGACTAATCAGAAGCCAACACGTCCTTCGTCTCCTACCTTTTCCCTGTAAAACAAAAGCAGTTAGTGGGGGTTTTTAACCCCCACAAAATGAAATGACAGAAAATAACGAATAGAGCTATGCTCTATATAAATTGGGCGCGAGGGTTGGGATGTGTTCGTACTGATCTCCTGATTTCAACCATGGGTCTTTCCAAGCCTAATTTTTCCTATATGAGAAACCCCCAATTCGAAAGCTTTGAAAACCTAAAAATCATCCATGGTGGTTTGTGATTCAGGGTTCCAAAATGCAATTTCCTTATACCATTAGCTTCATAAGAGCGTTAGCAATACAAAACAACAATTATATCATGTTAAATGTGCAAGAATTATGAGTTTTGAATTTGACAAAGTTAGACAAATCGTGTGACTGAAGTGAATGATTCCTTGAGTGTTAGAGCTCGTTCTTGATCGTAATAGGTTCCTGGAAGGTCCAGCAAGGTGTTGGAATCAAGAAAAGTGTTTGAATTGTGCTGGAAGATTGATTTCAGTTTTCAACTTTTCTTCAAGTTTTTGGAATTTGGTTTGGCCGTTTCCATGAGCTCTCGGTCGTGACTGTGGTATGGAACACTTGCATATGTATGTATGAATGAGAATAAGTCACATTAAGAGACAATGATCCATTGCAATGATGTTTTTGGATTTCTTCATAACCATCATTAAAGCATTTTCCAATTTTGTTCAAATTTGAATTTTCATGCTTAAAATGGCCCTAGCACGAAATGGGTAGGTTGTTCATGACACATAAAAGTCATTCAAATCAAAAGATGTTATTTAATTAATTTTTTTGATTTTATTTGAATTTTATGGATTTAAAATGAATTAAATCAAATAAAATTAAATAAAAATAGAAAAATTAATGTTTAATCTTGAAATGAATCATGGGACACGTGGGTGTCATGACAAGGCTGAATCAAGTGGAAGAAAGTGGGCCCTTTTGTCAAAAATTGAAGTTTCAAGGATAGTTGACTTTTGCCATTTCACAAAAATTTCCCAACTTCTCCAATGCATATCTTGCTCAATTTTGATCATATGAACATGTTCTTGGACATTTTGGAAAGGTGTTGAAGTCCTCTAACCAATGCCTTTGGTCCCATGTCATTTGGATTTACCAATCTAAAGTTATGGTCTTTGACTTAAAATGCCTTTTTGTTGACTTTTGAAAATGACCTATAATGTTGAAATTGATAACTTTTTGTGAGTGCATTTCTTGGACTTGGAATGTGAAGATGAGTTATAGGAAATGTCATCCCCTTCAAAATGAGCATTGGATGGGATTTTTATGATTAACCATGAAAAAGTTGTGCCTTGGTCAAGTTACAGTTGACTTTTCAACTGTCCAAAAATGGAAACTTTTGCATCTTGATGATTTTTTAGCCATTCTTGTGAAATCATGGTCAAGATTTGACCAAATGATGATTGTGGCTTCAAAATAAGATGTTGTCCAAAAATTTTGACTTTTGACTGCCAAATGACCATTTTTCCCCTACAATTGATTGTGAAGCAATTAGGGTTTTTGACTGTGCAACTTGACCTTGTGAGCCTTGAAACTTGACATGTAGGTGCTTGACAATGTATATGAGCATATGGGACTTGATTGAGCCCTTGAAAACCTCAACTTCCTTGCAAGAACCAAAACCCTAATTTTGACTGGCTTAGGAGGATGGTTTGACTGTGCAACCCTTGAGTAGACTTGAGCAAATTTAGATGATGCTTGTCAAAACTTTGAAGAATATGGGAGGGCAAATTTTGGGGTACAACATACATGAAGGTACCTTCGGAACTCATTCCAGTGGACATACCATTGCGAAGAAAATCCTACGGGCAGGATATTACTGGTCCACTATGGAAGCCGATTGTTATCAACACTCTCGAACCTGTCATAAGTGCCAAGTCTATACTGATAAGGTGCATGTACCTCCGGTTTCCCTGAATGTTTTGACAGCTCCTTGGCCCTTTGCAATGTGGGGCATCGACATGATTGGCGAGATCAGACCTACTGCGTCTAACGGGCATCGTTTCATTCTGGTAGCAATTGATTACTTTACAAAGTGGGTTGAGGCAACTTCCTTTGCTACAGTGACTAATAATGTCATGGCGCGGTTCATCCGACACAATATGATCTGTCGATATAGTGTCCCAGAGAGGATTATTACTGACAATGGTACAAATATCAACAACACGATGATCACCGAGCTCTACAAACAGTTCAAGATACGACATCATAACTTTTCTCCCTACCGGCCGAAGATGAATGGCGTTGTTGAAGAAGCTAACAAGAACATCAAGAAGATTGTGCAGAAGATGACGGTGACATACAAAGACTGGCACAAGATGTTACCTTTCGCTCTTCATGGGTACCGTGCCTCGGCACGAACGTCGACATGGGCAACACCCTACTCTTTGGTGTATGGCATGGAGGCAGTCCTACCCATCGAGGTCCAGATACCCTCTCTCAGGATTATGAAGGATGCAGGTTTGAACAAAGAAGATTGGATCCAAACCCGGCTTGATCAGCTGAATCTAATCGATGAAAAGAGACTTACTGCTATCTTTCATGGTCAGACGTATCAAAAGCGAATGATCAAGACTTTTAACAAAAAAGTCAGACGTAAAGAATATCAAGTCGGGGATCTAGTGATCAAACGCATCATACTACTGCAAGGCGATCCCAGGGGCAAATGGACCCCCACATACGAAGGTCCATTTATGGTTAAGAACAATTTCTCGGGAGGAGCTATGATTCTGACCACCATGGATGGTGACGACCTTCCTCACCCGTCAATACAGACATAGTGAAAAGATACTACACATGATCAAAGACCCGCTAGGTTGACTGGCCTAGGTAAAAATAAGGGCTTCCCGGTGAACCAAAAGGTTCGGGCAAAAGTAAGGGATGAAAATGAAAAAACAAACTGTACACCCGGCAAGTCGAAAACCTGAAAAGGCGACTTGGGCAAAAAAAGGGTATCCCGGTGGACCGAAAACCCGAAAGGGAGGTCCAGGAAAAAATTAGGGATCAAAGCGTAACACTATGTCTCATTGGATCATCTTGCAACTAGACTTCGGTATCGACTATCAAGCTCAGACGACGCCAATCAACCTGATCCACCTTCGACCAAGCAGCAAAGCGATGAGATGCTTGAAGATATAAAGGCAATAGCAGAATTGGAACCCAATGGGAATATTTCACATAGCTGTTTTTCTTTTTAATTGTAATTTCCATCTTTTGGCGGCGTTCTCTTACTAGAGCGTCAGCCTCTTTGTACAAAACGCCTATTACAGGCCAACTTCAAAATTCAATACAATTCATTTTCACAAGAAATTTCAATTTGCTTTTCTTTTTTCTGTTTTGTTTTGCAAGAACGTCCAATGGTTCATTTTTTATATATGCATTTGAAAATAATCGCTACTCATAAATATTTACATGAAAAAACAAAAGACAAGTACTCGTAGTTCCAGGAACAGGAAAAACAAGAAGTGTCCAAACCTTACAGTTACTTTGACCACCAGGTATAGGGATAGAGCCAGCCTGAGAACATGAGAAGTGGTGCATACACTCCCCACAGGGTAAGAATTATCCAAAGACAGTGGTGTTAGCTTTCCCAATGGAACACAACTCTCCCCAACTAAAGTTCACAATCCCGAGTGAGTCGGTAAAACTTTCCCCAAAGCAGAGTTTATTTCTCTCACAGTCAGAAATTCAATCTCCAACATAATTCATTATCACCAGTAACGGTAATTCATCCCCAGCTGAGTTGTTTCTCCAAGTCAGCAAATCTACCAACAGAGTATCTCCTCTCCAACAGAGTTATTCCCCGCAAAGTTATCCTCAGACGGAGTTTTCGTCCGACAGAGTATTTACCAGCCAAGGGGCAAATCCTCAGCACGGTCATCTTTGTTCACCATCCCCAACAGAAGTAGAGAAGCCATGGGTTTTACAGCAGTCAAGAATACCGTTTCTCATACTCTACAAACAGCAGTCGGGGATTTATTTTCCCGGACTCAGATTATCACGTCAGCATTTCATGTTCATACATCATGCCATGTGCATACGTCACATATAACATAGTCTCGTTTATTTTGAGAACATCAACATACAATGCCTCTCATGCATCACATATAACTAACCTTGTATTTCTTATAGGAAAGACATTGTTATCAACAATTTCCAACAAGTCCATAATCAACACTCAAAGCTAAACAAAGTAATCATCGGCAACAAATGCAACCTCATCCAGGTTCCTTCTCAAGCCCTACTATCCAGGCTTTCATATTGAAGTAGCCCTACGACCCAGGTTCCTTCTCAATCCCTACTATCCAGGCTTTCATATCGAAGTAGCCCTACAACCCAGGTTCCTTCTCAAGCCCTACTATCCATGATTACATATCCAAGTAGCCCTACGACCCAGGTTCCTTCTCAAGCCCTACTATCCAGGATTTCATATCGAAGTAGCCCTACAACCCAGTTTCCTTCTCACAGCCCAACTATCCAGGCTTTCATATCGAAGTAGCCATATGACCCAGGTTCCTTCTCACAGCCCTACTATCCAGGCTTTCATTTCGAAGTAACCCTACTATCCAAGTTCCCTCTCACAGCCCTACTATCCAGGCTTTCATTTCGAAGTAACCCTACTATCCAGATTCCTTCTCATAACCTTACCATCCAGGTTTCTTTCCTCTTATCTCTAGATAGCAGTCCATAACACTGTAAGACCTGAACATGATCAAACCCAATTGACTTCACATTTCCCCAGTAAGTCGCGGTGCAACATATACCCCGACCAAACACAAGATCACTCCCACTTCCCAAACCGGAATCCTTCCCCAGTAGAGTAACGGACAACTGAAGCTCCTAAAACTCTATTTCTCTCTCAAGACAAAGATCATCATTCCCCAGCGAAGTCCTCCTCAACAACAGGTATACGGGTTCTCGCGAAAGAATCTCATATGCGATCGACATCTCTTCAGATGGCATCTTTAAGCCCATCTTCCATCATCGACTTCCAAATGGCATCTATAAGCCCATTCCCGATATCGCAAGACAAATATTACTTCATGCGAGTGCAAATTTCTGGGCACTCTAATGTTCAATCATCTTCCACCTTTAGATCAAGAAAGGCAGACAAGCCAATCTACATCCTCATGTTTAAGAATATTAAACAGGGGCAGCTGTTGTACCCCAAAATTTTCCCTCCCATATTTCTCAACACATGGCAAATGAGGTCCCCAAATTGCTCAAGGAAGTTCAAGAGTTGACCAGACAAACTCTCTCCTAAGCTAGCCTACCTCAAATTAGGGTTTCATTTTGCATCAAGATGTTTGAGTCAACGATTCCAAATGATCACCATTGTCCTAATATGTTCTCAAGAGCATTCATGTCAAGTTTCAAGCCTTGTAGAGGAAGTTTGTTCAGTCAATTGCTCCAAGGCCTGAAAATCGACTGTGCTAGGTCAAAAGTCAATTGTGGCCCACATACAGTCAAACTTCAAGATTTTTGGTCAACATCCTCATTTTTAAGTATCATTCATTATTTTATCAAGGG
Source organism: Vicia faba (assembly GCA_948472305.1). NCBI lineage: Eukaryota > Viridiplantae > Streptophyta > Magnoliopsida > Fabales > Fabaceae > Vicia > Vicia faba. The sequence goes on along the minus strand of OX451738.1, from coordinate 1,044,438,598 downwards.
TTGACCATGATTCCTCAAGGATTGCTCACAATTCATCAAAGCCCCAAAGTTGCAAAATTAGGGTTTTGTAGGAAAAGTCAACTCAACTTTGACCAAGCATAACTTTCTCATACTTTATCAAAAATGACCCATCTAAATCTCATCTTGAATAGGATGCAATTCCCTACAATTCATATTCATCTACCAAGTCCAAAATATGCACTTACAAAAAGATATTAATTTTGACATTATAGGTCATTTTGAAAAGTCACCAAAAACACCTTTTGGGTCAAGGCTTCATACATGAACATGGAATACCTAATTGAGATGATACCAAAAGGGTTGCTTAAAGGACATCTTAAGCTTTTTAAAAAGTCTAAGAACATCTCTCTAGGGTCAGAATTGAGAGAGTTATGCATTGGCCAAGTTGACCCTTTTTGCAAAATTGCCAAAAGTCAAACATGCTCAAATTTGCATCTTTTGCTAAATGGGTCCAAATTTTTATGCTTTCACCTCATTCCTAACATAGTCCACGACCTATGGGACCCTCCGTACTTTATTTACTCATTTATTTAATTTATTTTTATTTTTATTCATTTAAAATTCAAATAAAATTAAATAAATCCTAATAAATCATGTATTGCATTTTAGGGATGATCTTTTGCATTAAAAGAAGATATTACATTCTGTCAAATGAAGATCAAATCGTGCAAGGCCAATGTGGTTGGAAAAGATTGGATTTGAGGAAAATTGGAAGTGAATCATATGCATTAAAAGAGCAAATCAAATCTCCATAATTGATAAAGATACAATGCATTTTTATTGACCTAATGCATTCCACTACATATACAGAAGCAAGCCAAGGCCTATAAGGGTTAGAAGTAGCCGTGCAGAGGTGAATAAAAACTCAAAAAAATTGCAAGAAAAGTGGTGATCCAATTTTTGTGTTAGAGGTCAATTCGTGCCATTCTCCGGTTGCCAATAGATTGTTGGACCTCTCCAGAAGGAATCCCACTCATTTTCAAGCTCTCTCACGCCTGGAATTGTGAGATATAGGTATCACGACTTTCTCCCAAACTCAAAATCGTTTTCATTAATTTGCTCATCCATTGCATATTTTGATGATATATTCGCGTTTGTCATTAAGTTTGCAAACTTTTGGTATCATTTAATTGAATTTCTAACGCATGTACATGAAGTTGCCATAACTAGGGTTCACTTTGTTGTTTTGGGGCTTTCCAATACATGAACAATTGGCCTTAATGAAGGATACCATTGTGATCAGAGGGTCAAACCCAATCGATCCATGGTCTTGAAACTCATTTATATTGCTTGGATGTCATTTTTGAAATACACAGGGTTATGGCTATAGCACCATGTTCATAGGTAAAGATGTTGTTATCTAAAACGACGAACGGGAGGAAGAAGATGGATGCGTGGCACCCCCTGGTTGGGCAGTTTGAAATTCCGTGCGTTTTTCTTAGTTAACCTTTGTGTTTGATATATTATATATTCTTGTTATTATATATATAAATAAGACGCGTAGCACAGTTGGTAGCGTGGGAGTGCAATTATGCAAGAGGACCTGGGTTCGATCCCCAGGTCCCAAACTTTGTTCATGTTATTTTGTTTCAGGAATTCCAGTACACTATAGCCTCCAGCGTCCACCGTGCACCATCAAGATCTGAACCTTTGATCCATCAATGTCCCCAGATCAACATACCACCTTAGAAGGACCACCATGCGCTTGAGTCAAGCATGCATACTGGATTAAGGCAAAGTCAAACAGGCCTTAGCCTTTTTGGGCCCAGAAATTCAATTTTTACCCCCTTTTTCAGCAACAACATCCAGGCCCATTTACTTTTCTTTTATTATTTCTTTTCTTTATTTTTATTCTTTTAATTTTAATTATTTATTTTAATTCATAAATTAATTCATTTTTTCATTAAAAAAATCATAAAATCAATAATAATAAAAAAAGGTAGAATTAGACATTTTTATTTTAGTTGTTTGATGTAATTTAGTTTAACCTAGGGAAACCTTAATTTATTTTCACAATTAAAATTAAATTAGAGAATTAGGTTAACTTCTATTTTTTATTTTCTATTTTTTTTCAAATAAATAAAAATACAAAAAAGTAGGTTTTAGAATAAATTAATTCATTTTTTCTTAAAATTAAAATTGATTAGAATTTGGATTTTCTTCTTTTTTAACTTAATGTAGCAATTTCTCTATTTTCCTAAATAACCGAACAAAACCAAAACTTTCTCTTTAATCAATTACAATTAGGTTTAGCCAAGGGTCAAAACCCTAATCTCCTCGCATTTAATTCATCGCGTGTGTTTTTTTATTTTTACAATATTGATGTGACTGTTCACGGTATGTAATAGTTTAATCTAGGACTTTCTTTTATTTATCGTCTTCTGCGGGTTTTTTGGCTATGTAATTAATCCCCCTCCCCGAAGTCTTGTAATAGTGTAGATTTACTTCCTCGCATTTTAATTCTCACAAATATTTAACTGTCTAGATGTATGCTAATAGGATTGTATGACAAGATTGCATGATAGCTTAATACGGTTAGAAAACCCTAATGTGCAAAGATAAATAACTGAAAACAAATCACTCGCACATATCACTCTTAGGGTATACTCTCACTTCGGTTGCCTTCGGTAAACGATCATTAAGTATAGGGTGTCTTAGTGGTTACCCTTCTGTATAAAAAAGATCAAATGTCCCGTTCGGATGTTGCCTCGGAAAAGTTGCCTCAAAAATGTTGCCTCGAATATGATCTTAAGACTTTAGGGTTATTACTAAGTCGTCCTAACATTGCTTTAGTGGTCTTACGTCCCTTTCGAATTGACTCTTAGAAATCCAACGACGGTGCTACCTATTTCTCAATGGTAGGATAGCGCTGTCTAAAGGAAACGAGAATAGAAACAATCTTTTTTCAAGTAGGTAGATGTTAGTAGGTACTTGCTCAAAACAAATCTTTTCACACAAACACCTTTCAAACAAATTTTCAAAACAAACTTCGTCACACCCCTGAGGACTAATACAAGGGTTATCACGAAGTCAAACTTTTCAAAACAAAGAACATACACAAGAAATTTTAAAAGATGAGCAAGTACCTAAGAGCCTGTGGAAAACCATGGATAAAAAGGGTGCTAACACCTTCCCTTTCTATAATCTACCCCCCCGTACTTAGAATATCTCGAAAAAGGATTTTTTTTCTGTACTTTTTTCCTTTCCGATTGGATGAAATAAAAGTCGGTGGCGACTCTTGCTTACCGCGACATTTTGCAAACACAAAACGTAAAATGCAAACCAGCATTTCAAAACAGTCGGTTCTGCCACCGTATCACAATGCTGATATATGGGACATGGTGACTGATGGATACACGCACCCAGTGGATGGACGTGGTCAGAGGATAGACAAAAAATGATGTCTGATCAGCAAAAGCATGAATTCAGAAACCACCACAAGGCTAGAACAATACTTCTCAGCGCCATCTCATACTCAGAATATGAGAAAATATCAAACAGAGAGACTGCCAAGAACATGTTTGACTCTCTGAGAATGACGCATGAAGGCAACATTCAAGTCAAAGAAACCAAGGCCCTTGCACTCATTTAGAAGTATGATGAATTCAAGATGGAAGATAGTGAATCAATAGAAACTATGTTTTCAAGATTCCAAATCCTTGTTGTTGGACTGAAGGTTCTTGACAAAGGGTATTCCACTACTGACCACGTTAAGAAGATCATCAGAAGCTTGCCCAAGCAATGGAGGCCAATGGTCATAGAACTTAAACTAGCCAAAGATCTCAACAAAATATCTCTGGAGGAACTTGTCAGCTCCCTCAGAAGTCACGATATAGAGTTAGAAGAAGATGAGACTCAAAAGAAAGGTAAGCCACTAGCTTTAAAATCTAACAAAAAATCCGACTCTAAGGTTTTGTAGGCTGTGGAAGAAACTTCTGATGGATCCTCATCAGAAGAAGATGAACTGTCTCTCCTCTCTAGAAGGGTGAACCAATTGTGGAAGCAGAGACAAAGGAAGTTCAGAAATCCCAGAAGATCAGAGAATCAGAATGAATCCTCCTCCAGATACAGAAAGTCTGAGTCTTCCTATGGACACAGAAGATCTGAAGGTTCTTCAGGATACAGAAAGCCAAATAACAAGGACATCATCTGCTATGAATGTAACGATCAAGGGCACTATAAAAGTGACTGCCCAAATCTTCAGAAGGAAAAGCCCAAAAAGAAGTTCTTCAAGGAAAAGAAGAAAAACCTCATGGCTACATGGGATGATTCTGACACCTCTGAAGCTGACTCGGAATTAGATGATGAAAAAGCAAACGTAGCTCTCATAGCAAACGTATCAGAAGACAGTGAAGCTTCTGGTTCAGACTCAAAATCAGACACTGAAGAGGTATTTCCTGATTTTACCATAAACTTTACTAAGGCTGAACTTGCAGAAAGTCTAAATGAAATTTTAGAAAGGTATCAGCAAATCAGAGTCAAATTCAGAAACCTGAAAAGGAATCTTGCCTCTGACTCTGAAAAGTCTGAGAGTCTCAGATTAGAGAATTCTGAGTTAAAAGAAAAAATTTCAAAATTAGAAAATGATTTGAAAAACTCTCAGAAGGAAACAATCTTTGAGACTCCCAGTAATGATGATGAGATCATCAAAGAGTATGATCACATCTTTCTGAAGTTTCTAGCTAAAAACATAGACAGAAGCAAGATGGCTTCAATGATCTATGGAGTTAGCAGAAATGGAAGAAAAGGGATAGGATATCAAGGTAAGGTATCTACACCAAAAAAGTTCCATGGACTTAGTTATAAAACACACACCACTCAAATCACACTTTATATATGGGCACACACATGACATAAAATACACAAGTAGTAATTATTTTGTCAAACCAAAGTTCAATCAGAATTTTGGTAAAACTAACCAATCAGGACCCAAGAAAATGTGGGTACCTAAGGATAAAATTATACATGTAGCAGATATCTTTAGCGGCAAGGCTAAGACACCAGTCATGGTACTTGGACTCTGACTGCTCGCGGCACATGACGGGAAGTAGGCATATGTTCCAAAGCCTGGAACTTAAGCCTGGAGGCTACGTGGGCTTTGGAGGCAATCAGAGAGGAAAAATCACTGGCTCTGGAACAGTAGGTAATTTAAATCTTCCCTCTATAAATAATGTATTCTTAGTTGATGGATTAATGCATAACCTGTTATCCATAATCCTATTAAGTGATAATGGTTATGATATAATCTTTAAACAAAATTCATGCAAAGCTGTTAGTCAGAAAGATGGGGCTATCCTATTTAATATAAAGAGGAAAAACAACATTTATAAAATAAAACTTTCTGAACAAAAGAGTCAGAATGTAAAATTCCTACTTTCTGTTAACAACGAGCAATGGGTCTGGCACAAAAGATTAGGGCATGTTAGTATGAGAAGAATATCTCAGATTAACAAACTCAATCTGGTCAGAGGACTTCCTAATTTGAAGTTCAGCTCAGATGCTCTGTGTGAAGCATGTCAGAAACGCAAATTTGCAAAACCTGCTTTCAAATCCAAAAATGTTGTTTCCACCTCTAAGCCATTAGAACTTCTACACATTGACTTATTTGGACCAGTAAAAACTGCATCAGTCAGCGGCAAGAAGTATGGGTTAGTAATCATAGATGACTATAGCAGATGGACATGGGCAAATTTCTTAAGACACAAGGACAAGCCACACTCTGTGTTCGTTACCTTCTGCAACCAAGTTCAAAATGAAAAGGATCTTAGAATTGTCAAAGTCAAAAGTCATCATGGTGGGGAATTTGAAAATAAAAATTTTGAATTATTTTTTAATGAAAAAAGCATCTTGCATGACTTCTCTTGTCCTAGAACTCCCAAGCAAAATGGACTCATAGAACGAAAGAATAGAACATTGCAAGAAATGGCCAGAACCATGATCAACGAGACTAACATTGCTAAGATCTTATGGGCAGAGGCAATTAACACAGTGTGTTACATTCAGAATAGAATCTCCATAAGACCTATTCTGGAAAAGACTCCATATGAATTATGGAAGAACAGAAAGCCCAACATTTCTTATTTTCATCCATTTGGATGCACATGCTTTATTCTGAATACAAAAAATTATTTGAACAAGTTTGACTCTAAAGCACAAAAGTGTATTATGTTAGGATACTCTGAACGCTCAAGAGGGTACAAAGTATACAATACAGAAACACAGATTGTTGAAGAGCCAATCAGTGTTAGGTTTGATGATAAGCTTGACTCTCAAAAGTCAAAGCAGAATGAATTCCTTGCAGGTATGGAATTTGAACTCATAGGTACTGAAGATAACTCATCAAAAGTTCTCAACAGAGACGCTCCCTCAATATCAGAAAGAGTTATTGAAAGCAATCCAGCACATTCTGTTGATCAACTCGAGAAAAGACTATCCAGAAGCAGCATTGATCACCCAGAAGATACAATACTGGGAAAGAAGGATGATCCAATCAGAACAAGATCAACGTTTAAAAACTCTGAAGAATCCCTCATGAGAATGGTCTCTCTGATTTAACCAACAACAATTGATGAAGCACTTCTGGACAATGACTGGATTCTGGCAATGCAGGAGGAACTGAATCAATTCACCAGAAATGACGTATGTGATCTGGTTCCCAAACCAAAAGGATTCAACGTCATTGGTACAAAGTGGGTGTTCAGAAACAAACTGAATGAGCAAGGTGAAGTCATCAGAAACAAAGCACGACTGGTAGCATAAGGTTATAGTCAGCAAGAGGGAATAGACTATACAGAAACCTTTGCTCCAGTCACCAGGTTAGAATCTATCAGACTTTTAATATCATTTGTTGTAAACAATGGCATCACTCTGTATCAGATGGATGTCAAAAGTGCATTCTTAAATGGCTATATAGATGAAGAGGTATATGTGCACCAACCTCCTGGTTTTGAGAATTCCAAAAATCCAGAATATGTTTTCAAACTAAAGAAGTCACTCTACGGTCTGAAACAAGCTCCAAGAGCTTTATATGAAAGACTAAGTAACTTTCTGTTAGAAAAGGAATTCACCAAAGGGAAAATGGACACAACCTTGTTCTGTAAGACAATTAAGAATGACATGTTAGTATGTCAGATTTATGTTGATGACATCATATTTGGATCTACTAAACCCTCTCTGGGAAGAGAGTTTGCTAAATGTATGCAGGCAGAGTTTGAGATGAGCCTAATGGGGGAACTTAAATTATTTCTGGGAATTCAGATAAACCAAATCCCAGAAGGAACTTACATTCATCAGAGCAAATATGTCAGAGAACTTATGAAGAAATTTGATCTCTCAGAATGTAAGCCCTCAAAGATTCCAATGCACCCCACGTGCATTCTGGAAAAGGAAGAGGTAAGTAAAAAGGTAGAACAGAAAGTCTACAGAGGTATGATTGGTTCTCTCCTCTATCTTACGGCTTCAAGGCTTGACATTTTATTTAGTGTTTGCTTATGTGCTAGATTCCAATCAGATCCTAGAGAATCTCACTTAACTGCAGTTAAGAAAATTTTCAAGTATCTGAAAGGTACTACTAATCTGGGTTTGTTTTATAGAAAATCAAATAATTACAGCTTAGTAGGATATTGTGACGCTGACTTTGCTAGAGACAGAGTAGAGCGTAAAAGCACTTCTGGAAGCTGCCAGTTTCTGGGAGAAAACCTGATCTCATGGACCAGCAAGAGACAATCCACAATTGCACTATCAACAACAGAAGTTGAATACATAACAGTTGCTAGATGTAGCACGTAAATCCTCTGGATGAAAAGTCAACTTGAATACTTCAACATATTTGAGAGTAACATTCATATCCTCTGTGACAATACTACTGCTATTTGTATCAGCAAGAATCCAATTTTGCATTCTAGGGCTAAGCATATAGAAATAAAACATCATTTTATTAGGGACTATATTCAGAAAGGGATTCTTAACTTAAAATTTATTGACATAAACCATCAATGGGAAGATGTCTTTACAAAACCTCTTTCTGAAGATAGGTTTAACTTCATTCTGAAACATCTCATCATGAAGTTATGCCCAGAATAAAATATTTTATTTGTATATCTTAACCTTCAGAACTTTGTTATTTTATGTGAACTACTGATCAACCTGTCTTCAGAGTCTTAGAAGTACAAATTGCATCAGAATCTACCCATAAAGATCTGAACGTTTCATTTCAAGGATAGAAGCGTGTTGTTCACATAATCAAACAGTTGTCATCCATTCATCAGCTACTTTCTGAGGCTGAACACACGTTCACTTTTCTGAAAGGTCAAAAGCGCTGATTGGGTGCATTGAGAGACATGTCATAGGTAACCATTCAAGTATCTTTTTGAATCCCCTGATTTCAGCTGTCATTAATGCTTATAAGCATGACTAATTATTTCTCTCTCTTACTGTTTACGCTTTCAAGAAAAATTATTTAAACTCAAATTTCACTTTTTACATTCACTTCTTTTTACTCTCTAAATATTTTCTATCGTTTCAAGTTCTTATTTTCAAAAAACCCTTTCATATTCCTCAAATCTTGTGTGAACAATGGCGTCTTCAAGCGTCCAAAACATCAGTACTCAGGAATCTGCTTCAATGGAACAATATAAAGAACCTTACATAACGCTACTCACTCCCATTGATAATCTGGAAGTTCTCTCAGAACTAATTATTGACTTTGAAAGCTTTCAAGAAAATGGCTTCAATCTGTATGAAGACGTCACTGCTCAAGGTTAGAATAAATACTTTGACCGTCTACTGGGGCCAACATTTCCAATTCTTGTCAAAGAATTCTGGATACATGCTTCTTCTTCAAATTATCAAGTTACCTCTTATGTCATGGGGAAGAAAATTGTTATTATAGAAGACATAATTTCAAAGCTTATTGGTTACAATGGTGGAGGTGTCAGATGCATTGACATGGCTAAGAGATACTCTGACGTAGGTTCTATTGAAAGGGAAATATTTACTCATGGACTTCCCTCCAGCAAAATCAGAGATCTGAAGGATCACCATAGAATTTGGGCAAGAATTATTCTGGGGTGTATCAACCACAGGAAGCCAACTAGCTCTCCTGATTATATCAACATTGATCAACAGTTTCTGATCTATTTCATTTCTAAGAGGACTAAGGTAAACCTTCCAAACTTGTTGTTTAATCATCTTAGAACGAGTGTGAAGGAAACAAAAGAAGATGAATGGACCAAGAGGGACTGGATACCCTTAGGCAGGCTTATATCAGATATTTTGACAGAGAATAGGCTGATAGAACATTTGATTGAGGCTCAGGAAATCAGCACATTGGAAGCAACCGTTGGGAAGCCCCTGAACGCTAAAAATCTGAAGAAGATGAAAATCATTGAGAATATCAAGAAGGAACCCACTATTAATTCTTATGCAACCATCACTTCAAGAAGGATACCTCTGGATGATTTTCCTCTATTTTCTGAGATTGACTCCAAGCCAGAAATAATAGTCAGATATATGGATGCTTGTAAGGCAGATGGTACTGCACCAGAAATCAACATCCAGGATTTGCATAAGGCTGCTCCAGAAGTTGTTTTGAAGAAGACCAAGAAAAGGAAAGATGCAACAGAAGGACCATCTCAGAGGACTCCAAAAGCTGCCAAAAAGAAAGGTAATCCTTCCTCTGTTAGTGTTATAGAATCAATAAATGTATCAACATCTGAAGCCATGCCTTCTCAACCAGAAAACCCATCACAACAAACATTTGAATACTTTGACATAAGGTTTGAACCATCAGAAACTCTAGGTCTGAATGAAACTCACTCCCTTTCTCATAATCCAAATCCTGAACAAAACCAACCAGAACTTGCCAAAGTTCTGTCTGATATTGATTTATTTGACCAAGACTTTTCAGCTCTTGTACCACAAAATCCAAACTCTGATACCACACCAGCAATTCCGCAACCACTCTCTCCACAAACAGAAATTCCTCATCCACAATCACCTCAACCAGAAACACATCCACTAGAAATTTCTCAACCATAAATTTCACAACCACAATCACCTCATCAGGAAATTCCTCAAACAAAAATACAACAACCAGAAGTTCAACCTTCTGAAAATCAATCTTTTGTTATCCATGAACCAGAACCTCATCATGTTTCAACAAACCAATCTGAAGAACCTCATTTAGATTCTGATACTATCCTTATACCCGGAATCACAGAACCACTTGCTATTCGCATGCCTCTCACCATCCACGATATTCCAGAAATCCCATCATCTCTGGAATCCACTCCTTCAAACACCCCCACTAGACCAATCATCATACCTGACTCTCCCACTCCTTCACCTACTAGCCGTCCAGCTGAAAATTTGAGACTTTTCATTGATCCGATCTTGCTGGAAAGGCTAACCTCCACATCTCTTAAAACTACCATTCCCAAACCCAAACCAACTGAAACCACATCAAACCCATCAGATGTTGGTACAAATTTGTTGATTTTTGAAACAATAATGCAGGAATGGATAAATTATTTGAAGCATGCTAGTCAAGAGATGACTAATCCTGCTGCTTCTTGTTATATGTGGATAAGATTCAGAAATTGGTTTAGTTCTAAAACGCTGAAGCTGAAGGAACAGAGTTATGAACAGGTTCAGCAGAACTTTAGTGATAAGCTGAAGGCTCTTCAAGACCAAGTTATGACCCCACTGTTCAAGAAAGACATCCTCTCTCTGGATAATGCTCCCTGGACAGATCATCATTCCTCAGATGAAGTTCAACCAGAATCAGAAAGTCTCTCCCTGACTGCTGCTTCAGAAGACATGGTTACCGCAGAAGAAATGGTTCACTCTGAAAAAGATGCAGAATGCTCTGAGCAACGTACAACTCCTGAAGAAACTCTAGCACCTTCCTTAGTTATGCAAACTCTGGAAGAGTTGAAGAAAGAAAATGCTCTTATTCATGCAAGGTTGGATCAACAGGAGGACACGGACAAGGAGATTAAAAGCATTCTTGGTAAACAGGAAGACACCACAAAGGAAATCATAGGCATATTGGGAAAGAAATATGAGTCTAATACTCAGATCAAAAGCTTGCTGGAAGCGTTGTTCACACGTCTTCCCCCTCCTTCTTAGATTTCTGTTTTAAATTTGTTTATCTGTAACGCTTAATTTTTACCTCTTCTGTTCTGGAACTTATCATTGCTTATTGTTTTAAATATAATTCTTATCTTTTGGCTATGATTATATTACCTTTTTGATAACTGACAAAAAAGGGGAGAAAGTAAGATATTTTCAATAATGGTTTACCGAGACAAAAGTCTCAAACATTCTAAATTACTTAACATCTACTTTCTGAGAGTGTTTGAACATGGGGAGAAAGTACAAACTCTGATAGAAGATGCAGCTAAATTCCGATGCTCAAGGAACTTAAGGGAAGTAATCAACTCAGGGGGAGTTTCTCTTAAACCTTTTGTTCTTTATTTTTAATTGAAAAATCTAGTTTTTGTCATCATCAAAAAGGGGGAGATTGTTAGAACATAGTTTGATTCTACAACCCTTAGTTAGAGTTTTGATGATAACAAATACAAAGAATAAATAATAAATACAAAGAACAAATATGCATCCTAAAAATTATGTTTTTATGTATGCAAAAGTTCTGATCATATCAGCATCAGAAGATAAGCCTTAAGAGCTACACGCTGAAGCAATCAGAACATGCGCTGAAGATTGATGACCAGAACCTGTGCTTAATCAAAGTAAACTATGATTCTGAACAAGAACATGTCAATCTAAGTCATCAATATTCTGAAGCGTCATCAGCAGGCAAGGAGATAAGATTCTGAAGCGTTACTGATCATTCATAACATCATCAATTCCAACGGCTACTTTCAGACAGGATCTTCTCCAAATGGAAAATGTGTTAATGACATTAAACATGCTTTATGATCAAAGTTATTCCACTTCCTATATAAACAAAGTCAACATTCAAAATCGAGGGTGATTTGCTACATTATCACTCACGCATATTCAAAGCCGCAAACAATATTATTTATATTTCCAAGCTATAATCCTGTGTAAATTATCACAGTTGTGATAAACAGTTTTTGTAAGAAAAACAACAACACATATCTTGTATAATTGTCTTGAAACAATGTTCCTTGAGATTAACCGGATTGTGGTTGTACTCAAGAAGACTTTAACAGTTGTTAAAGTAGTGATTGTAATTTTTTTGAGATTAGTGAATTAAGACCTCATTGGAGAGAGGCGAAATCACCTTAACGGGTGTACTTGAATAATTTAAATCTAATTAAATGTATCAACTATAAGGAGATTATTGCAAAGTGAGTAACAGAATATATTACTAGTATTCATGCTATTAATATTATAAGTTACTTAATGCATTGCATTTTAAAAAGAAACTGCCTTTACATGTCAGCATTTAGAAACTAGATAAGGAATGACAAAAACAATATTTATTATATATTTAAAAAATTATAATATTAAATTATGAAATGTTTAACACAAAATAAATACAAAAAATTACAAAAAAAATTTTAAAATAATTTTCAATCTTTTTTCACACATTATATTTTAAAATAATTTTGGAGTTTAAAACTAATATACTGTCAATATAAAATATTTTATATGATCAATATATCACGACCTTTAAAAAAAATATTTTATATATAATTTAAAAACACAGTCAAACTTTTACAAAAGTTAATAATTATGATTCATTGATAATATAAAATTATTTTATACTTTAATATATTTTCATTAAATCTATAATTTTAACTCTTTTACCACACATTATCGTCAATAATATCATATGACCAATATAATAATTTCACCATTTTAATAAACAAAAAATTTAGTCACAATGCTTATATTACCCTTGACCATTGTTTTGATATTAAAACAAAATGATTTTAATATGCTATTTAGAAAATTCTTAAAAGCAAGCATTTTCTTTCTCAAAAGTTTTTCGTTTATAATCTAAAATAATTATTTTAAAGTTTTAATATTTAATATTTAATATTTATTGTATATGTTTTTCTAAAAATTATAGAAAAAAGTACATGGAAAATACTCCTCCAACCATATAAAAACTCAAATTTAACTGCGTGGAAAATTTAACTAGAACCATTCTAAAGAATATATTAAACTCTTGATTAATTCTATTGTTGTTGTATAATGAGAGTAATATAAACATATTTATTGCAAGTTTTTGAATTATCAATGTATAGTTTATCTCATAGATGCTTAATAAATTAAGATATGTATAAAATGGTAAAAGAGTGCCTTTTACAATGAATTTCCTACTATATAAATAATGTAAAAAGTGATTTGAAGTGAATCTCAACAAAATAAATATTTTAATGTATTAAAGAGGTATAATTTTTGAAAAAGAATTGGGTTTAGATTTTCTTTTGTTAAATCTAAATTCGAGAGAAAATTTATTCACTCAAAATTTGACTATAAAACGACCTCTTCACATTCATTTTAGAATGTATCATTTCTTAGTTTGAAGTTTCAAACACATTCATCACTTTTTTCCCCTTCTTTTCTCTCTTTGAATTTCAATCATGTCAATGGAAAAGAAAGGTCGTGGTCGTCAAAAGATTGAGATGAAAAAGATGAGCAATGAGAGCAACCTGCAAGTGACTTTCTCGAAGCGTCGTAGTGGAATCTTCAAGAAAGTCAGTGAACTTTGCACACTTTGTGATGCAAATGTTGCTATCGTTGTATTCTCACCTGGTGAGAAGGTGTTTTCCTTTGGTCACCCACATGTTGATACAGTCATAGATCGTTATCTATCACATGTTCCACCTCAAAACGATGGCACCATGTCATTCATTGAGGCTCGTCGTAAAGCCATTGTGCGTGAGCTCAATAATAACCTCACTCAAATCAACGATAAATTGGACATTGAGAAGAAGTGTGGTGGTGAGATGAGCCATTTGCGCAATGCAACTGAGTCTCAGTTTTGGTGGACTTGTTATATTGATAGGATGAATAAGACTCAACTTGAATTATTCAAGAAGGCTTTGGAAGAATTTAAGAAGCTTGTTGCACAACATGCTGAAAGGTTTGTAATTCAGGGTGCACCTATGCAAACTATTCCAATTTTTGTTGAAAATGGATCCAACTCTAACATTACTCTCCATCATCAAGGAAATCCTCAACAAACTCATTTGTTTGGTTTCAGCAATATAGGTGGAAGTGGCGGATATAAATCCTCTAGATTCTTTTAATCTAATGGCGTAGCTCTGCCTTAGATGTCCTTATGAATATTTATTTTTCATGTTGTTTTAATCATTTTCAATTAGAACAAACAGGTTTAATTAGTCTCATATATGGGACTTAGTTAGGACTGAAGTTCAATGTTATCTGAATTTTTAGTTTCATGTTGTATTATGTATTGTTCAAATAAGGGACATCTTATTTATTTATATTTTACTATCTCTCCTAAATTTTATTAATATCTTAACGTTCAAAGAATCAATTTTATTCTTCATTATTTATGTCTTGAAGATTTGGGGCAAATTTATCAAAAGGATTCATGGTATATATGCGATTTTAATTGTAATTTGTAATTTATTCATAAAAAGAAAACTCATGACATAAACATGTTCCATTTAATAATTTAAACTAGCAACCTTCTTAAAAATTAATAATTTAACTCAAGTGTTAAAAAAATACTTCAAGACATAAACATGTACCATTTAAAAGTTTGAATGATAAAATATTACATTCACATCTGAAATCCCTATTCTCTCTGCGTATGTCAATATTGATTGGAATGTGTGATTTAAGTTTTTTGAGGGTGTAGTTCTAGATTGCTGTTGGACGATACTGTTTTGTTGATAAATATTCGTCTTTCTAAGATTTGAGGGTGTGGTCCATTCGGTGATTTTTGCGGTGCTCATAGATTAAAGAATGTTCTAACTCATTTTTACTAAATCGGTTTGTAATATATGTGATAATAATGTGATTGAATACTTAATTTCGTTAATGAATTTGTATTTAAATTATGAATGATAAATAACATTATATTTTATTAATAAATTTGTCTTCAAATTATAAATAATAAATATTATGATTCTTATTATAAAAATATAAAAATAAAAAAATAAAATAGTTTTAAAATACATCACTTTCCCTTATCAACTAAATCTATTTGTAATTAAAATTTTCCACCTCTCCTCCTTTTTATATTTTGAATCAAACATACATACATAAATAAATTAAATCCTCGTCATCTCCACACTTTAATAATTTTTTTTTTCATTTCTCTTCTTTTGATTGAACCAAACAGATCATAATATTCTTCCGAAAACCCAAATTTAATATATAATAATTTGGTTTAAAATCAATTCTTCTTCACTTGATTTTTTTTATTTTTTTTTATTTGACTATTATCTCTATCAAATCTAATATTTTCAAAAGTCTCTTTAGTTCTATTCAAAAATATTCGTTAGTTTGAAAAATAAATTATTTCTCAATTCTTTCAATAAATTATACATTTTTATAAATAATTATTGAATTCACTTTAATAATGTTAAAATTTAAAAGATAAATTGAATCAATTTTATTGAAAACCAAAAATTCATAACCAGCTTAAAAGCAAGTATTTCTTCTCAATCTCAATAAAATGTCATTATTGAAATGTTAGAGGAATTTTTAATTTAAGACTTAAATAGTCTTTTGGTTCTTGTACATTGTCGAATTTTTATTTTTCGTCCCTGTATATTTTTTTTTTAAAAATAATTTCGGAATGTAAAAACTATTTTGGTTTTAGTCCCTAAAATTAAAATCCGCAGGAAAATTCAAAGGAAAATCCGCAGAAAAACTATATTTTTCTGCTTATTTTAATTCTAGGGACTAAAACCAAATGAAATATAACATTTAAGGACTTAACTAAAAAAAAAGATACGGGGACGAAAAATAAAAACTCGACAACTTACAGGGACCAAAAGACTATTACTTTAATTTAAATACTAGATGATACTTAAGTATATTGAAGGTGCGAGAAACACAAGAGAATGAGGTTTGAATTGAGTTTCTAGAAATAAAATCTTTTCGAAACCAAACCCTTGAAGTTAACACAAGAACAAAAATAAATGAACATGCTTATTTTATCCCGAATCACTGTTAACTAAGTTAATGCACTCCATCCACCAAAGTAATTTGCCTTTTTCAACAAGGACTTAATCCACTATAACCAAACTGATAACAAACACAAACAAAGACTAACCATCAATGTTTACAACCACAAAGACTAACCGTCAATGTCTTCTTTAGAATTCGGACTAAAACCCTAGTCTCTCAAAGAACAATCAACTCACTGTTAAATCAAGTTAATAAACAACAGTTCCTTGCTAGTAAGTTTACAAACAAATGTTCCTTACTTTACAAAACTTTACAAAAGATTTACAATGATATTTTAGCAGTGTTTTAGCAAAATGAATCAACGCTAATTCGTTGTTTTCCAATTCATCCAAGTAATTCTTTTATAGCCAAAAAGAAATCTGTTATAGGGTAAGATTTCAAACTGTCTTCTTGCAACAGTCAGTGTGAGTGGTAGATAACATCGTGTCAGTAGTACAATCTTTGCGTCATAAAATCAGAATAGTGGACGGAGGTGGTCTTGTACTATTTCTCAGACAAATTATTTTGACCTTATTTTCTAATCTTCGGAAGCTTCAGAATATATAAGAGTTTAAGCATCCTTTAGAAGAATCAAAAACCTTGTCTTCAGAACCATGTCTTCAGAACTTGTTCAGCAAAACCTTGTCTACAAAGTCTTGAACATTTGGTCTTCAGAGTCTTGTCTTCAGAACCTTTTCTTCAGAATCTTCAGAACTTGTTCAATAGAACCTTGTCTTCAGAACTCGGTCTTCAGAACTGTTGATCTTCAGAATCTTCAGAACTTGTTCAGCAAAACCTTGTATTCACAATCTTTAGAACCTTGGAGCAAGAGAGCTTGGAATATCCAGAGCTTGATAACCCTTCAGAATCTCCACTATCAGAGTCATAGTCAGAAGCTTTAAAACTAATGTTAGGGTTGGTTATCTCTTCTACTCTCTCCTATCTTTAAGTTTGTCCTTGAGGGATCACCAAGCACCCTAATTGTGTATCTTGTATATATGTGTTTTATATTTTTTACTGACCTTTAACCAAAATCCAAAAACATGTCTTGTTTATTTTGTTTCTTTTAGAAGACAGGGTCCACGATCAAGAAATCCAGGTGATGGTTCTCCAATTAGGGTTATGGGTTATTCATACCAAAGACTGGTTCTCAAGGGCCTATTTTTTAGAGTGGTAATCTATAATCTTAGGTCACACTATCCCCAAGCTTCATTCAGCATAGTTAAGGTGAGTTTGGTTGCTTAAATCTCAAAACTCTTAGAGATAGGTTCATGTGTTTATTTCCATGCCTTCTCTGACGAGTAACCTCAAGTTCTGACAAGTGTGAGAATGATTTAATCAAGATTTCATCATCTCAAGTTCATATGTGCTTAAGAGTTCCTTGGGTTGTGGATAAAGATAAAGTTTGCGAGGTGGTTCAAAGTGGGTTTGACCAAAAGTCTGTTAGAACATAGTTTGGTTCTACATCTTAGTAATAGTTTTGATGATAACAAATACATGTATATATATATATATATATATATATATATATATATATATATATATATATATATATATATATATATATATATATATATATATATATATATATATATATATATATATATATATATATATATATATATATATATATATATATATATAAAGAACAAATATGCTCTCTAATAATGTATTTAAATATGCAGAGAAGTACTGATAAAAATTGCATAAAAGATGATAAGAGATTTACATTTTGAAGCTCTGATTAGACACAACATACAAACTTAGAAGAAAATCCATGTAACACGCTCAATAGAAGAAGCTCTGATGTTATAACTTCTGAAGCACCAACACTGCAAGTAAAATTCTGATATTATGATAATTGAAGTTCTAGAAGAACAAAAGAAGTCTCAACAAACTCATCTATACTAAAGTTCTAAAGACTCAACACTTAAACTCAAATTGTACTCTGATAAGTAAATACTCTGAAAAGTGTAAAGAAGCTTCAATGTGTCTTTCTCTACAAAGTTTTAATCATATGGAAACTCTGAGGATCCACAGTCTCAACGAGGTAATATTCTCATTCTGATAAGATCTCAAGGAAGCTTCAACACATTCCAAAGAAGCAAGTTCTGATGCGTTACAATTCATTCATTATAAATTAAAGAGTAACGACTGGAACAAAACAAGATATGTATTTTTTGAAAGTGCATTGACAACACTTTATCAACCATCCAAAGATAGTTTCTTATGTCTCCAACGATCCAATTCACTTCCTCTATATAAAGAAGACTGAAGATGAATAAAAAATAACACGACTGTGCATACAAAAAGAAATATCTTTACTAGCTTTCTCGTGTGCTTTAATCTTGTGTATACATCATTATTGTGATATGTTTTTTTAGAAACACTATTTGTACACATCTTTATTGATTTATATTTTATAATACCTTGATAAACCAAGTTGTGGTTGAGACTCAAGTAGACATTGACGGTAGTCATTGTGATTGTGTAATCAAAGTTTTGATTTATGGATTAAGACCTCGTTTGAGAGAGGCGAAACCACCTTGGCGGGTGGACTAGAGTAGTTTGAGTTCAAACGAACCAGGATAACCAAATGTTTCATACTGTTTTAATTTTGAAAACCCGAATTGAAACCCCTCTTTCTTATGTTTTTCTATCCTTCAAAGTCAACATTTTCAAGTTTGAGTTCAAACGATCATAAGTTCTTCATTATTAAATATTTTTGGGTGGTTCTTTTTGCATATGATTCCTTTTAACATCCTCTCTAACTTCTCTTTACAAGTCAATATTTAATTATGTTTATGAGTCCATCAAAAGTTTGAGTCAATTAGAGGTCATTTTGTGACTTTGACCTAATTTCAAGTGACTTTTGTCCGACTTCTAAAGATCATAACTTCTTCAATTTTCATTATTTTGAGATAATTATTTTTGCAACATGTCACATAGAATGTTATCTACATGTTCTCTTTAAGAATCAAGAACAAATTGTGCTTAGAATGCGTGATATTTTTTGAGATGTTATAGGTCATTTTTGACTTATAATGTCCTTAACCTCTAATTTCAAATCCACGCCATGGCCACTTTCCTAAGACGTTGATTTCTTGCATTGAGTTTTTTAGGCACCAAGTTCTTGAAATTTTTTTTTTAAACCATGTGATTCAAATTAAGGTTGGAAGAAAAGGCAAGAGGATTACTTGGAATTCAAGATATAAGCTTAATTTCGTTTATGTGAATTATTTTTAATTCAAAGGCAAGGCATTTATCATTTATTCAAGACATGCAATTCAAATTCACGATGGAGGGAAAATAGAAATTTCAAAGTTTGAATTTGAAGAAAGGCTATTACATGTTCAAGAATTCTAATTACTTCATCTTATTATCAAAAAGTTCAAGGCATTCATAATTTGAAAGTGGGATTTGGATCTAAACATGATTTGTTGTATTTTCGATACTTTGTTTCTCAAATTACAAGTTGATTCAAGAATTTTAAACCTAAGCTCCAAGTCATGTTTCACTCAATATAAAGAAGGTAATTTGTTGTGCTATCCATGCCATACAAGATAATTCAAGATTTCTTTTGGTTTAAACTTCAAAAAGTACTTCATTCAAGTTTTTTATATATTCAAATTTTAATTTCATTGTTTCAAGATTCAACATCCTTCCACTTTTAAGACAAGGAAAATATCAAGTTTTCTATGTCATACAAGATAATGCAAGTTTCTTTTGACCAAGTTTTTCAAAATTACAAGAGAAGAATACAAGTTTCATACAAATTTCCAATCATGTTCAAATTTTTCAAGTGTCCTAAAGCCTAATTTGCAAAGTTGCAAGATAATTCTAATTCTTGGTTTCTTCTAAAGGGCTTCTTGAATCAATCTTTGCTTCATGATAAGCTTCGATGTTCTTCAATCACTCGTGAATCCTCTAAATTCTTGTGAATCCTTCAAAGATCCCTGTTCCTTAGCCTCAGTTTATTCATTTTCCTTCAAGGTCTCAACTTTGTGCTCATCACATGGAGAAATAAACAAATAGAGGGGGTTAGCAATATTTAAAAGCCATAAGAATAAGTCCAACAAAAGGTTTCATTCCATAATTTCCAAACAAAATTCATCATGTTTCTAAATCCCATCAAGCATCAAAGAACTTCAAAGCATTACAACAATTAAACCACAATTTCAGTTGAATCTAGTAGCCCAAGTATGATTAATTGGTCATCTTTAACCCAATACCTATGAAACTTATTGTTAGGAGACTTTGATTTTATCAATCCTCTAATGAGTTTTCATTATCTTTGGTCTAAGATCATCATTCAATCATCTTTGATTATACTTTGTGACTATTAACAATTAATTTACTAACCATTAACAATTAACTTTACTTTACGCCTTTATGTTACGCATTTTATTTTATGACTTTACTTTTATGCACTTTTATCTTTAGTATTTACATCTCAAGAAATTTACCTTATGCTCACTTGAGCATTTATTTTTATGTAATTTTATCTTTTCTCTTGAGCTTTTATTTTCTTTTGAAGACACCTAATAACAAACTTGAACATTAAAAGACTTAAGACTCTGTATGGGTTATTGGTTACTATTCTTGGCATTTTAGAGTTCCGGATCTCGTGGACTTAGGATTAGAAGCTTTGATACTTGGAGACCTTGATACATTTGGACCTTGTGTTGCTTCATTGTTATTTTGCTTGTATTGGGAAATCTACTGTGTGCAAGTGTTATTCTATTGGCCTTAAGTGATCTATAAAACAGAACCACAAACACCCAACCACAGTCACCAACACAATACAATTACACCCACATGCCCCACAACCAACCACAATCACCACCTCAGTACCAATACCCCCATATGCCTCACACCCAACCGCAATTTCAATCACAATACCAACACACCCGCATACCCCACACACAATTTCAGTCTTCTGCATATCCCAATATGGGCCCCTCAACATCCAACCGTAACCCTGATCTGGGAATGTCTGAAGATTATGAACCAACCGACCCAACTTACCATCAATCACAATATCACCAAACCACCCAACATCCTTAATACCAAACACCCCAAGATCCATTTCATTTCTACCCCCCGTACTCAGACGACCAATGCTACATACCAACCATGGAACCCCACCCACCGCCAACACGACCAAACTTTAAGGATATAGGTAATCGACTGTACCAAAGCGGATCTTCTAGATATGGAGATCTGACTGATTTCATGGATCCGGAACGCATTGACTTCGCAGGGCCATCGACCCTGCCGCAGCAGGAAACGAGATGAAACCCAGCACGGGAAAGGCGAGGACGGGGATGCGGAACCGAGGGTCATTAACGGGTTCTAGGGGACTACTGATTAATCTGTTTTTTTTATGTAATAGTTATGTGTGTAATCATATTTTGTAAATAAAAAGTCAATTTTGTTGATCCTATATCGAATACGTAATGCACCGCATTGGAAAAAAACGCGAAAATTTCCCTAGCAAATGAACTAAGGCGCCATCTCACTTGGCTTAGGACAAGCCCTAAGCACATAGGCGCCAAGTGAGATGGCGCCTCCCCTTAAAAAGTAGGTGTAGGCGCCAAGTGAGATGGCTCCTCCCTTGGGGAGTCTTCTGAAACATAGTTATTTGCGAATTTTGTTCCGAAACATGGTTATTTGCGATTTTTTTTAATACTTGATTATTCCAAAAAAAATTCTAATTTTGACATGCATGTAGTCTTCGATGTTATTATTATATCAATTTGTATCAATTTAAGTTTGTATGCATTTCTCCATTTATTTGAGGATTTGGTCCCCTTTGTAAAATGAGTTTGGAAAATAGTTTAAATGTTTGTATTCATGTATATTTGTCTATTTACTTGAGGATTTAAGAATGGAGTGGAGGAATTGATTGGTGGTTCTAAAATACACCAAAGTGTTGTTGATGCATTAAGTGGTATTTTTTGTCCATATTTTAAATTCAAGAATTGTGTTAGGGAATAAGCATTTTGGGTGGAGAAACATTTGTATAAATATGGATTTATGGAAGATTATTTAAATGGAATCATTCATAGTGATAATCAATATGCACATAGTAGTTAAAGAGATTGGAAAACTAGAAATTCATTTCTCTTCCTCTTTGTGTATTCTTTATGTGTTGAGTTTGTACATGTATTTACTCTGAACTTATGTATATTTGTCGCCCATGACGTTGTATTAAACTTGTTTTACAAATATTTATCGATTGTTGTCCTGGATTTTTTCTCTGTTCTAGGGATTTGAGTTGTTATAGACATATACTGCTTAGATTCTTATCTAGGATGATTATCTGTTAGTTTCTGAACTCTAGAGATAGATTTAGAGCTGACATCTACTTGGGTATCAGAGCTTAATGCCTCTATGTGGTTGTGCTGTACTGAGAGATCGTCAGTGCGATTACATAAGTTATCTTCTGTGTTGTATAATGAGATTAATATAAACATATTTATTGCAAGTTCCTGAATTATCAATGTACAGTTTAAATATAAACATATTTATTGCAAGTTCCTGAATTATCAATGTACAGTTTACCCCATAGATGCTGAATAAATTAAGATATGTACAAAATGGTAAAAGAGTGCCTTTTTTTTACAATGAATTTCCTACTATATAAATAATGTAAAAAGTGATTTGAAGTGAATCTCAATAAAATAAATATTTTAATGTATCGAAGAGGTATAACTTTTGAAAAAGAATCGGGTTTAGATTTTCTTTAGCTAAATCTAAATTCGAGAGAAAATTTATTCACTCAAAATTTGACTATAAAACGACCTCTCACATTCATTCTATAATGTATCATTTCTTAGTTTGAAGTTTCAAACACATTCATCACTTTTTTTTCTTTTCTCTCTTTGAATTTCAATCATGTCAATGGAAAAGAAAGGCCGTGGTCTTCAAAAGATTGAGATGAAAAAGATGAGCAATGAGAGCAACTTGCAAGTGACTTTCTCGAAGCATCATAGTGGGATCTTCAAGAAAGCCAGTGAACTTTGCACACTTTGTGATGCAAATGTTGCTATCGTTGTATTCTCACCTGGTGAGAAGGTGTTTTCCTTTGGTCACTCACATGTTGATACAATCATAGATCGTTATCTATCACATATTCCACCTCAAAACGATTTCACCATGCCATTCATTGGGGCTCGTCGTAACGCCATTGTGCGTGAGCTCAATAATAACCTAACTCAAATCAACGATACATTGGACACTGAGAAGAAGTGTGATGGTGAGATGAGCCATTTGCGCAATGCAAATGAGTCTCGGTTTTGGTGGACTTGTTCTATTGATAGGATGAATATGACTCAACTTGAATTATTCAAGAAGGCTTTGGAAGAATTTAAAAAGTTTGTTGCACAACATGCTGAAAGGTTTGTAATTCAGGGTGCACCTATGCAAACTATTCCAGTTTTTGTTGAAAATGGATCCAACTCTAACATGACTCTCCATCATCAAGGAAATCCTCAACAAACTCATTTGTTTGGTTTCAACAATATGGGTGGAAGTGGTGGATATGGACCATCTAGATTGTTTTAATCTAATGGCTTAAATCCGCCTTAGATGTCCTTATGAATATTTATTTTTCATGTTGTTTTAATCATTTTCAATTAGAACACACAGGTTTAATTAGTCTCATATATGAGACTTAGTTAGGACTGAATTTGAATGTTATCTGGATTTTTAGTTTCATGTTGTATTATGTATTCTTCAAATAAGGGACATCTTATTTATTTATATTTCACTATCTCGCCTAAATTTTATTAATCTCTTAACGTTCAAAGAATCAATTTTATTCTTCATTGTTTATGTCTTGAAGATCTGGGGTAAATTTATCAAAAGGATTCACGGTATATTTGCGATTTTAATTGTAATTAATTATGAAATGAGTAGTTTTTTCTGATCTGTTTGAAATGTATCTCTCAATCTAAATATTTATTCATAAAAAGAAAACTCATGACATAAACATGTTTCATTTTTACTAAATCGATTTATAAGATGCAAATTATATTTTATATAAACTATTATTATTATTACGGTTTGCAATATATGTTATGATAATATGTGATTGATTTCGTTAATGAATTTGTATTTAAATTATGAATGATAAATAAAATTATATTTTATTAATAAATTTGTCTTCGAATTATAAATGATAAATATTATAATTCTTATTATAAAATATAAGAATAAAAAAATAAATTAGTTTTAAAATACATCACTTTCCCTTATCAACCAAATCTATTTGAAATTAAAATTTTCCACCTCTCCTTTATATTTTGAATCAAACATACATGCATAAATTAATTAAATCCTTGTCATCTCCTCACTTTAATAAAAATTTCTTCATTTCTCTTCTTTTGACTGAACCAAACAGATCATAATATTCTTCCCAAAACCCAAATTTAATATATAATAATTTAGTTTAAAATCAATTCTTCTTCACTTGATTTTTTAATTTTTTAATTTGACTATTATCTCTATCAAATCTAATATTGTCAAAAGTCTCTTTAGTTCTATTCCAAAATATTCATTCGTTTGAAAAATAAATTATTTCTCAAATCTTTCAATAAATTATAGATTTTTATAAGTAATTATTGAATTCACTTTAATAATGTTAGAATTTAAAAGATAAATTGAATCTATTTTATTGAAAAACAAAAATCTATAACCAGCTTAAAAGTGAGTATTTCTTCTCAATCTCAATAAAATGTCATTATTGAAATGTTAGAGGAATTTTTAATTTAAGGTTTATATAGTCTTTTGGTTCTTGTACGTTGTCGAGTTTTTATTTTTCGTCTCTGTATATTTTTTTTCTTGAAAATAATTTCTGAATGTAAAAATTATTTTGGTTTTAGTCCCTAAAGTTAAAATCCGCAGGAAAATTCAAAAGAAAATTCGTAGGAAACCTATAGATTTTCCTGCTAATTTTAATTTTAGGGACTAAAACCAAATGAAATATAACATTTAAGGACTCATCTAAGAAAAAAAGATACAGTGACGAAAAATAAAAACTCACGAACTTACAGGGACCAAAAGACTATTACTTTAATTTAAATACTAGATGGTACTTAAGTAGATTAAAGGTGCAAGAAACACAAGAGAATGAGGTTTGAATTGAGTTTCTAGAAATAAAATCTTTTCGAAACCAAACACTTGAAGTTAACACAAGCACAAAAATAATTAAACACGCTTATTTTATCCTGAATCACTGTTAACTAAGTTAATCCACTCCACCCCCAAAGTGATTTACCTTTCTCAACAAAGACTTAATCCACTATAACCAAATTGATTACAGACACAAACAAAGACTAACCGTCAATGTTTACAACCATAAAAACTAACCGTCAATGTCTTCTTTAGAATTCGGACTAAAACCCTAGTTTCTCAAGGAACAATCAACTCACTGTTGAATCAAGTTAATGAACAACAGTTCCTTGCTAGTAAGTTTACAAACAAATATTCCTTACTTTACAAAACTTTATAAAAGATTTACAATGATATTTTAGCAGCGTTTTAGCAAAATGAAAAAAAAAACGCAAATTCGTTGTTTTCCAATTCATCCAAGTATTTCTTTTATAGCCAAAAAGAAATCTGTTAGAGGATAAGATTTCCAACTGTCTTTTTGCAACAGTCAGTGTGAGTTGTAGACAACATCGTATCAGTAGTACAATCCTTGCGCCACAAAATCATAATAGTGGATGGAGGTGATCTTGTACGATTTCTCACGCAAATTATTTTGACCTTATTTTCTAATCTTCATAAGCTTCAGAATATATAAGAGTTTAAGCATGCTTTAGAAGAATCAAAAACCTTGTCTTCAGAACCATGTCTTCAGAACTTGTTCAGCAAAACCTTATCTTCAGAGTCTTGAACATTTGGTCTTTAGAGTCTTGTCTTCATAACCTTTTCTTCAGAATCTTCAGAACTTGTTCAACAGAACCTTGTCTTCAGAGTCTTCAAAACTCTGTCTTCAGAACCGTTGATCTTCAGAATCTTCAGAACTTGTTCAGCAGAACCTTGTATTCAGAACCTTCAGAACCTTATAGCAAGAGAGCTTGAAATATCCAGAGCTTGATAACCCTTCAGAATCTCCGCTATCAGAGTCATAGTCAAAAGCTTTAAAAATAACGTTCATCAGAACCGTTGTTTTAGAAGCATTCTAAGCAGTGACACACGCATTTGTATCTCTAAGTTGGTTGAGTCCAAAATCCGATGACACCACACGTCAAATATTTATAGTCAGAACCTATTAACAAAATCTACACACTAAACAAAACCTTAGGGTACTAAATTATTATCTAATCACCTATGTAATGTTATCATCAAAACGCAAGGCCAGACGTAGAACCAAATCTTGTTCTTACAATCTCCCCTATTTCATTGATGACAAAACTATGTATTTTGATAAACAATTTATACCAGTTTAATAACATAAATCAATTTAGAGTTAGCTAAAAAGCCCATGAGTTCTATATTCTCAGAACTTGTTTAATCTTGTTCAGAGTCTCCCCCTGAGTTCAAGACTTAAATAAGTTTTGAGAAATAGCAAGAATCAATCAGTATGAAGGAATACTTCCCTGATTGAATAACCATCAAGAGTCTGACTAACGATGCAGAAAACTTCTTCTCAGATTCTGGCTTGCAATTAGAACATGATGGTGTTTCAGAGTCTGGTTGTACTTGTCACACCGTCATAATCTGGTTGAAATTTCTTTTAACAAAAGATAAATAACTCATGACTTCTGGTTCTCTAGATTCTGAATCTCCTTTAGAACTTCAGAGTTTTCCTGTTAAGAAAAGTTAGTGAACTTTCTCAAAGTTCATGAGTTAAACAATGTTAGTGGCAAAAACATTAGGACATGTTTGGGAACAAGATTCTAAGAATAGATATAATCAAAATTATTACTTTCTCCCCCTTTGTCAGAAACCAAAAATAATTAAAGAGACAAAATAAATAAAATATTACATTCAAAAAACACAGAAAACATCTAGATTTCTAAAAACAAAGGTAAACAAAAATGTCTAAGGTTGAGGAGGAAGAGGCGACATCATAGTCATAAAGTCCTTCATCATGTTGACAAGAGCAGAGATAGAAGCACTATGCTTCTTAGATCTTTCATCTTGCATGTCCAGATGTGATTGAATGATATCATTGGACTTCTTTAGCTCATCATGAGTCTCCTTCAACCCATAAGGGATCTCTTCTGCAACAACAGTCTTCAAAACCCCAGAAGGGAAACCATCTTCAGCAGAAGACTTCATAAAAGTAGAAGCAATATCATCTAAATGTTGAACATCCATTGTATAAGCGAAATCTTCTAATTCTAAAGCAGGAAAGCAGAGAGGAATGTGAGGAGGTTCTTAAGCAACAAGCATAGCCTCATGTGTCAAAGGGGGAGATTGTTATTTTTCTGAAATTATGATTGGCATACATTTTGGTAAAACTAACTTGGTAGCAACATGTTGAACAAGATGTTCCAACTTGCAGTTTTCAACATATCGAATAAGATGTCTCAACCAGGAGGATATGATATCGTGTCTACAGCAGCTAATAGTTATGTTTTAGCTGATATGTCAGTTACTGAATATTCAGGAAATATTTAGTTAGCTTAAGTGGCATCCAAGATTGACAAATCAGTGATTCTATGTTGGTTTTCGAAGATATACGAAGTTTCTAAATATGGAGACATTTTAGGAAACTAACTATTGAAGACCTATTTTCTTAAAGAAGATTTTGCAGACTTTGTGAAGCCTCACTACTGCGATTTTGAAGCCCAACCCAATTCAGAATAATGTTATATATAGACTGGTGTATACTTAGTTTTAGGAAGAACTTATGTGAGTTTTTGTTAGGGTTTTAAAATCCTTATTTGTGAGCCTCTCTAATATCATCTTGATAGAAGAGTATGACTGTTTGGGGTTGTAAGTTCTGTCAGGCATCCATGAGCTTTTAAGCATTGGATGTTTGTGTGTCAGATGCTTATAAGCTTATAAGCATTGAGTATTTGCGTGTCAGTTCTCATAAGGTTTTAAGCATTGAGGATTGTGTGTCTTTGAAGAGTGACTTCCTATTTTTGTTCTCTACTGTGTTTAGATTTTATCTAATCACTGAGTGTGATTGAAGAGGCATTTGAGGAGGGCCTCATACATATGTGTGTCTTAGGTAGAAGTTAAGCAAATGGTAGTGATTAAGTGCGTAGATTGTAAACTGATATGTTTGCTGTGAGGTCTACAAATTGATACTATCTAGTTAATTTTGTCCCTGACTTGGTAGCCCTCAGAGTAGGTGTTGTTGTCACCGAACTTGATAAACATATTTGTGCGTTATTTACCTTCAGCACTGTTTGTTTTGTTTGTATATTCCTCTGTTGCGTGTTGAAGTCGGATCCGATGTCTCAACATCTCTTAGGACATCTAAGATCTGACACTTTCTTTTATTAATTTTTATTATTGGTTTAAAGCTTAACTGAAATGACCACTTTGTCTTTCTTGTTGGATTAATTATTTAATTAATTAATTATTAGAAATTATTATTAATATTAATTATGGTCTATTGTTATTAAGTATTTATTGATTAATTATTTAATTGAGTTATTATTTCTGAATGAACCGTAATGGATTAGAATATTCGGTTAAGTCCAATGAGAGATTCTATCCTAAGTTGTTTAGCTATTTAAGCGTTGCTCAATTAAACGATTAATATATAATGAAAACTCTAAACGACAATGAAAATAATAGTCCTCTCATACTCACTCGTCTCAACAAGCAATTTCTTCAGTCTAATAAAATACAATATTTTTATTATACTTAATTACTCTATGATATAATAATATACTATAATTTATGTCTATCTGATTATATTAAAACTATCATTTGATATAGAGTCTGATTAGATACATTTTATAGTTATTATACTTATTTAAATTCCTAAATAATTTGCATGATTACACGTTATAGCTACTTGACACTTTCTTTTATTAATTTTTATTATTGGTTTAAAAGTTTGAATGAATTCTATTCATCTAAAAGAAAATAGTGTGACTATATCAAAATTTTCTCCAATTAACACTCGCTCATCCGCTGAGTGCTTTATCAATGGTTTAAATATACAAAATTTTCTCAACTTTTATAAAGAAATCTAAAAATAAGAAGAACAAATAGGGCCAACTATTAGTACTCACAACTGTAGCACTCGATATAATGGAAAATTAATTTGAATGTCTTTTTGAGTGCAAAAATATTTATGGAATTTGATTACGGTTTTGAATACTGTAATATGTTAAATTCTTCATATAATTATGTCCAATATTTATTTATTTATTTTAAATATTTCTTTTACACTTTGGAGACATACTATAATAATTTATTTTGAGAATAAATTGTATTTTAATATCACATTCTCAAAATTGTGTCCAATATTTTATAGAGATTTTTTAATTTTATTGTGACATCTTGATAGTATGTGTCATTATAGATATCGTTTTGTTTTGATTTTATAATAAGTTAATTTGTTATTTTATTTTATTTATGGAATGAAATTATGATTTCGTTTATGACCAGAATAATTTTTCGATAAGAATATTAGATTGTTTTAATATTACATTCTTAATTTTTAGATTCAAGATTTATTTGTGAAATTTATGTAAATATTCTATATTAATTAAATTGAGAATTGTGCACTATTTTATATAATATATTCTCAATATTTTAGTCTAAAATATTTGATGTAAAATTTTGTTTGATAGTGTTCTGGACTGGGCCCATCTTGACCCAACGTGCAAATAAAGGCCCGGATCCAAGCAGCTCATCGCGGAATACCCACAATCAGTACATCACCAAAACGTGCCCGACCACAAATTACATCTGTTACGCCCGCCGTTGTCCTCGACGAGCAACGTCCCTGACCAATGGAGTTCCAGCTCGAGTCCAGCTCGAGCACCCTCTCCGTAGGGCAGATTCCGTCCACTATGACCGTTATGGAATCCTCAAAGTTCTGGAAAGACCGCGTCTTCGTCCTTCCTCATTCTTCGCAGACCACCACCCAGGAAGGGGACCACGTGTGGGTCCCCGCTGCACACTTAGAACCTGGCAGTTCCCTCATTGGGTCAGTTCTGGTCAGCCCAATGAGGGGACCTTGACCCAGCGCTAGGGGCTATAAATACCCTCCATTCCAAGAGGGTTAGATATTCATCTATTACACACATATACACTTTTTTCCTGCCCATTTCGTCTCTCATTTTAGCATCGGAGTGTCTTGCAGGTACCCCTCCCCCACCTTTCTCAAATCCAATTCGAGCCAGCCGTGACGGTCCAAGTCTGATCAGGTAAGATCAGTGGCGCCGTCTGTGGGAAACTAGCTTCCCCGTCTTACAAACTCTCAAAGACCAAAGCTAAAAACCATCTTCCACCGTCATGGCTGACCAGACTTGGGAAGACCAGAACGTCCGCGTCGTCGATGCCAACAACAACCTCGCAGACAAGAACAGAATCCCCGACAACGCCGGCAACACCAGCCATAATACACTCCCCGGGGGCGTCGTCCCCGGGCCCTCAGGCAACCGGGACGGAGCTACAGCTTCATCTTCTTCAGTCCCCCCTCCACTCGAAGAAGACAATACGGCTCCCCTAAACTATCTAGCTGTCCAATTTCAGGAGGTCCCTGTCCCCGTTGGGGCAGATGCCACGACCAGAGCACTGTTCGCGGAAATCAATCAAACCAACTACCTCATATTTGCCCAGGGGGAAAGATTGAGGGTGCTAGAGGACGACAGAAGACCCCCAAGGAGACACAGGAGGCCTCAGACCCCGCCTCCTCGAGTAACAGAGGTACGTCTCCCGTCTCCCCCGCGGAGACAATACAGAGACACCTCCCGAAGCCCATCACCCCGACAATCGGGGAGACGACCCCCCTTGGAGAGGCAACCCATCATTGAAGCCGGAGGGCGCAACCACGGCCCCTTACGGCAAGAAAGAAGACACCCTGGAGACAGGCACGAGAGGGCGGACCAACGAGCGCCCCGCTCGAGGGACATCCAGCATGATCAGGACCGTCGTGCCCGACAATACCTCAGGTCCCCATCCCTTTCCCCAGAACGAAGTGATGAGGACGACCCCTGCGGTCCCTTATCACAAGCCATCATGGAGGCTCCAATTTCCCCGGGCATGGAGAAGCCCCCTCACCTGAAGGAATACGACGGAGTTGCCGACCCAGTCGACCATATAGATGGGTTCGAAGCTATGCTGCACTACCATAACGTTGGGGGACCCATCAAATGCCAATTGTTCCCCACGACCCTCAGGAAAGCAGCAATGGATTGGTATAAGGGTCTCGCCCCGGGGTCAATTACCTCGTGGAGAAACTTGAAAAACCAATTCATAAGCTCGTTCACTGCGTCGCAGCGACATCCAAAGACCGAAGCGGCGATCGAGGCTATCATCCAGAGACAGGATGAAACCTTGGGAGAATTCATCAACCGCTTCAATCGTGAAGCCATCCAGGTCCCCTGCGCGGACCACATGAAAAGATACTTGCTGGAGAGGGGACTCCTCCCTGGCACAGAGTTTAGAAAAGCAGTGGGCATCGAACCGCCCCGAACATTCGATGCTCTCCTCGAGAAGGCCAGGGCCTATATGGATTACGAGGAAAGGGATGCGGCCAACAGAGCTCGTGATCCCAAAACTCGCGGATCCAGCAGCAACCCGCGCCAAGAGGTCGCTCCTCCTCGACGAGCCGGGGAAAAAAGAAAGGATGACAGACCCCGGGAAGCCCGAGAACAGAGAGGACCCTCGGGGCATTTCACATAATACACTCCGCTCACGGCTTCCCGCGAGCGTATCTTGGTGGAGTGTGCCAGCACGGATTTCAAAGATGGCAGCGTCAAGCGCCCTCGACCAGCTCCTTCCAAGCTCGGGGTGGACAAGAGCAAATATTGTCAGTACCATAGGAGCCATGGTCATCTGACGGAGGACTGCGTCCACCTTAAGGACACCATCGAGACCCTCATAAAAGGGGGAAGACTTGCCCAATATCGGGGAAACGATGCTCCTCGTCGCGACGCCCGGGAGACAAGAGAGCTGGAGGAGGATGCCCGACCGTCTGACGAGTCGGTCCCCATCCAGACTGCCTTCTCCGTCACAAGACCTGAGGACTTCTACGTCCCCGAGCACTTGCAAGAGTCGTTGTCAACCCACAGTAGGTGGGAGCAATTTCCCTCCGCCATGGTCATCAATGGTGGAGGATTCAACGACCTAACCATAAATTCGGCTAAGAGGAAGTTGGATGAACTGGTCGACTCTACACCTCCTCAGACGGTGACTTTTGAAAGGGTGAAAGGTAGGTCGGAGCCTATCACCTTTTACCTCGAAGAGCTCCCCGGAGGATCCCCCAACGCGGTCATTCCTCTGCTAATAAGAGCGAGAATGGCTAATTTTGACGTACACCGCATTCTCGTCGACAAAGGAAGTTCCGTTGACCTAATGTACAGTCAACTATTTCGGACCCTACAGCTCGACGACTCACACCTATCACCTTATGTGGGGTCGGACCTACAGGGCTTCAATGGCTCGACCTCCAAACCTTGGGGATACGTCGAGCTCATGGTTACCTTTGGCGAGGACACAGCGACGAGGCAGGTCAAGGTGCGCTTCCTCGTTATCGACTGCCCGTCCCTCTACAACTGCATCCTGGGAAGACCAACACTGATGGAACTGACTGTGGTACCCTCTACCGTCCACTTGAAGATGAAGTTTTACACCAAGAGGGCATGGGTCGCCACCATCCAAGGGGACCTAGCCGCTGCTCGAAGGTGTTTTAACGCGGCATCCAAGGGACGTGACACGGTCGACACTGGGACAAGGCCCGCCAAGAGACCAGTGACGACACGACTAGAGCCCGAGAAGACAGAGCCCGTCAAGGAAGAAGAACAGAGAGCTCCCTTAAAGGTCGACTCCATAGCCTTGGACACCCGTTTCGACCAGGATGAGCCTTTCAGCGGCGAGCAAGTCCCCCTCCGACCAGTCCCAGACGGGGACTTCGAGCTCGGCCCCCTCGGCGAGGACCCAAGCAAAGGAGTGAAGATCGGTACCAACCTTCCCGACCTGGAAAGGAAGCAGATCAAAGCCTGCTTGCGCGAGAATGCTGACTTGTTCGCATGGAGCGCCGCAGAGATGCCCGGACTCGACCCCGAGGTTGCCTGTCACCGTCTCGCCATAGATCCAGCCGCTAAGGCAGTAGTACAACGTAGACGTAGGCAGTCTCCGGAGAAAATGGAGGCTGCTGAAAAAGCTGTAAAAGACCTCTTAGAGGCAAATTTTATTTCTGAAGCCCGATATTTAACCTGGCTGTCAAACGTTGTATTAGTCAAAAAGAATATTGGAAAATGGAGAATGTGTGTTGATTATACCGACCTCAATCGGGCATGCCCGAAGGATGCTTTTCCTTTACCGAACATAGACATGCTGGTCAACAACTCAACCGGTTACAAAATACTATCGTTCATAGATGCCTATTCAGGCTATAATCAAATCCCAATGGCCATGAGCGACAAGCATTGCAATGCCTTCATGACCAGCTCGGGCAACTATTACTACAACGTAATGCCCCTTGGTCTAAAAAACGCATGGGCAAAATACCAACGTATGATGAACAGAGTGTTCCATAAC
The DNA here is from genome assembly GCA_948472305.1 of Vicia faba. Classification (NCBI taxonomy): domain Eukaryota; kingdom Viridiplantae; phylum Streptophyta; class Magnoliopsida; order Fabales; family Fabaceae; genus Vicia; species Vicia faba. The sequence goes on along the minus strand of OX451738.1, from coordinate 1,044,404,734 downwards.
CAAATCAGGGACATGCTCGAGGTTTACATGGACGACATGATCGTCAAATCCCGAGCAGACACCGACCATGCAGCCTACCTCAAAGCGGTCTTTTCCCAAGAAAGACAATGTAAGATGAGGTTCAACCCCGAGAAGTGCACATTCGGGGTCAAGGCAGGGAAATTCCTCGGTTTTTACCTGACAGAACGAGGAATTGAAGCCAATCCCGACGAGTGTCGAGCCTTCTCCGACCTCCCGACACCCACGTCGAAAAAATCAATACAAGTAATGAACGGCATGCTCACCTCGCTGTCCTGCTTCGTCGCGAGATCTGCTCAGCACGCCCTCCCCTTCTTCAAACTTGTTTGTAAAGAGGCAGCCTTCGAATGGACCGAGGAATGTGAACAGGTGTTGCGCCACCTAAAACAAAGCCTATCCAAACCGCCCGTACTGTCTCGACCAGTCGACGAGGAACCTTTGTTCTTATACCTGGCCGTCTCGAACGAAGCCATCAGCGCGACTCTCATCCGCGAGACCACCGACGGGTAGAAACCCGTTTATTTCACGAGCAAAGCCTACAAGGGCCCGAGAGCAGATACCAACAGATAGAAAAAGTAGCTTTAGCCCTCGTCAACACGGCGAGGAGACTCATACAGTATTTCCTGGCTCACACAGTCATAGTACGAACCAACCAACTAGTAAAACAGCTCTTAGGTCGACCTGACACGGCGGGTCGAATGTTGAAGTGGTCCTTGGAACTCTCCGAGTTCGACATTCAATACGAGAGAAGGAAAGCTCTAAAGGCACAAGCCCTGGCCGACTTTGTCGCAGAAATGACCGCTCACAACCCGCTTGCAGGGAAAGAGCACAAGTGGACCATCTTCGTTGACGGAGCTTTCAGCTCATTCGAAAGCGGCGCGGGGATCCTCCTAAAAAATGAGAAGGGCGTAGTGATCGAGCACTCGTTAACCCTCTCCTTCCCAACTTTGAACAACCAAGCGGAGTACGAGGCCCTGCTCGCGGGACTAAGGCTGGCCGAGGACCTAGGGGCACGCGAAGTACAAATTTTCACGGACTCCCAACTCGTTGCTTCCCAAGTCCAAGGGAGCTACCAGGCTAAAAACGACAACCTCATTGAATACCTAAACTTAGTCAGAGAGAGCATGAGGAAGTTCGACCGAGCATAAATATCACACGTCCCGCACGAGCAAAACACAAGGGCTGACGTACTTTCCGAGCTCGCAAGCACAAGAAAGAAGGGCGGGAAAAAATTCGTCATACAAGAATCCCTATGACGCCTGAGCATCGAAAGAACCTCAATCCCCATCGAGGTACACGCCATTGGAGACGCTTCGTGCTGGATGACCCTGGTGTACAACTTTCTGACAAAGGACGAGCTCCCTTTGGACCGGACAGAAGCGACCACAACCAAATGACGAGCGTGCTCCTATGTGGTACTCGAGCACAAGTTGTACTGCAGGGGATTTTCCATTCCCCTCCTGAAGTGCATCGACGAATCCTCAGTCCCTGGGGTATTACGGGAAATACACGAAGGAATTAATGCCCAACACATGGGCGGTAAATCCCTGGCGAGGAAAGCTCTACGAGCGGGGTACTATTGGCTGATGATGCAGCAGGATGCTAAAGATCACGTTAAGAAGTGCGACAAGTGCCAGAAGCACGCCGACATGCATCTCGCCCCCCCTCACGAGCTGAGCATACTGTCATCCCCGTGGCCATTTGCATGGTGGGGGATGGATATCCTTGGACCATTTGTACAAGGGACTTACCAAAACAAGTTCCTTATTGTGGCCGTGGATTACTTCACGAAATAGATAGAAGCCGAGGCCCTCGCGAAGATCACCTCGCACAACATCCTCTGTTTCTACAAACGAAACATCCTCGCCAGATTTGGAATCCCAAAGGCGTTGATCACAGACAACGGCACCCAATTCACCGACCACGGGTTCCGAAACTTCGTCACCAAACTAGGAACCAAACAACATTTTACCTCGGTCGAGCACCCCCAAACCAACGGGCAAGCCGAGGCCGCCAACAGGGTCATCCTACGAGGACTCAAACGCCGGCTCAGTGAAGCAAAAAGAGGGTGGGTTGAGGAGCTGCACAACGTCTTATGGGCCTATCGCACCACACCCCACTCAACGACGGGCGAAACCCCTTTTCGACTAACATACGGCACCGAGGTCGTCATCCCCGTAGAGATCAGGGAACCCTCCAAGCGGAAAGAAATTGCTCTTGGCGAGGAAATGAACGATGAAGCACTTAGAGACGAACTCGACCTGGTCGAGGAAATTCGATCAGGGGCAGCCCTGCGCGAGGCTGCTCTAAAACAACGAATAACCCTGCGTCATAACGACAAGGTCATCAGACGCGAGTTCCAGATCGGCAGCCTGGTAATGCGAAGAAACCAGAAAGACTCCCGCGAAGGGAAATTAGCCGCGAACTGGGAAGGACCCTATTGCGTCCATGGCACCACAGGCACCGGGGCATATTACCTCTAGCAGCTAAACGGAGAACCGTTACCACGACCCTGGAATGCTGCTAAGCTAAAGCAGTACTATAGCTAAAGCCCTTAAACACTGAGGACTTTCGCCACCTTTAGTCAACAGAGAGAAATGTCTCGACCATGTAGACAAGCCAAGGTACGGGCCCGATCTACACCTAAACGACATAACATCGTTCAGCCAACGAGGTCGAACGACAATGCCCGACAGGGACACCTCAATCGAGCTCTACTGTTGAAGTACCCACATGGCAGAACACCCAGCTCGCGATGGGCAGTTCACGCTATGGGCATACGACCTCGATCTAGGTCATACGCTCGACATGTGGGCTCCACTCTGCATAACCGACGCATTTCGAAGTACGTCGAACCATCAAAGGGGTCGAAAGGATATCTCCGCTCGAGGACATAACTTAAACAAAAAATTCATCACAAAAGTAACAGTCGAACATTAGCCTAGATACGAGCAAGTTAAGGTGAAACAAACATCCTTCAAAAAAGTCTATACACAAGACAAGTTAATAGTGAACCGATCAAGAAGGCCGGCGATGTTCGGGGGTTACAAGCCATGGCACAACGGCCAAAAGAGATAAGCACGGGCACGCAGGCCCAAAAATGAGCACGGACACACAGGCCCCAAAACAAATAAAAACCAATACGCGGGCACGCAGGCCCGAACAAAAACTTCACGCTAAACGTCCCCAGGACTAGCGGCATCTACCCCAGGAGACTCAGGAGGAGGCACGACCTGACCATCAATAATCTGAGACATGAACCCGACTCCCTCGGTGTTCATGCCCGGATTCAGGATGGCGAGCTGGCTAACCGCGACCTCGAACCCATCGGCTAGGGCACCGACACAGTCTGACTCGAGAAGGTGAATACGTGCAACCAAATCTGAATGGGTTCACAAAGAGGTTGTCTCCTCCGACTCGTCATCAGCAGGAAGCATAGCAGCTCTTAGCTCCTCGACTTCCTTGGACAAACATTCGGTGTCACCCTCCAACCGCTCCTTGTCCAGTTGGAGGCAATCCCTCTCCTCAGCAACCTTCACAGACTTTTCCTTCTCTCCCGACAGTAGGTCAACTTGCTCGCGGAACATTTCCTGGGAATGCTCGAGGGCCGCCTTTAACTTACGAGACTTAGCAGCAAAAGCAGCTTTCTCTGATTCCAACTCCCTAACACGGTCTGAGGAGTCCGACCCTTCCTCGGCAAGGACCACGGCCATCTCATCCATCTTCACCATCCCGACCATACTTGCGGCGAGGTGTTTCCTTCGGCTTTCTTTGTCAAGTCATCTAATAGTCTTGGCCTCGTTATTGCTTACTGTCAAAGGAAACCCCTCGAAGAAATCCTTCTCTGCAAAACAGGGCGGTAAGCCGAAGGCCCTCACAGCTACAGACTCGTCACCAACCTCCGACCTATTTTCAACCCGACTTCTCTTCTTGGTAATCAGCTTGATGGGCTGCTCGGCATCGGGAGAGCCCGAGGATCCACTGGAGGCATCTCCGCCCGAACTGGTCGGAGGGCCCATCCTCGTGGCTTGCGGTGCCCTCACCAGCCTCTTGTTTATCTTCTTGTCTTGGGTTAGCTTCAATAACTTCTCTCTTCGTTCAACCATGTCGCCTGCAAAAAGGAGCAAAACCCGGGTTAGCTGCAATCGAGCAAAAACAACAAAATTGGAATAAAACAATAACAGCAGAAGCGAGAAACCTAGCGGATCTACGACCTTCCCGTAAGATTGGCACTCGACGAGCGCCTTGGTGTTGATGGGACTAGCCTCGAACGTCGGGTACCCGTCCTCGTCAAGAATATCATCCCCCTCCCTCGTAACCCACTGGGCAGGGAAGAAGCTATCAACGAACTTGCAAAGGACAACATAGGCCTCCTCATCCTCGGCACTCATGCTCCCCGCGGGTGTATGATAGTACTCGGTGCCATGGTCGTAATGACCTGAGAACCAATGAATCGGGAACTTGGAAATACGCCCGACTGCCGGACGACCCTCAGCATCCACGAGGGGCTCCCCGTCCGCGTCGACCACCACAGTTTCCGATTCGAACAAGGAGTCCAAGGAGGTTTGGGTGACCGGTTGTAGCACGTACCATTTATCTTTAAAGTCCCTTACCGAATCCATATACATCCTGAACAGCCTCTTCGACTGTTTTAGGGATACCCAGTTGTGCCTGCCTCCTCGAGACTGACGTTGCAGGTGAAAGACCCTGAAGAAAAGGGGAATCATCGCCCCGATTCTCAAGAAACGGCACGTCAGCTCGAACGCCCGAAGGAAGGCGATCGCGTTAGGGTGAAGTTGCGAAGGGGCCAGGTTCAGATGGATGAACACCCCGACTTGAAAGTAGCTGAAGGGTAGCTTGAGACCGAGATCCCTGAACATGATCTCGTACATAGGGAACCCGTACTCAGTAAACTCCGAGCAGATACGCGCATCAATCAACGACCTCATTACTACAAAATTCTTTTGAAAACCTGGCTGACTACCGCCATGCTCGACGACAGTATACGCACGCCGACTACGACGACAGTACGCCGAGGCAATCCCCCAGGGCTCGGCACCCACCTAGTCCAACGTAGGGTCATCAATGGTGTCGACTAATTTAACGTTCTCTTTGATACTTGTGTCCTCGACTTCATTTTGCCTCGAAGATTCCGGATCATCAGCCATTTACCTGCAAAGCACAGGAAACCGGTGAATTTGAGAGCAAATCCGCGTACTTGCCACAGAAGCGAGAAGAAGTACACAACAAGCCGAACACGGACACCCCAGCTCCGACCATGCATAGGGGACAGCACGGGAGTAGCGCGAGCGCCCCGGGTGAAACATGAATCACTCAAGCAAGTTCCTGACTTCGCCTACCCGACACTAGGATACCGCGAGGAGGCTACCCTACATACTTCCTAAAAGGATGAACATCCCGACCAGTTCATGGGTATGCCGACCAAACTATGAATATCACGGGCAGTATCATGAGTCATATGCCTAAAACTATGAATATCACGGGCAGTATCACGAACTATGTACCTAAACTATGAGTATCCCAGGCACAATCATGAATCTACTGGGCACTACTCCCAAATATGGATTTCTAACATAAAAAATAGCATCAAAACTACCTACAACAAAGAAAAACAGGAGGAACGGAAACTTACTTGGAAGAAAAGAGGTACGTACGATGGCGGTGGAAATAATCGACGGCGAATGGTGCGGTGATCTAACGGTGTTGTAAGAAACGATAGCAGCGGAATTAGAGAATGAGGGAGGAGCGTGAAGAGGAAAAACAAATTATGGGCCCAAGGGTCCTATTTATAGGGATGAAGTGGAATATGAAACGTCGCACTAGGGAGCCGCGAACTTCCCCGTCCTTGACATCTACTCCCCTAGGAAATGATGACCCTATTTTTGCTAGGGTGGCGTTACGATTCCCAAGGACTGCCTCATGTATCCGACAAACGCAGCCCGCGAGGAATTCCTCGAGCAGCGTCGACAAGGACTGCCCTGCGTATCTGACGAACGCAGCCCGCGAGAAACTCCTCGAGCACGCTTCAAAAAACAAAAAGCCCTGGTCTGGCCATCAGGTCCCCGCGGTAAAAACGAGCTAAGATCAAGTCATAACTCCTGCACCAGGAGCAACGACTTGGGGGGGCTCCTGTTCTGGACTGGGCCCACCTTGGCCCAAAGTGAAAATAAAGGCCCAGACCCAAGCAGCTCCTCGCGGAATGCCCACAATCAGTACATCACCAAAACATGTCCGACCACAGATTACATCTGCTACGCCCGTCGTTGCCCTCGACGAGCAATGTCCCCGACCAATGGAGTTCCAGCTCGAGCACCCTCCCCGTAGGGCAGATTCCGTCCACTATGACCGTTATAGAATCCTCAAAGCTCCGGAAAGACCGCGTCTTCGTCCTTCCTCATTCTTCGCAGACCACCACCCAGGAAGGGGACCATGTGCGGGTCCCCGTTACACACGTAGAACCTGGCAGTTCCCTCATTGGGCCAGTTCTGGTCAGCCCAATGAGGGGACCTTGGCCCAGCGCTGGGGGCTATAAATACCCTCCGTTCCAAGAGGGTCAGGTATTCATCTGTTACACACCTATACACTTTTTGCCTGCCCATTCCGTCTCTCATTTTAGCATCGGAGTATCTTGCAGGTACCTGCCCCCCCCCCCCACCTCTCTCAAATCCAGTTCGAGCCAGCCATGACGGTCCAAATCTGGTCAGGTAAGATCAGATAGTAATACTATTCTCAATCATTTTAATAAAATGTTACATTTTGAATTTATTTTAGACTAAATTTTATTGATTCAGATATCAAATATTTTATATTTTTGAATTTAAAACGATTATTAAATTCTATATTGCCTTGTCATTTTGAATAATTCAGAAGGCAATTGAAAAGTATATCATCTTTGCAATTCGTCATATTAGAATATTTTATAAGTTACTTAATGGTTTGCTATTCACTTAGAGATACCCTAAAGTCATCAAAGTTTAGTGACTCAAGAGCAAGGATATATGTCACATCATACGAGGTTAGTATAATTTAATTATTTTTAAAATGTCTGACTTATATCATATAATTACTTATAAAGAGATATTTGTGTAAATATTATATATTCTTTTTATGAAAATGTAAAATGTGCTATTATATATAAAATAAAATTATTGTCCAGAATAATTTTTAAATTTAAAACTCTTTAATCTTTTATAGATTTCTTGTTAATAAATTTCATTTTTTAAATACAATTATTTTTAGAGTATTTCAAATAAAATTATTTTGAGAGTTCTATTTTATACATTAATTATTCAATATTAACTTATATGATTGTAACTCGTCTATCGTGGATACAATTGTACAAATTTTATTAAGTAAAATAATTAAATTTATTTTGATTATAATAAATATTATATTGATAATAGTTATACCCTAGGTAAGTGGGTTGTCCTTAAGTCTCCATATTCCTATCGAATGTGGGACTATTTCCCCACTACTCACACTTTATATATTATTCCAACACTCCTCCTCAAGTGTGAATCCACAATGCTCCCTCACTTGTACCACCATTGACATCTTACAACGGAACACCACTTCCCGGGCGCATTTCGATACAAGTTTCTTCTGGTCCATTTCTCGAACCAAAGGCTCATGATACCATGTTGTGGGGAGATATTAGGAGCATTAATGCATAGCGTATGAACAAACACATTTGTGAGACACACACTACTTTTTCACCTAAACCTTAAGGTAATAGGTGAGTGGGTTCTCCCACTTATATATACTTAAGTCTCCACATTCCTATCGAATGTGAGACTATTTCCCCACTACTTACACTTGCTATATTATTCCAACAAACATATCCTATCGGCGTGACATTATTTGATATGATAATTGTGTGATAGATAAAATAGTTGAGTATATATTTAAAATATTTTTTAAACTCTTGAGTAAATAATTCAACTATTATTATCTATCAAGTGGGAGAATTTAGCATGTCAATTATATTAGAAATGATAAACAAATATTATGTATTTAATATAATATTATTTTATAGAGACTTATATTGAGGATATTATAGTCTTGTGATAGTAATAAAATTTTATGACTATTTGTGTTATATCTTCAATAATAGTTAAAGTTAAGTCTCATGTTTTTCCGCTGCGTATAACATAATATGTTTCTCAAATGTGTGTGATTATAATTGTAGCATTTGAGATTTGAGTGAGTTATTAAGATGTTATATATAATCCTATATTTAAAATTATAAGGATTTGATCCCACTCAAATGATGGTAAACCTATTTTATATGACCATCATACTCTTTCATGTGAAATTATATCAATAATGATATATTTTATTTATGTGTAAAATATGTGGTTGAGTTTGTAAAACACTATTGATTTTCTATATTGTTTTGCAATTAAAATATAATTAGTATCTCATTGTATAATCAAAGTATATAATACTAGTGGACTCTAAAATATCATTATACATGTTGGATCAGTGGGAGTCCATGTGTACAAAATTATATAATATGAAATAATTTAGATTATTATTTTCATATTGTCATATATTCATATGTGCACTTTAAAATATGATATATTCTAAGAAGACTTCATAATATACTCTAAGAGGTCTTATTCTATTATATTGAGATAAATATTATTCTCTTAATCTCATGAATCATCATTTAATATTTAGGTCGATATTGAAAAGACAATAATTCTTTATTTTGTGAACAAGTGTTTTGACCATAGTTAAAATTTTAGTATTAAAATTTATATATTTTTAATAATGGATTATTGTCATTCAAGGGGAAGAATGTTGGATTAATTATTTAATTAATCAATTATGGATTAACAATAATCAATTATTAGAAATTATTATTAATATTAATTATGGTATATTGTTATTAAGCACTTATTGATGAATTATCTAATTGGGCTATTATCTCTTAACGGACCGTGATGGGTTGGAACATTCAGTTAAGCCCAAGAGGTCTCTGCCCTCAATCATTTAGCTATTTAAGCCTTTCTCCATTAAACGATTAACATACAATGAAAACCCTAAATGAAAATGAGAGTAGTAATCCTCCCATACTCACTTGCCTCAACAAGCAATTTCTTCAATCCAATAAGGTACACCATTATTATTATACTTGATTACTCTATGATATAATAATATGTTATAATTTATGTCTATCTGATCATATTAAATCTATCAGTTTTCCTCAAAGCATAACAAGTGTACATATGAAAATGATGTATCTAATTAGAATACATATGATGGTGATGCACCTGCAAGTGATGGAGCTGATGGAGATAGTGATGAATCTGATTCTGATGATAATGGTGGTATGGGTGCTGTTGTTGCATGAAGATTGTTGTTTTCTTTGATTTTTGCTTATTTTATTGTATTTTTTTGGATATGTAAGGGTTAAATGCCCATGATATTTTTGATTTATTTTTGCACCTTATCTCTTAAAATTCTAGGTGCTTAAATTTAATATTATTGTCTACTTACCTTTGTCATATTATGGCTAAAAAGAGGGAGTAGTATGATATTGAGGGTGCTGGTGTTGGTACTATTGTTGAGGGGGAGAATATATGATTCTCTTATTGAGGGGGAGTCCCTGCTCTAGACTGGAGGCTCTGAGGAGATGTCAAACACAGTGTCTTGACATCATGGTGTTGAGAACTTAGGTTCTCTATTTGTAGCAATTGTGTTAGTAGATTAACTAACTACTAATTGTGTCTCTGATTTTTTGCTGATTCTTTGATATTTTTGCTGCTTTTAATCTTGTTAATGTATTTTCCGCTGATGTGCCTCTGATGTGTGCGTTTGATTTATTTTAAACATATTTTATGGTGTTTTCTTGTGAAAGGGTTATTTGATTGTTTTAGCCAAAATGTGCCAAAGGGGGATTACTATTTCTTTGAAATTATGATTGACATACATTTTGGTAAAACCAACTTGGCAGCAACATGTTGAACAAGATGTTCTAACTTGCAGTTTTCAACATATCGAATAAGATATCCCAACCAGGAGGATATGACATCGTGTCTGTAGCAGCTAACAATTATGTTTTAGCTGATATGTCAGTTACTGAATATTCAGGGAATATTTAGTTAGCTTATGTGACATCCAAGATTGAAAATCAATGATTCTATGTTGGTTTTCGAAGATATACAAAGTTTCTAAATATGGAGACATTTTAGGAAACTAATTATTGAAGATTGATTTTCTTGGAGAAGATTTTGCAGACTTTGTGCAGCCTCACTACTGCGATTTTGAAGCCCAACCCAATTCAGAATAATGTTATATATAGACTGGTGTATACCTAGTTTTAGGAAGAACTTATGTGAGTTTTTGTTAGGGTTTTAGAATCCTTATTTGTGAGCCTCTCTAATATCATCTTGATAGAAGAGTAGAACTGTTTTGGGTTATAAGTTCTGTCAGGCATCCATGAGCTTTTAAGCATTGGATGTTTGTGTGTCAGATGCCCATAAGCTTTTAAGCATTGAGTATTTGCGTGTCAGTTCTAATAAGCTTTTAAGCATTGAGGATTGTGTGTCTTTGAAGAGTGACTTCCTGTTTTTGTTCTCTACTGTGTTTAGATTTTATCTAATCACTGAGTGTGATTGAAGAGGCATTTGAGGAGGGCCTCATACATATGTGTTTCTTAGGTAGAAGTTAAGCAAAGGGTAGTGATTAAGTGCGTAGATTGTAAACTAATATGTTTGTTGTGAGGTCTACAAATTGATAATGTCTAGTTAATTTTGTCCCTGACTTGGTAGTCCTCAGAGTAGGTGTTGTTGTCACCGAACTGGACAAACATATTTGTGTGTTATTTACCTTCAGCACTGTTTGTTTTATTTGTATATTCTTATGTTGCGTGTTGAAGTCGGATCCGATGTCTCGACATCTCTTTGGACATCTAAGATCTGACAGCCAGAATTTCACCTTAGATCTCTTATTTGTGTTTTGCTTTTAGTTGTACTTCTTGCATTGCATGTTTAATATAGATTTTTGATTTTTTCCTTTTTTCTTGGAAACAATAAAGTTCGGTGGTGACTTCTTAATTTTATGAGTCAAGTTAGTCAATAGTTTGGTCTCCCTATTTCTCACTGCGACATACATTCACAATATTCTTTATATGCAAATTAAATAAGACCGAGACAAGATAAAAAAAACACCAACAATTCTCAATCTTTTATTGTAAGAATTAATTGTAAACAATACTCTTAAGCAATGATCAAATATTAAAAATAAGTAATGTCAGTTAATCGACGCCTTTGACATCTACTATTAACCACATGAATAAACTTAATAATTACTACATATTTACTATCATAAACATGCAATTATTCGATCAAATTGTGTCTTCCTTTTAACCAAACAGTTTACATGAACAATTGTACACAACATCTTTTTTATTCTAATTTAATCAAATTTACACAAAAGAGATTACTTTTTAAAGTTGTTATTTGAACCTACTAAACTAAAGTCACTAGACATTTTTTCCTAAATTAAATATCACATAATCGCTCATCCACTCAGGTAAAATTCCTATCTCTTTACGCAATTCACACAATTTTTATCATACAATCTTGTTGCATTATAAAAGGAAATTTGCTCATTTTTATTTTTTATTATATATATTCATAAAGATTTACAAGTAGAAGTTCTTAATTTGGAGTAGAAAATAACTTTGATTCTTATGTGTTTGTTGATTGTCTCTTTGTGGTCTGATAGACCCTCGTTGTGGTCGATTGTCTCTTTGACAATGAAGTTGTGGCTGTGCCGGTCAAACCGTATAACCATATGAGTGTTGGCTTTGGCACTTTCTGCCTTAATGTACTTCATGCAACTTTCACTCCATAGTTGTATAGATTGCAACACCGCATTCCATATTTCACCTCTTTTAGCAAACAACGAAGCCATCCTAAAATATGTTGATTTAACCAAAGCAGTGACCGGGAGGTTTCATATGCCTTTGAATACCCCATTCATCGATTCAATTAGATTTGTTGTCATGTGGCTCCATCTTTGGCCATTGTCGTATGACCTAGTCCATTTTCTACCGAAATATTGTCGATCCACCTACCGGCTTCCGAATTTGACAAACGGATCTCGTTGCGATAATATTTGAACATAGGTTATGTCAATGCATATCCCGCATTCATAACCGCTTTTAGGATTATTGTATGCACTTTCAATGAATTCATGTCTATCCGAGATCAAACAGAGATCTGGTTGAGGAGCCACGTGTGTTTGCAGATTTTTGAGAAAAAAGCTCCAAGCACCACCAGTCTCCCCCTCGACCAAGGCAAAGGAAATTGGGAAAATGTTGTGGTTTCCATCTTGTGCAACTGCCATCAGTAGCGTGCCTTTGTATTTCCCATACAACCAAGTCCCATCAATTTGTATAATTGGTTTAAATGATGCAAACCCTGTGATGCAAGGTTGAAAAGCCCAATACACTCGACTGAATATTCCATTTCCGTTGAGTTGACTACCATCTGGGGCGTATGCTGGCATTGTTTCTAGAATGTAAACAGTACCCGGAGAATAAGTTTGGAGTGCATTCAGGTAACGAGGAAGTTCTTGGTATGACTCCTCCCAGTTTCTATATACCTTTTCAATCGCCTTGGTCTTTTCTAACCACGCCTTTCGGTAAGACGGAGTATAGTTAAATACCATAGTGATGTGGGAGATTATGGTTTTCACCTTCAATGATGGATCGTTGCTGACGAGTGTTAGGGTTTCTTGACAAATGAGATCATACTTAAGTTTTCGATGATCCTGTGATTGAGTAGAACTTACACAAGTGTGGGTAGACATGGAACCTATGACCCAACAATCACCTCTTAATCTGTATGATGCAGTGAGCTTGAACATACAATCAGGGTGGACACACTTGATCTTGTACCTTTCTGGATTTACACGATCCACCTTAAAATCGACCGAGTTGAGCATGTGGAATTTTTTGATGGCTCTGATACATTCTTCTCCGTTACGAAATTTGTCTTTCTCTTTTAAGTTTTCATCTGACTGCATATACGGATTGAAAAATAAATCAGAAGACGGTCCACCTCCGCCCATGTTGAAGTTTGTCATGTGCGGAGGTGGCGTGTAGATCTCGTTTGTAAGAATACCAGGTATCACATTATCTTCGGAATCATCATTGACCATTTCGTCAAACTCCAACTTGTCATCTTCTTCTTCTAATTCTTCATCAACTACATCTACTTCTGCTTGTTCAGTCTCCAAAGGATCAACCACTTATGACAGCCGAGGCTCTCGCAGCATAATGTATAACTCAATAGAGTCGTACCCAAAATACTCATAACTGGAAAACATATTCTGAAGATCCTCGTCATCTTAAACCTTAACCTTATAAAAAATTATTTGGTTGTTACCAAAAAAGCCGGATTCTGATAAAATATTTATGTCACGGGGCCTCGTCCAAGTTTGGCCTCCAATCGTTTTTTGAAGTACAAGAAATTGGCTTTCCTGTTTAAACAAAATCGGATGTTGTCTGTGTCTCTAAACAAAAACCCAGAGGTGGGACAAATGTATGTCTCACTGTTGAAATGTGCACTAATCACATATTGGGGTGCAGAGGCCACTTTGTATGACTGTTTGAAGGGTGGAAGGTTTGAAGTTTATGAGTTATTTGCAGGAATTTTTTAATGTTCTAGTGTTTGAGATATTGAGTGTATCAGTGTTTTGATAAATATAAGACTAAATAGGTCATACTGAATTTGAATTAACCAAGGCTGTCCAATAGTGTTACATGCATTCTTAGATGCCTTCTCCAAGGCTGCCACCTAGCCCGTGCCTACACTGCACCTACATTGTAACTTCTAAGGCGCCTCCCGTCACGCCCAATAGTGTTACATGCATTCAGAGATGCCTTCTCCAAGGATGTCACCTAGCCTGCGCTTACTCTGCAACCCATGCCACCTCTTATTCGCCGATGGGGATGGTGACACCTTTCATTTTTGTACTCTTTCGGCAAGTCCAATGGCGCCTCCCTTCACGTCCAATAGTGTTACATGCATTCAGAGATGCCTTCACCAAGGCTGCCACCTAGTCAGCGCCTACACTGCACCTACACTGTAACCTCTAAGGCGCCTCCCATCACGTCCAATAGTGTTACATGCATTCAGAGATGCCTTCTCCAAGGCTGACACCTAACCTGCGCCTACTCTGCAACCCATGCCACCTCTTATTCGCCAATGGGGATGACGACACCTTTCATTTTTGTACTCTTTCGCCAAGTCCAATGGCGCCTCCCTTCACGTCCAATAGTGTTACATGCATTCAGAGATGCCTTCTCCAAGGTTGCAACCTAGCATGCGCCTACACTGCACCTACACTGTAACCTCTAAGGCGCCTCCCATCATGTCCAATAGTGTTACATACATTCAGAGATGCCTTCTCCAAGGCTGTCACCTAGCCTGCGCCTACTCTGCAATCCATGCCACCTCTTATTCGCCAATGGGGATGGCGACACCTTTCATTTTTATACTCTTTCTCCAAGTCCAATGGTGCCTCCCTTCATGTCCAATCGTCTTACATGCATGCCAGAGATGCCTTCTCCAAGGCTGCCACCTAGCCTGCGCCTACACTGCAAGAGTGACACTTATCATGCATGCATGCACCCACCTACCACCTCACCTACTCTATGAATTTTTTTCCTATAAATACAGAGCATTACATACTTCTCTCGCATCCACAATAGTCTCACTCTCTGCTACAAACTCTTTCATAATCTCTTACAATTTCAAACTCTTTCATAATCTCATGCATTTTCAACAATGGCTCTTCTCACAATGGGCGATTCTCACAAAGGCACAAGGGACAACATTGCAGCATTTGTAAGTTTCTTTTATAGTTATACATATTTCATACTTTTAGTAATGCTTTGTTCATCTTACTTACTCTTACACCTTTTACATTATTAACTTAGGATATCAAAAGATTCAGAATCCGGTCACGCAACTACCTTGCTCCCGACCCATTGATTGTACCATATCTGGAATACGCAGGTTTCAGAAACGTTATAAAGATCTCCAACTGCACAATTTATTCAAAGTTCATACTTGCAATGTTGGAAAGGTGGAGACTAGAGAACCATACATTTCACCTACCAATAGGTGAATGTACCGTCACACTAGAGGACATTTACATGTTATTGGGTCTCTCCGTCGACGGTAAGGCCGTTAACGGGTCGGTTCAACAACCCAATTCTCTATGTGAAGAATTGTTGGGCAGGGATATGGTTGTAGGTGGTGGTGCGAGAGGTCAGGGTATACTACTAACTGAGCTAAAAAATCATTATGCGACTCTGGAATTGAACGAAAATTCCTCCGAGCTAGCCAAGGTAATAAAAGCTAGAACTTATATAATGATACTATTTGGAACCTTTTTATATCCCGAAAGTACGGGAAATAGTGTAAATTTTATGTATTTAAATTTACTTAGAGACTTCGAAAAAACTAGAAAGTATAGTTGAGGTCTGCTATTTTAGCCCACCTATACAGTTCCTTGTGTAAAAATGCAATCAAGGAAAAATGTACATTTTATGGCTGCGCTTTTTTACTTCAAGCCTGGGGTTGGTGGAGGATAGAGTCCCTAAACCCCGTCAACAACAACACATTCGTTTTCCCATACGCAACAAAATAAGTCATCAAGTTATATCATTTATTACTATTCATCTCTTCACCAAATATATGATAAAAATAAAATATTTTTCATTTCCTTTAGGTATTGCGTGAGGGGTATGGATTACGGCAAGAATCCAAGATTCAATGTCGCACTATACCGCAATCTATTGGATCACCTTGGCCCGGATGATGTACGTCGTACCTTTCAACTTTTCTACTTTTAAATTATTTATATATTACATTTTTATTAACCTGATTTAATTTTATCTGCAGATTGTCTGAAGACCATATTTGGGTTTGGGCCATGAACCAAACCCCGAGGATGCAGCAATTTGGAGCGCAAAAACTGCAATCATACGGTTCAATGTTATGGAGATGCACCACTGCGACCGTGTGAAGATGCAGTTTGGAATGCATCAGGAGATACCCAGCGATCCAACTTGTTTCTCCCCATGGCATCTCAAAAGGGTCGACGCTCAATGGGGTCTTACCAACTGGAAAGACTCTGCTCCAGAATGGTGTAAGATGTAGCAGAGGCGTCACCGACATGTCTTGCAATTCCCAGTTTTCCCCAACCATGGTAATATGCGACACACGAATCAATATTTATCTTGGTACAGATCGGTTAGTACCCCTGAAATGCACGTGTCTCATCCAAGGTATTTGGTTGACCCACGAACATAATGGACATAACCCTCATTTCCCCAATAACAAACCCAACACACATCAACCTCCCACCAACCTCCCAGACGAAACAGAACCACAAACACCCAAACACAGTCACCACCACAACACAATTACACCCACATGCCCCACAACCAAACACAATCACCACCTCAGTACCAATACCCTCATATGCCTCACACCCAACCGCAATTTCAATCATAATACCAACATACCCGCATACCCCACACACAATTTCAGTCTTCTGCATATCCCAATATGGCCCCCTCAACATCCAACCTTAGCCCTGATCTGGAAATGTCTGAAGATTATGAACCAACCGACCCAACTTACCATCAATCACAATATCATCAAACCACCCAACATCCTCAATACCAAACACCCTGAGATCTATTTCATTTCTACCCCCCTTACTCAGACGACCAGTGCTACAGACCAACCATGGAACCCCCACCCACCACCAACCCGATCAAACTTTGAGGATATGGGTAACCGACTGTACCAAAGCGAATCTTCTAGATATGAAGATCTGACTAATTTCATGGATCCGGAACGCATTGACTTCGTTGGGCCATCGACCCTGCCGCAATAGGAAACGAGACGAAACCCAGCACGGGAAAGGCGAGGACAGGGATGCGGAACCGGGGGTCATTAACGGGTTCTGGGGGACAGCTGATTAACCTATTTTTTATGTAATAGTTATGTGTGTAATCATATTTTGTAAATAAAAAGTCAATTTTATTGATCCTATATCGAATACGTAACGCACCACATTGGAAAAAAAACGCAAAAATTTCCATAGCAAATGCACTAAGGCGCCATCTCACTTGGCTTAGGACAAGCCCTAAGCACATAGGCGCCAAGTGAGATGGCGCCTCCCCTTAAAAAGTAGGTGTAGGCGCCAAGTGAGATAGCGCCTCCCCTTAAAAAGTAGGTGTAGGCGCCAAGTGAGATGGCTCCTCCCTTGGGGAGTCTTCTGAAACATAGTTATTTGCGTAATTTTTCCGAAACATGGTTATTTGTGAATTTTTTTTAATACTTGGTTATTCCAAAAAAAAATTCTAATTTTGACATGCATGTAGTCTTCAATGTTATTATTATAGCAATTTGTATTAATTTAAGTGTGTATGCATTTCTCCATTTATTTGAGGATTTGGTCCCCTTTGTAAAATGAGTTTGGAAAATAGTTTAAATGTTTGTATTCATGTATATTTGTCTATTTACTTGAGAATTTAAGAATGGAGTGGAGGAACTGATTGATGGTTCTAAAATACACCAAAGTGTTGTGGATGCATTAAGTGGTATTTTTTGTCCATATTTTAAATTCAAGAATTGTGTTAGGGAATAAGCATTTTGGGTGGAGAAACTTTTGTATAAATATGGATTTATGAAAGATTATTTAAATGGAATCATTCATAGTGATAATCAATATGCACATAGTAGTTAAAGAGATTGAAAAACTAGAAATCCATTTCTCTTCCTCTTTGTGTATTCTTTATGTGTTAAGTTTGTACATGTATTTACTCTGAACTTATGTATATTTGTCGCCCATGACGTTATATTAAACTTGTTTTACAAATATTTATCGATTGTTGTCCTGGATTTTTGCTCTGTGCTAGGGATTTGAGTTGTTATAAACATATACTGCTTAGATTCTTATCTAGGATGATTATCTGTTAGTTTCTGAACTCTAGAGATAGATTTAGAGCTGACATCTACTTGGGTATTAGAGCTTAATGCCTCTATGTGGTTGTGCTGTACTGAGAGATCGTCAGTGTGATTATATAAGTTTTCTTCTGTGTTGTATAATGAGAGTAATATAAACATATTTATTGCAAGTTCTTGAATTATCAATGTACAGTTTAAATATAAACATATTTATTGCAAGTTCCTGAATTATCAATGTACAGTTTACCCCATAGATGCTGAATAAATTAAGATATGTATAAAATGATAAAAGAGTGCCTTTTTTTTACAATGAATTTCCTACTATATAAATAATGTAAAAAGTGATTTGAAGTGAATCTCAATAAAATAAATATTTTAATGTATTAAAGAGGTATAACTTTTGAAAAAGAATCGGGTTTAGATTTTCTTTAGCTAAATCTAAATTCGAGATAAAATTTATTCACTCAAAATTTGACTATAAAACGACCTCTTCACATTCATTCTATAATGTATCATTTCTTAGTTTGAAGTTTCAAACACATTCATCACTTTTTTTCTTTTCTCTCTTTGAATTTCAATCATGTCAATGGCAAAGAAAGGTCGTGGTCGTCAAAAGATTGAGATGAAAAAGATGAGCAATGAGAGCAACTTGCAAGTGACTTTCTCGAAGCGTCGTAGTGGGATCTTCAAGAAAGCCAGTGAACTTTGCATACTTTGTGATGCAAATGTTGCTATCGTTGTATTCTCACCTGGTGAGAAGGTATTTTCCTTTGGTCACCCACATGTTGATACAGTCATAGATCGTTATCTATCACACATTCCACCTCAAAACGATGGCACCATGCCATTCATTAAGGCTCGTCGTAACGCCATTGTGCGTGAGCTCAATAATAACCTAACTCAAATCAACGATATGTTGGACATTGAGAAGAAGTGTGGTGGTGAGATGAGCCATTTGCGCAATGCAAATGAGTCTCAGTTTTGGTGGACTTGTTCTATTTATAGGATGAATAGGACTCAACTTGAATTATGCAAGAAGGCTTTGGAAGAATTTAAAAAGCTTGTTGCACAACATGCTGAAAGGTTTGTAATTCAGGGTGCACCTATGCAAACTATTCCTGTTTTTGTTGAAAATGGATCCAACTCTAACATGACTCTCCATCATCAAGGAAATCCTCAACAAACTCATTTGTTTGGTTTCAACAATATGGGTGGAAGTGGTGGATATGGACCATCTATATTCTTTTAATCTAATGGCTTAAATTTGCCTTAGATGTCCTTATGAATATTTATTTTTCATGTTGTTTTAATCATTTTCAATTAGAACACACAGGTTTAATTAGTCTCATATATGAGACTTAGTTAGGACTGAATTTGAATGTTATCTGGATTTTTAGTTTCATGTTGTATTATGTATTGTTCAAATAAGGGACATCTTATTTATTTATATTTCACTATCTCTCCTAAATTTTATTAATCTCTTAACGGCCAAAGAATCAATTTTATTCTTCATTGTTTATGTCTTGAAGATTTGGGGTAAATTTATCAAAAGGATTCACGATATATATGCGATTTTAATTGTAATTAGTTATGAAATGAGTAGTTTTTTCTGATCTATTTAAAATGTATCTCTCAATCTAAATATTTATTCATAAAAAGAAAACTCATGACAGAAACATGTTTCATTTTTACTAAATCGATTTATAAGATGAAAATTATATTTTATATAAACTATTATTATTATTACGGTTTGCAATATATGTTATGATAATATGTGATTGATTTCGTTAATGAATTTGTATTTAAATTATGAATGATAAATAAAATTATATTTTATTAATAAATTTGTCTTCGAATTATAAATGATAAATATTATAATTCTTATTATAAAATATAAAAATAAAAAAATTAATTAATTTTAAAATACATCACTTTCCCTTATCAACCAAATCTATTTGTAATTAAAATTTTCCACGTCTCCTTTTATTTTTTATTTTTTTTTTTATATATTTTGAATCAAACATACATGCACAAATTAATTAAATCCTTGTCATCTCCTCACTTTAATAAAAATTTCTTCATTTCTCTTCTTTTGACTGAACCAAACAGGTCATAATATTCTTCCCAAAACCCAAATTTAATATATAATAATTTAGTTTAAAATCAATTCTTCTTCACTTGATTTTTTTATTTTTTTATTTGACTATTATCTCTATCAAATCTAGTATTTTCAAAAGTCTCTTTAGTTCTATTCCAAAATATTCATTCGTTTGAAAAATAAATTATTTCTCAAATCTTTCAATAAATTATAGATTTTTATAAGTAATTATTGAATTCACTTTAATAATGTTAGAATTTAAAAGATAAATTGAATCTATTTTATTGAAAAACAAAAATCTATAACCAGCTTAAAAACGAGTATTTCTTCTCAATCTCAATAAAATATCATTATTGAAATGTTAGAGGAATTTTTAATTTAAGGTTTATATAGTCTTTTGGGTCTTGTACGTTGTCGAGTTTTTATTTTTCGTCTCTGTATATTTTTTTTCTTGAAAATAATTTCTGAATGTAAAAATTATTTTGGTTTTAGTCCCTAAAATTAAAATCCGTAGGAAACCTATATATTTTCCCGCTAATTTTAATTTTATGGACTAAAACCAAATGAAATATAACATTTAAGGACTCATCGAAGAAAAAAAGATACAGAGACGAAAAATAAAAACTCACCAACTTACAGGGACCAAAAGACTATTACTTTAATTTAAATACTAGATGGTACTTAAGTAGATTGAAGGTGCAAGAAACACAAGAGGATGAGGTTTGAATTGAGTTTCTAGAAATAAAATCTTTTCGAAACCAAACACTTGAAGTTAACACAAGAACAAAAATAAATAAACACGCTTATTTTATCCTGAATCACTGTTAACTAAGTTAATCCACTCCACTCACAAAGTGATTTTCCTTTCTCAACAAATACTTAATCCACTATAACCAAATTGATTACAGACACAAACAAAGACTAACCGTCAATGTTTACAACCACAAAAACTAATCGTCAATGTCTTCTTTAGAATTCGGACTAAAACCCTAGTCTATCAAGAAACAATCAACTCACTGTTGAATCAAGTTAATGAACAACAGTTCCTTGCTAGTAAGTTTACAATCAAATGTTCCTTACTTAACAAAACTTTACAAAATATTTACAATGATATTTTAGCAGGGTTTTAGCGAAATGAAAAAAAAAATGCTAATTCGTTGTTTTCCAATTCATCCAAGTATTTCTTTTATAGCCAAAAAGAAATCTGTTAGAGGATAAGATTTCCAACTGTCTATTTACAACAGTCAGTGTGAGTTGTAGACAACATCGTATCAGTAGTACAATCCTTGCGCCACAAAATCAGAATAGTGGATGGAGGTGATCTTGTAAGATTTCTCACGCAAATTATTTTGACCTTATTTTCTAATCATCGGAAGCTTCAGAATATATAAGAGTTTAAGCATGCTATAGAAGAATCAAAAACCTTGTCTTCAGAACCATGTCTTCAGAACTTGTTCAGCAAAACCTTATCTTCAGATTCTTGAACATTTGGTCTTCAGAGTTTTGTCTTCATAACCTTTTCTTCAGAATCTTTAGAACTTATTCAACAGAACCTTGTCTTCAGAGTCTTCAAAACTCTGTCTTCAGAACCGTTGATCTTCAGAATCTTCAGAACTTGTTCGGCAGAACCTTGCATTCAGAATCTTCAGAACCTTAGAGCAAGAGAGCTTGAAATATCCAGAGCTTGATAACCCTTCAGAATCTCCACTATCAGAGTCATAGTCAAAAGCTTTAAAACTAACGTTCATCAGAACCGTTGTTTTAGAAGCATTCTAAGCAGTGACACACGCATTTGTATCTCTAAGTTGGTTGAGTCCAAAATCCGATGACACCACACGTCAAATATTTATAGTCAGAACCTATTAGCAAAAGCTACACATTAAACAAATCCTTAGGGTACTAAATTATTATCTAATCACCTATGTAATGCTATCATCAAAACACAAGGCCAGATGTAGAACCAAATCTTGTTCTTACAATCTCCCCTGTTTCATTGATGACAAAAATATGTATTTTGATAAACAATTTATACCAGTTTAATCACATAAATCAATTTAGAGTTAGCTAAAAAGCCCCTGAGTTCTATATTTCCAGAACTTGTTTAATCTTGTTCAGAGTCTCCCCCTGAATTCAAGACTTAAATGAGTTTTGAGAAATAGCAAGAATCAATCAGTATGAAGGAATACTTCCCTGATTGAATAACCATCAAGAGTCTGACTAACGATGCAGAAAACTTCTTCTCAGATTCTGGCTTGCAATTAGAACATGATGGTGTATTAGAGTCTGGTTGTACTTGTCACACCGTCATAATCTGGTTGAAATTCCTTTTAACAAAAGATAAATAACTCATGACTTCTGGTTCTCTAGATTCTGAATCTCCTTTAGAACTTCAGAGTTTGCCTGTTAAGAAAAGTAAGTGAACTTTCTCAAAGTTCCTGAGTTAAACAATGTTAGTGGAAAAAACATTAGGACATGTTTGGGAACAAGATTCTAAGAATAGATATAATCAAAATTATTACTTTCTCCCCTTTTGTCAGAAACCAAAAATATTTAAAGAGACAAAATAAATAAAATATTACATTCAAAAAACACAGAAAACATCTAGATTTCTAAAAACAAAGGTAAACAAAAATGTCTAAGGTTGAGGAGGAAGAGGCGACATCATAGTCATAAAGTCCTTCATCATGTTGACAAGAGTAGAGATAGAAGCACTATGCTTCTTAGATCTTTCATCTTGCATGCCCAGAAGTGATTGAATGATATCATTGGACTTCTTTAACTCATCATGAGTCTCCTTCAGCCCATAAGGGGTATCTTCTGCAGCAACAATCTTAAAAACCCCATAAGGGAAACCATCTTCAGCAGAAGACTTCATAAAAGTAGAAGCAATATCATCTAAATGTTGAACATCCATTGTATAAGCGAAATCTTCTAATTCTAAAGCAGGAAAGCAGAGAGGAATATGAGGAGGTTCTTAAGCAGCAAGCATAGCCTCATGTTCCTTCCTTACTTCTTTCTTACATACAGAAGACTTCAATAATGTTTGAATTACCATTCATCCATCTTCTAAAACTGGACCAGATAATAACTGTTTGTTTAGGATCTGTGCTGTCCAAAATGCTTTCAACATCATGCCAAAGAGTATCCATAACACTATGTTCAAAACAATTTAATAACTCATCAAGAGATGTTTGAGGGGGAGGATATATGATTCTCTTATTGAGGGGGAGTCACTGCTCTGGACTGGAGGCTCTGAAGAGATGTCAAACACGATGTCTTGACATCATGGTGTTGAGAACTTAGGTTCTCTATTTGTAGCAATTGTGTTAGTAGATTAACTAACTACTAATTGTGTCTCGGATTTTTTGCTGATTCTCTGATTTTTTTTGCCGCTCTTAACCTTGCTAATGTATTTTTCGCTGATGTGCCTCTGATGTGTGTGTTTGATTTATTTTCAAATATATTTTATGGTGTTTTCTTGTGTAAGGGTTATTTTATTGTTTTAGCCAAAATATGCCAAAGGGGGAGATTGTTATTTTTCTGAAATTATGATTGACATACATTTTGGTAAAACCAACTTGGTAGCAACATGTTGAACAAGATGTTCCAACTTGCAGTTTTCAACATATCGAATAAGATGTCTCGACCAGGAGGATATGATATCGTGTCTGCAGCAGCTAATAGTTATGTTTTAGCTGATATGTCAGTTACTGAATATTCAGGAAATATTTAGTTAGTTTAAGTGACATCCAAGATTGAAAAATCAGTGATTCTATGTTGGTTTTCGAAGATATACAAAGTTTTTAAATATGGATACATTTTAGGAAACTAATTATTGAAGACATATTTTCTTGGAGAAGATTTTGCAGACTTTGTGAAGCCTCACTACTGCGATTTTGAAGCTCAACCCAATTCAGAATAATATTATATATAGACTGGTGTATACCTAGTTTTAGGAAGAACTTATGTGAGTTTTTGTTAGGGTTTTAGAATCCTTATTTGTGAGCCTCTCTAATATCATCTTGATAGAAGAGTATGACTTTTTTGGGTTGTAAGTTCTGTCAGGCATCCATGAGCTTTTAAGCATTGGATGTTTGTGTGTCAGATGCCCATAAGCTTTTAAGCATTGGGTATTTGCGTGTCAGTTCTCATAAGATTTTAAGCATTGAGGATTGTGTGTCTTTGAAGGGTGACTTCCTGTTTTTGTTCTCTACTGTGTTTAGATTTTATCTAATCACTGAGTGTGATTGAAGAGGCATTTGAGGAGGGTCTCATACATATGTGTTTCTTAGGTAGAAGTTAAGCAAAGGGTAGTGATTAAGTGCGTATATTGTAAATTAATATGTTTGCCGTGAGGTCTACAAATTGATACTATCTAGTTAATTTTGTCCCTGACTTGGTAGCCCTCAGAGTAGGTGTTGTTGTCACCGAACTGGATAAACATATTTGTGTGTTATTTACCTTCAACACTGTTTGTTTTGTTTGTATATTCCTCTGTTGCGTGTTGAAGTCGGATCTGATGTCTCGACATCTCTTAGGACATCTAAGATCTGACAGCCAAAATTTCATCTTAGATCTCTTCTTTGTGTTTTGCTTTTAGTTGTACTTCTTGCATTGCATGTTTAATATAGATTTTTTAACTTTTTCCTTTTCCTTGGAAACAATAAAGTTCAGTGGTGACTTCTTAATTTTGTTAGTCAAGTTAGTCAATAGTTTGGTCTCCCTATTTCTCACTGTGGCATACATTCATAATATTCTTTATATGCAAATTAAATAAGACCGAGGCAAGATACAAAAAAACGCCAACAATTCTCAATCTTTTATTGTAAGAATTAATTGTAAACAATACTCTTAAGCAATGATCAAATATTAAAAATAAGTAATGTCAGTTAATCGACGCCTTTAACATCCACTATTAACCACATAAATAAACTTAATAATTACTAAATATTTACCATCATAAACATGCAATTATTCGGTCAAATTGTGTCTTCCTTTTAACCAAACAGTTTACATGAACAGTTATACACAATATCTTTTTTATTCAAATTTAATCAAATTTTCACAAAAGAGATTCCTTTTGAAAGTTGTTATTTGAACCTACTAAATTAAAGCCACTAGACATTTTTTCCTAAATTAAATATCACATAATCGCTCATCCACTCAGGTAAAATTCCTATCTCTTTAGGCAATTCACACAATTCTTATCATACAATCTTGTTGCATTAGTAAAAGGAAATTTACACATTTTTATTTTTTATTATATATATTCAGGAAGATTTACAAGTAGAAGTTCTTAATTTGTAGTAGAAAATAACTTTGATTCTTATGTGTTTGCAGCTAGCTAGTTGTGTGAGTCTGGCACTTGGTGATAATTTTGACATACATGTAGTCTTCGATGTTATTATTATAGCAATTTGTAGCAATTTAAGTGTGTATGCATTTCTCCATTTATTCGAGGATTTGGTCCCCTTTGTAAAATGAGTTTGGAAAATAGTTTAAATGTTTGTATTCATGTATATTTGTCTATTTACTTGAGGATTTAAGAATGGAGTGGACGAATTGATTGGTGGTTCTAAAATACACCAAAGTGTTGTTGATGCATTAAGTGGTATTTTTTGTCCATATTTTAAATTCAAGAATTGTGTTAGGGAATAAGCATTTTGGGTGGAGAAACTTTTGTATAAATATGGACTTATGGAAGTTAAATTCTTAAATAATTTGCATGATTACACGTTATAGCTACTTGACACTTTCTTTTATTAATTTTTATTATTGGTTTAAAAGTTTGAATGAATTCTATTCATCTAAAAGAAAATAGTGTGACTATATCAAAATTTTCTTCAATTAACACTCGCTCATCCGCTGAGTGCTTTATCAATGGTTTAAATATCCAAAATTTTCTCTCAACTTTGACCAAACAAATTTTATAAAGAAATCTAAAAATAAGAAGAACAAATAGGGCCAACTATTAGCACTCGATATAATGGAAAATTAATTTGAATGTCGTTTTGAGTGCAAAAATATTTATGGAATTTGATTACGGTTTTGAATACTGTAATATGTTAAATTCTTCATATAATTATGGTTGTTTTTATTTGAATTGTTGTGTGCCAAATAATAATTATTTATTTATTTTAAATATTTCTTTTACACTTTGGAGACATACTATAATAATTTATTTTGAGAATAAATTGTATTTTAATATCACATTCTCAAAATTGTGTCCAATATTTTATAGAGATTTTTTAATTTTATTGTGACATCTTGATAGTATGTGACATTATAGATATCGTTTTGTTTTGATTTTATAATAAGTTGATTTGTTATTTTATTTTATTTATAGAATGAAATTATGATTTCATTTATGACCAGAATAATTTTTCGATAAGAATATTAGATTGTTTTAATATTACATTCTTAATTTTTAGATTCAAGATTTATTTGTGAAATTTATGTAAATATTCTATATTAATTAAATTGAGAATTGTGCACTATTTTATAAAATATATTCTCAATATTTTAGTCTAAAATATTTGATGTAAAATTTTGTTTGATAGTGTTCTGTACTGGACCCATCTTGACCCAACGTGCAAATAAAGGCTCAGATCCAAACAGCTCCTCGCAGAATATCCACAATCAGTACATCACCAAAATGTGCCCGACCACAAATTACATCTGTTACGCCCGCCGTTGTCCTCGACGAGCAATGTCCCCGACCAATGGAGTTTCAGCTCGAGTCCAGCTCGAGCACCCTCTCCGTAGGGCAGATTCCGTCCACTATGACCGTTATGGAATCCTCAAAGTTCTGGAAAGACCGCGTCTTCGTCCTTCCTCATTCTTCACAGACCACCACCCAGGAAGGGGACCACGTGTGGGTCCCCGCTGCACACTTAGAACCTGGCAGTTCCCTCATTGGGCCAGTTCTAGTCAGCCCAATGAGGGGACCTTGGCCCAGCGCTAGGGGCTATAAATACCCTCTGTTCCAAGAGGGTTAGATATTCATCTATTACACACCTATACACTTTTTTCCTGCCCATTCCGTCTCTCATTTTAGCACCGGAGGGCGCAACCACGGCCCCTTACGGCAAGAAAGAAGACACCCTGGAGACAGGCACGGGAGGGCGGACCAACGAGCGCCCCGCTCGAGGGACATCCAGCACGATCAGGACCGTCGTGCCCGACAATACCTCAGGTCCTCGTCCCTTTCCCCAGAACAAAGTGATGAGGACAACCCCTGCGGTCCCTTATCACAAGCCATCATGGAGGCTCCAATTTCCCCGGGCATGGAGAAGCCCCCTCACCTGAAGGAATACGACGGAGTTGCCGACCCAGTCGACCATATAGACGGGTTCGAAGCTATGTTGCACTACCATAACGTTGGGGGACCCATCAAATGCCAATTGTTCCCCACGGCCCTCAGGAAAGCAGCAATGAATTGGTATAAGGGTCTCGCCCCGGGTTCAATTACCTCGTGGAGAAACTTGAAAAACCAATTCATAAGCTCGTTCACCGCGTTGCAGTGACATCCAAAGACCGAAGCGGCGCTCGAGGCTATCATCCAGAGACAGGATGAAAACTTGGGAGAATTCATCAACCGCTTCAATCGTGAAGCCATCCAGGTC
The DNA here is from genome assembly GCA_948472305.1 of Vicia faba. Lineage (NCBI taxonomy): Eukaryota > Viridiplantae > Streptophyta > Magnoliopsida > Fabales > Fabaceae > Vicia > Vicia faba. Next base: position 1,044,376,964 of record OX451738.1, on the reverse strand, counting down.
CCCTGCGTGGACCACATGAAAAGATACTTGCTGGAGAGGGGACTCCTCCCCGATACAGAGTTTAGAAAAGCAGTGGGCATCGAACCGCCCCGAACGTTCGATGCTTTCCTCGAGAAGGCCAGGGCCTATATGGATTACGAGGAAAGGGAAGCGGCCAACAGAGCTCGTAATCCCAGAACTCGCGGATCCAACAGCAACCCGCGCCAAGAGGTCGCTCCTCCTCGACGAGCCGCGGGAAAAAGAAAGGATGACAGACCCCGGGAAGCCCGAGAACAGAGACGACCCTCAGGGTGTTTCACATAATACACTCCTCTCACGGCTTCCCGCGAGCGTATCTTGGCGGAGTGTGCCAGCACGGATTTCAAAGATGGCGGCGTCAAGCGCCCTCGACCAGCTCCTTCCAAGCCCGGGGTGGACAAGAGAAAATACTGTCAGTACCATAGGAGCCATGGTCATCTGACGGAGGACTGCGTCCACCTTAAGGACACCATCGAGACCCTCATAAAAGGGGGAAGACTCGCCCAATATCGGGGAAACGATGCTCCTCGTCGCGACGCCCGGGAGACAAGAGAGCTGGAGGAGGATGCCCGATCGTCTGACGAGTCGGTCCCCATCCAGACTGCCTTCTCCGTCACAAGACCTGAGGACTTCTACGTCCCCGAGCACTTGCAAGAGTCGTTGTTAACACATAGCAGGTGGGAGCACTTTCCCTCCGCCATGGTCATCAATGGTGGAGGATTCAACGACCTAACCATAAATTCGGCCAAGAGGAAGTTGGATGAACTGGTCGACTCTACACCTCCTCAGACGGTGACTTTTCAAAGGGTGAAAGGTAGGTCGGAGCCTATCACCTTTTACCTCGAAGAGCTCCCCGGAGGAGCCCCCTAACGTGGTCATTCCTCTGCTAATAAAAGCGAGAATGGCTAATTTTTACGTACACCGCATTCTCGTCGACAAAGGAAGTTTCGTTGACGTAATGTACAATCAACTATTCTGGACCCTACAGCTCGACGACTCACACCTCTCATCTTATGTGGGGTCGGACCTACAGGGCTTCAATGGCTCGACCTCCAAACCTTGGGGATACGTCGAGCTCATGGTTACCTTTGGCAAGGACACGATGACGAGGCAGGTCAAGGTGCGCTTCCTCGTTATCGACTGCCCGTCCCTCTACAACTGCATCCTGGGAAGACCAACACTGACGGAACTGACTGTGGTACCCTCTACCGTCCACTTGAAGATGAAGTTTTACACCAAGAGGGCACGGGTCGCCACCATCCAAGGGGACCTAGCCGCTGATCGAAGGTGTTTTAACGCGGCATCCAAGGGACGTGACACGGTCGACACTGGGACAAGGCCCGCCAAGAGACCAGCGACGACACGACTAGAGCCCGAGAAGACAGAGCCCGTCAAGGAAGAAGAACAGAGAGCTCCCTCAAAGGTCGACTCCATAGCCTTGGACACCCGTTTCGACCAGGATGAGCCTTCCAGCGGCGAGCAAGTCCCCCTCTGACTAGTCCCGGACGGGGACTTCGAGCTCGACCCCCTCGGCGAGGACCCAAGCATAGGAGTGAAGATCGGTACCAACCTTCCCGACCTGGCAAGAAAGCAGATCAAAGCCTGCTTGCGCGAGAATGCTGACTTGTTCGCGTGGAGCGCCGCAGAGATGCCCGGACTCGACCCCGAGGTCGCCTGTCACCATCTCGCCATAGATCCAGCCGCTAAGGCAGTAGTATAACGTAGACGTAGGCAGTCTCCGGAGAAAACAGAGGCTGCTGAAAAAGCTGTAAAAGACCTCTTAGAGGCAAATTTTATTTCTGAAGCCCGGTATTTAACCTGGCTGTCAAACGTTGTATTAGTCAAAAAGAATATTGGAAAATGGAGAATGTGTGTTGATTATACTGACCTCAATCGGGCATGCCCGAAGGATGCTTTTCCTTTACCGAACATAGACATGCTGGTCAAAAACTCGACCGATTACAAAATACTGTCGTTCATAGATGCCTATTCAGGCTATAATCAAATCCCAATGGCCATGAGCGACAAGCATTGCACTGCCTTCATGACCAGCTCGGGCAACTATTACTACAACGTAATGCCCCTTGGTCTAAAAAACGCAGGGGCAAAATACCAATGTATGATGAACAGAGTGTTCCATGACCAAATCAGGGACATGCTCGAGGTTTACATGGACGACATGATCGTCAAATCCCGAGCAGACACCGACCATGCAGCCCACCTCAAAGCGGTCTTTGCCCAAGCAAGACAATGTAAGATGAGGTTCAACCCCGAGAAGTGCACATTCGGGGTCAAGGCAGGGAAATTCCTCGGTTTTTACCTTACAGAACGAGGAATTGAAGCCAATCCCGACGAGTGTCGAGCCTTCTCCGACCTCCCGACACCCACGTCGAAAAAATCAATACAAGTAATGAACGACATGCTCACCTCGCTGTCCTGCTTCGTCGCGAGATCTGCTCAGCACACCCTCCCCTTCTTCAAACTCGTTCATAAAGAGGCAGCCTTCGAATGGACCGAGGAATGTGAACAAGTGTTGCGCCACCTAAAACAAAGCCTATCCCAACCGCCCGTACTGTCTCGACCAGTCGACGGGGAACCTTTGTTCTTATACCTGGCCGTCTCGAACGAAGCCATCAGCGCGGCTCTCATCCGCGAGACCACCGACGGGCAGAAACCCGTTTATTTCACGAGCAAAACCCTACAAGGGCTCGAGAGCAGATACCAATAGATAGAAAAAGTAGCTTTAGCCCTCTTCAACACGACGAGGAGACTCAGACAGTATTTCCTGGCTCACACAGTCATAGTACGAACCAACCAACTAGTAAAATAGCTCTTAGGTCGACCTGACACGGCGGGTCGAATGTTGAAGTGGTCCTTGGAACTCTCTGAGTTCGACATTAAATACGAGAGAAGGAAAGCTCTAAAGGCACAAGCCCTGGCCGACTTTGTCGCAGAAATGACCGCTCACAACCCGCTCGCAGGGAAAGAGCACAAGTGGACCATCTTCGTTGACGGAGCTTCCAGCTCATCCGGAAGCGGCGCGGGGATCCTCCTAGAAAATGAGGAGGGAGTAGTGATCGAGCACTCGTTAACCCTCTCCTTCCCAACTTTGAACAACCAAGCGAAGTACGAGGCCCTGCTCATTGGACTAAGGCTGGCCGAGGACCTAGGGGTACGCGAAGTACAAATTTTCACGGACTCCCAACTCGTTGCTTCCCAAGTCCAAGGGAGCTACCAGGCTAAAAATGACAACCTCATTGAATACCTAAACTTAGTCAGAGAGCGCATGAGGAAGTTCGACCGAGCATAAATATCACACGTCCCGCGCGAGCAAAACACAAGGCTGACGTACTTTCGGAGCTCGCAAGCACAAGAAAGAAGGGCAGGAACAAATCCGTCATACAAGAATCCCTATCACGCCTGAGCATCGAAAGAACCTCGATCCCCGTCGAGGTACACGCCATTGGAGACGCTTCGTGCTGGATGACCCTGGTGTACAACTTTCTGACAAAGGGCGAGCTCCCTTTGGACCGGACAGAAGCGACCACAACCAAATGACGAGCGTGCTCCTACGTGGTACTCGAGCACAAGCGGTACCGCAGGGGATTTTCCATTCCCCTCCTGAAGTGCATCGACGAATCCTCAGTACCTGGGGTATTACGAGAAATACACGAAGGAATTAACGCCCAGCACATGGCCGGTTAATTCCTGGCGAGGAAAGCTCTACGAGCGGGGTACTATTGGCCGACAATGCAGCAGGATGCTAAAGATCACGTTAAGAAGTGCGACAAGTGCCAGAAGCACGCCGACATGCATCTCGCCCCCCCTCATGAGCTGAGCATACTGTCATCCCCGTGGCCATTTGCATGGTGGGGGATGGATATCCTTGGACCATTTGTACAAGGGACTTACCAAAACAAGTTCCTTATTGTGGCTGTGGATTACTTCACGAAATAGATAGAAGCCGAGGACCTCGCGAAGATCACCTCGCACAACATCCTCTGTTTCTATAAACAAAACATCCTCGCCAGATTTGGAATCCCAAAGGCGTTGATCACAGCAACGACACCCAATTCACCGACCACGGGTTCCGAAACTTCGTCACCAAACTAGGAACCAAACAACATTTTACCTCGGTCGAGCACCCCCAAACCAACGGGCAAGCCGAGGCCGCCAATAGGGTCATCCCGCGAGGACTCAAACGCCGGCTCAGTGAAGCAAAAAGAGGGTGGGTCGAGGAGCTGCACAGCGTCTTATGGGCCTATCGCACCACGCCCCACTCAATGACGGGCGAAACCCCTTTTCGACTAACATACGACACCGAGGTCGTCATCCCCGTAGAGATCAGGGAACCCTCCAGGCGGACAGAAATTGCTCTCGACGAGGAAATGAACGATGAAGCACTTAGAGACGAACTCGACCTGGTCGAGGAAATTCGATCAGGGGAAGCCCTGCGCGAGGCTGCTCTAAAACAACGAATAACCATGCGTTATAACGACAAGGTCATCAGACGCGAGTTCCAGATCGGCAGCCTGGTATTGCGAAGAAACCAGAAAGACTCCCGCGAAGGGAAATTATCCGCGAATTGGGAAGGACCCTATTGCGTCCATGGCACCACAGGCACTGGGGCATATTACCTATAGCAGCTAAACGGAGAACCGTTACCACGACCCTGGAACGCTGCTAAGCTAAAGCAGTACTATAGCTAAAGCCCTTAAACAATGAGGACTTTCGCCACCTTTAGTCAACAGAGAGAAATGTCTCGACCATGTAGACAAGCCAAGGTACGGGCCCGATTTGTTAGAACAAAGTTTGAATCTACTACCCTAAGTTAAAGTTTTGATGATAACAAAATGCAAGATTATATAAATTGTATGATTCATGTAAGACATATATGCTACCTAAAAATTATATTGTATTTTACAGAAACTCTGATGAGTATCAGCATAAGAATATCATCATCAGCATCAAAAGATGAAATATCAACATCAGCATCAGAGGATGTTATATCAGATGCCAGAAATAGAAGATCAAAGCATGTGCTTACGCTGAAGCTTGATGAACAGATCTGCGCGTAACAATCTAAACTCTGATCAAGACAACAACAATTCATCAGCACCTAGCAGCGTCAGAATAAGCCAAAGCCAAAACACACTTAATTGGCAACGGTACTATGCATTCAAGATACTTTATTATCAACGACATTATTCCAGACAAAGATCTGCTCAATATGGAAAGAATGTAATTGGCATTGAAACGGAATAACTGACTCCAACGTACCATTTCCAATGCTATATAAACAAGTCAGTGAAGAATGAAGAGGCTAATGCTCTACAACTCTCTACACGCCAAAAGCTATTCATATTCATCCTCATTCCCAGTTTGCTAAAGCTCTCAAATTACTTATTCTATTGTTTTAGCATTCCAGTTCTCATAAGCTTAATTTGTGTAGTATCACAGTTGTGATAAACAGTTTTGTAGAAAACATTCAACACACTTAGATTTCATTTATCTGTAAGAAAGTATTTCCTTGAGAAACCGGTTTGTGGTTTTGACTCAAGAAGGCTTTAGCAGTTGTTAAAGCAGTTGTAATATTCAGTTGAATATAGTGGATTAAGACCTCGTTGGAGAGAGGCGAAATCACCTTGACGGGTGGACTGGAGTAGTTTGAGATCAAACGAACCAGGATAAAAATAACGTGTTGTCTGCATTTGATTTCAAAGTTTTACAATTCAACCCCCCTTCTTGTGTTTTTCACTTCTTCAATTGGCATCAGAGCGCCTGGTTCTGAGCTAAAACACTTAACCGTGCCAGTACAAGATCCTGCGTCAGAAAAACACAATGGCAGGAATATATCAACACAGCAGCAATGACAACAATGAAGAGAGAGACAGATTCAGCGGCAAACCTTCAGTCTTTGATGGAGAGAATTTTGATTACTGGAAAGACAGAATTGAAAGCTTTTTTCTGGCACATGATGCTGATCTGTGGGACATGGTGACAGATGGATACACGCACCCAGTGAATGCAAGCGGTCAGAAGATTGACAGGAAAGCAATGTCTGATCAACAAAAGCGTGACTTCAAAAATCACCACAAGGCCAGAACCATTCTTCTCAGCGCCATCTCTTACGCTGAATATGAAAAGATATCTAACAGAGACACAACAAAGAACATGTTTGACTCACTCAGAATGACGCATGAAGGCAACATTCAGGTCCAAGAAACTAAAGCTCTTGCGCTCATTCAGAAGTATGAGGCATTCAAAATGGAAGAAAGTGAATCCATTGAAACAATGTTCTCAAGATTCCAAATTCTGGTGGCTGGTCTCAAGGTTCTGGACAAAGGATACTCTACTGCTGATCATGTCAAGAAGATCATCATAAGCTTGCCAAAACAGTGGAGGCCAATGGTTACAGCGCTGAAGCTAGCTAAAGATCTAAACAAAATTTCTCTGGAGGAACTTATCAGCTCCCTCAGAAGTCATGAGATAAAGCTAGAAGCTGATGAACCTCAGAAGCAAGGTAAGCCTCTAGCATTAAAATCTAACAGAAAGTCTGACTCTAAAGTTTTGCAGGCAGTTGAAGAAACATCTGATGGGTCCTCATCAGAAGAAGACGAACTTTCCCTCCTCTCCAGAAGAGTGAACCAACTATGGAAGCAGAGGCAAAGGAAGTTCAGGAATCCCAGAAGATCTGATCAGAATGAGTCCTCTTCCAGATACAGAAGGTCAGACTCTTCCTCTGGATACAGAAGATCTGAAGGCTCTTCAGGAAGCATAAAGCCAAACACCAAGGACATCACTTGCTATGAATGCAACGAGCAAGGACACTATAAGAGTGACTGTCCAAAGCTTCAGAGGGAAAAGCCCAAAAAGAAGTTTGGAAGAGAAAAGAAGAAAAGTCTCATGGCTACATAGGATGACTCTGACTCGTCTGAAGCTGACTCAGAATCAGATGATGAGAGAGCAAACATAGCTCTCATGGCCAACATATCAGAAGACAGTGAAGCTTCTGAATCAAACTCAGAATCAGACACCGAAGAGGTATTTCCTGACTTTGCAATTAATTTTACTAAGGCTGAACTTGCTGAAAGCCTTAACGAAATTCTGGAAAGGTACCAGCAGATCAGAGTTAAATTCAAAAACCTGAAAAGGAATCTTAACTCTGACTCTGACAAAACTGAGAGTCTCAAATTGGAAAATTTTGAGTTGAAAAATAAAATTTCAAAATTAGAAAATGTTTTACAAAACTCTCAGAAGGAAACAATTTCTGAAACTCCCAGTAGCGCTGATGAGATCATCAAGGAGTATGATCATAGTTTTCAGAAGTTCCTTGCTAAAAGCATAGAAGCAAAATGGCTTCAATGATCTATGGAGTTAGCAGAAACGGCAGAAAGGGAATAGGATACCAAGGTAAGGTTCCTACACCAAAGAATGCCATGGATTTAACTATTAAACACACTCCTCTGAATTCACACTTTGTGTATGGTCACACACATGGCATTAAATATACTAGTAGTATTTATTCTGTGAAACCAAAATTCAACCAGAGTTTTGGTAAAGCTAACAAATCAGGACCCAAGAAAATATGGGTACCTAAGGATAAAATAATACATGTTGCAGATATCTTTAGCAGTAAATCAGAAACACCAGTCATGGTACCTGGACTCTGGCTGCTCACGACACATGACGGGAAGAAGGCATATGTTCCAAAGCCTGGAACTTAAGCCTGGAGGCCACGTAGGCTTTGGAGGCAATCAGAGGGGAAAGATCATTGGCTCTGGAACTGTAGGTAATGGAAATCTTACCTCTATAAACAATGTTCTGTTAGTAGATGGATTAATGCATAATCTGTTATCCATAAGTCAATTAAGTGATAACGGCTATGATATAATCTTTAATCAAAAATCATGTAAAGCTGTTAGTCAGAAAGATGGGACTATCCTATTTAATGGAAAGAGGAAAAACAACATTTATAAAATCAAACTTTCTGAACTGAAAAGTCAGAATGTAAAGTGTCTTCTGTCTGTTAACAACGAGCAATGGATCTGGCACAGAAGATTGGGGCATGTTAGTATGAGAAGAATATCTCAGATAACAAACTCAATCTGGTCAGAGGACTTCCTAATCTGAAGTTTAATTCAGATGCTATGTGGGAAGCATGTCAGAAAGGCAAGTTTGCAAAACCTTCTTTCAAATCTAAAAATGTTGTTTCTACCTCTAAGCCATTAGAACTTCTGCACATTGACTTATTTGGACCAGTTAAAACTGCTTCAGTCAGTGGCAAGAAATATGGGTTAGTAATCGTAGATGACTATAGCAGATGGACATGGGTAAAGTTCTTAAGACACAAGGACGAGTCACACTCTGTGTTTGTCACCTTCTGTAACCAAGTTCAAAATGAAAAGGATCTTAGAATCGTTAAAGTCAGAAGTGATCATGGTGGAGAGTTTGAAAACAAAGATTTTGAGTCATTCTTTAATGACAAAGGCATTCTGCATGATTTCTCTTGTCCTAGAACTCCCCAGCAAAATGGAGTTGTAGAACGAAAGAACAGAACATTGCAAGAAATGGCCAGAACCATGATCAATGAGACAAACGTTGCTAAGATCTTCTGGGCAGAGGCAATAAACACAGCGTGCTACATTCAGAATAGAATCTCCATAAGACCTATTCTGGAAAAGACTCCATATGAATTGTGGAAGAACATAAAGCCCAACATTTCATATTTTCATCCATTTGGATGTACTTGTTTTATGTTAAATACAAAAAATTATTTGAACAAGTTTGACTCTAAAGCACAGAAGTGTATTATGTTAGGATACTCTGAACGCTCAAGAGGGTACAAAGTATACAATACAGAAACACAGATTGTGGAAGAATCAATCAGTGTTCGTTTTGATGATAAGCTTGACTCTGAAAAGTCAAAGCAGAATGAAGTATTTGCAGGTATGGAAGTAGAATTCACAGGTTCTGAAGACAAGTCATTAGAAGCTCTCAACAGAGACACTCCTTCAACATCTGAAAGGAGCACTGCAAGCAATCCAACAACATCTGCTGATCAACCTCAGAAAAGACTACCCATAAGCAGCATGGATCACCCCGAAGAAACTATCTTAGGAAGAAAGGAAGATTCAATCAGAACAAGAGCCAGATTCAGAAACTCTGAAGAATCCCTCATGGGACTTGTGTCTCTGATTGAACCTTCTTCTATTGATGAAGCACTTCTGGACAACGACTGGATTCTAGAAATGCAAGAAGAGCTAAATCAATTCACCAGAAATGACGTATGGCATCTTGTTCCCAGACCAAAAGGATTCAACGTCATTGGAACAAAATGGGTATTCAGAAACAAGCTGAACGAACAAGGTGAAGTTATCAGAAAAAAGGCACGACTGGTAGCACAAGGTTATAGTCAGCAATAGGGAATAGACTATACAGAAACCTTTGCCCCAGTCGCCAGGTTAGAATCTATCAGACTTTTAATTTCGTTTGCTGTTAATAAAGGCATCACTCTGTATCAGATGGATGTCAAGAGTGCATTCTTAAATGGATATATAGAAGAAGAGGTTTATGTGCACCAACCCCCTGGTTTTGAAAGTACAAAAAATCCAGAATATGTTTTCAAACTAAAGAAGTCACTATATGGTCTGAAACAAGCTCCCAGAGCTTGGTATGAAAGACTAAGTAACTTTCTGTTAGAAAAAGAATTCACCAGAGGGAAGGTGGACACTACCTTATTCTGTAAGTCAGTTAAGAATGACATCCTAGTTTGTCAAATTTATGTTGACGATATTATTTTTGGATCTACTAATTCTTCTCTTGGAAGAAAATTTGCTAAGTGTATGCAGGCAGAATTTGAGATGAGCCTCATGGGAGAACTGAAATTCTTTCTGGGAATTCAGATCAATCAAAATCCTGAGGGAACTTACATTCATCAGAGCAAATATGTCAGAGAACTTCTGAAGAAATTTGATCTCTCAGAATGTAAGTCATCAAAGATTGCAATGCATCCCACGTGCATTCTGGAAAGAGAAGAGGTAAGCAAAAAGGTAGAACAGAAGGTCTACAGAGGTATGATTGGTTCTCTTCTTTATCTAACGACTTCAAGGCCTGATATTTTATTCAACGTATGTATTTGTGCAAGATTCCAATCAGATCCTAGAGAATCTCACTTAACAGCTGTTAAGTGAATTTTCAAGTATCTGAAAGGTACTACTAATCTGGGTTTATTTTATAGAAAATCTAGTGATTACAACTTAGTAGGTTACTGCGATGCTGACTTTGCTGGAGACAGAGTAGAGCGTAAAAGTACTTATGGAAGCTGCCAGTTTCTGGGAGAAAATCTGATCTCTTGGTCCAGCAAAAGGCAATCCACAATTGCGCTATCAACAGCAGAAGCTGAGTACATAGCAGCAGCTGGATGCAGCACACAAATGCTCTGGATGAAAAGTCAGCTTGAAGACTTCCAGATTTTTGAGAGTAACATCCCTATACTCTGTGACAATACTTCTGCCATTTGCTTAAGTAAAAATCCTATTTTGCATTCTAGGGCTAAGCATATAGAAATAAAACATCACTTCATTAGGGACTATATTCAGAAAGGAATTTTTAACTTAAAATTTATTGATACAGACCATCAATGGGCTGATATCTTCACTAAACCACTTTCTGAAGATAGGTTCAACTTCATTCTGAAACATCTCAGCATGAAGCTCTGCCCAGAGTGAAAATGTTTTAATTTTATATAATAACCTTCAGAATGTGTTCTATTTTACTGTGAACTTCTGATCAATCTTCTTTCAGAAAGTTAGACATGCAAATTGTATCAGAGTCTATCCATAAAGATCTGAGCGTCTCATTTCAAGGATAGATGTGTTGTTCACCAAATCAAACAAGTGTCATCCAGTCATCAGCTAATCTCTGAAGCAGAACACGCGTGCACGCTTCTGAGAAGGCAAAACGCTGATTGGATGCATTGAGACACATGTCTGGTAACCGTTCCAAATATCGTTCTCAAATCCCCCAAAATCAGCAAACATTAAATGCGTGTAATCATGAGTTAATTCTCTCTCTTAAAATCGTTTACGTTTTCAAAACATCTTTTGAAATCTATTTAAACGCCTTAACATCATTCATTAATTTTTTACCGTCTCTTGCAATCTTCTAAATATTTTCTGCATTCTTACTTGTGTGTTCATCTTTTTCAAAGAAACCCTTTTTCAAGTTCTTTCTCAAAGAAACCCTAGTGTGAACATGGCAACTTCTAGCACTGTTTATACAGGTTCCCAGCAAGAGGCCTCATCTGAACAATATCAAATTCCCTTCAGAACTCTACTTACTCCGGTGAAGAACCTTGTCTGAACTGATCGTTGATTTCAATAGTCTGAAAGAAAATGGCTTCGATTTGACTGAAGAAATTAGGGCACAAGGATGGGAGAAGTATTTTGATAGGCTGGTGGGTCCAACATTCCCCATTCTGGTTAAAGAGTTCTAGATTCATGCTTCTGCTTCAAATCATCAGGTTACATCATACATCATGGTAAAGAAGATAGTGATCACTGAGGATCACATTGCTAGGCTGATTGGATACAACGGTGGTGGCATCCGCTGTATTGACATGGCAGAAAGAGCTGGAAACACTGGCATAATGGCTAGACAGATTTTCACTCATGGGGTTCCTAGCAGCAAAATAAGAGATTTGCTGGATCAGCACAGAATCTAGGCAAGGATCATCTTGGGTTGCTTCAACCACAGGAAGCCAACAAGCTCTCCTGACTACATCAACATAGATCAACAATTTCTGCTCTATTTTATTGCTAAGAAGACCAAGATCAACCTTGCTCATCTTCTGTTCAATCATCTGAAGACCAGCGTCAAGGAGACGAGAGAAGAAGAGAAGACTAAAAGGGATTGGATACCCTTCGGAAGATTAATATCAGATATTCTAACTGAGAATAGGCTGATAGAACACCTTACAGAAGCACAGGAAATAAGCTCTCTAGAACCAGCTGTTGGCAAGCAGCTGAACGCCAAGAATCTGAAAAAGATGAAACTGATAGAGAATATCAGAAAGGAGCCCAGTGTCACTCCTCTTACTGACATCACCAGCAGAAGAGTCCCTCTGAGCGACTTTCCCATATTCTCTGAGATTGACTCTAAACCAGTCATTGTTCTCAGATACTTGGATGCGTGTAAAGCTGATGGCACAGATCCTGATCTGAACATCAAAGATCTGCACCACCAAACACCAGAGGTTACTTTGAAGAAGAATAAGAAGAGAAAGGTTGCTTCAGAAGGACCATCCCAGCAGACCCCAAGGAAGAGAGGTAATCTATCTGCTGTTAATGTTTTAAATTCATCTGTTGTTCCAACATTGATTCCTACCCCAGCTTCATATGAACTCCCAATTCCCATACCAACCATTGATGATACCGAACCAGAGTTTGACCCTTCTGAGTCACTAACTCTCAGGAGATCCCGCACCAAACCCCAAAATCCAAAACCCACAACATCAACCGAATCAGAACTTGATAAAGTTCTTTCTGAAATTGATCAACGTTCTTCCGCTCCCCTCTCAGAAAATCCAAACACTCAACCAGAAACTGCTCATTCACCTCAACCAGAATATACACTCTCACCAATACCAGAAAATCCACATTCACCAGAACAAGAAACCACTCCACCTCCCTCTCCATAACCAGAACTTCATCCACCTTCACCTCAACCATCATCTCCACAACCTGAGTCTCAACACTCTGAGTCTCACCACTCTGAACCTCAATCACCTCAATCCTCTGAACCACAACCCTTGGCAATTCAACTTCCTTATGGTACAACTGTAAACATACCCCAACTGCCATCCTCACCAGAAACTACCCCTCCTAACACTCCACACAGTCCAATAATCATTTATGACTCTCCTACTCCCTCACCCAAACAAAATACAGATGACCACATCAAGACCTTCATTGACCTAACAGTCCTTGACCGCCTTGCTGACCTTAAAAATAAAATAGCCATTCCCAAACCCAAACAACTAGATGTTGGTTCTAGCATCTTGAATTTTGAAACAGGAATGCAAAATTGGATTGCTTCTCTAAAGCAGGTTTGTCCTGGAATGATTGATCCTGCTGCTTCAGACCAACTCTTGACACAATTCAGAAAGTGGGTACACGCTGAAGCCTTTAAGCTGCAAGACATAAACTATGAACAGGCTCAACAGAACTTCAGAAAGCTGCTGAAAGAAGTTGAAGGTCCAGTCATGAGTCAGCTGTTGAAGGAGGAAGTGCTCTTTCTGGATAGTGAGCCATGGTCTGAAAAGCGTCCAGCTTCAACTGTTCAACCAGCATAAGATTAGACAATTCAATCTGAAGACTTTAATCAAGCAGAAGATGTTGCAGAAAGCTCTCAGAAGCATCCTGTTTCTGACTTCTCTCAAGCTGCTTTGGACAGGCAGACTCTTGAAGAGCTGAAGCAAAATGATATTCGTCTGCAGCAAAGAATGGATAAGAATGATCAACGGATGAAGGAAAGGATGGATGTGCAAGATGGCAAGATTGATACAGTAGTCAGCATGGTGCATCAGCAGAAGGAAACTGCTGATCAGATCAAGAACATGCTAGAAGCTCTGTTCACACGCCTTCCACCCCAACCTTAAATTTTGTTTTTCATTATTTTCTTTCCACGTTTTCTGTACTATCTTATAAGCTTTAAACTAAATACAAGAGTTTTTCTGCACTGATCGTTTAAACTTTAATTACTTGCACTTTTTGATTGCTGACAAAAAGGGGGAGAAAAAAGAATGATATTTTTCAATAACGGATTACTGAGACAAAAGCCTCAAACATTCTAACACTATGATATACTTGAATGTTTCCTTGTTTTGCATAAGCTTACAGGTACAAGAAGTTCATTATCTCTGATACATTGAAGCTCTGCTCGAGTAAAGGAAAGATCTGATACTCAAAAGAAAGTTCAAGAAAGATCTGACGCTAAAGGATTCAAGAAATTAAAAAGGGAAGTAATAAACTCAGGGGGAGTTCTTCTGATCATAACTCTGAAAAATTTTTCTCATCTTCTTAAACTCTGATACCTTTTATTTCTTCTTATCTTTGATAACTTCCTATTTAATTCTGATACAATTTATTATTTGGTTATCTCTGAGACTTTTCTCGTTAATTTTCAATTGAAAAAATCTAGTTTTTGTCATCATCAAAAAGGGGGAGATTGTTAGAACAAAGTTTGAATCTACTACCCTAAGTTAAAGTTTTGATGATAACAAAATGCAAGATTATATAAATTGTATGATTCATGTAAGACATATATGCTACCTAAAAATTATATTGTGTTTTACAGAAACTCTGATGAGTATCAGCATAAGAATATCATCATCAGCATCAGAAGATGAAATATCAACATCAGCATCAGAGGATGTTATATCAGATGCCAGAAAGAGAAGATTAAAGCATGTGCTTACGCTGAAGCTTGATGAACAGATCTGCGCGTAACAATCTAAACTCTGATCAAGACAACAACAATTCATCAACACCTAGCAGCGTCAGAATAAGCCAAAGCCAGAACACGCTTAATTGGAAACGGTACTGTGCATTCAAGATACTTTATTATCAACGACATTATTCCAGACAAAGATCTGCTCAATATGGAAAGAATGTAATTGGCATTGAAACGGAATAACTGACTCCAACGTACCATTTCCAATGCTATATAAACAAGTCAGTGAAGAATGAATAGGATAATGCTCTACAACTCTCTACACGCCAAAAGCTATTCATATTCATCCTCATTCCCAGTTTGCTAAAGCTCTCAAATTACTTATTCTATTGTTTTAGCATTCCAGTTCTCATAAGCTTAATTTGTGTAGTATCACAGTTGTGATAAACAGTTTTATAGAAAACATTCAACACACTTAGATTTCATTTATCTGTAAGAAAGTATTTCCTTGAGAAACCGGTTTGTGGTTTTGACTCAAGAAGGCTTTAGCAGTTGTTAAAGCAGTTGTAATATTCAGTTGAATATAATGGATTAAGACCTCGTTGGAGAGAGGCGAAATCACCTTGACGGGTGGACTGGAGTAGTTTGAGATCAAACTAGCCAGGATAAAAATAACGTGTTGTCTGCATTTGATTTCAAAGTTTTACAATTCAACCCCCCTTCTTGTGTTTTTCACTTCTTCACGATCTACACCTAAACGACATAACATCGTTCAGCCAACGAGGTCGAACGATAATGCCCGACAGGGACACCTCAATCGAGCTCTACTATTGAAGTACCCACATGGCAGAACACCCAGCTCGCGATGGGCAGTTCACGCCATGGGCGTACGACCTCGATCTAGGTCATACGCTCGACATACGGGCTCCACTCTGCATAACCGACGCATTTCGAAGTACGTCGAACAATCAAAGGGGTCGAAAGGATATCTCCGCTCGAGGACATAACTTAAACAAAAAATTCATCACAAAAGTAACAGTCGAACATTAGGCTAGATACGAGCAAGTTAAGGCGAAACAAACATCTATCAAAAAAGTCTATACACAAGACAAGTTAAGAGTGAACCGACCAAGAAGGCCGGCGATGTTCGGGGGTTACAAGCCATGGCACAACGGCCAAAAGAGATAAGCACGGGCATGCATGCCCAAAAAATGAGCACGGACACGCAGGCCCTAAAACAAATAAAAACCAATACACGGGCACGTAGGCCCGAACAAAAACTTCACGCTAAACGTCCCTAGGACTAGCGGCATCTACCCCAGGAGACTCAGGAGGAGGCACGACCTGACCATCAATAATCTGAGACATGAACCTGACTCCCTCGGTGTTCATGCCCGGATTCAGGATGGCGAGCTGGCTAACCGCGGCCTCGAACCCATCAGCTAGGGCACCGACACAGTCTGACTCGAAAAGGTGAATACCTGCAACCAAATCTGAATGGGTTCGCAAAGAGGCTGTCTCCTCTGACTCGTTGTCAGCAGGAAGCATAGCAGCTCTTAGCTCCTCGACTTCCTTGGACAAACATTCGGTGTCTCCCTCCAACCGCTCCATGTCCAGTTGGAGGCAATCCCTCTCCTCAGCAACCTTCACAGACTTTTCCTTCTCTCCCGACAGTAGGTCAACTTGCTCGCAGAACATTTCCTGGGAACGCTCGAGGGCCGCCTTTAACTTACGAGACATAGCAGCAAAAGCAGCTTTCTCTGATTCCAACTCCCTAACACGGTCTGAGGAGTCCGACCCTTCCTCGGCAAGGACCACGTCCATCTCATCCATCTTCACCATCCCGACCATACTTGCGGCGAGGTGTTTCCTCCGGCTTTCTTTGTCAAGTCGTCTAATAGTCTTGGCCTCGTTATTGCTCACTGTCAAAGGAAACCCCTCGAAGAAATCCTTCTCTGCAAAACAGGGCGGTAAGCCGAAGGCCCGCGCAGCTACAGACTCGTCGCCAACCTCCGACCTATTTTCAACCCGACTTCTCTTCCTGGTAATCAGCTCGATGGGCTACTCGGCATCGGGAGAGCCCGAGGATCCACTGGAGGCATCTCCGCCCGAACTGGCCGGAGGGCCCATCCTCGTGGCTTGCGGTGCCCTCACCAGCCTCTTGTTTATCTTCTTGTCTTGGGTTAGCTTCAATAACCTCTCTCGTCGTTCAGCCATGTCGCCTGCAAAAAGGAGCAAAACCCAGGTTAGCTGCAAGCGAGCAAAAACAACAAAATTGGAATAAAACAATAACAGCAGAAGCGAGAAACCTAGCGGATCTACGGCCTTCCCGTAAGATTGGAACTCGACGAGCGCCTTGGTGTTGATGGGACGAGCCTCGAATGTCGGGTACCCGTCCTCGTCAAGAATATCATCCCCCTCCCTCGTAACCCACCGGGCAGGGAAGAAGCTATCAACGAACTTGCAAAGGACAGCATAGGCCTCCCCGTTCTCGGCACTCATGCTCCCCGCGGGTGTATGATAGTACTCGGCGCCATGGTCGTAATGACGTGAGAACCAATGAATCGGGAACTTGGAAATACGCCCGACTGCCGGACGACCCTCAGCATCCACGAGGGGCTCCCCATCCGCGTCGACCACCACAGTTTCCGATTCGAACAAGGAGTCCAAGGAGGTTTGGGTGACCGGCTGCAGCACGTACCATTTATCTTTAAAGTCCCTTACCGAATCCATATACATCCTGAACAGCCTCTTCGACTGTTTCAGGGATACCCAGTTGTGCCTGCCTCCTCGAGACTGACGTTGCAGGTGAAAGACCCTGAAGAAAAGGGGAATCATCGCCCCGATTCTCAAGAAACGGCACGTCAGCTCGAATGCCCGAAGGAAGGCGATCGCGTTGGGGTGAAGTTGCGAAGGGGCCAGGTTCAGATGGCTGAACACCCCGACTTGAAAGTAGCTGAAGAGTAGCTTGAGACCGAGATCCCTGAACATGATCTCGTACATAGGGAACCCGTACTCAGTAAACTCCGAGCAGATACGCGCATCAATCAACGACCTCATTACTACAAAGTTCTTTTGAAAACCTGGTTGACTGCCGCCATGCTCGACGACAGTATACGCACGCCGACTACGACGACAGTACGCCGAGGCAATCCCCTGGGGCTCGGCACCCAACTAGTCCAACGTAGGGTCATCAATGGTGTCGACTAATTTAATGTTCTCTTCGATACTTGTGTCCTCGACTTCATTTTGCCTCGAAGATTCCAGATCATCGGCCATTTACCTGCAAAGCATAGGAAACCGATGAATTTGAGAGCAAATCCGCGTACTCGCCACAGAAGCGGGAAGAAGTACACAACAAGCCGAACACGGACACCCCAGCTCCGACCATGCATAGGGGACAACACGGGAGTAGCGCGAGCGCCCCGGGCGAAACATGAATCACTCAAGCAAGTTCCTGACTTCGCCTACCCGACACTAGGATACTGCGAGGAGGCTACCCTACATACTTCCTAAAAGGATGAACATCCCGGCCAGTTCATGGGTATGCCGACCAAACTATGAATATCACGGGCTGTATCATGAGTCATATGCCTAAAACTATGAATATCACGGGCAGTATCGCGAACTATGTACCTAAACTATGAGTATCCCGGGCACAATCATGAATCTACTGGGCACTACTCCCAAATATGGATTTCTAACATAAAAAATAGCATCAAAACTACCTACAACAAAGAAAAACAGGAGGAACGGAAACTTACTTGGAAGAAAAGAGGTACATACGATGGCGGTGGAAATAATCGACGGCGAATGGTGCGGTGATCTCACGGTGTTGCAAGAAACGACAACAGCGGAATCAGAGAATGAGGGAGGAGCACGAAGAGGAAAAACAAATTATGGGCCCAAGGGTCCTATTTATAGGGATGACGTGGAATATGAAACGTCGCACTGGGGAGCCGCGAACTTCCCCGTCCTCGACATCTACTCCCCTAGGAAATGATGACCCTATTTTTGCTAGGGCGGCGTTACGATTCCTAAGGACTGGCTCATGTATCCGACAAACGCAGCCCGCGAGGAATTCCTCGAGCAGTGTCGACAAGGACTGCCCTGCATATCTGACGAACGCAGCCCGCGAGAAACTCCTCGAGCACGCTTCAAAAAACAAAAAGCCCTGGTCTGGCCATCAGGTCCCCGCGGTAAAAGCGAGCTAAGATCAAGTCATAACTCCTGCACCAGGAGCAACGACTTGGGGGGCTCCTGTTATGGACTGGGTCCACCTTGGCCCAAAGTGCAAATAAAGGCCCAGACCCAAGCAGCTCCTCGCGGAATGCCCACAATCAGTACATCACCAAAACATGCCCGACCACAGATTACATCTGCTACGCCCGCCGTTGCCCTCGACGAGCAATGTCCCCGACCAATGGAGTTCCAGCTCGAGTCCAGCTCGAGCACCCTCCCCGTAGGGCAGATTCCGTCCACTATGACCGTTATGGAATCCTTAAAGCTCTAGAAAGACCGCGTCTTCGTCCTTCCTCATTCTTCGCAGACCACCACCCAGGAAGGGGACCACGTGCGGGTCCCCGCTACACAGGTAGAACCTGGCAGTTCCCTCATTGGGTCAGTTCTTGTCAGCCCAATGAGGGGACCTTGGCCCAACGCTGGGGGATATAAATACCCTCCGTTCCAAGAGGGTCAGGTATTCATCTGTTACACACCTATACACTTTTTGCCTGCCCATTCCGTCTCTCATTTTAGCATCAGAGTGTCTTGCAGGCACCTCCCCCCCGCCCCCCCACCTCTCTCAAATCCAGTTCGAGCCAGCCGTAACAGTCCAAATCTGACCAGGTAAGATCAGATAGTAATACTATTCTCAATCATTTTAATAAAATGTTACATTTTGAATTTATTTTAGACTAAATTTTATTGATTCAGATATCAAATATTTTTAATTTTTGAATTTAAAACTATTATTAAATTTTATATTGCCTTGTCATTTTGAATAATTCAGAAGGTAATTGAAAAGTATATCATCTTTGCAATTCGTCGTATTAGAATATTTTATAAGTTACTTAATGGTTTGCTATTCACTTAGAGATACCCTAAAGTCATCAAAGTTTAGTGACTCAAGAGCAAGGATATATGTCACATCATACGAGGTTAGTATAATTTAATTATTTTTAAAATGTGTGACTTATATCATATAATTGCTTATAAAGAGATATTTGTGTAAATATTATATATTCTTTTTATGAAAATGTAAAATGTGCTATTATATATAAAATAAAATTATTGTCCAGAATAATTTTAAAATTTAAAACTCTTTAATCTTTTATAGATTTCTTGTTAATAAATTTCATTTTTTAAATACAATTATTTTTAGAGTATTTCAAATAAAATTATTTTGAGAGTTCTATTTTATACATTAATTATTCAATATTAACTTATATGATTGTAACTCGTCTATCGTGGATACAATTGTACAAATTTTATTAAGTAAAATAATTAAATTTATTTTGATTATAATAAATATTATATTGATAATAGTTATACCCTAGGTAAGTGGATTGTCCTTAAGTCTCCATATTCCTATCGAATGTGGGACTATTTCCCCACTATTCACACTTTATATATTATTCCAACACTCCTCCTCAAGTGTGAACCCACAATGCTCCCTCACTTGTACCGCCATTGACATCTTACAACGGAACACCACTTCCCAGGCGCATTTCGATACAAGTTTCTTCTGGTCCATTTCTCGAACCAAAGGCTCATGATACCATGTTGTGGGGAGATATTAGGAGCATTGATGCATAGCGTATGAACAAACACATTTGTGAGACACACACTACTTTTTCACCTAAAACCTTAAGGTAATAAGTGAGTGGGTTCTCCCACTTATATATACTTAAGTCTCCACATTCCTATCGAATGTGAGACTATTTCCCCACTACTCACACTTGCTATATTATTCCAACAAACATATCTTATCGGCGTGACATTATTTGATATGATAATTGTGTGATAGATAAAATAGTTGAGTATATATTTAAAATATTTTTTAAACTCTTGAGTAAATAATTCAACTATTATTATCTATCAAGTGGGAGAATTTAGCATGTCAATTATATTAGAAATGATAAACAAATATTATGTATTTAATATAATATTATTTTATAGAGACTTATATTGAGGATATTATAGTCTTGTGATAGTAATAAAATTTTATGACTATTTGTGTTATATCTTCAATAATAGTTAAAGTTAAGTCTCATGTTTTTCCGCTGCGTATAACATAATATGTTTCTCAAATGTGTGATTATAATTGTAGCATTTGAGATTTGAGTGAGTTATTAAGATGTTATATATAATCCTATATTTAAAATTATAAGGATTTGATCCCACTCAAATGATGGTAAACCTATTTTATATGACCATCATACTCTTTCATGTGAAATTATATCAATAATGATATATTTTATTTATGTGTAAAATATGTGGTTGAGTTTGTAAAACACTATTGATGATTTATTATACAACCACTTTTCTATATTGTTTTGCAATTAAAATATAATTAGTATCTCATTGTATAATCAAAGTATATAATACTAGTGGACTCTAAAATATTATTATACATGTTGGATCAGTGGGAGTGCATGTGTACAAAATTATATAATCTGAAATAATTTAGATTATTATTTTCATATTGTCATATATTCATATGTGCACTTTAAAATATGATATATTCTAAGAAGACTTCATAATATACTCTAAGAGGTCTTATTCTATTATATTGAGATAAATATTATTCTCTTAATCTCATGAATCATCATTTAATATTTAGGTCGATATTGAAAAGACAATAATTCTTTATTTTGTGAACAAGTGTTTTGACCATAGTTAAAATTTTAGTATTAAAATTTATATATTTTTAATAATGGATTATTGTCATTCAAGGGGGAGAATGTTGGATTAATTATTTAATTAATCAATTATGGATTAACAATAATCAATTATTAGAAATTATTATTAATATTAATTATGGTATATTGTTATTAAGCACTTATTGATGAATTATCTAATTGGGCTATTATCTCTTAACGGACCGTGATGGGTTGGAACATTCAGTTAAGCCCAAGAGGTCTATGCCCTCAATCATTTAGCTATTTAAGCCTTTCTCCATTAAACGATTAACATACAATGATAACCCTAAATGAAAATGAGAGTAGTAATCCTCCCATACTCACTTACCTCATCAAGCAAATTCTTCAATCCAATAAGGTACACCATTCCTATTATACTTGATTACTCTATGATATAATAATATGCTATAATTTATGTCTATCTGATCATATTAAATCTATCAGTTTTCCTCAAAGCATAACAAGTGTACATATGAAAATGATGTATCTAATTAGAATACATATGATGGTTATGCACCTGCAAGTGATGGAGCTGATGGAGATAGTGATGAATCTGATTCTGATGATAATGGTGGTACGGGTGCTGTTGTTGCATGAAGATTGTTGTTTTCTTTGATTTTTGCTTATTTTATTGTATTTTCTTGGATATGTAAGGGTTAAATGCCCATGATATTTTTGATTTATTTTTGCACCTTATCTCTTAAAATTCTAGGTGCTTAAATTTGATATTATTGTCTACTTACCTTTGTCATATTATGACTAAAAAGAGGGAGTAGTATGATATTGAGGGTGCTGGTGTTGGTACTATTGTTGAGGGGGAGAATATATGATTCTCTTATTGAGGGGGAGTCCCTGCTCTGGACTGGAGGCTCTGAGGAGATGTCAAACACAGTGTCTTGACATCATGGTGTTGAGAACTTAGGTTCTCTATTTGTAGCAATTGTGTTAGTAGATTAACTAACTACTAATTGTGTTTCTGATTTTTTGCTGATTCTCTGATATTTTTGCTGCTTTTAATCTTGTTAATGTATTTTCCGCTGATGTGCCTCTGATGTGTGCGTTTGATTTATTTTAAAACATATTTTATGGTGTTTTCTTGTGAAAGGGTTATTTGATTGTTTTAGCCAAAATGTGCCAAAGGGGGATTATTATTTCTTTGAAATTATGATTGACATACATTTTGGTAAAACCAACTTGGCAGCAACATGTTGAACAAGATGTTCTAACTTGCAGTTTTCAACATATCGAATAAGATATCCCAACCAGGAGGATATGACATCGTGTCTGTAGCAGCTAACAATTATGTTTTAGCTGATATGTCAGTTACTGAATATTCAGGGAATATTTAGTTAGCTTATGTGACATCCAAGATTAAAAATCAATGATTCTATGTTGGTTTTCGAAGATATACAAAGTTTCTAAATATGGAGACATTTTAGGAAACTAATTATTGAAGACCGATTTTCTTGGAGAAGATTTTGCAGACTTTGTGCAGCCTCACTACTGCGATTTTGAAGCCCAACCCAATTCAGAATGATGTTATATATAGACTGGTGTATACCTAGTTTTAGGAAGAACTTATGTGAGTTTTTGTTAGGGTTTTAGAATCCTTATTTGTGAGCCTCTCTAATATCATCTTGATAGAAGAGTATAACTGTTTTGGGTTATAAGTTCTGTCAGGCATCCATGAGCTTTTAAGCATTGGATGTTTGTGTGTCAGTTGCCCATAAGCTTTTAAGCATTGAGTATTTGCGTGTCAGTTCTCATAAGTTTTTAAGCATTGAGGATTATGTGTCTTGGAAGAGTGACTTCCTTTTTTTTGTTCTCTACTGTGTTTAGAATTTATGTAATCGCTGAGTGTGATTGAAGAGGGATTTGAGGAGGGTCTCATACCCAGGTGTGTCTTAGGTAGAAGTTAAGTAAAGGGTAGTGATTAAGTGCGTAGATTGTAAACTGATATGTTTGTTGTGAGGTATACAAATTGATAATGTCTAGTTAATTTTGTTCCTGACTTGGTAGCCCTCAGAGTAGGTGTTGTTGTCACCGAACTGGATAAACATATTTGTGTGTTATTTACCTTCAGCACTGTTTATTTAATTTGTATATTCTTATGTTGCGTGTTGAAGTCGGATCCGATGTCTCGACATCTCTTTGGACATCTAAGATCTGACAGCCAGAATTTCACCTTAGATCTCTTATTTGTGTTTTGCTTTTAGTTGTACTTCTTGCATTGCATGTTTAATATAGATTTTTGATTTTTTCCTTTTTTCTTGGAAACAATAAAGTTCGGTGGTGACTTCTTAATTTTGTGAGTCAAGTTAGTCAATAGTTTGGTCTCCCTATTTCTCACTGCGACATACATTCACAATATTCTTTATATGCAAATTAAATAAGACCGAGACAAGATAAAAAAAAACACCAACAATTCTCAATCTTTTATTGTAAGAATTAATTGTAAACAATACTCTTAAGCAATGATCAAATATTAAAAATAAGTAATGTCAGTTAATCGACGCCTTAGACATCTACTATTAACCACATGAATAAACTTAATAATTACTACATATTTACTATCATAAACATGCAATTATTCGATCAAATTGTGTCTTCCTTTTAACCAAACAGTTTGCATGAACAATTGTACACAACATCTTTTTTATTCTAATTTAATCAAATTTACACAAAAGAGATTACTTTTTAAAGTTGTTATTTGAACCTACTAAACTAAAGTCACTAGACATTATTTCCTAAATTAAATATCACATAATCGCTCATCCACTCAGGTAAAATTCCTATCTCTTTACGCAATTCACACAATTTTTATCATACAATCTTGTTGCATTATAAAAGGAAATTTGCTCATTTTTATTTTTTATTATATATATTCAGGAAGATTTACAAGTAGAAGTTCTTAATTTGGAGTAGAAAATAACTTTGATTCTTATGTGTTTGTTGATTGTCTCTTTGTGGTCTGGCAGACCCTCGTTGTGGTCGATTGTCTCTTTGACAATAAAGTTGTGGCTGTGCCGGTCAAACCGTATAACCATATGGGTGTTGGCTTTGGCACTTTCTGCCTTAATGTACTTCATGCAACTTTCACTCCATAGTTGTCTAGATTGCAACACCGCATTCCATATTTCACCTCTTTTGGCAAACAACGAAGCCATCCTAAAATATGTTGATTTAACCAAAGCAGTGACCGGGAGGTTTCATATGCCTTTGAATACCCCATTCATCGATTCAATTAGATTTGTTGTCATGTGGACCCATCTTTGGCCATTGTCGTATGACCTAGTCCATTTTCTACCGAAATATTATCGATCCACCCACCGGCTTCCGAATTTGACATACGGATCTCGTTGCGATAATATTTGAACGTAGGTTATGTCAATGCATATCCCGCATTCATAACCGCTTTTAGGATTATTGTATGCACTTTCAATGAATTAATGTCTATCAGAGATCAAACAGAGATCTGGTTGAGGAGCCACATGTGTTTGCATATTTTTGAGAAAAAAGCTCCAAGCACCACCAGTCTCCTCCTCGACCAGGGCAAAGGCAATTGGGAAAATGTTATGGTTTCCATCTTGTGCAACTTCCATCAGTAGCGTGCCTTTGTATTTCCCATACAACCAAGTCCCATCAATTTGTATAATTGGTTTGAATGATGCAAACCCTGTGATGCAAACCCTGTGATGCAAGGTTGAAATGCCCAATACACTCGACTGAATATTCCATTTCTGTTGAGTTGACTACCATCTGGCGCGTATGCTGGCACTGTTTCTAGAATATAAACAGTACCCGGAGAATAAGTTTGGAGTGCATTCAGGTAGCGAGGAAGTTCTTGGTATGACTCCTCCCAGTTTCCATATACCTTTTCAATTGCCTTGGTCTTTTCTAACCACGCCTTTCGGTAAGACGGAGTATAGTTAAATACCGTAGTGATGTGGGAGATTATGGTTTTCACCTTCAATGATGGATCGTTGCTGACGAGTGTTAGGGTTTCTTGACAAATGAGATCATAATTAAGTTTTCGATGATCCTGTGATTGAGTAGAACTTACACAAGTGTGGGTAGACATGGAACCTATGACCCAACAATCACCTCTTAATCTGTATGATGCAGTGAGCTTGAACATACAATCAGGGTGGAAACACTTGATCTTGTACCTTTCTGGATTTACACGATCCACCTTAAAATCGACCGAGTTGAGCATGTGTAATTTTTTGATGGCTCTGATACATTCTTCTCTGTTACTAAATTTGTCTTTCTCTTTTAAGTTTTCATCCGACTGCATATACGGATTGAAAAATAAATCAGAAGACGGTCCATCTCCGCCCATGTTGAAGTTTGTCATGTGCGGAGGTGGCGTGTAGATCTCGTTTGTAGGAATACCAGGTATCACATTATCTTCGGAATCATCATTGAACATTTCGTCAAACTCCAACTTGTCATCTTCTTCTTCTTATTCTTCATCAACTGCATCTACTTCTTCTTGTTCAGTCTCCAAAGGATCAACCACTTGTGACAGCCGAGGCTCTCGCAGCATAATGTATAACTTAATAGAGTCGTACCCAGAATACTCATAACTGGAAAATATATTCTGAAGATCCTCGTCATCTTAAACCTTAACCTTATAAAAAATTATTTGGTTGTTACCAAAAAAGCCGGATTCTGATAAAATATTTGTGTCACGGGGCCTCGTCCAAGTTTGGCCTCCAATCGTTTTTTGAAGTACAAGAAATTGGCTTTCCTGTTTAAACAAAATCGAATGTTGTCTGTGTCTCTAAACAAAAACCCAGAGATGGGACAAATGTATGTCTCACTGTTGAAATGTGCACTAATCACATATTGGGGTGCAGAGGCCATTGTGTATGACTGTTTGAAGGTTTGAAGGTTGGAAGGTTTGAAGTTTATGAGTTATTTGCAGGAATTTTTTAATGTTCTAGTGTTTGAGATATTAAGTGTATCAGTGTTTTGATAAATATAAGATTAAATAGGTCATACTGAATTTGAATTAACCAAGGCTGTCCAATAGTGTTACATGCATTCATAGATGCCTTCTCCAAGGCTGCCACCTAGCCCGCGCCTACACTACACCTACATTGTAACTTCTAAGGCGCCTCTCATCACGCCCAATAGTGTTACATGCATTCAGAGATGCCTTCTCCAAGGATGTCACCTAGCCTGCGCTTACTCTGCAACCCATGCCACCTCTTATTCTCCGATGGGGATGGCGACACCTTTCATTTTTGTACTCTTTCGGGAAGTCCAATGGCGCCTCCCTTCACGTCCAATAGTGTTACATGCATTCAGAGATGCCTTCTCCAAGGCTTCCACCTAGCCTGCGCCTACACTGCACCTACACTATAACCTATAAGGCGCCTCCCATCACGTCCAATAGTGTTACATGCATTCAGAGATGCCTTCTCCAAGGCTGACACCTAACCTGCGCCTACTCTGCAACCCATGCCACCTCTTATTCGCCAATGGGGATGGCGACACCTTTCATTTTTGTACTCTTTCGCCAAGTCCAATGGCGCCTCCCTTCACGTCCAATAGTGTTACATGCATTCAGAGATGTCTTCTCCAAGGTTGCCACCTAGGCTGCGCCTACACTGCACCTACACTGTAACCTCTAAGGCGCCTCCCATCATGTCCAATAGTGTTACATACATTCAGAGATGCCTTCTCCAAGGCTGTCACCTAGCCTGCGCCTACTCTGCAACCCATGCCACCTCTTATTCGCCAACGGGGATGGCGACACCTTTCATTTTTATACTCTTTCGCCAAGTCCAATGGTGCCTCCCTTCATGTCCAATCGTCTTACATGCATGCCAGAGATGCCTTCTCCAAGGCTGCCACCTAGCCTGCGCCTACACTGCAAGAGTGACACTTATCATGCATGCATGCACCCACCTACCACCTCACTTACTCTATGAATTTTTTTCCTATAAATACAGAGCATTACATACTTCTCTCGCATCCACAATAGTCTCACTCTCTGCTACAAACTCTTTCATAATCTCTTACAATTTCAAACTCTTTCATAATCTCAGGCATTTTCAACAATGACTCTTCTCACAATGGGTGATTCTCACAGAGGCACAAGGGACAACATTGCAGCATTTGTAAGTTTCTTTTATAGTTATACACATTTCATACTTTTAGTAATGCTTTGTTCATCTTACTTACTCTTACACCTTTTATATTATTAACTTAGGATACCAAAAGATTCAGAATCCGGTCACACAACTACCTTGCTCCCGACCCATTGATTGTACCATATCTAGAATACGCAGGTTTCAGAAACGTTATAAAGATCTCCAACTGCACAATTTATTCAAAGTTCATACTTGCAATGTTGGAAAGGTGGAGACCAGAGACCCATACATTTCACCTACCAATAGGTGAATGTACCATCACACTGGAGGACGTGTACATGTTATTGGGTCTCTCCGTCGACGGTAAAGCCATTAACGGGTCTGTTCAACAACCCAATTCTCTGTGTGAAGAATTGTTGGGCAGGGATATGGTTGAAGGTGGTGGTGCGAGAGGTCAGGGTATACTACTAACTGAGCTAAAAAATCATTATGCGACTCTGGAATTGAACGAAAATTCCTCCGAGCTAGCCAAGGTAATAAAAGCTAGAACTTATATAATGATACTATTTGGAACCTTTTTATTTCCCGAAAGTACGGGAAATAGTGTAAGTTTTATGTATTTAAATTTACTTAGAGACTTCGAAAAAACTAGAAAGTATAGTTGAGGTTATGCTATTTTAGCCCACCTATACAGTTCCTTGTGTAAAAATGCAATCAAGGAAAAATGTACATTTTATGGCTGCACTTTTTTACTTCAAGCCTGGGGTTGGTGGAGGATGGAGTCCCTAAACCCCGTCAACAACAACACATTCGTTTTCCCATACACAACAAAATAAGTCATCAAGTTATATCATTTATTACTATTCATCTCTTCACCAAATATATGATAAAAATAAAATATTTTTCATTTCCTTTAGGTATTGCGTGAGGGGTATGGATTACGGCAAGAATCCAAGATTCAATGTCGCACTATACCGCAATCTATTGGATCACCTTGGCCCGGATGATGTACGTCGTACCTTTCAACTTTTCTACTTTTAAATTATTTATATATTACATTTTTATTAACCTGATTTAATTTTATCTGCAGTTTGTCTGAAGACCATATTTGGGTTTGGGCCATGAACCAACCCCCGAGGATGCAGCAATTTGGAGCGTAAAAACTGCAATCATACGGTTCAATGTTATGGAGATGCACCACAGCGACCGTGTGAAGATGCAGTTTGGAATGCATCAGGAGATACCCAGTGATCCAACTTGTTTCTCCCCGTGGCATCTCAAAAGGGTTGACGCCCAATGGGGTCTTACCAACTGGAAAGACTCTGCTCCAGAATGGTGTAAGATGTGGCAGAGGCGTCACCGACATGTCTTGCAATTCCCAGTTTTCGTCAACCATGGTAATATGCGACACACGGATCAATATTTATCTTGGTACAGATCGGTTAGTACCCCTGAAATGCACGTGTCTCATCTAAGGTATTTGGTTGACCCACGAACACAATGGACATAACCCTCATTTCCCCAATAACAAACCCAACACACATCAACCTCCCACCAACCTCCCAGACGAAACAGAACCACAAACACCCAAACACAGTCACCACCATAATACAATTACACCCACATGCCCCACAACCAACCACAATCACTACCTCAGTACCAATACCCTCATATGCCTCACACCCAACCGCAATTTCAATCACAATACCAACATACCCTCATACCCCACACACAATTTCAGTCTTCTGTATATCCCAATATGGCCCCCTCAACATCCAACCTTAGCCCTGATCTGGGAATGTCTGAAGATTATGAACCAACCAACCCAACTTACCATCAATCACAATATCATCAAACCACCCAACATCCTCAATACCAAACACCCCAAGATCTATTTCATTTCTACCCCCCGTACTCAGACGACCAGTGCTACAGACCAACCATGGAACCCCCACCCACCACCAACACGATCAAACTTTGAGGATATGGGTAACCGACTGTACCAAAGCGGATCTTCTAGATATGAAGATCTGACTGATTTCATAGATCCGAAACGCATTGACTTCGCTGAGCCATCGACCCTGCCGCAGCAGGAAACGAGACGAAACCCAGCACGGGAAAGGCGAGGACGGGGATGCGGAACCGGGGGTCATTAACGGGTTCTGGGGGACCGCTGATTAATCTGTTTTTTATGTAATAGTTATGTGTGTAATCATATTTTGTAAATAAAAAGTCAATTTTGTTGATCCTATATCGAATACGTAACGCACCACATTGGGAAAAAAACGCAAAAATTTCCATAGCAAATGCACTAAGGCGCCATCTCACTTGGCTTAGGACAAGCCCTAAGCACATAGGCGCCAAGTGAGATGGCGTCTCCCCTTAAAAAGTAGGTGTAGGCGCCAAGTGAGATGGCTCCTCCCTTGGGGAGTCTTCTGAAACATAGTTATTTGCGTAATTTTTTCCGAAACATGGTTATTTGTGAATTTTTTTTAATACTTGGTTATTCCAAAAAAATTTATAATTTTGACATGCATGTAGTCTTCAATGTTATTATTATAGCAATTTGTATCAATTTAAGTGTGTATGCATTTCTCCATTTATTTGAGGATTTGGTCCCCTTTATAAAATGAGTTTGGAAAATAGTTTAAATGTTTGTATTCATGTATATTTGTCTATTTACTTGAGGATTTAAGAATGGAGTGGAGGAATTGATCGGTGGTTCTAAAATACACCAAAGTGTTGTTGATGCATTAAGTGGTATTTTTTGTCCATATTTTAAATTCAAGAATTGTGTTAGGGAATAAGTATTTTGGGTGGAGAAACTTTTGTATAAATATGGATTTATGAAAGATTATTTAAATGGAATCATTCATAGTGATAATCAATATGCAAATAGTAGTTAAAGAGATTGAAAAACTAGAAATCCATTTCTCTTCCTCTTTGTGTATTCTTTATGTGTTGAGTTTGTACATGTATTTACTCTGAACTTATGTATATTTGTCACCCATGACGTTCTATTAAACTTGTTTTACAAATATTTATCGATTGTTGTCCTGGATTTTTGCTCTGTGCTAGGGATTTGAGTTGTTATAAACATATACTGCTTAGATTCTTATCTAGGATGATTATCTGTTAGTTTCTGAACTCTAGAGATAGATTTAGAGTTGACATCTACTTGGGTATCAGAGCTTAATGCCTCTATGTGGTTGTGTTGTACTGAGAGATCGTCAGTGTGATTACATAAGTTTTCTTCTGTGTTGTATAATGAGAGTAATATAAACATATTTATTGCAAGTTCCTGAATTATCAATGTACAGTTTAAATATAAACATATTTATTGCAAGTTCCTGAATTATCAATGTACAGTTTACCCCATAGATGCTGAATAAATTAAGATATGTACAAAATGGTAAAAGAGTGCCTTTTTTTTACAATGAATTTCCTACTATATAAATAATGTAAAAAGTTATTTAAAGTGAATCTCAATAAAATAAATATTTTAATGTATCAAAGAGGTATAACTTTTGAAAAAGAATCGGGTTTAGATTTTATTTAGCTAAATCTAAATTCGAGAGAAAATTTATTTACTCAAAATTTGAATATAAAACGACCTCTTCACATTCATTCTATAATGTATCATTTCTTATTTTGAAGTTTCAAACACATTCATCACTTTTTTTCTTTTCTCTCTTTGAATTTCAATCATGTCAATGGCAAAGAAAGGTCATGGTCGTCAAAAGATTGAGATGAAAAAGATGAGCAATGAGAGCAACTTGCAAGTGACTTTCTCGAAGCGTCGTAGTGGGATCTTCAAGAAAGCCAGTGAACTTTGCATACTTTGTGATGCAAATGTTGCTATCGTTGTATTCTCACCTGGTGAGAAGGTGTTTTCCTTTGGTCACCCACATGTTGATACAGTCATAGATCGTTATCTATCACACATTCCACCTCAAAACGATGGCACCATGCCATTCATTGAGGCTCGTCGTAACGCCATTATGCGTGAGCTCAATAATAACCTAACTCAAATCAACGATATGTTGGACATTGAGAAGAAGTGTGGTGGTGAGATGAGCCATTTGCGCAATGCAAATGAGTCTCAGTTTTGGTGGACTTGTTCTATTGATAGGATGAATAGGACTCAACTTGAATTATTCAAGAAGGCTTTGGAAGAATTTAAAAAGCTTGTTGCACAACATGCTGAAAGGTTTGTAATTCAGGGTGCACCTATGCAAACTATTCCTATTTTTGTTGAAAATGGATCGAACTCTAACATGACTCTCCATCATCAAGGAAATCCTCAACAAACTCATTTGTTTGGTTTCAACAATATGGGTGGAAGTGGTGGATATGGACCATCTAGATTCTTTTAATCTAATGGCTTAAATCTGCCTTAGATGTCCTTATGAATATTTATTTTTCATGTTGTTTTAATCATTTTTAATTAGAACACACATGTTTAATTAGTCTCATATATGAGACTTAGTTAGGACTGAATTTGAATGTTATCTGGATTTTTAGTTTCATGTTGTATTATGTATTCTTCAAATAAGGGACATCTTATTTATTTATATTTCACTATCTCTCCTAAATTTTATTAATCTCTTAACGTTCAAAGAATCAATTTTATTCTTCATTGTTTATGTCTTGAAGATTTGGGGTAAATTTATCAAAAGGATTCACGGTATATATGCGATTTTAATTGTAATTAGTTATGAAATGAGTAGTTTTTTCTGATCTATTTGAAATGTATCTCTCAATCTAAATATTTATTCATAAAAAGAAAACTCATGACAGAAACATGTTTCATTTTTACTAAATCGATTTATAAGATGAAAATTATATTTTATATAAACTATTATTATTATTACGGTTTGCAATATATGTTATGATAATATGTGATTGAATTCGTTAATGAATTTGTATTTAAATTATGAATGATAAATAAAATTATATTTTATTAATAAATTTGTCTTAGAATTATAAATGATAAATATTATAATTCTTATTATAAAATATAAAAATAAAAAATAAATTAATTTTAAAATACATCACTTTCCCTTATCAACCAAATCTATTTGTAATTAAAATTTTCCACGTCTCCTTTTTTTTTTTTTTATATTTTGAATCAAACATACATGCATAAATTAATTAAATCCTTGTCATCTCCTCACTTTAATAAAAATTTCTTCATTTCTCTTCTTTTGACTGAACCAAACAGATCATAATATTCTTCCCAAAACCCAAATTTAATATATAATAATTTAGTTTAAAATCAATTCTTCTTCACTTGATTTTTTTATTTTTTTATTTGACAATTATCTCTATCAAATTTAATATTTTCAAAAGTCTCTTTAGTTCTATTCCAAAATATTCATTCGTTTGAAAAATAAATTATTTCTCAAATCTTTCAATAAATTATAGATTTTTATAAGTAATTATTGAATTCACTTTAATAATGTTAGAATTTAAAAGATAAATTGAATTTATTTTATTGAAAAACAAAAATCTATAACCAGCTTAAAAATGAGTATTTCTTCTCAATCTGAATAAAATATCATTATTGAAATGTTAGAGGAATTTTTAATTTAAGGTTTATAGAGTCTTTTGGTTCTTGTACATTGTCGAGTTTTTATTTTTCGTCTCTGTATATTTTTTTTCTTGAAAATAATTTCTGAATGTAAAAATTATTTTGGTTTTAGTCCCTAAAATTAAAATCCGTAGGAAACCTATATATTTTCCCGCTAATTTTAATTTTATGGACTAAAACCAAATGAAATATAACATTTAAGGACTCATCAAAGAAAAAAAGATACAGAGACGAAAAATAAAAACTCACCAACTTACAGGGACCAAAAGACTATTACTTTAATTTAAATACTAGATGGTACTTAAGTAGATTGAAGGTGCAAGAAACACAAGAGGATGAGGTTTGAATTGAGTTTCTAGAAATAAAATCTTTTCGAAACCAAACACTTGAAGTTAACACAAGAACAAAAATAAATAAACACGCTTATTTTATCCTGAATCACTGTTAACTAAGTTAATCCACTCCACTCACAAAGTGATTTGCCTTTCTCAACAAAGACTTAATCCACTATAACCAAATTGATTACAGACACAAACAAAGACTAACCGTCAATGTTTACAACCACAAAAACTAATCGTCAATGTCTTCTTTAGAATTCGGACTAAAACCCTAGTCTATCAAGAAACAATCAACTCACTGTTGAATCAAGTTAATGAACAACAGTTCCTTGCTAGTAAGTTTACAAACAAATGTTCCTTACTTAACAAAACTTTACAAAAGATTTACAATGATATTTTAGCAGGGTTTTAGCGAAATGAAAAAAAAACGCTAATTCGTTGTTTTCCAATTCATCCAAGTATTTCTTTTATAGCCAAAAAGAAATCTGTTAGAGGATAAGATTTCCAACTGTCTATTTACAAGTCATTGTGAGTTGTAGACAACATCGTATAAGTAGTACAATCCTTGCGCCACAAAATCAGAATAGTGGATGGAGGTGATCTTGTACGATTTCTCACGCAAATTATTTTGACCTTATTTTCTAATCATCGGAAGCTTCAAAATATATAAGAGTTTAAGCATGCTTTAGAAGAATCAAAAACCTTGTCTTCAGAACTTGTTCAGCAAAACCTTATCTTCAGATTCTTGAACATTTGGTCTTCAGAGTTTTCTCTTCATAACCTTTTCTTCAGAATCTTCAGAACTTGTTCAACAAAACCTTGTCTTCAGAGTCTTCAAAACTCTGTCTTCAGAACCGTTGATCTTCAGAATCTTCAGAACTTGTTCAGCAGAACCTTGTATTCAGAATCTTCAGAACTTTAGAGCAAGAGAGCTTGAAATATCCAGAGCTTGATAACCCTTCAGAATCTCCACTATCAGAGTCATAGTCAAAAGCTTTAAAACTAACGTTCATCAGAACCGTTGTTTTAGAAGCATTCTAAGCAGTGGCACACGCATTTGTATCTCTAAGTTGGTTGAGTCCAAAATCCGATGACACCACACGTCAAATATTTATAGTCAGGACCTATTAGCAAAAGCTACACACTAAACAAATCCTTAGGATACTAAATTATTATCTAATCACCTATGTAATGCTATCATCAAAACACAAGGCCAGATGTAGAACCAAATCTTGTTCTTACAATCTCCCCTGTTTCATTGATGACATAAATATGTATTTTGATAAACAATTTATACCAGTTTAATCACATAAATCAATTTAGAGTTAGATAAAAAGCCCCTGAGTTCTATATTTCCAAAACTTGTTTAATCTTGTTCAGAGTCTCCCCCTGAATTCAAGACTTAAATGAGTTTTGAGAAATAGCAAGAATCAATCAGTATGAAGGAATACTTCCCTGATTGAATAACCATCAAGAGTCTGACTAATGATGCAAAAAACTTCTTCTCAGATTCTGGCTTGCAATTAGAACATGATGGTGTATCAGAGTCTGGTTGTACTTGTCACACCATCATAATCTGGTTGAAATTCCTTTTAACAAAAGATAAATAACTCATGACTTCTGGTTCTCTAGATTCTGAATCTCCTTTAGAACTTCAGAGTTTGCCTGTTAAGAAAAGTAAGTGAACTTTCTCAAAGTTCCTGAGTTAAACAATGTTAGTGGAAAAAACATTAGGACATGTTTGGGAACAAGATTCTAAGAATAGATATAATCAAAATTATTACTTTCTCCCCTTTTGTCAGAAACCAAAAATATTTAAAGAGACAAAATAAATAAAATATTACATTCAAAAAACACAGAAAACATCTAGATATCTAAAAACAAAGGTAAACAAAAATGTCTAAGGTTGAGGAGGAAGAGGCGACATTATAGTCATAAAGTCCTTCATCATGTTGACAAGAGTAGAGATAGAAGCACTATGCTTCTTAGATCTTTCATCTTGCATGCCCAGAAGTGATTGAATGATATCATTGGACTTCTTTAGCTCATCACGAGTCTCCTTCAGCCCATAAGGGGTCTCTTCTGCAGCAACAGTGTTCAAAACCCCAGAAGGGAAACCATCTTCAACAGAAGACTTCATAAAAGTAGAAGTAATATCATCTAAATGTTGAACATCCATTGTATAAGCCAAATCTTCTAATTCTAAAGCAGGAAAGCAAAGAGGAATATGAGGAGGTTCTTAAGCAGCAAGCATAGCCTCATGTTCCTTCCTTACTTCTTACGTACAAAAGACTTCAATAATTTTTGAATTACCATTCATCCATCTTCTAAAACTGGACCGGATAATAGTTGTTTGTTTAGGATCTGTGCTGTCAAAAATGCTTTCAACATCATGCCAAAGAGTATCCATAACACTATGTTCAAAACAATTTAATAACTCATCAAGAGATGTTTGAGGGGGAGGATATATGATTCTCTTATTGAGGGGGAGTCACTGCTCTGAACTGGAGGCTCTGAAGAGATGTCAAACACGATGTCTTGACATCATGGTGTTGAGAACTTAGGTTCTTTATTTGTAGCAATTGTGTTAGTAGATTAACTAACTACTAATTGTGTCTCGGATTTTTTGCTGCTTCTCTGATTTTTTTGCCGCTCTTATCCTTGCTAATGTATTTTCCGCTGATGTGCCTCTGATGTGTGTGTTTGATTTATTTTCAAATATATTTTATGGTGTTTTCTTGTGTAAGGGTTATTTTATTGTTTTAGCCAACATGTGCCAAAGGGGGAGATTGTTATTTTTCTGAAATTATGATTGACATACATTTTGGTAAAACCAACTTGGTAGCAACATGTTGAACAAGATGTTCCAACTTGCAGTTTTCAACATATCGAATAAGATGTCTCGACCAGGAGGATATGATATCGTGTCTGCAGCAGCTAATAGTTATGTTTTAGCTGATATGTCAGTTACTGAATATTCAGGAAATATTTAGTTAGCTTAAGTGGCATCCAAGATTGACAAATCAGTGATTCTATGTTGGTTTTCGAAGATATACAAAGTTTCTAAATATGGAGACATTTTAGGAAACTAATTATTGAAGACATATTTTCTTGGAGAAGATTTTGCAGACTTTGTGAAGCCTCACTTCTGCGATTTTGAAGCTTAACCCAATTCAGAATAATGTTATATATAGACTAGTGTATACCTAGTTTTAGGAAGAACTTATGTGAGTTTCTGTTAGGGTTTTAGAATCCTTATTTGTGAGCCTCTCTAATATCATCTTGATAGAAGAGTATGACTGTTTTGGGTTGTAAGTTCTGTCAGGCATCCATGAGCTTTTAAGCATTGGATGTTTGTGTGTCAGATGCCCATAAGCTTTTAAGCATTGAGTATTTGCGTGTCAGTTCTCATAAGCTTTTAAGCATTGAGGATTGTGTGTCTTTGAAGAGTGACTTCCTGTTTTTGTTCTCTACTGTGTTTAGATTTTATCTAATCACTGAGTGTGATTGAAGAGGCATTTGAGGAGGGCCTCATACATATGTGTTTCTTAGGTAGAAGTTAAGCAAAGGGTAGTGATTAAGTGCGTAGATTGTAAACTAATATGTTTGCCGTGAGGTCTACAAATTGATACTATCTAGTTAATTTTGTCCCTGACTTGGTAGCCCTCAGAGTAGATGTTGTTGTCACCGAACTAGATAAACATATTTGTGTGTTATTTACCTTCAACACTGTTTGTTTTGTTTGTATATTCCTCTGTTGCGTGTTGAAGTCGGATCCGATGTCTCGACATCTCTTAGGACATCTAAGATCTGACAGCTAGAATTTCACCTTAGATCTCTTCTTTGTGTTTTGCTTTTAGTTGTACTTCTTGCATTGCATGTTTAATATAGATTTTTTATCTTTTCCCTTTCCCTTGAAAACAATAAAGTTCGGTGGTGACTTCTTAATTTTGTTAGTCAAGTTAGTCAATAGTTTGGTCTCCCTATTTCTCACTGTGGCATACATTCACAATATTCTTTATATGCAAATTAAATAAGACCGAGGCAAGATACAAAAAAACACCAACAATTCTTAATCTTTTATTGTAAGAATTAATTGTAAACAATACTCTTAAGCAATAATCAAATAAATTTTATAAAGAAATCTAAAAATAAGAAGAACAAATAGGGCCAACTATTAGTACTCACAACTGTAGCACTCGATATAATGGAAAATTAATTTGAATGTCGTTTTGAGTGCAAAAATATTTATGGAATTTGATTACGGTTTTGAATACTGTAATATGTTAAATTCTTCATATAATTATGGTTGTTTTTATTTGAATTGTTGTGTGCCAAATAATAATTATTTATTTATTTTAAATATTTCTTTTACACTTTGGAGACATACTATAATAATTTATTTTGAGAATAAATTGTATTTTAATATCACATTCTCAAAATTGTGTCCAATATTTTATAGAGATTTTTTAATTTTATTGTGACATCTTGATAGTATGTGTCATTATAGATATCGTTTTGTTTTGATTTTATAATAAGTTAATTTGTTATTTTATTTTATTTATGGAATGAAATTATGATTTCGTTTATGACCAGAATAATTTTTCGATAATCAGTACAATAATATTTGATTGTTTTAATATTACATTCTTAATTTTTAGATTGAAGATTTATTTGTGAAATTTATGTAAATATTCTATATTAATTAAATTGAGAATTGTGCACTATTTTATATAATATATTCTCAATATTTTAGTCGAAAATATTTGATGTAAAACTTCGTTTGATAGTAATACGATTCTGAATTATTTTAATAAAATGTTATATTTTGAATTTATTTTAAACTAAATTTTATTGATTCAGACACCAAATATTTTATATTTTTGAATTTAAAACTATTATTAAATTTTATATTGCCTTGTCATTTTGAATAATTCAGAAGGCAATTGAAAAGTATATCATCTTTGCAATTCGTCATATTAGAATATTTTATAAGTTACTTAATGGTTTGTTATTCACTTAGAGATACCCTAAAGACATCAAAGTTTAGTAACTCAAGAGCAAGGATATATGTCACATCATACGAAGTTAGTATAATTTAATTATTTTTAAAATGTGTGACTTATATCGTATAATTGCTTATAAAGAGATATTTGTGTAAATATTATATATTCTTTTTATGAAAATATAAAATGTGCTATTATATATAAAATAAAATTATTTTCCAGAATAATTTTTAAATTTAGAACTCTTTAATCTTTTATAGATTTCTTGTTAATAAATTTCATTTTTTAAATACAATTATTTTTAGAGTATTTCAAATAAAATTATTTTGAGAGTTCTATTTTATACATTAATTATTCAATATTAACTTATATGATTGTAACTCGTCTATCGTGGATACAGTTGTACAAATTTTATTAAGTAAAATAATTAAATTTATTTTGATTATAATAAATATTATATTGATAATAGTTATACCCTAGGTGAATGGGTTATCCCACTTATATATGCTTAAGTCTTCATATTCCTATAGAATGTGAGACTATTTCTCCACTACTCACACTTTCTATATTATTCCAACACTCCTCCTCAAGTGTGAATCCACAATGCTCCCTCACTTGTACCGCCATTGACATCTTACAACGGAATACCACTTCTTGGGCGTATTTCGATACAAGTTTCTTCTGGTCCCTTTCTCGAACCAAAGGCTCATGATACCATGTTGTAGGGAGATATTAGGAGCATTGATGCATAGCGTATGAACAAACACCTTTGTGAGACACACACTACTTTTTCTCCTAAAACCTTAAGGTGATAGGTGAGTGGGTTCTCCCACTTATATATGCTCAAGTCTCCACATTTCTATCGAATGTGAGACTATTTCCCCACTACTCACACTTGCTATATTATTCCAACAAACATATCCTATCGGCGTGATATTGTTTGATATGATAATTGTGTGATAGATAAAATAGTTGAGTATATATTTAAAATATTTTTTAAACTCTTGAGCAAATAATTCAACTATTATTATCTATCAAGTAGGAGAATTTAGCATGTCAATTATATTAGAAATGATAAATAAATATTATGTATTTAATATAATATTATTTTATAGAGACTTATATTGAGGATATTATAGTCTTGTGATAGTAATAAAAGTTTATGACTATTTGTGTTATATCTTCAATAATAGTTAAAGTTAAGTCTCATGTTTTTCCGCTGCGTATAACATAATATATTTCTCAAATGTGTGTGATTATAATTGTAGCATTTGAGATTTGAGTGAGTTATTAAGATGTTATATATAATCCTATATTTAAAATTATAAGGATTTGATCCCACTCAAATGTTGGTAAACCTATTTTATATGACCATCATACGCTTTCATGTGAAATTATATCAATAATGATATATTTTATTTATGTGTAAAATATGTGGTTGAGTTTGTAAAACACTATTGATAATTTATTATACAACCACTTTTCTTTATTGTTTTGCAATTAAAATATAATTAGTATCTCATTGTATAATCAGAGTATATATAATACTAGTGGACTCTGAAATATCATTATACATGTTGGATCAGTGGGAGTGCATGTGTACATAATTATATAATCTGAAATAATTTAGATTATTATTTTCATATTGTCATATATTCATATGTGCACTATAAAATATGATATATTCTAAGAAGACTTCATAATATACTCTAAGAGGTCTTATTCTATTATACTGAGATAAATATTATTCTCTTAATTTCATGAATCATCATTTAATATTTAGGTCGATATTGAAAAGACAATAATTCTTTATTTTGTGAACAAGTGCTTTGACCATAATTAAAATTTTAGTATTAAAATTTATATATTTTTAATAATGGATTATTGTCGTTCAAGGGGGAGAATGTTGGATTAATTATTTAATTAATCAATTATGGATTAACAATAATCAGTTATTAGAAATTATTATTAATATTAATTATGGTCTATTGTTATTAAGCACTTATTGATGTGTTATCTAATTGGGTTATTATCTCTGAATGGACCGTGATGGGTTGGAACATTCAGTTAAGCCCAATGAGAGGTCTCTGCCCTCAATCATTTAGCTATTTAAGCTTTTCTCTATTAAACGATTAACATACAATGAAAACCCTAAATAAAAATGAGAGTAGTAATCCTCCCATACTCACTTGCCTCAACAAGCAATTTCTTCAATCCAATAAGGTACACCGTTCCTATTATACTTGATTACTCTATGATATAATAATATGCTATAATTTATGTCTATCCGATCATATTAAATCTATCAGTTTTCCTCAAAGCATAACAAGTGTACTATACAATGTAGCTACAGAAGCAATGGTAGAGGTGGAGGAGATTGGTGGGCAATTTGCAAAGTTAGACGAAAAGTATTTATACTTGAGAGTATTAACAATGATCAAGATGATTTGAATAAGATGAATGTCGGTGATTATTACCAAAATGATGGATCCTTTGAAGCAAACAACATTTTCGTATAAGAGAAAGATGTTTTCTTATTTGATACCAATTTCCCATTGGAATAAGTGGAAATACATTATATACATGCCAACAAAATTTCCATTTACTAATTAATTCATGAATGAGAGTGAATATAGTGAAAATGAAGAATTATTAAATGCGAATGAAGAATAATATGATTCATGTTGAAATAGTAGTTTGGAATTTTATCTTTTTCAATTAGTTTCAAGTTATAATTTCACTATTATGAAAACACTTTTTACTTTGATTAAAAATTGAGTTTAACAACAGTTTCTTATGTGAGGTAATAAAAGGACTCATGAAAAGTGCTCTATTTTTTCTCTTGTTTGATCTTACACTGGGGGAATAATTTTATCGATCATGGATTCCATCCCCAGTAAATGCATTTTTTATTTTCAGAATTAGATGGCACGCCCCACTTTTCTCCTTAGTTATATGAAACACCAAGGGAATAAATTTCTTCTTACTATCTCGATTTATTAAAATATCTGAGGAGAAACCCTTGTTGTTCATGCACATTATCTGAATCAATTTCTTCATTGAGAGACACACATGTGTTACGAAAGAAGAGGTCTCAAAATTTAAATCTTGATTTTCATCACTATTAGGTATATGTTTTCCTAGTAGTACAATTGACCTTCTAGTGTTAGAAGGATCAGTTATATGAAAAAACAAGTTTTTCTTGGGATACCATGATGAATGATTTTCTCATATAAGTTATCTTTCATAGATCAACTCTTGTGAATTTTAATTCATCAATTTCTATAATAAAGGAACTTAAATAAACTTGTACTTAAATAAAGGAACTTTAAAAATAACACAATCAATCTCCAAGATCTTCTGAGTGACCCAAAATTATGGTCTACATTCTAGTATAATATTCTTATCTTTGGAACTAGAGAATACACAGATTCAACTATAATCATAACCCCGCTATTTTGCATGGTATTGAGATCATCCTTTGATTTTGTATAAAATAAAAATTTAGTAATGTTGTATCCACTCCATATTATTACATTAAAATTAGGCATATATGAAATTTATTTAATTGCCTAATATGCACTAATATCCTTATTAACCCTTTCATTAAACCATTTTTTGAAAGTTTTGTTATGCTCTGTCAACCTC
The DNA here is from genome assembly GCA_948472305.1 of Vicia faba. Classification (NCBI taxonomy): domain Eukaryota; kingdom Viridiplantae; phylum Streptophyta; class Magnoliopsida; order Fabales; family Fabaceae; genus Vicia; species Vicia faba. The sequence continues at coordinate 1,044,334,880 of OX451738.1, read as the reverse complement.
AATTTTTCACTCATCCAGGAGAATTTTTCTTTGGTAAGAGTTTTATGACCAGACAAATAAGGTTGAACTTCATCAACGTTATTCTATATATACAAATATTCTTGTAGTACTACATCTTATTCTATTGTCTTAACATTTAAACCTTAGTGCCTCTACCTCCACATCTCCCATTATGACGAGACTCGGGAATTGCTATAGAATCTGCTCCTGACAAATAGTTTAAATAAAAGTCAATAGTTTTTTTTGTGACATACCACTCAACTATCAAAGCTTCCAGACGGTGAGGATTCTTCATATAACTTTTAAAGATCTTCATGTATAACACTATCAGATACATCTATCTTAAATAAACTAGACCATAAAATTTATTCTCTCTTACTAGATGAAAAATTAAGTGAACCATAATGTCAAAAAATGATGGAGGGAAATAAATCTCTAATTGAAACAAGATAATTTTAGCTTCATGTTCTATCTCATCTAAATTTCCAAAATCAATGACTTTGTTACTGATAAGTGCAAATTGTAGCTATTTTTGTATATACTTTTTGTTGCACTTATCGACTTTTTGTTTGTTAATATTATTGAATAATCCAGACTTTTGTGTAAATTCATTTAGTTTATGTTTAATTGTGTTTTTGTGTACATAGTGCACCATTTTATATTTTTCTATTCATTTTATAGGTATTGATGCGTATTTGGAGCATGAGCAATAAAGTATAGAAGACACGGCTTCAAACGCGGGATTTTGAGCAACTCGTTAATGAATAAGGCTCAAAATCAAAGAATAATAAATCATCAATTTGGTTGATATTTTGTCATTTTTAAAAGGAGCATTGAATAATCTTTTCAACGCTTCGAACCAGGCGCGAATCAGAGTTACGGTTCAAAAGTTATGACTGAAACAGTGCAGAATGTTGTGCTGATTTTTCAACCTTCTATCATCCATCGTCGGATGATGCTTTTGGTCGTCGGGCGATGCTAGGAAAGCTTTTGGTCGTCGAGAGATAATTTTGTTGGTGACACAGTCGGTCTCTCAATTTAGATTAGAAATGATTTAGGTTGTGAGTGATACGTAGTGACGTTGATGAGTATTGTTAGGTTAAATGTAACAGGTCGATAGATTTAAGTCTGTGATGAGTAGATTATATGCAGGCTTGACAAGTTCATTTTTACTTTTGTTTACATTTATTTTCTATTGATAACATTTTCTTTACAAACCCGCTTATCCCCAAACTCATTAACGAGAGATTTGCCGAACGACATATCAATAACCAATCTCTGTGGACACGATAAATTCCTGAATAAATATTTTCAAAAATTTTGCTGCTTGCCGCTACACGATTTTAACAAAATGGCGCCGCTGTCGAGGATTTTTTTTATTGTTTTCGCATTGCGATAATTCTTTTGTTTTTGAGTTTTGTAGATATCGTATATATTGTCTATTTTTACTTGTGTATATTGATACTTGTATATGTTTACTATACTTATAAATTTATTATATCATTGTTTGTTTCCTTTCAAGTTTGCTTGTGTGTTGGTTAGGAATAGCCAGGTGGAAGCAACTTGGAGGAACATTCTTAAATAACAGGCGTCGAGTTTATGACGTAAAACAAGCATGTTTTATCGTTTTTAATTTTATTAGTTTAGGTAGTATGTTGATTGTTGTATAAAGAAGTTGAAATAGGACTTGTTCTAAACTCTTATATCTTCACTTTTCAACTTGTTTATTTCACTTTCATTTGTTTGTTTTTGTTGCTGTTGTTTGGACTCTAATTTTGGTTCAATAGCTGAAGGATATTGAGGTGATTTGTCAAGTTTGATCGTTTCGACTTGCGAATGCGTGGTAATGATTTTGTTAAAGTTTTGTACACGTTTGATGTATGTATTTATCTCTTTCTATACTTTAGCATATTCATGATACTTAAACTTTTTATAATTTTTATGTCATTCATTCTTTTGTATACTTGTTCATTTGTGAATCACTTTAGTTCCTACCCTTTTTGTGAGGTAGTTTTTCATTGTTCACATATGCTGGAGACCACAATGCTTGTTTTAATTGGATTTTATTATGCTTAATATTTTGTTTTGTGTTGATTGTATGAATGCAAGAAAGTGATCAAGGCATTTTTTGTTCCATTTTGAGCATAACTACCTAGCTAAATAGTTAATTCACCTTGTGAGTATGTGATCATTAGTAACCCCTTTGAGCTTTTTGCCGGTATCTATGTTGTATTTGCTAAATGTTTGTCTATGAGTGTTTCGTTTCCCTTTTGTATAGATATAGATGACTTGTTTTCTTGAATCATTAACTATGATTTATAATTGAGTTTTTACCTTGCCTTAGAAAGTAGGAAGTATTCATATTATGATGATGGTTGAATTCAAGTTGGGGAGAGAAATGCTTATGTGCTTATGTTGTGATTGTTATGAGGTTGAAAAAGAAAAGAAAAAGAAAAGAAGAAAAAAAGTGAAATAGAAAAGATAGAAAAAGAAAGAGAAAAATTGAAAAAACATTGAAAAAAGAAAAACAAAAAAGAGTATGGAATAATGTTGTGTTAATAAGTGAGGTGTGTTGGTGTGAAACTTGTGACGAAGATGAATTTTGATTAAAATTCTATTGTTTTAAACTTTATGGAAGTAATTACTCCCTTAGGTTTAGGCAAGTTTTTGTTTCAATTAGCTTTAGAACTTATCACTTATTTGTTAACCAAGCCACATTACAACCTTGAAATTCCCTTGAGATTCTTGCTTTTATATTTCAATGTAAATTTTTGGATGAACGCATAACTTATTCTATTGTTTACAAGATTGTTGGATGAGTGAAAATACCCCATTTTTTGTGTGTTTTTCATCTACCGATGATTATGTTTACTAGGCGTGATTCATTTGTGACCAAGTATTGTTTTAGAATGTTTGACATATTCTTTGTATTTAGCATTTGTTTCATGTTTATGTTATCGTCGTAGTTTAGTGGTAAGTATGTTTCTTCGTGTGTACCGTTTTTCATTTGAACCATTGCATTTGTATTCCGTTTTCAAAACTTGTTGATTCATGAAATTTTGGTTGATTATTTTTGGTTCTTTGAGTTGTTTGGATTTGTTTGAGGACAAAAAAGTTTAAGTTGGGGAGAGTTTGATAAGTGCAAATTGTAGCTATTTTTGTATATACTTTTTGTTGCACTTATCGACTTTTTGTTTGTTAATTTTGTTGAATAATCCAGACTTTTGTGTAAATTCGTTTAGTTTATGTTTAATTGTGTTTTTGTGTACATAGTGTACCGTTTTATGTTTTTCTATTCATTTTATAGGTATTGATGCGTATTTGGAGCATGAGCAATAAAGTGTCGAAAACACGGCTTCAAACGCGGGATTTTGAATAACTCGTCAATGAATAAGGCTCAAAATCAAAGAATAAGATATCATACATTTGATTTATATTTTGTCATTGTTAGAAGGAGCATTAAATAAGCTTTCCAACACTTCGAACCGGGCACAAATTGGAGTTATGGTTCAAACATTATGGCCAAAATAGTGCAGAATGTTGTGCTGATTTTTCAACCTTCTTCCATCCGTCGCTGGGTGACGCTAGGCGAGCTGTAGCATGGGAAAAATGTTGTTTTGTTTGCTGGGCGACGCTTTTTGGTCGTCGTGCGATGTTGGACAGTCAGAAATGCATATTTAGGTGTAACAACACATTTTTTGGGTATGGTTTTGGGTATTTTTGATCCCAACTCCATCACCCTTCATTTTTTGATAGGATTAGCTTAGAAAACAATATTGAAGCTTGCATACAGATGATCTGGGGTGGATTGCTCTTTTATCGACGCTGACAAACCGATAGATTTGTGGTTCATTTCTCTTCCTCTTTGTGTATTATTTATGTGTTGTGTTTGTACATGTATTTACTCTAAACTTATGTATATTTGTCGCCCATGGCGTTATATTAAACTTGTTTTACAAATATTTATCGATTGTTATCCTGGATTTTTGCTCTGTGCTAGGGATTTGAGTTGTTATAGACATATACTGCTTAGATTCTTATCTAGGATGATTATCTGATAGTTTCTAAACTCTAGAGATAGATTTAGAGCTGACATCTACTTGGGTATCAGAGCTTAATGCCTCTATGTGGTTGTGCTATACTGAGAGATCGCCAATGCGATTACATAAGTTGTCTTCTGTGTTGTTGAGGAGGTAGAAAGATCATTTTATTGGTGACACAGTCGGTCTCTCAATTTAGGTTAGAAATAACTTAGGTTGTGAGTGATACGTAGTGACATTGATGAGTATTGTTAGGTTGAATGTAATTGGTCGATAGATTTAAGTCTGTGATAAGTAGATTATATGCAGGCTTGATAAGTTCGTTTTTAATTTTGTTTACATTTATTTTCTGTTGATAATATTTTCTTTACAAACCCGTTTATCTCCAAACTCATTAACGAGAGATTTGTCGAACGACATATCAATAATCAATCTTTGTGGACACGATAAATCCTCGGATAAGTATTTCTAAAACTTTTGTTGCTCGCCGCTACACCGCTCCAACAACTACATATATCATTGAAGAATAAGCACAATCTAGTTATAGTTACCCTTATATTTTTTGGTAAACTTCTATGAATGTCCACTGGTAGAAGTTATTGCATCAAGATATGAAAATCATGAGATTTTAAGCCAACTAATTTGAGATTTTTTATTTACACAAGTTTCTTCATGTTTGTTGAGTATCCTTGGAAAAATTTGATATCGTGCGAACAATCGCAAAAGAAAATTTTGTTTACTTTTTTAGACAGAGTGTGACATGCTAGGGGCAAATATGTTCTATTTTCTATTTCAGTTGGGACTAAATCTTGTCATATATCCGTCACCACCACATCTAGATGGTAATTCTAATCAAACTATCACAAATATTTTTTTCCACACGCATCACATCAAGATAATATCTGACTTATAGGCTAGAACAATATGAAAGATAAAAAAACACTCACTGATATCTTTTTCCAGATATTTTTTTTCTGCTCAAGACCTTTTTCTTCTTTCCAAAGACAACATTATTGTGTTTTTGTCTTTTATAAACTTCCTCCCTGATTAGCAGCTTTGGAGGGATATCAAACACCTGCTATCCATTAAAAGTCTTATGCAATCTATAATATAGATGATTGAGTCTACGAAATTTTTAATGCACAAGATAAACAGTCATTATTTCATTTTGTAGTTGGTGGGAGCATGTATCATCTTCATATATATGACATGATTTATGTCCCTTAATAACGTAGTGATGAAAATTATCGTAAGTAGGAGAGTTATTGATTGGATAAAACAATTTGGCAAACATCTTAAATTATCATCCATATACACATCATGAACACCAACACCTTCCTCCCACAAAATTTTTATATATTAAAACAACATAGTTAAATAAACATCTATGTCATTCATTGATTGTTTTGGACCGAAAATAATCACGGATAACACAACCACATAGACAAGTTATAAAATTATGAGAAGAACAAGCCATAAAATATGGATAATATTTATATATTTGCGCTATTTTGCACATATACTATTTTGGATAAATCAAAGTATTATTTATTCCAAAAAAATTATTTTATTTTATTCCAATTATATTCCAATTATATATATATATATATATATATATATATATATATATATATATATATATATATATATATATATATATATATATATATATATATATATATATATATATATATATATATATATATATATATATATATATATATATATATATATATAAACAATTAAAATTATTAAATTAATAAAAATCAATAGTTAAGATTTAAAGTACAGAAATTAACCACTTATACTTCTGAAAAAATTTAAAGTTTAGTACAAAAATTACTCAAACAATGCTACATATTAGAAATGTATATAACACAATAAATATTAAAAAAATAGATGCCTTTTTAATTTACTTTTACTCTTCTGCCGACCATTGTCTTCAACAACCATTAATTGATTTTGATTCTTATATTATCATAGACAGCTGTTTTATTTTTACTAAAAGTTATAACTTATTTAGTAAAATACCAAATAATAATATTTTATATAAAAGTGACAATTAGATTCAATCTAATTAAATATATCAACTATAAGGAGATTATTGCAAAGTGAGTGACAGAATATATTACTAGTATTCATGCTATTAATATTATAAGTTACTTAATGCATTGCATTTTAAAAAGAAACTGCCTTTACATGTCAGCATTTAGAAACTAGATAAGGAATGACAAAAACAATATTTATTATATATTTAAAAAATTATAATATTAAATAATGAAATGTTTAACACAAAATAAATACAAAAAATTACAAAATTTTAAAATAATTTTCAATCTTTTTTCACACATTATATTTTAAAATAATTTTGGAGTTTAAAACTAGTGTAATGTCAATGTAAAATATTTTATATGATCAATATATTACAACCTTTAAAAATTTTTTTCTTTTATATATAATTTAAAAATACAGTCAAACTTTTACAAAAGTTAATAATTATGATTCATTGATAACATAAAATTATTTTATACTTTAATATATTTTCATTAAATCTATAATTTTAACTCTTTTACCACACATTATCGTCAATAATATCATATGATCAATATAATAATTTCACCATTTTAATAAACAAAAAATTTAGTCACAATGCTTATATTACCCTTGACCATTGTTTTGATATTAAAACAATGATTTTAATATGCTATTTAGAAAATTCTTAAAAGCAAGCATTTTCTTTCTCAAAAGTTTTTCGTTTATAATCTAAAATAATTATTTTAAAGTTTTAATATTTAATATTTAATATTTATTTCATATGTTTTTCTAAAAATTATAGAAAAAAGTACATGGAAAATACTCCTCCAACCATATAAAAACTCAAATTTAACTGCGTGGACAATTTAACTAGAACCATTCTAAAGAATATATTAAACTCTTGATTAATTCTATTGTTGTTGTATAATGAGAGTAATATAAACATATTTATTGCAAGTTCCTGAATTATCAATGTACAGTTTATCCCATGGATGCTGAATAAATTAAGATATGTATAAAATGGTAAAAGAGTGCCTTTTACAATGAATTTCCTACTATATAAATAATGTAAAAAGTGATTTGAAGTGAATTTCAATAAAATAAATATTTTAATGTATTGGAGATGTATAACTTTTGAAAAAGAATTGGGTTTAGATTTTCTTTTGTTAAATCTAAATTCGAGAGAAAATTTATTCACTCAAAATTTGACTATAAAACGACCTCTTCACATTCATTTTATAATGTATCATTTCTTAGTTTGAAGTTTCAAACACATTCATCACTTTTTTCCCCTTCTTTTCTCTCTTTGAATTTCAATCATGTCAATGGAAAAGAAAGGTCGTGGTCGTCAAAAGATTGAGATGAAAAAGATGAGCAATGAGAGCAACCTGCAAGTGACTTTCTCGAAGCGTCGTAGTGGAATCTTCAAGAAAGCCAGTGAACTTTGCACACTTTGTGATGCAAATGTTGCTATCGTTGTATTCTCACCTGGTGAGAAGGTGTTTTCCTTTGGTCACCCACATGTTGATACGGTCATAGATCGTTATCTATCACATGTTCCACCTCAAAACGATGGCACCATGCCATTCATTGAGGCTCGTCGTAACGCCATTGTGCGTGACCTCAATAATAACCTCACTCAAATCAACGATACATTGGACATTGAGAAGAAGTGTGGTGCTGAGATGAGCCATTTGCGCAATGCAACTGGGTCTCAGTTTTGGTGGACTTGTTCTATTGATAGGATGAATAAGACTCAACTTGAATTATTCAAGAAGGCTTTGGAAGAATTTAAGAAGCTTGTTGCAAAACATGCTGAAAGGTTTGTAATTCAGGGTGCACCTATGCAAACTATTCCAATCTTTGTTGAAAATGGATCCAACTCTAACATGACTCTCCATAATCAAGGAAATCCTCAACAAACTCATTTGTTTGGTTTCAACAATATAGGTGGAAGTGGCGGATATAAACCCTCTAGATTCTTTTAATCTAATGGCTTAGCTCTGTCTTAGATGTCCTTATGAATATTTATTTTTCATGTTGTTTTAATCATTTTCAATTAGAACAAACAGGTTTAATTAGTCTCATATATGGGACTTAGTTAGGACTGAAGTTCAATGTTATCTGAATTTTTAGTTTTATGTTGTATTATGTATTGTTCAAATAAGGGACATCTTATTTATTTATATTTCACTATCTCTCCTAAATTTTATTAATATCTTAACGTTCAAAGAATCAATTTTATTCTTCATTGTTTATGTCTTGAAGATTTGGGGCAAATTTATCAAAAGGATTCACGGTATATATGCGATTTTAATTGTAATTTATTATGAGAGTAGTTTTTCTGATCTGTTTGAAATGTATCTCTCAATCTAAATATTTATTCATAAAAAGAAAACTCATGACATAAACATGTTCCATTTAATAATTTAAACTAGCAGCCTTCTTAAAAATTAATAATTTAACTCAAGTGTTAAAAAAATACTTCAAGACATAAACATGTACCATTTAAAAGTTTGAATGATAAAATATTACATTCACATCTGAAATCCCTATTCTCTCCGTGTATGTCAATATTGATTGAAATGTGTGATCTAAGTTTTTTGAGGGTGTAGTTCTAGACTGCTGTTGGACGATACTGTTTTGTTGATAAATATTCGTTTTTCTAAGATTTGAGGGTGTGGTCCATTCGGTGAATTTTGCGGTGCTCATAGATTAAAGAATGTTCTAACTCATTTTTACTAAATCGGTTTGTAATATATGTGATGATAATATGTGATTGAATACTTAATTTCGTTAATGAATTTGTATTTAAATTATGAATGATAAATAACATTATATTTTATTAATAAATTTGTCTTCAAATTATAAATAATAAATATTATGATTCTTATTATAAAAATATAAAAATAAAAAAATAAAATAGTTTTAAAATACATCACTTTCCCTTATCAACCAAATCTATTTGTAATTAAAATTTTCCACCTCTCCTCCTTTTTATATTTTGAATCAAACATACATACATAAATAAATTAAATCCTTGTCATCTCCACACTTTAATAAATTTTTTTTTTTCATTTCTCTTCTTTTGATTGAACCAAACAGATCATAATATTCTTCCGAAAACCCAAATTTAATATATAATAATTTGATTTAAAATCAATTCTTCTTCACTTGATTTTTTTTATTTTTTTTATTTGACTATTATCTCTATCAAATCTAATATTTTCAAAAGTCTCTTTAGTTCTATTCAAAAATATTCGTTAGTTTGAAAAATAAATTATTTCTCAATTCTTTCAATAAATTATACATTTTTATAAATAATTATTGAATTCACTTTAATAATGTAAAAATTTAAAAGATAAATTGAATCAATTTTATTGAAAACTAAAAATTCATAACCAGCTTAAAAGCGAGTATTTCTTCTCAATCTCAATAAAATGTCATTATTGGAATGTTAGAGGAATTTTTAATTTAAGACTTAAATAGTCTTTTGGTTCTTATACGTTGTCGAATTTTTATTTTTCGTCCCTGTATATATTTTTTTTGAAAATAATTTCGGAATGTAAAAATTATTTTGGTTTTATTCCCTAAAATTAAAATCCGCAGGAAAATTCAAAGGAAAATCTGCAGAAAACCTGTATATTTTTCTGCTTATTTTAATTCTAGGGACTAAAACCAAATGAAATATAATATTTAAGGACTTATCTAAAAAAAAAGATACAGGGACGAAAAATAAAAACTCGACAACTTACAGGGACCAAAAGACTATTACTTTAATTTAAATACTAGATGGTACTTAAGTATATTGAAGGTGCGAGAAACACAAGAGAATGAGGTTTGAATTGAGTTTCTAGAAATAAAATCTTTTCGAAACCAAACCCTTGAAGTTAACACAAGAACAAAAATAAATGAACATGCTTATTTTATCCTGAATCACTGTTAACTAAGTTAATGCACTCCATCCACCAAAGTAATTTGCCTTTTTCAACAAGGACTTAATCCACTATAACCAAACTGATTACAGACACAAACAAAGACTAGCCGTCAATGTTTACAACCACAAAGACTAACCGTCAATGTCTTCTTTAGAATTCGGACTAAAACCCTAGTCTCTCAAAGAACAATCAACTCATTGTTGAATCAAGTTAATGAACAACAGTTCCTTACAAGTAAGTTTACAAACAAATGTTCCTTACTTTACAAAACTTTACAAAAGATTTACAATGATATTTTAGTAGTGTTTTAGCAAAATGAATCAACGCTAATTCGTTGTTTTCCAATTCATCCAAGTAATTCTTTTACAGCCAAAAAGAAATCTGTTATAGGGTAAGATTTCAAACTGTCTTCTTGCAATAGTCAATGTGAGTGGTAGATAACATCGTGTCAGTAGTACAATCATTGCGTCATAAAATCAGAATAGTGGACAGAGGTGATCTTGTACTATTTCTCACATAAATTATTTTGACCTTATTTTCTAATCTTCAGAAGCTTCAGAATATATAAGAGTTTAAGCATCCTTTAGAAGAATCAAAAACCTTGTCTTCAGAACCATGTCTTCAGAACTTGTTCAGCAGAACCTTGTCTTCAGAGTCTTGAACATTTGGTCTTCAGAGTCTTGTCTTCAGAACCTTTTCTTCAGAATCTTCAGAACTTGTTCAATAGAACCTTGTCTTCAGAACTCGGTCTTCAGAATCGTTGATCTTCATAACTTGTTCAACAGAACCTTGTATTCACAATCTTCAGAACCGTGGAGCAAGAGAGCTTGGAATATCCTAAGGTTGATAACCCTTCAGAATCTCCACTATCAGAGTCATAGTCAGAAGCTTTAAAACTAACATTCATCAGAACCGTTGTTTTAGAAGCATTTTAAGCAGTGACACACACATTTGTATCTCTAAGTTGGTTGAGTCCAAAATCTGATGACGCCACATGTAAAATCTTTATAGTCAAAACCTGTTAGCAAAAGCTACATACTAAACAGACCCTTAGGGTACTAAATTATTATCTAATCACCCATGTAATGCTATCATCAAAACTAAAGGCCAGATGTAGAAGCAAATCTTGTTCTTACAATCTCCCCCATTTCATTGATGATAAAACCATGTATTTTGATAAACAATTTATACCAGTTTAATCACATAAAACAATTTAGAGTTATCTAAAAATCCCCTGAGTTCTATAATCCCAGAAATTGTTTAATCTTGTTTAGAGTCTCCCCTTGAGTTCAAGACTTAAATAAGTTTTGAGAAATAACAAGGATCAATCAGTATGAAGGAATACTTCCCTAATTGAATAACCATCAAGAGTCTGACTAACGATGCATAAAACTTCATCTCAAATTTTGGCTTGCAATTAGAACATGATGGTGTAACAGAGTCTGGTTGTACTTTTCATACCGTCAGAATCTGGTCGAAATTCCTTTTAACAAAAGATAAATAACTCATGACTTCTGGTTCTTTAGATTCTGAATCTCCTTCAGAACTTTAAAGTTTTCCTGTTAAGAAAAATCAGTGAACTTTCTCAAAGTTCCTGAGTTAAACAATGTTAGTGGCAAAAACATTAGAACATGTTTGGGAACAAGATTATGAGAATAGATATAATCAAAATTATTACGTTCTCCCCCTTTGTCAGAAACCAAAAATATTTAAAGAGACAAAAGAAATAAAATATTCCATTCAAAAAACACAGAAAACATCTAGATTTCTAAAAACAAAGGTAAACAAAAATGTCTAAGGTTGAGGAGGAAGAGGAAGCATCATAGTCATAAAGTCCTCCATCATGTTGACAAGAGCAGAGAAATAAGCACTATGTTTCTTAGATCTTTCAGCCCATACAAGGATTCTTTTTCAGATTAATCTTGTTATTAGAATCTTGATTGAACAGCATAGTCTTCTCATAATGTTAATTCTATCCAGAGCATTGGTTGAAGGCTTATGACAAACACATCACAAAATTATCTTAGCTCATACTCTCAAAAAGGGTTGAAGAACTTTGACGTACTTGGAACTTTTATTGTTCTGAAAATTTTTTGAAGCAACTGATCTCCATCTTTTCTTGCTGATATTTTTATCATCAAGATTGCAACATTTTTTACCATTCCTGTCGTAATTAAGTAACTGTGCAATGCATATCTCAGTAATACAAACATTCATACCAATAATATTTGGTGAAATTTCTTCTCTAGATTCCTTAGTCATAATCCAAAACTGCTTTACCAATTCAGGAAGAACTGGTTCATTGAGAATATCGAAGAAAGTTCCCTTCTTTGAAATTCCACAACTTCAGTAAGATCAAACCCCATTGACTTTTTGAGATTGTCGAAGTTCACTACCGATTCAATAAGAACTGTCAACTGAGACACGGGAATAGAGCATTAAAGATCCGGAAATCTATCTTTCACTTGTTGTTGTTGTAGTTTAGAAGAACCTTGAACATCTTGTTAAGCAGTTGAGATTTGTTGTTGTCATGAAGCCATTGTTAAACCGCAAGCAAGAACCAAAAGGTTTTTAGGGTTTCAAAGAACTAGGCTTGAAAGAGAGAAATATCTGGATAGTGGTAGCGAAAGGAAGTGAGTGGATTTTAAATAGAGTTTTTACAATGATTATATATTTTAAAATAGTGCACAAATTTACACATGGTCTAATACCAATAAGATCTATTCTCCCAATGTGTCACATCAAGTTCTAGGTGTGCTTCAGAAAAGACATATGTCTTATTTTGAATCAGTAACCTTTCACTATCTTGACAACTCATTAATGAAGTAAACTCTTTAGTTTCCAAAGGATAGAAGCATTCTAGCGAGAAAATTCTGACCTTGGACACTTCTGATACATGAGAACTTCACTTATCAGCAGCCTCACATCCAAGAAGAAAACATAAATAATCAAGCCTTAGAGTCTAATTTTCCATTCTGGAAAGCCAACATTATGAGACTTGCATCTTTTTCATTCTGGACACAAAACCATTTTTAAATGCTTCAGAATGAAAATGAACCTATCTTCAACAAGGGGTTTTGTAAAGATATCAGCCCATTGATGGTTTTTATCTATGAAATTTAAATATAAAATTAGCCTCTGAACATAATCTCTTATAAAGTGATGCTCAATCTCAACAGACTTATCCTTAGAGTGTAAAATTATATTCTTGGACAAATAAATAGCAGAAGTATTGTCACCGAAGATAGGAATGTTACTCTCGTATATCTGATAATCTTTTAGTTTACTTTTAATTCAAAGAATCTTGGTGCTGCATCCGAAAGCAGAAATATATTCAGCTTCTGTAGTTTTCCTTTTATTGGACCATAAGATTAAGTTGTCTCCTAGAAACTGACAGCTTCCAAAAGTGCTTTTCCTCTCTAGTCTGTCTCCAGCATAGTGAACATCACAATAACCTACTACTTTTATTCACTTGATTTTCTATAACACAAACCAAGGTTATTAGTACCTCTCATATACCTTAAAATACTCTTAACAACATTTAAGTGAGATTCTTTAGGATTAGATTGGAAGCAAGCACACAAGCAGTCAAATAACCTTGTGTAACCAGTCAAGCCTTGTTTCTTACCACTTATCATTTTTCATTGAGCTTATTTTTGAAGACCGATCTGGTTCCAATCACACGAGTTTCTTTGGGTGTTGGCACAAGATCTCACACATCGTTGATGGAGAATTAATTCAACTCTTCTTGCAAATCCAGAATCCATTATGTGTCCAGAAGCGCTTTATCGATAGATGTAGGCTATATAAGGGACACCAAACCTAGAAGCATCTCTTCAAAAGGTTTAAAAGAGGACATGGTTCTGATTGGTTCAGTTCTGTCACCTAATATCAATTCTTCAGAATGTGAGGATATGGTTTTGTGCTTCCTAAGAGGAGTCTGAGCTTCAACAACTTCTGGTTGAACTTTTTCAGAGTCCTTCTTATTTGGTTCCTTTGTAGAAGCAGCATTACCTTCTGAGTCAGAAAAGGTAATCTTAAGATCTATAAACTTTTCAACTAGCTTTGACTTTTCAGAGTCAAGCTTATCATCAAATCTAACATGAATAGATTCTTGAACAATAAGTATTTCAGTGTTATACACTCTCTAGCCATTTGAGCATTTAGAGTATCCTAACATGATACATTTTTGTGCTTTAGAATCAAACTTATTAAGATTCTCCTTAGTTTTCAAAATAAAACAATCACATCCAAAAGGATGAAAATGTGAAATATTGGGTTTTCTGTTCTTCCACAATTCATAAGGAGTCTTATCTAGAATAGGTCTTATGGAGACTTTATTTTGAATGTAACACGCTATGTGGGGTGCCTCTGCTCAAAAGCGTTTTTCCATGTTAGTCTCGTTGATCATAGTTTTGGCCATTTCTTGTAAAGTGCTATTTTTTATCTCTATAACTCAATTTCGCTACGAATCACTTTAGACATTAACAATTCTGAGATCCGTCTCATTTTGCATTTGAGAACATAAAGTAGTGAACACAGAATGTGACTCATCCTTGTGTTTAAGAAACTTAACTCATGTCCATCTGCTATAGTCAACAACAATGAATAATTCATACTTCTTATCATTGACTGACACAATTTTCACTGGTCCAAACAAGTTGATATTCTGGCACTTTAAAATAGATGTAAAGACTGATTTCCCAACAATAAAAAAAATGTCAAGACAGATGTTACGACATCATCTGTTGACAGAAAAAAACTTTTACCAAAATAATAATTATGCAGAAGTAAATTGCAGAAGGAAAAAGACACAATTAATTCTTAACCCCGTTCAGTACAACTCACCTAATCCAAGAGCATCTAAGCCCTACAGTTATCAATTCAAAATCCCATGAAAGTAGGAGCTTTTCTTTCACCTAACCATAATAGACTCAAAACCACTGAGTCAAACCACCTCACTCCATGAAATCAAGGACTCATTCAATCCCTAACTCACAATCGCTCCACGGTTTCTCAGTAAATGTCCACTCCCTAAATTTCCTCTAAATGAATCCCACTTATGAGTTCCCTATTTCCCTCGCTATAAAGTGTTGGTTATTACTTCATTCACAGGGACAAAAAAAGAGAACCCTAATTCATCTACTCAGATTTCCCTCACGATCCCTAATTCAAAGTTCACAACACTAGTTAGAGTTTCACATTAAAACTCTAACTTTGGGTTAAACTAGTCCTATACTACAAATCTCAATTTAATACACACCATCAACAATAGACCACATAACACATAATTGAAATAAAAAAGGGAGAATGAGCAGAAGAAAAGAGAAACGCAAAAGAGAAGAGGAGCAAACGAGTTTCTTACCTGGAAGTACCATCGCGGACTTGAGACCATCTCCATTTGGGTTGGTTTTTCTTGAACTCTTCCACGTTTCCTTCATACCACCTTGTTTCTTATGTTATGTTCAACCAAATCCCCTTGCTGATAATTTGATTTGTGGTGAACTTGACATTTGATTTCATGTTGAATGGATATGGTTTTATTATGTATTATTTGATTGTTTATTTTCCATTTTGCTTTGAATTTGTATGAATTTCTTTGCATACGGATTTCTAGGGTTTTCGGTATTGGATCTCTAGATCCATCCAATTGGAGAGTTTGTGGTTGGTTTGGGGTTCAGTTTATAACTCAAATATAAAAATGGAGAGGGGTATGTGTTGGGTTTGTATCATTTTAAGGTGTTGGAGTGGAAGTCTCACCAGAGAAGGCGACAATTTCCTCTTTGGATCACCGTGCATTTATCTTCTTCGATGAAAAGTTTGGGTTTCGTACATTTATAAGAGAGAAAGGGAGATATCAGAAGTTAGAGAGAAAGATGATTAAAGAGAAAAAAATAATCTGTTTTGTCTCTCGTATTTGGCTTCCTTTACATTCAATTCAGTTTTTTTTCAATTTTCACCATCGATAGAATCCGATTCGGGATCAGTTCTGGCATCAAATAGTACTAATCCCCTCTTGATCGCAACTGTGAGGATCAAACAATGGTCCTCTCTATTAAATTTAGCGTCAATATTACTGAACCAACTAACAGTTGGTACATTTAATTCAATTTTTGAAAATAGAAAATAATAAAAAATGTTTTGAATGCAGTAAGTATGCAACTAATGATATAGCTTCCCAGCCTTTAGGGATGATTTTAGGGATTTAGGGCCTCTTATGCTATTCATGCTAATATCCCCATCTAACTAGATGATTTTGGGATTTTGGGCATTTCCCTTGCTTTTCAGTTTCGCTTTTGTTTTAATTTCATTGATGTATGATTTAATTAAAATAAATCAAAGAGAATAATATTAACAAATTTTTTTGGATAACATTATTTTATCTTCATAAACAATTAGAAGAAGAGAACATAGTTTTTTTTTTATAATTTGTTTTTAGCACCAAATAGC
The DNA here is from genome assembly GCA_948472305.1 of Vicia faba. NCBI lineage: Eukaryota > Viridiplantae > Streptophyta > Magnoliopsida > Fabales > Fabaceae > Vicia > Vicia faba. Next base: position 1,044,318,418 of record OX451738.1, on the reverse strand, counting down.
TTTTGTTATTTCAAGTTACTTAAAATAACTTAGGTGTTAAGTTAGGTCTTTTTGTTTAAAATGAGACTTTTTCTTTTATCAAATTAGGATTAAACACAAGATATTTTATTTTGAGTTTTTTTAGAGGTAGTTTGGTGTTTGGCTTGAATTACGTGATCTATTCTTTGTGTGCTTGGTTGAACAATGATTTCGAAGTTGCAGAAAAGTGAGTTATGGAGCGAGTTTGGCAGGGTGATTTTGGGTGTTCAAGCTTGAGAAAATGAATGGGATAGCTCATGTATTTATAGGAGGAGCAAATGGGATCAAAAGGAAGGGTAAATGAAGGAATTTGGAGGGAATTCGTGTGGGTCTGCATCATGAAGATAGTGTGACTTCTCATTTGTTAAAACTCATCCAAAATGCGCGTTTTAATGCAATAATCCACTTGGGAAAGTTGAATAATCATGTTTAGACCTAAAACGCGTGCTAATTTGAGGGTTAGAAGTTGTAACATGAAATTCAAATTCTGACTTGTGATGCAACTTCAATTCCAAGTTATCACTTTTGAAACAATGGCATTCTCAGCTCAAGGGGTCTTAAGGCATGGTTCTTGATGCTTTAGAAAGATGAAATTAAAAGTTTTGCAATGGGAAAAGAATGGAACCAAATGGATGTTTGAGCTGAAAGTTGCAATGAGTCAAAGATGGGAAAAAGAGGTTGACTTTCCATACTTAGAAATATTTCAAGTTTTTCTTCAAAGTGACCTATAAGGTTTTGCATCCAAACACGGCCTTCCTCTTGAAATTTGCTATTGACCAAAAAAGATGGCATGAAATAGACATCTTGAATGACATTTTGAAACTTGAACCATTCAAAATCTCCAAAAACTGAGAGAGTTATGAATTGTTGAAGTTGGTAAAAAAAATCATGAAATGACCTATAATCTTTTGTATCCTTAGGGCATCTTCCATCCATTTTCTCACTTTTCACATAAAAGAAGGAATAAAGTTCACATCATCAAGATCATTATGGAAAAAAGTGGGCTCAAGGTGATAAAAATTGACCAAGTTATGATCATTTGAAGTCACACATGGGAAGTTGGGGGTTCATTTGGAGGACTTGTAATCTTTCTTCATCATCAAGTTTCTTCCACATGGAAAATCCTTGAAACTTTTGAAGTGATTTGTTAATAACCCTTTAAAGAGAAGGATGTTTTTGGAATCAATCAAAAATACCAAAAGATGAGCAAGATATACTTCTTTGAAGTTCAAAACCCTAGCTCATAGATCAAGAAAATGCTTTGAGGAACTTTGAGAATTTTAAAAAACCTTCTTGTACAAACACTTTTGCTTTGTAGATAGAAGTTGTTGAGTATGATAATGAGAACTAATAGAAACCAAAACAACTTCCATATCTTGAGAATTGAGAGAAATATGAACTTGTGATCAATTGGAACAAGGCTTTGTCCAACGATGACAACTTCTTCAATCAACGCCTTGTACTTTTGAATCAATCTTGATAACTTTTAAATGTGGTGAACCAAAATAAACCTTGTCATTGCCATTTCTTCCAAAACAACTTCAATGGTGAGGTTTGAATTTCTCAATCTTTATTGACTATGGCATGGAAATAAACTCATGAACCCATGGATCAACTTGCTAAGCCATATTGCCTTTACCTACATTATTAACAAGTAAGACAAACCAACATTGCATTTTATTAATTAAAATGAAAGTAAAAACAAAACATGCATGATCACAAAAGAAAAAACAAGTCAAGGTGCTTGGTGATTCCTCAAAGAGAAAAGCTAAAGATAGGGAGGAGAACCAAAAGCCCTAATGCGATCTTGTTGTGATTGAATCAATATGGTATGATGAAGGGATCTTAGGGGCAAAAATTGGGGTACAACAAGTTTGAATGAGATTGATTAACTTTTAGTCTTCTCACAAAAATGTCAAGGTATTATTAAGTTGATTAAAGTTTGATTAAGAAAATGTTTTTTTGAAAATCCATGGACCCAAGTCCAAGTTTATTACGAAAGCGGTTCAAGTTTATAAATAAGAAGAGTTTTCAAAAAGAGGGAGAAGATTTTTGAAATTAAAGAAGATGGGAGTAGATGAAGGGACTATCCTAAAGCATAAGATAAAAGCTAGGGAAAAGAAACATCTAACCAACAAGAAGAAAACACTTGACACCATGAGTCAATGTAGAATTACCATCCTTTAGATTTGAAACCAAATAAATTTTTTAGATAAGTCCTTAAATGTTATATTTCATTTGGTTTTAGTCCCTAGAATTAAAATAAGCAGGAAAAATCTACAGGTTTTCTGCGGATTTTCCTTTGAATTTTCCTATGGATTTTAATTATAGGGACTAAAACCAAAATAATTTTTACATTCCGAAATTATTTTCAAAAAAAAGAATACAGGGACGAAAATTAAAAATTCGACAACGTACAAGAACCAAAAGACTATTTAAGTCTTAAATTAAAAATTCCTCTAACATTCCAATAATGACATTTTATTGAGATTGAGAAGAATTACTCGCTTTTAAGCTGCTTATGAATTTTTGGTTTTCAATAAAATTATTCAATTTATCTTTTAAATTCTAACATTATTAAAGTGAATTCAATAATTATTTATAAAAATGTATAATTTATTGAAAGAATTGAGAAATAATTTATTTTTCAAACTAATGAATATTTTTTAATAGAACTAAAGAGACTTTTGAAAATATTAGATTTGATAGAGATAATAGTCAAATAAAAAAAAATAAAAAAATCAAGTGAAGAAGAATTGATTTTAAACCATATTATTATATATTAAATTAGGGTTTTCGGAAGAATATTATGATCTGTTTGGTTCAATCAAAAGAAGAGAAATGAAAAAAAAATTATTAAAGTGTGGAGATGACAAGGATTTAATTTATTTATGTATGTATGTTTGATTCAAAATATAAAAAGGAGGAGAGGTGGAAAATTTTAATTACAAATAGATTTGGTTGATAAGGGAAAGTGATGTATTTTAAAACTATTTTATTTTTTTATTTTTATATTTTTATAATAAGAATCATAATATTTATTATTTATAATTTGAAGACAAATTTATTAATAAAATATAATGTTATTTATCATTCATAATTTAAATACAAATTCATTAACGAAATTAAGTATTCAATCACATATTAGCATCACATATATTACAAACCGATTTAGTAAAAATGAGTTAGAACATTCTTTAATCTATGAGCACCGCAAAAATCACCGAATGGACCACACCCTCAAATCTTAGAAAAACGAATATTTATCAACAAAACAGTATCGTCCAACAGCAGTCTAGAACTACACCCTCAAAAAACTTAGATCACACATTCCAATCAATATTGACATACACAGAGAGAATAGGGATTTCAGATGTGAACGTAATATTTTATCATCCAAACTTTTAAATGGTACATGTTTATGTCTTGAAGTATTTCTTTAACACTTGAGTTAAATTATTAATTTTTAAGAAGGCTGCTAGTCTAAATCATTAAATGGAACATGTTTATGTCATGAGTTTTCTTTTTATGAATAAATATTTAGATTGAGAGATACATTTCAAACAGATCAGGAAAAAACTACTCTCATAATAAATTACAATTAAAATCGCATATATACCGTGAATCCTTTAGATAAATTTGCCCCAAATCTTCAAGACATAAACAATGAAGAATAAAATTGATTCTTTGAATGTTAAGAGATTTATAAAATTTAGGAGAGATAGTGAAATATAAATAAATAAGATGTACCTTATTTGAACAATACATAATACAACATGAAACTAAAAATTCAGATAACATTGAAATTCAGTCCTAACTAAGTCTCATATATGAGACTAATTAAACCTGTTTGTTCTAATTGAAAATGATTAAAACAACATGAAAAATAAATATTCATAAGGACATCTAAGGCAGAGCTAAGCCATTAGATTAAAAGAATCTAGAGGGTCTATATCCGCCATTTCCACCCATATTGTTGAAACCAAACAAATGAGTTTGTTGAGGATTTCCTTGATGATGGAGAGTCATGTTAAAGTTGGATCCATTTTCAACAAAAACTGGAATAGTTTGCATAGGTGCACCCTGAATTACAAACCTTTCAGCATGTTGTGCAACAAGCTTCTTAAATTCTTCCAAAGCCTTCTTGAATAATTCAAGTTGAGTCCTATTCATCCTATCAATAGAACAAGTCCACCAAAACTGAGACTCTGTTGCATTGCACAAATGGCTCATCTCACCACCACACTTCTTCTCAATGTCCAATATCGTTGATTTGAGTTAGGTTATTATTGAGCTCACGCACAATGGCGTTACGACGAGCCTCAATGAATGGCATGGTGCCATCGTTTTGAGGTGGAACGTGTGATAGATAACGATCTATGACTGTATCAACATGTGGGTGACCAAAGGAAAACACCTTCTCACCAGGTGAGAATACAACGATAGCAACATTTGCATCACAAAGTGTGCAAAGTTCACTGGCTTTCTTGAATATTCCACTACGACGCTTCGAGAAAGTCACTTGCAGGTTGCTCTCATTGCGCATCTTTTTCATCTCAATCTTTTCACGACCACGACCTTTCTTTTCCATTGACATGATTGAAATTCAAAGAGAGAAAAGAAGGGGAAAAAGTGATGAATGTGTTTGAAACTTTAAACTAAGAAATGATACATTATAAAATGAATGTGAAGAGGTCGTTTTATAGTCAAATTTTGAGTGAATAAATTTTCTCTCGAATTTAGATTTAACAAAAGAAAATCTAAACCCAATTCTTTTTCAAAAGTTATACCTTTTCAATACATTAAAATATTTATTTTATTGAGATTCACTTCAAATCACTTTTTACATTATATATAGTAGGAAATTCATTGTAAAAAAGGCACTTTTTTTACCATTTTGAACCTTTTTTGTGTGTGTTGTTGGATAATAAAGGACAGGGGTACATTTTGTTGTCATAAGACTGGCCCATATTAATTTACTCTAAAGGCCCAACAAGATGAAGTGATTTGGCCCATTCAATTTTTGTCCCAAACTTTTTCTCTTGGTTCTATTAGAATTTTCTTTAAACATTTGGTAATTAGTACTGGTTCATTAAAGTCATCATTCTTAATTAGGATTATAACAGTTTTTTTGTCACTTGGAAAAAGAAACATCCACTTAAACAAAAAGTATTTTCGTTAGAACCCAAAAGTAAAAATGAGAAGGCCCATATTATATTTTTTTTAACATGATGTTGCTTCAACAAAAAACGCTTGGCCAAATAAATAAATAAAAAAGACCAGATCACAGGCCTAAGTCCAAAAAAACATAAACATCCACTATTTGAATCAAGGAGAGATAACATTTGTTATAACCATTATTGTATGAATCATGAAAGGAATTATATGCGTTTTTCATAATCATTTTCTTCCCAAAAATAAAACAAGCATAAACATGTTGTACCCCAATTTTCCCCCTAATATTCCTCTATCATATCATATCAACTCAATCATAACAAGATCATACTAGGGTTTGGTTCTTCTTCGTATCTTTAGCTTTGCTCATGGGGAAGCACCAAGAATATTTACTTGTATTTTATGATCATCTATGTTTTGTATTGATTAATTTTTAACTAATAAATACAACGAATGTTTTCCCTAATTGTTGATATTATAGGTGAAAGCACAACACATTCCATCAAGTTGATCTACAAGCTCATGAGTTTATTTCCATGCCTTCTTCTACAGAGCTTCATTGATATTCAAGCTTCATTGTTGAATATTTTTTGAAGTAATATCATGACAAGGTCTATTATGATCCATCATGTCTCAAGCTGTCAAAGATAGTCCAAAGATATTAGGGTTGATGGAAAAAGTTTGACCTAATTGGAGAAGTTTTGGATTTCTTGATCACAAGTGCATATCTCCCTCAATTCTCAATATTTGGAAGTGGTTATGGTTTCTATGGTTCCTCATTATCATCATCGACAACTTATATTTACATGAAAAAAGTATTTGTGCAAGAAGGTTTGTCAAAATTGAAAAGGGTTTCTAAGGCATTTTGGTGCTCTAGGAGCAAGGGTTTTGAACTTCTAAGGGCTATATCTTGCTCATCTTTTGGTATTTTTGAGTGATTCCAAAGACATTATTCTCTTTAAAAGTTTATCAACAAATCACTTCAAAAGTTTCAATGAGATTTGAGGTGGAAAATGCCTAATGATGATAACTTGGTCAATTTTTATCTTCTTGAGCCTATTATTTTTCCAAAATGATCTTAAAGATGTGAACTTCAACTCTTCTTTTATGTTCTAATCTTGTAAATGATTGGAAGATACCCTAAGGATGCAAAAGATTATAGGTCATCTCATGAATTTTCACCAACTTCACCAAGTCATAACTTTCTCAATTTTTGGAGTTTTTGAATGGTTCAAGTCTCAAAATGTCAATCAAGAGATCTAATTCATGCCAGATTTTTTCGTCAATAGAAAATTTTAAATGGAAGGCCATGCTTGGATGCAATACATTATCGGTCAATTTGGAAGAAAAACTTAGAATTTTTTTAAGTACAAAAAGTCACCATCTTTTTCTCAACTTTGACTCATCACAAATCTTAGCTTAAACATCCATTAATTCCTATTATTTTCACATTGTAAATCTTGTGATCTCATCTTTCTAAACCTTCAAGAATCATGCCCTAAGTCTCCTTTAGTTTTGAATGTCATTGATTCAAAAATGGTACCTTGAAACTGAAGTTTAGCTTCAAGTCAGAATTTGAAATTCATGTTGTGGCTTATAAACATCAAATTAGCACGTGTTTTTGGACTAAACATGTTTAACCAACTTGCCAAAGTGGATTAGAGCCTTGAAACGCAAGTATTAAGTGAGTTTTGATGCTAAACAGGTCACACACACTCCTCATGTATCAGGTTCAAATGAATTCCCTCAAAATTTTGTCATTCCACACGCTTAAGCATCCCAGTTGTTTCCCTATAAATAGAGGATCATACCTCATTCATTTTCTCAAGCTTGAAGAGTCAAAATCACTTTGTCAAACTCCCTACATAACACCCTTTTCTGATATTTCGAATTCCTATTTTCTCCACTTCTCAATTAAGTTTATTCATTGATCTTTCATCCTTGAACTTCCATGAAGCTAACAGAAGAAGAATCAAGCCTTGAGGTGCCCGGAGTCGTGCTAGCTAAGTCCATTTACAGAGAAACTTCATCTGACTTCTTTCAGGTAGTTTAAGGCATCAAATCTTCTAACTCAAATTACTAGAATGGTCTATGATGTTCACTGATGCTTGCTATTAACTTAACTTTGGTGAATCAATGCATTTGATACTTCTGTTTTTTATTTCAAATTTTCAAAACATCTCTGATCTTTTTCAAATCGAGTAAGCTGTATTTTATATAAATTTGGTGCCAGTATATGGTTGTGATCATCTTGAAGAGACGCATCTAATGATACCACTATGAGCGTCTAAATTTACAGATTTAAGGATTATGATTTCACCCTAGTTGCAGGATAGCTGGAGATTGAAGATGATCTACGTGGCCTCTTCAACCAATGAAAGTGTGGCAATTGAACTGTTGTGATTGGCTTGACTTTCGTGACTTCAGTGCGTGTTTGTTGACCAGGTATCACCATACATCTTTTTTTCTGAGCCACTTGATGTGCCAGCATGTTTTAGTAAATTGGATCCAACACCTCACAATATTTCTGATTTATTTATTTTTATAAAATTTGTTTAAAATTTGTTTACATTTCAAAAAATGCATAACTCCTTTATTTTTTATCCAAAAGTTATAAGAAAAATATAAAAAAATACTTTGAATTATTTCTGACTTAGTGAATATTTTTTCATATTTTTATTTTAAGGTTTGATATTATTCATAATTTTTTCTTTGTTTTCTTTATTTTAATTTTTTAAAACATACTTTCTGACATTTTAAAGTTCTGAAACTTTTTTATAAAAATCATTTCCATGGTATCTGACTTTCTGAAATTTTTTTAGAATTTTATTCTGACTTTTACTATTTTTGATCTTTTTTTTCACTTATTTGAGCAATTAAAATTAGTTTAAAAATAGTTTCTGACTTTAAAAAATTACCAAAAAATTCATAAAAATATTTGAGTTCATTTCTGATTTTTCTAAGGATTCACTTAATTTTTCTTGAGTGTTTTGAATATAGTTGCTATTTTTTCCCTTATTTCCATATTAAAAAACCATTTAAAAAAACCTTTTTTTCTTTTATTTTAAATACTATTTGATTTTTGTACATATTCTGACTATTTTGACTTTTGATTATGGACTTCATTAACATCATTGGATCTTTGGTGTTGAGTTTAACTCCACCAAAATGGATGAATGATTTTAATGATAGTTTGATTAAATGTTTATTTCAAATATTTCCCCTCCCCTCTTCATCTCATCTTCTTCTTATTGTGTCACATGTTGTTAGAGGATGATATGCATATCATTTCTCCAAACATATGACACATAAATTATTATTGACAGACCTCAAAATAGGTGCGACTTCTATATAAGTTCACTTACGATTGCTTAACATAGCGCTAAATTTTGTCCCGATTTGAGAAATGATCATTCATGGCCTAAACTCATGTTTGTAAGCCCAAGTATGTTAATTTGAATCCCTTGATCTAATAACCATGAGATTTATTGTTAGGAGGCTTTGATCTTATCAATCCTATAATGAATCTTCATAAGCTTTGGTCAAAGTGAATCACTTAAACATCGTTGATCATTTATGATTGCCTTGAGAATTTTAAATGAATGATATACTTAAAAAAAGAAAATGAAACTTGTTATTGAGAGGATTTGGTTTTATAAATCCTCTAATGAGTTTCAAATGCAAGTTTCAAGATGGGTCATTCAACTAACCTCTAATTTCTAACAATTGACTTTATCTTGTGCCTTTACTTCATGCTATTTACTTTAAGCACATTTATTTTAGCATTTACATTTCATGCTATTTTAATCTTTGCTCATTTGAGAATTTACTTTTATGTCATTTTTATTTTGCTCCCTTGATCTCTTCATTTCTTTTTGAAGATACTTAATAAACAACTTGAACAATAAAAAGCTTTAATGTTACTTGGACTACTTGGTTACTATCCTTGGCATTATGGAGATTGTAGAATTCTTGGACTTAGGATTAGAGACCTTTACCTACCTTGGGACCTTGTGACCTCAAATGTTATTTTGTCTGGAGTTCTTGGGGTTTACCCCAAGACATTGGGTTGTTTGTTTACTTTGTGTGCAGGATATTGTGATCACATGCTTTGTCTGTGATTGGGAATTCATTTGTATACAGTCGTACTCTGCCCAATTTTGTGAATACTTAATGCAATTAAAGCTTGGTTTTCTTAATAGGTTTATTATCTTTTCTTATTTGGTTTCAAATCTAAAGGATGGTAATTCTATATTGACTCATGGTGTCAAGTGTTTTCTTCTTGTTGGTTAGATGTTTCTTTTCCCTAGCTTTTATCTTATGCTTTAGGATAGTCCCTTCATCTACTCCTATCTTCTTTAATTTCAAAAATATTCTCCCTCTTTTTTAAAACTCTTCTTATTTATAAACTTGAACCGCTTTCGTAATAAACTTGGACTTAGGTCCATGGATTTTCAAAAAAACATTTTCTTAATCAAACTTTAATCAACTTAATAATACCTTGACATTTTTGTGAGAAGACTAAAAGTAAATCAATCTCATTCAAACTTGTTGTACCCCAATTTTTGCCCCTAAGATCCCTTCATCATACCATATTGATTCAATCACAACAAGATCACATTAGGGATTTTGGTTCTCCTCCCTATCTTTAGCTTTTCTCTTTGAGGAATCACCAAGCACCTTGACTTGTTTTTTCTTTTGTGATCATGCATGTTTTGTTTTTACTTTCCTTTTAATTAATAAAATGCAATGTTGGTTTGTCTTACTTGTTAATAATGTAGGTAAAGGCAATATGGCTTAGCAAGTTGATCCATGGGTTCATGAGTTTATTTCCATGCCCTAGTCAATAAAGATTGAGAAATTCAAACCTCACCATTGAAGTTGTTTTTGGAAGAAATGGCAATGAAAAGGTTTATTTTGGTTCACCACATTTAAAAGTTATCAAGATTGATTCAAAAGTACAAGGGGTTGATTGAAGAAGTTGTCATGGTTGGACAAAGCCTTGTTCCAATTGATCACAAGTGCATATTTCTCTCAATTATCAAGATATGAAAGTTGTTTTGGTTTCTATTAGTTCTCATTATCATACTCAACAAATTCTATCTACAAAGCAAAAGTGTTTGTACAAGAAGGTTGTTTAAAATTCTCAAAGTTCCTCAAAGCATTTTCTTGATCTATGAGCTAGGGTTTTGAACTTCAAAGAAGTATATCTTGCTCATCTTTTGGTATTTTTGAGTGATTCCAAAAACATACTTCTCTTTAAAGGGTTATTAACAAATCACTTCAAAAGTTTCAAGGATTTTCCATGTGGAAAAAACTTGATGATGAAGAAAGATTACAAGTCCTCCAAATGAACCCCCAACTTCCCATGTGTGACTTCAAATGATCTTAACTTGGTCAATTTTTATCACCTTGAGCCCACTTTTTTCCATAATGATCTTGATGATGTGAACTTTATTCCTTCTTTTATGTGCAAAGTGAGAAAATGGATGGAAGATGCCCTAAGGATACAAAAGATTATAGGTCATTTCATGATTTTTTTACCAACTTCAACAATTCATAACTCTCTCAATTTTTGGAGATTTTGAATGGTTCAAGTTTCAAAATGTCATTCAAGATGTCTATTTCATGCCATCTTTTTTGGTCAATAGCAAATTTCAAGAGGAAGGCCGTGTTTGGATGCAAAACCTTATAGGTCACTTTTGAAGAAAAACTTGAAATATTCTAAGTATGGAAAGTCAGCCTCTTTTTCCCATCTTTGACTCATTGCAACTTTCAGCTCAAACATCCATTTGGTTCCATTCTTTTCCCATTGCAAAACTTTTAATCTCATCTTTCTAAAGCATCAAGAACCATGCCTTAAGACCCCTTGAGCTGAGAATGTCATTGTTTCAAAAGTGATAACTTGGAATTGAAGTTGCATCACAAGTCAGAATTTGAATTTCATGTTACAACTTTTAACCCTCAAATTAGCACGCGTTTTAGGTCTAAACATGATTATTCAACTTTCCCAAGTGGATTATTGCATTAAAACGCGCATTTTGGATGAGTTTTGACAAATGAGAAGTCACACTATCTTCATGATGCAGACCCACATGAATTCCCTCCAAATTCCATCATTTACCCTGCCTTTTGATCCCATTTGCTCCTCCTATAAATACATGAGCTATCCCATTCATTTTCTCAAGCTTGAACAACCAAAATCACCCTGCCAAACTCGCTCCATAACTCACTTTTTTGCAACTTCGAAATCATTGTTCAACCAAGCACACAAAGAATAGATCACGTAATTCAAGCCAAACACCAAACTACCTCTAAAAAAACTCAAAAGAAAATATTTTGTGTTTAATCCTAATTTGATAAAAAAAAAGTCTCATTTTAAACAAAAAGACCTAACTTAACACCTAAGTTATTTTAATTAACTTGAAATAACAAAAGCTATTTGGTGCTAAAAACAAATTATAAAAAAAAATCTATGTTCTCTTCTTCTAATTGTTTATGAAGATAAAATAATGTTATCCAAAAAAATTTATTAATATTATTCTCTTTGATTTCTTTTAATTAAATCATACATCAATGAAATTAAAACAAAAGCAAAACTGAAAAGCAAGGGAAATGCCCAAAATCCCAAAATCATCTAGTTAGATGGGGATATTAGCATGAATAGCATAAGAGGCCCTAAATCCCTAAAATCATTCCTAAAGGCTGGGAAGCTATATCATTAGTTGCATACTTACTGCATTCAAAACATTTTTTATTATTTTCTATTTTCAAAAATTGAATTAAATGTACCAACTGTTAGTTGGTTCAGTAATATTGACGCTAAATTTAATAGAGAGGACCATTGTTTGATCCTCACAGTTGCGATAAAGAGGGGATTAGTACTATTTGATGCCAGAACTGATCCCGAATCGGATTCTATCGATGGTGAAAATTGAAAAAAAACTGAATTGAATGTAATGGAAGCCAAATACGAGAGACAAAACAGATTATTTTTTTCTCTTTAATCATCTTTCTCTCTAACTTCTGATATCTCCCTTTCTCTCTTATAAATGTACGAAACCCAAACTTTTCATCAAAGAAGATGAAGGCACGGTGATCCAAAGAGGAAACTGTCGCCTTCTCTGGTGAGACTTCCACTCCAACACCTTAAAATGACACAAACCCAACACATACCCCTCTCCATTTTTATATTTGAGTTATAAACTGAACCCCAAATCATCCACAAACTCTCCAATTGGATGGATCTAGAGATCCAATACCGAAAACCCTAGAAATCCATATGCAAAGAAATTCATACAAATTCAAAGCAAAATGGAAAATAAAAAATCAAACAATACATAATAAAACCATATCCATTCAACATGAAATTAAATGTCAAGTTCACCACAAATCAAGTTATCAGCAAGGGGATTTGGTTGAACATAACATAAGAAACAAGGTGGTATGAAGGAAACGTGGAAGAGTTCAAGAAAAACCAACCCAAATGGAGATGGTCTCAAGTCCACGGCGGTACTTCCAGGTAAGAAACTCGTTTGCTCCTCTTCTCTTTTGCGTTTCTCTTTTGTTCTGCTCATTCTCCCTTTTTTATTTAAATTATGTGTTATGTGGTCTATTGTTGATGGTGTGTATTGAATTGAGATTTGTAGTATAGGATTAGTTTAACCCAAAGTTAGAGTTTTAATGTGAAACTCTAACTAGTGTTGTGAACTTTGAATTAGGGGTCGTGAGGGAAATCTGAGTAGATGAATTAGGGTTCTCTTTTTTTGTCCCTGTGAATGAAGTAATAACCAACACTTTATAGTAAGGGAAATAGGGAACTCATAAGTGGGATTCATTTAGAGGAAATTTAGGGAGTGGACATTTACTGAGAAACCGTGGAGCAATTGTGAGTTAGGGATTGAATGAGTCCTTGATTTCATGGAGTGAGGTGGTTTGACTCAGTGGTTTTGAGTCTATTATGGTTAGGTGAAAGAAAAGCTCCTACTTTCATGGGATTTTGAATTGATAACTGTAGGGATTAGATGCTCTTGGATTAGGTGAGTTATACTGAACGGGGTTAAGAATTAATTGTGTCTTTTTCCTTCTGCAATTTACTTCTGCATAATTATTATTTTGGTAAAAGTTTTTTTCTGTAAACAGATGATGTCGTAACATCTGTCTTGACATTTTTTTTATTGTTGGGAAATCAGTCTTTACATCTATTTTAAAGTGCCAGAATTTCAACTTGTTTGGACCAGTGAAAATTGTGTCAGTCAATGATAAGAAGTATGAATTAGTCATTGTTGTTGACTATAGCAGATGGACATGAGTTAAGTTTCTTAAACACAAGGATGAATCACATTCTGTGTTCACTACTTTATGTTCTCAAGTGCAAAATGATATGGATCTCAGAATTGTTAATGTCTAAAGTGATCCAGAACGAAATTGAGTTATAGAGATGAAAAATAGCACTTTACAAGAAATGGCCAGAACTATGATCAACGAGACTAACATGGAAAAGCGCTTCTGAGCAGAGGCAACCCACATAGCGTGTTATATTCAAAATAAAGTCTCCATAAGACATATTCTAGATAAGACTCCTTATCAATTGTGGAAGAACAGAAAACCCAATATTTCACATTTTCATCCTTTTGGATGTGATTGTTTTATTTTGAAAACTAAGGAGAATCTTAACAAGTTTGATTCTAAAGCACAAAAATGTATCATGTTAGGATACTCTGAATGCTCAAAAGGCTAGAGAGTGTACAACACTGAAATACTTATTATTCAAGAATCTATTCATGTTATATGTGATGATAAGCTTGACTCTGAAAAGTCAAAGCTAGTTGAAAAGTTTATAGATCTTAAGATTACCTTTTCTGACTCAGAAGGTAATGCTGCTTCTACAAAGGAACCAAATAAGAAGGACTCTGAAAAAGTTCAACCAGAAGTTATTGAAGTTCAGACTCCTCTTAGGAAGCACAAAACCATATCCTCACATTCTGAAGAATTGATATTAGGCGATAGAACTGAACCAATCAGAACCATGTCCTCTTTTAAACCTTTTGAAGAGATGCTTCTAGGTTTGGTGTCCCTTATATAGCCTACATATGTCGATAAAGCGCTTCTGGACACATAATGGATTCTGGATTTGCAAGAAGAGTTGAATTAATTCTCCATCAACGATGTGTGAGATCGTGTGCCAACACCCAAAGAAACTCGTGTGATTGGAACCAGATCGGTCTTCAAAAACAAGCTCAATGAAAAATGATAAGTGGTAAGAAACAAGGCTTGACTGGTTCCACAAGGTTATTTGACTGCTTGTGTGCTTGCTTCCAATCTAATCCTAAAGAATCTCACTTAAATGTTGTTAAGAGTATTTTAAGGTATATGAGAGGTACTAATAACCTTGGTTTGTGTTATAGAAAATCAAGTGAATAAAAGTATTAGGTTATTATGATGTTGACTATGCTGGAGACAGACTAGAGAGGAAAATCACTTTTGGAAGCTGTCAGTTTCTAGGAGACAACTTAATCTTATGGTCCAATAAAAAGGAAAACCGCAGAAGCTGAATATATTTCTGCTTTCGGATGCAGCACCCAGATTCTTTGAATTAAAAGTAAACTAAAAGATTATCAGATATACGAGAGTAACATTCCTATCTTTGGTGACAATACTTCTGCTATTTATTTGTCCAAGAATACAATTTTACACTCTAAGGATAAGTCTGTTGAGATTGAGCATCACTTTATAAGAGATTATGTTCAGAGGCTAATTTTATCTTTAAATTTCATAGATAAAAACCATCAATGGGCTGATATCTTTACAAAAACCCTTGTTGAAGATAGGTTCATTTTCATTCTGAAGCATTTTAAAATGGTTTTGTGTCCATAATGAAAAAGATGCAAGTCTCATAATGTTGGCTTTCTAGAATGGAAAATTAGACTCTAAGGCTTGATTATTTATGTTTTCTTCTGGGATGTGAGGCTGCTGATAAGTGAAGTTCTCATGTATCAGAAGTGTCCAAGGTCATAATCTTCTCGCTAGAATGCTTCTATCCTTTAGAAACTAAAGAGTTTACTTCATTAATGAGTTTTCAAGACAGTGAAAGGTTACTGATTCAAAATAAGACATATGTCTTTTCTGAAGCACACCTAGAACTTGATGTGACACATTGGGAGAATAGATCTTATTGGGATTAGACCATGTCTAAATTTGTGCACTATTTTAAAATATATAATCATTGTAAAAACTCTATTTAAAACCCACTCACTTCCTTTCGCTACCACTATCCAGATATTTCTCTCTTTCAAGCCTAGTTCTTTGAAACCCTAAAAACCTTTTGGTTCTTGCTTGCGGTTTAACAATGGCTTCATGACAACAACAAATCTCAACTGCTTAACAAGATGTTCAAGGTTCTTCTAAACTACAACAACAACAAGTGAAAGATAGATTTCCTGATCTTTAATGTTCTATTCCCGTGTCTCAGTTGACAGTTCTTATTGAATCGGTAGTGAACTTCGACAATCTCAAAAAGTCAATGGGGTTTGATCTTACTGAAGCTGTGGAATTTCAAGGATGGGAACTTTCTTCGATATTCTCAATGAACCAGTTCTTCCTGAATTGGTAAAGCAATTTTGGATTATGGCTAAGGAATCTAGAGAATAAATTTCACCAAATTTTATTGGTATGAATGTTTGTATTACTGAGATATCCATTGCACAGTTACTTAATTACGACAGGAATGGTAAAAGATGTTACAATCTTGATGATAAAAATATCAGCAAGAAAAGATGGAGATCAGTTGCTTCAAATATTTTTCAGAACAATAAAAGTTCCAAGTACATCAAAGTTCTTCAACCCTTTTTGAGAGTATGAGCTAAGATAATTTTGTGATGTATATGTCAGAAGCCTTCAACCAATGCTCTGGATAGAATTAACATTGATGAGAAGTCTATGTTGTTCAATCGACATTCTGATAACAAGATTAATCTTCCTTTTATACTTTTTAAGTATTTGAGGGATAAGATCAGAAGTTGTAGATTTAATGTCTCTGATGCTATCAAGTGGATACCTTTGGGAATACTTATTACAATCTTTCTGGCTAATTGTCACTTGGTGGATTTTCTTTCTCATCAAAGTTTTCAAGATCTTTGGGTTATGTGCTTTGGAATATTGCTTGATGGACGTTGTTTGAAGTATCTGAACATTATATCTTCTGTAATTAATCCTCTAGAAGATCTTATTACAAGTTCCTCATTCTATTTTGTACTTAGTATAAAAGATGGATAAATGTTCACTACTGTTGATCCTCCATATGCTACTCTAAGTTATTTGGAAGAATGTTTTTTGAAGAATGAACCACCCAGAGTCTCTCATGAAGTTGTTATAAATCTCATACGTAATCCTCCATGAGTAATTACTCATCATGTTCTCAGATGTATCTATGCTAATGTTGATATTGGTGGTTATGCAGATAAACTTCCTGATGCATCTGAAGTGCCTCTAATCATTAAAAGGAAACGAGTGTATTTCCTTCAGGAATCTGATTAGTGTTCTTCAAGTACAGAGCGTACCAGTTCACCCTCTATTTGTTTTTCTAAACCTATTCCTTTCCAAACAGTCATTCCCTCTACTTCCAAATCCATTCTTTCCTTCTTAAACCAAACTGCTGAGTTTCTGAAACAACTTGAAGCCAAAATCTCTTCTAGTTAAAATAGATTTCTTGTGATGTCATTTGATTATGAAGAAGACCATGTCTCAACCCATCACTCTAAGTTATATGACTCAAATGTTATTTTGTAAGAATCAGAAGATTCTGATTTTGATGCTCCCATACACTCTCCTTGCACCTCTCCTATCTGAAATTCCTTTTGTTCAAGTAATTTCTTCACCATAATATACAAGCCCTCAAAAATATCTTGATGAGTTATTATATTGTTTTGAACATAGTGCTATGGATACTCTTTGGCATGTTGTTGAAAGCATTTTTTACAGCACATATCCTAAACAAACATCTACTATCTGGTCTGGTTTTAGAAGATGGATGAATGGTAATTCAAACATCATTGAAGTATTCTGTACACAAGAAGAAAGGAAGAAACATGAGGATATGCTTGCTGCTCAACAACCTCCTCATATTCCTCTCTTCCTTCCCGCTTCAGAATTAGAAGATTTCACTTATACAATGGATGTTTAACATTTAGATTATATTGCTTCTACTTCTATGAATTCTTCTGCTGAAATTGTTGCTACCGAAGAGACCCCGTATGGGCTGAAGGAGACTCTTGGTTAGCTAAAGAAGTCCAATGATATCATTCAATCACTTATGGATATGGAAGATGAAAGATCTAAGAAGCATAATGCTTATTTCTCTGCACTTGTCAACATGATGAAGGTCTTTATGACTATGATGCCTCTCATCCTCCTCAACCTTAGACATTTTGGTTTACCTTTGTTTTTAGAAATCTAGATGTTTTCTGTGTTTTCTGAATGGAATATTTTATTTCTTTTGTTTCTTTAAATATTTTTGGTTTCTGACAAAGGGGGAGAAAGTAATAATTTTGATTATATTTATTCTCAGAATCTTGTTCCCAAACATGTTCTAATGTTTTTGCCACTAACATTGTTTAACTCATGAACTTTGAGAAAGTTCACTGATTTTTCTTAACAGGAAAACTCTAAAGTTCTGAAGGAGATTCAGAATCTAAAGAACCAGAAGTAATGAGTTATTTATCTTTTGTTAAAATGAATTTCGACCAGATTCTGACGGTATGACAAGTACAACCAGACTCTGATACACCATCATGTTCTAATTGCAAGCCAGAATCTGAGATGAAGTTTTATGCATCGTTAGTCAGACTCTTGATGGTTATTCAATTAGGGAAGTATTCCTTCATACTGATTGATCCTTGTTATTTCTCAAAACTTATTTAAGTCTTGAACTCAAGGGGAGACTCTGAACAAGATTAAACAAGTTCTGGGAATATAGAACTCAGGGGCTTTTTAGATAACTCTAAATTGTTTTATGTGATTAAACTGGTATAAATTGTTTATCAAAATACATGGTTTTATCATCAATGAAATGGGGAAGATTGTAAGAACAAGATTTGCTTCTACATCTGGCCTTTAGTTTTGATGATAGCATTACATGGGTGATTAGATAATAATTTAGTACCCTAAGGAACTGTTTAATGTGTAGCTTTTGCTAACAGGTTCTGACTATAAAGATTTGACATGTGGCATCATCATATTTTGGACTGAACCAACTTAGAGATACAAATGTGTGTGTCACTGCTTAGAATGCTTCTAAAACAACGGTTCTGATGAACGTTAGTTTTAAAGCTTCTGACTATGACTCTGATAATGGATATTCTGAAGGGTTATCAAGCTCTGGATATTCCAAGCTCTCTTGCTCAAAGGTTCTGAAGATTCTGAATACAAGGTTCTGCTGAACAAGTTCTAAAGATTCAGAAGATCAACGGTTCTGAAGACCGAGTTCTGAAGACAAGGTTCTATTAAACAAGTTCTGAAGATTCTGAAGAAATGTTCTGAAGACAAGACTCTGAAGACCAAATGTTCCAGACTCTGAAGACAAGGTTCTGCTGAACAAGTTCTGAAGACATGGTTCTGAAGACATGGTTCTGAAGACAAGATTTTTTATTCTTCTAAAGCATGCTTAAACTCTTATATATTTTGAAGCTTCCGAAGATTAGAAAATAAGGTCAAAATAATTTGTGTGAGAAATTATACAAGATCACCTCCGTCCACTATTCTGATTTTATGACGCAAGGATTGTACTACTGACACGATGTTATCTACCACTCACACTGACTGTTGCAAGAAGACAGTTTGAAATCTTACCCTATAACAGATTTATTTTTGGTTATAAAAGAATTACTTGGATGAATTGGAAAACAACGAATTAGCGTTGATTCATTTTGCTAAAACACTGCTAAAATATCATTGTAAATCTTTTGTAAAGTTTTGTAAAGTAAGGAACATTTGTTTGTAAACTTACTAGCAAGGAACTGTTGTTCATTAACTTGATTCAACAGTGAGTTGATTGTTCCTTGAGAGACTAGGGTTTTAGTTCGAATTTTAAAGAAGACATTGATGGTTAGTATTTGTGGTTGTAAACATTGACGGTTAGTCTTTGTTTGTGTCTGTAATCAGTTTGGTTATAGTGGATTAAGTCCTTGTTGAAAAAGGCAAATTACTTTGGTGGATGGAGTGAATTAACTTAGTTAACAGTGATTCAGGATAAAATAAGTATGTTCATTTATTTTTGTTCTTGTGTTAACTTCAAGGGTTTGGTTTCGAAAAGATTTTATTTCTAGAAACTCAATTCAAACCTCATTCTCTTGTGTTTCTTGGACCTTCAATATACTTAAGTACCATCTAGTATTTAAATTAAAGTAATAGTCTTTTGGTCCCTGTAAGTTGTCGAGTTTTTATTTTTCGTCCCTGTATCTTTTTTTTAGATAAGTCCTAAAATGTTATATTTCATTTGGTTTTAGTCCCTAGAATTAAAATAAGCAGGAAAATGTACAGGTTTTCTGCGGATTTTCCTTTCAATTTTCCTGCGGATTTTAATTTTAGGGACTAAAACCAAAATAATTTTTACATTCCAAAATTATTTTCAAAAAAAAAATATACAAGGAAAAAATAAAAATTCGACAACGTACAAGAACCAAAAGACTATTTAAGTCTTAAATTAAAAATTCCTCTAACATTCCAATAATGACATTTTATTGAGATTGAGAAGAAATACTCACTTTTAAGCTAGTTATGAATTTTTGGTTTTCAATAAAATTGATTCAATTTATCTTTTAAATTCTAAATTATTAAAGTGAATTCAATAATTATTTATAAAAATGTATAATTTATTGAAAGAATTGAGAAATAATTTATTTTTCAAACTAATGAATATTTTTGATTAGAACTAAAGAGACTTTTGAAACTATTAGATTTTATAGAGACAATAGTCAAATAAAAATAAAATAAAATAAATCAAGTGAAGAAGAATTGATTTTAAATCAAATTATTATATATTAAATTTGGGTTTTCGGAAGAATATTATGATCTGTTTGGTTCAATCAAAATAAGAGAAATGAAAAAAAAATTATTAAAGTGTGGAGATGACAAGGATTTAAATTATTTATGTATGTATGTTTGATTCAAAATATAAAAAGGAGGAGAGGTGGAAAATTTTAATTACAAATAGATTTGGTTGATAAGGGAAAGTGGTGTATTTTAAAACTATTTTATTTTTTTATTTTTATATTTTTATAATAAGAATCATAATATTTATTATTTATAATTTGAAGACAAATTTATTAATAAAATATAATGTTATTTATCATTCATAATTTAAATACAAATTCATTAACGAAATTAAGTATTCAATCACATATTATCATCACATATATTACAAACCGATTTAGTAAAAATGAGTTAGAACATTATTTAATCTATGAGCACCGCAAAAATCACCTAATGGACCACAACCTCAAATCTTAGAAAAACGAATATTTATCAACAAAACAATATCGTCCAACAGCAGTCTAGAACTATACCCTCAAAAAACATAGATCACACATTCCAATCAATATTGACATACACAGAGAGAATAGGGATTTCAGATGTTAATGTAATATTTTATCATCCAAACTTTTAAATGGTACATGTTTATGTCTTGAAGTATTTTTTTTAACACTTGAGTTAAATTATTAATTTTTAAGAAGTCTGCTAGTCTAAATTATTAAATGGAACATGTTTCTGTCATGAGTTTTCTTTTTATGAATAAATATTTAGATTGAGAGATACATTTCAAACAGATCAGAAAAAACTACTCTCATAATAAATTACAATTAAAATCGCATATATACCGTGAATCCTTTTGATAAATTTGCCCCAAATCTTCAAGACATAAACAATGAAGAATAAAATTGATTCTTTGAACGTTAATAGATTAATAAAATTTAGGAGAGATAGTGAAATATAAATAAATAAGATGTCCCTTATTTGAATAATACATAATACAACATGAAACTAAAAATTCAGATAACATTGAAATTCAGTCCTAACTAAGTCTCATATATGAGACTAATTAAACCTGTTTATTCTAATTGAAAATGATTAAAACAACATGAAAAATAAATATTCATAAGGACATCTAAGGAAGAGCTAAGCCATCAGATTAAAAGAATCTAGAGGGTCTATATCCGCCACTTTCACACATATTGTTGAAACCAAACAAATGAGTTTGTTGAGGATTTCCTTGATGATGGAGAGTCATCTTAGAGTTGGATCCATTTTCAACAAAAACTGGAATAGTTTGCATAGGTGCACCCTGAATTACAAACCTTTCAGCATGTTGTGCAACAAGCTTCTTAAATTCTTCCAAAGCCTTCTTGAATAATTCATGTTGAGTCCTATTCATCCTATCAATAGAACAAGTCCACCAAAACTGAGACTCAGTTGCATTACGCAAATGGCTCATCTCACCACCATACTTCTTCTCAATGTCCAATGTATCGTTGATTTGAGTTAGGTTATTATTGAGTTCACACACAATGGCGTTACGACGAGCCTTAATGAATGGCATGGTGCCATCATTTTGAGGTGGAACATGTGATAGATAACGATCTATGATTGTATCAACATGTGGGTGACCAAAGGAAAACACCTTTTCACCAGGTGAGAATACAACGATAGCAACATTTGCATCACAAAGTGTGCAAAGTTCACTGGCTTTCTTGAAGATTCCACTACGACGCTTCGAGAAAGTCACTTGCAGGTTGCTCTTATTGCTCATCTTTTTCATCTCAATCTTTTGACGACCACGACCTTTCTTTTCCATTGACATGATTGAAATTCTAGGAGAGAAAAGAAAGAAAAAAAGTGATGAATATGTTTGAAACTTCAAACTAAGAAATGATACATTATAAAATGAATGTGAAGAGGTCATTTTATATTCAAATTTTGAGTGAAAAATTTTTCTCTCGAATTTAGATTTAACAAAAGAAAATCTAAACCCAATTCTTTTTCAAAAGTTATACCTTTTCAATACATTAAAATATTTATTTTATTGAGATTCACTTCAAATCACTTTTTACATGATTTATATAGTAGGAAATTCATTGTAAAAAAAGGCACTCTTTTACCATTTTGTACCTTTTTTTTCGTGTGTTGTTGGATAATAAAGGACAGCGGTACGTTTTGTTGTCATAAGACTGGCCCATATTAATTTACTCTAAAGGCCCAACAAGATGAAGTGATTTGTCCCATTCAATTTTTGTCCCAAACTTTTTCTCTTGGTTCTATTAGAATTTTCTTTAAACATTTGGTAATTATTACTGGTTCATTAAAGTCATCATTCTTAATTAGGATTATAACAGTTTTTTTGTCACTTGGAGAAAGAAACATCCACTTAAACAAAAAGTCTTTTCGTTAGAACCAAAAAGGAAAAATGAGAAGGCCCATATTATATTTTTATTAACATGATGTTGCTTCAACAAAAAATGCTTGGCCCAATAAATAAAAAAAAAAGACCAGATCGCAGGCCCAAGTCCAAAAAAACATAAACATCCACTATTTGGTTCAAGGAGAGATAACATTTGCTATAACCATTACTGTATGAATCGTGAAAGGAATTATATGCGTTTTTCATATTCATTTTCTTCCCAAAAATAAAACAAGCATAAACATGTTGTACCCAAAATTTTCCCCTAATATTCCTCTATCATATCATATCAACTCAATCATAACAAGATCATACTAGGGTTTGGTTCTTCTCAGTATCTTTAGCTTTGCTCATGGGGAATCACCAAGCATATTGACTTGTATTTTGTGATCATCTATGTTTTGTATTGATTAAATTTTAACTAATAAATAAAATGAATGTTTTCCCTAATTGTTGATATTATAGGTGAAAGCACAACATATTCCACAAAGTTGATCTACAGGTTCATGAGTTTATTTCCATGCCTTCTTTAGCAGAGCTTCATTGATATTCAAGCTTCATAGTTGAAGATGTTTTGAAGTAATATCATGACAAGGTCTATTATGATCCATCATGTCTCAAGCTGTCAAAGATAGTCCAAAGATATTAGGGTTGATGGAAAAAGTTTGACCTAATTGGACAAGTTTTGGATTTCTTGATCACAAGTGCATATCTCCCTCAATTATCAATAATTTGAAGTGGTTATGGTTTCTATGGTTCCTCATTATCATCCTCGACAACTTATATTTACAGGACAAAAGTATTTGTGCAAGAAGGTTTGTCAAAATTGAAAAGGGTTTCTAAGGCATTTTGGTGCTCTAGGAGATAGGGTTTTGAACTTCTAAGGGCTATATCTTGCTCATCTTTTGGTATTTTTCAGTAATTCCAAATACATTACTCTCTTTAAAAGTTTATCAACAAATCACTTCAAAAGTTTCAAGGAGATTTGAGGTGGAAAATGCCTAATGATGAAGAATGATTACAAGTCCTCTAGATATTCCATCAAATTCCCTTATGTGACTTCAAAAGATAATAACTTGGTCAATTTTTATCATCTTGAGCCTATTATTTTTCCAAAATGATCTTAAAGATGTGAACTTCAACTCTTCTTTTATGTTATAATCTTGTAAATGGATGGAAGATGCCCTAAGGATGCAAAAGATTATAGGTCATCTCATGAATTTTCACCAACTTCACCAAGTCATAACTTTCTCAATTTTTGGAGTTTTTGAATGGTTCAAGTCTCAAAATATCAATCAAGAGATCTAATTCATGCCAGATTTTTTCGTCAATAGAAAATTTTAAATGGAAGGCCATGTTTGGATGCAATACATTATCGGTCATTTTGGAAGAAAAACTTAGAATTTTTCTAAGTACAAAAAGTCAACATCTTTTTCTCAACTTTGACTCATCACAAATCTTAGCTTAAACATCCATTAATTCCCATTCTTTTCACATTGTAAATCTTGTGATCTCATCTTTCTAAAGCTTCAAGAATCATGCCCTAAGTCTCCTTGAGTTGTGAATGTCATTGATTCAAAAATGGTACCTTGAAATTGAATGTTCACTTCAAGTCAGAATTTGAAATTCATGTTGTGGCTTATAAACATCAAATTAGCACATTTTTTGGACTAAACATGTTTAACCAACATGCCAAAGTGTATTAGAGCCTTGAAACGCAAGTATTAAGTGAGTTTTGATGCTAAACAGGTCACACACACTCCTCATGTATCAGGTTCAAACAAATTCCCTCAAAATTTCGTCATTCCACACGCTTGAGCACCCCACTTGTTTCCCTATAAATAGAGGATCATACCTCATTCATTTTCTAAAGCTTGAAGAATCAAAATCACTCTGTCAAACTCCCTCCATAACACCCCTTTCTGAGATTTCGAATTCCTATTTTCTCCACTTCTCAATTCAATTTCTTCATTGATCTTTCATCCTTGAACTTCCCTGAAGCTAACAGAAGAAGAATCAAGCCTTGAGGTGCCCAAAGTCGTGCTAGCTAAGTCTGTTTACAGAGAAACTTCGTCTGACTTCTTTCAGGTAGTTTAAGGCATCAAATCTTCTAACTCAAATTACTAGAATGGTCTATGATGTTCACTGATCCTTTCTATTAACTTAACTTTGGTGAATCAATGCATTTGATACTTCTGTTTTTGATTTCAAATTTTCAAAACATCTCTGATCTTTTTCAAATCGAGTAAGTTGTGTTTTATATAAATTTAGCGCGAGTATATGGTTTCGATCGTCTTTCAAGAGACGCATCTAATGATACAACTATGAGCGTCTAAATTTACAGATTTAAGGATTATGATTTCACCCTAGTTGCAGGATAGCTGGAGGTTGAAGATGATCTATGTGGCCTCTTCAACCAATGAAAGCGTAGCAATTGAAATGTTGTGATTGGCTTGACTTTCGTGACTTCAGTGCGTGTTTTTTGACCAGATATCACCATACATCTTTGTTTCTGAGCCACTTGATGTGCCAGTGTGTTTTAGTGAATTGGATCAAACACCTCACATTATTTCTGATTTATTTATTTTTATAAAAAAAAATTTACATTTCAAAAAATGCATAACTCCTTTATTTTTTATCCAAAAGTTATAAGAAAAATATACAAAAATAATTTGAATTATTTCTGACTTTGTGAATATTTTTTCATATTTTTATTTTAAGGTTTGATATTTTTCATAATTTTTGCTTTGTTTGCTTTATTTTAATTGTTTAAAACATACTTTCTGACATTTTAAAATTCTAAAACTTTTTTATAAAAATCATTTTCATTGTTTCTGACTTTCTGAAATTTTTTTAGAATTTTACTCTGAATTTTACTATTATTGATCTTTTTTTCACTTATTCGAGCAATTAAAATTAGTTTAAAAATAGTTTCTGAATTTAAAAAATTACCAAAAAATTCATAAAAATATTTGAGTTAATTTCTTATTTTTCTATGGACTCACTTAATTTTTCTTGAGTGTTTTTAATATAGTTGCTATTTTTTCCCTTATTTCCATATTAAAAAACCATTTAAAAAAACCTTTTTTCTTTTATTTTAAATACTATTTGATTTTTGTACATATTCTGACTATTTTGACTTTTGATTATGGACTTCATTAATATCATTGGATCTTGGGTATTGAGTTTAACTCCACCAAAATGGATGAATGATTTTAATGATAGTTTGATTAAATGTTTATTTCAAATATTTTCTCTCCCCTCTTCATCTCATCCTCTTCTTATTGTGTCACATGTTGTTAGAGGATGATATGAATATCATTTCTCCAAACATATGACACATAAATTACTATTGACTGACCTCAAAATAGGTGCGACTTCTAAATAAGTCAACTTACGATTGCTTAACATAGCGCTAAATTTTGTCCCGATTTGAGAAATGATCATTCGTGGCCTAAACCCATATTTGTAAGCCCAAATGTGTTAATTTGAATCCTTTGATCTAATAACCATGAGATTTATTTTTAGGAGGCTTTGATCTTATCAATCCTATAATGAATCTTCATAAGCTTTGGTCAAAGTGAATCACTTAAACATCGTTGATCATTTATGATTGCCTTGTGAATTTTAAATGAATGATATACTTAAAAAAATAAAATGAAACTTGTTATTGAGAGGATTTGGTTTTATAAATCCTCTAATGAGTTTCAAATGCAAGTTTCAAGATGGTCATTCAACTAACCTCTAATTTCTAACAATTGACTTTATCTTGTGCCTTTACTTCATGCTCTTTACTTTAAGCACATTTATTTTAGCATTTAAATTTCATGCTATTTTCATCTTTGCTCATTTGAGCATTTACTTTTATGTCATTTTTATTTTGCTCCCTTGAGCTCTTCATTTCTTTTTGAAGATACTTAGTAAACAACTTGAACAATAAAAAGCTTTAATATTACTTAGACTACTTGGTTACTATCCTTGGCATTATGGAGATTGTAGACTTCTTGGACTTAGGATTAGAGACCTTTACCTACCTTGGGACCTCAAATGTTATTTTGTCTGGAGTTCTTGGGGTTTACCCCAAGACATTGGGTTGTTTGTTTACTTTGTTTGCAGGATATTGTGATCACATGCTTTGTATGTGATCGGGAATTCATCTGTATACAGTCGTTACTCTGCCCAATTTTTGTGAAGACTTAATGCAATTAAAGCTTGGTTTTCTTAAGAGGTTTATTATCTTTTCTTATTTGGTTTCAAATCTAAAGGATGGTAATTCTACATTGACTCATGGTGTCAAGTGTTTGCTTCTTTTTGGTTAGATGGTTCTTTTCCCTAGCTTTTATCTTATGCTTTAGGATAGTCCCTTCATCTACTCCCATCTTCTTTAATTTCAAAAATATTCTCCCTCTTTTTGAAAACTCTTCTTATTTCTAAACTTGAACCGCTTTAGTAATAAACTTGGACTTAGGTCCATGCATTTTCAAAAAACATTTTCTTAATCAAACTTTAATCAACTTAATAATACCTTGACATTTTTGTGAGAAGACTAAAAGTTAATCAATCTCATTCAAACTTGTTGTACCCAAATTTTTTCCCCTAAGATCCCTTCATCATACCATATTGATTCAATCACAACAAGATCGCATTAGGGCTTTTGTTCTCCTCCCTATCTTTAGCTTTGCTCTTTGAGGAATCACCAAGCACCTTGACTTGTTTTTTCTTTTGTGATCATGCATGTTCTGTTTTGAATTTCCTTTTAATTAATAAAATGCAATGTTGGTTTGTCTTACTTGTTTATAATGTAGGTAAAGGAAATATGGCTTAGAAAGTTGATCCATGGGTTCATGAGTTTATTTCCATGCCCTAGTCAATAAAGATTGAAAAATTCAAACCTCACCATTGAAGTTGTTTTGGAAGAAATGGCAATGACAAGTTTTATTTTAGTTCACCACATTTCAAAGTTATCAAGATTGATTCAATAGTACAAGGGGTTGATTGAAGAAGTTGTCATGGTTGGACAAAGCCTTGATCCAATTGATCACAAGTGCATATTTCTCTCAATTCTCAAGATATGGAAGTGATTTTGGTTTCTATTAGTTATCATTATCATACTCAACAACTTCTATCTACAAAGCAAAAGTGTTGGTACAAGAAGGTTGTTTAAAATTGTTAAAGTTCCTCAAAGCATTTTCTTGATCTAGGAGCTAGGGTTTTGAACTTCAAAGAAGTATATCTTGCTCATCTTTTGGTATTTTTGAGTGATTCCAAAAAAATCCTTCTCTTCAAAGGGTTATTAATAAATCACTTCAAAAGTTTCAAGGATTTTTCATGTGGAAGAAACTTGATGATGAAGAAATATTACAAGTCCTCCAGATGAACCCCCAACTTCCCATGTGTGACTTCAAATGATCATAACTTGGTCAATTTTTATCACCTTGATCCCACTCTTTTTCCATAATGATCTTGATGATGTGAACTTTATTCCTTCTTTTATGTGCAAAGTGATAAAATGGATGGAAGATGCCCTAAGGATACAAAAGATTATAGGTCATTTCATGATTTGTTTACCAACTTCAACAATTCATAACTCTCTCAATTTTTGGAGATTTTGAATGGTTCAAGTTTCAAAATGTCATTAAATAGGTCTATTTCATTCCATATTTTTTGGTCAATAGCAAATTCCAAGAGGAAGGTCGTGTTTGGATGCAAAACCTTATAGGTCACTTTTGAAGAAAAACTTGAAATATTTCTAAGTATGGATAGTCAACCTCTTTTTCCCAACTTTGACTCATTGCAACTTTCAGCTCAAACATCCATTTTATTTCATTCTTTTCCTATTGCAAAACTTTTAATCTCATCTTTCTAAAGCATCAAGAACTATGCCTTAAGACCCCTTGAGCTGAGAATGCCATTGTTTCAAAAGTGATAACTTAGAATTGAAGTTACATCACAAGTCAGAATTTGAATTTCATGTTACAACTTCTAACCCTCAAATTAGCATGTGTTTTAGGTCTAAACATGATTAGCCAACTTTCCCAAGTGGATTATTGCATTAAAACGTGCATTTTGGGTGAGTTTTGACAAAAGAGAAGTCACACTATCTTCATGATGTAGACCCACACGAATTCCCTCCAAATTCCATCATTTACCCTTCCTTTTGATCCCATTTGCTCCTCCTATAAATACATGAGCTATCCCATTCATTTTCTCAAGCTTGAACAGCCAAAATCACCCTGCCAAACTCGCTCTATAACTCACTTTTCTGCAACTTCGAAATTATTGTTCAACCAAGCACACAAAGAATAGATCACGTAATTCAAGCCAAACACCAAACTACCTCTAAAAAAACTCAAAAGAAAATATCTTGTGTTTAATCCTAATTTGATAAACAAAAGTCTCATTTTAAACAAAAAGACCTAACTTAACACCTAAGTTATTTTAATTAACTTGAATAACAAAAGTTATTTGGTGCTAAAAACAAATTATAAAAAAAAATCTATGTTCTCTTCTTCTAATTGTTTATGAAGATAAAATAATGTTATCCAAAAAAATTTATTAATATTATTATCTTTGATTTCTTTTAATTAAATCATACATCAATGAAATTAAAACAAACGCGAAACTGAAAAGCAAGGGAAATGCCCAAAATCCCTAAAGTCATCTAGTTAGATGGGGATATTAGCATGAATAGCATAAGAGGCCCTAAATCCCTAAAATCATCCCTAAAGGCTGGGAAGCTATATCATTAGTTGCATACTTAATGCATTTAAAACATTTTTTATTATTTTCTATTTTCAAAAATTGAATTAAATGTACCAACTGTCAGTTGGTTCAGTAATATTGACGCTAAATTTAATAGAGAGGACCATTGTTTTATCCTCACAGTTGCGATCAAGAGGGGATTAGAACTATTTGATGCCAGAACTGATCCAGAACCAGATTCTATCGTGGTGGAAATTGAAAAAAAACTGAATTGAATGTAAAGGAAGCCAAATACGAAAGACAAAACAGATTATTTTTTTTTCTCTTTAATCATCTTTCTCTCTAACTTCTTATATATATATATATATCTCTCTCTCTTATAAATGTACGAAACCCAAACTTTTCATTAAAGAAGATGAAGGCACGATGATCCAAAGAGGAAATTGTCGCCTTCTCTGGTGAGACTTCCACTCCAACACCTTAAAATGACACAAACCCAACACATACCCCTCTCCATTTTTATATTTGAGTTCTAAACTGAACCCCAAATCAACCACAAACTCTCCAATTGTCTGGATCTAGAGATCCAATACCGAAAACCCTAGAAATCCATATGCAAAGAAATTCATACAAATTCAAAGCAAAATGGAAAATAAACAATCAAACAAAACATAATAAAACCATATCCATTCAACATGAAATTAAATGTCAAGTTCACCACAAATCAAGTTATTAGCAAGGGGCTTTGGTTGAACATAACATAAGAAACAAGGTGGTATGAAGGAAACGTGGAAGAGTTCAAGAAAAACCAACCCAAATGGAGATGGTCTCAAGTCAACAGCGGTACTTCCAGGTAAGAAACTCGTTTGCTCCTCTTCTCTTTTGCGTTTCTCTTTTCTTCTGCTCATTCTCCCTTTTTTATTTCAATTATGTGTTATGTGGTCTATTGTTGATGGTGTGTATTGAATTGAGATTTGTAGTATAGGATTAGTTTAACCCAAAGTTAGAGTTTTAATGTGAAACTCTAACTAGTGTTGTGAACTTTGAATTAGGGATCATGAGGGAAATATGAGTAGATGAATTAGGGTTCTCTTTGTCTGTCCCTGTGAATGAAGTAATAACCAACACTTTATAGCGAGGGAAATTGGGAACTCATAAGTGGGATTCATTTTGAGGAAATTTAGGGAGTGGACATTTACTGAGAAACCGTGGAGCGATTGTGAGTTAGGGATTGAATGAGTCCCTGATTTCATGGAGTGAGGTGGTTTGACTCAGTGGTTTTGAGTCTATTATGGTTAAGTGAAAGAAAAACTCCTACTTTCATGGGATTTTGAATTGATAACTGTAAGGCTTAGATGCCCTTGGATTAGGTGAGTTGTACTGAACGAGGTTAAGAATTGATTGTGTCTTTTACATTCTGCAATTTACTTCTGCATAATTATTATTTTGGTAAAAGTTTTTTCTGTCAACAGATGATGTCGTAACATCTGTCTTGACATTGTGTTTTATTGTTGGGAAATCAGTCTTTACATCTATTTTAAAGTGCCAGGATTTCAACTTGTTTGGACCAGTGAAAATTGTGTCAGACAATGATAAGAAGTATGAATTTGTCATTGTTGTTGACTATAGCAGATGGACATGAGTTAAGTTTCTTAAACACAAGAATGAGTCACATTCTGTGTTCACTACTTTATGTTCTCAAGTGCAAAATGAGATGGATCTCATAATTGTTAATGTCTAAAGTGATCCGCAGCGAAATTGAGTTATAGAGATGAAAAATAGCACTTTACAAGAAATGGCCAGAACTATGATCAACGAGACTAACATGGAAAAGCGCTTCGGAGCAGAGGCATCCCACATAGCGTGTTACATTCAAAATAAAGTCTCCATAAGACCTATTATAGATAAGACTCCTTATGAATTATGGAAGAACAGAAAACCCAATATTTCATATTTTCATCCTTTTGGATGTGATTGTTTTATTTTGAAAATTAAGGAGAATCTTAACAAGTTTGATTCTAAAGCAAAAAAATGTATCATGTTAGGATACTCTGAATGCTCAAAAGGCTAGAGAGTGTATAACACTGAAATACTTATTGTTCAAGAATCTATTCATGTTAGATTTGATGATATGCTTGACTCTGAAAAGTCAAAGCTAGTTGAAAAGTTTGTAGATCTTAAGATTACCTTTTATGACTCAGAAGGTAATGCTGCTTCTACAAAGGAACCAAATAAGAAGGACTCTGAAAAACTTCAACCAGAAGTTGTTGAAGCTCAGACTCTTCTTAGGAAGCACAAAACCATATCCTCACATTCTGAAGAATTGATATTAGGCGACAGAACTGAACCAATCAGAACCATGTCCTCTTTTAAACCTTTTGAAGAGATGCTTCTAGGTTTGGTGTCCCTTATATAGCCTACATCTATCGATAAAGCGCTTCTGGACACATAATGGATTCTGGCTTTGCAAGAAGAGTTGAATTAATTCTCCATCAATAATGTGTGAGATCTTGTGCCAACACCCAAAGAAACTCATGTGATTGGAACCAGATCGGTCTTTAAAAACAAGCTCAATGAAAAATGATAAGTGGTAAGAAACAAGGCTTGACTGGTTCCACAAGGTTATTTGACTGCTTGTGTGCTTGCTTCCAATCTAATCCTAGAAAATCTCACTTAACTATTGTTAAGAGTATTATTAGGTATATGAGAGGTACTAATAACCTTGGTTTGTGTTATAGAAAATCAAGTGAATAAAACTAGTAGGTTATTGTGATGTTGACTATGCTGGAGACATACTAGAGAGGAAAAGCACTTTTGGAAGCTGTCAGTTTCTAGGAGACAACTTAATCTTATGGTCCAATAAAAGGAAAACTGCAGAAGCTGAATATATTTCTGCTTTCGGATGTAGCACCCAGATTCTTTGAATTAAAAGTAAACTAAAAGATTATCAGATATACGAGAGTAACATTCCTATCTTCGGTGACAATACTTCTGCTATTTATTTGTCTAAGAATACAATTTTACACTCTAAGGGTAAGTCTGTTGAGATTAATCATCACTTTATAAGAGATTATGTTCAGAGGCTAATTTTATCTTTAAATTTCATAGATAAAAACCATCAATGGGCTGATATCTTTACAAAACCCCTTGTTGAAGACAGGTTCATTTTCATTCTGAAGCATTTAAAAATGGTTTTTTGTCCAGAATGAAAAAGATGCAAGTCTCATAATGTTGGCTTTCCAGAATGGAAAATTAGACTCTAAGGCTTGATTTTTTTGTTTTCTTTTGGGATGTGAGGCTGCTGATTAGTGAAGTTCTCATGTATCAGAAGTGTCCAAGGTCAGAATCTTCTTGCTAGAATGCTTCTATCCTTTGGAAACTAAAGAGTTTACTTCATTAATGAGTTATCAAGATAGTGAAAGGTTACTGATTCAAAATAAAACATATGTCTTTTCTGAAGCACACCTAGCACTTGATGTGACACATTGGGAGAATAGATCTTATTGGGATTATACCATGTCTAAATTTGTGCACTATTTTAAAATATATAATCATTGTAAAAATTCTATTTAAAACCCACTCACTTCCTTTTGCTACCACTATCCAGATATTTCTCTCTTTCAAGCCTAGTTCTTTGAAACCCTAAAAACCTTTTGGTTCTTGCTTGCGGTTCAACAATGGCTTCATAACAACAACAAATCTCAACTGCTTAACAAGATGTTCAAGGTTCTTCTAAACTACAACAACAACAAGTGAAAGATAGATTTCTTGATCTTTAATGTTCTATTCCCGTGTCTCAGTTGACAGTTCTTATTGAATCGGTAGTGAACTTCGAAAATCTCAAAAAGTCAATGGGGTTTGATCTTGCTGAAGCTGTGGAATTTCAAGCATGGGAACTTTCTTAGATATTCTCAATGAACCAGTTCTTCCTGAATTGGTAAAGCAATTTTGAATTATGGCTAAGGAATCTAGAGAAGAAATTTCACCAAATTTTATTGGTATGAATGTTTGTATTACTGAGATATCCATTGCACAGTTACTTAATTACGACAGGAATGGTAAAAGATGTTGCAATATTGATGATAAAAATATCAGCAAGAAAAGATGGAGATCAGTTGCTTCAAATATTTTTCAGAACAATAAAAGTTCCAAGTACGTCAAAGTTCTTCAACCCTTTTTGAGAGTATGAGCTAAGATAATTTTGTGATGTATTTGTCAGAAGCCTTCAACCAATGCTCTGGATAGAATTAACATTGTTGAGAAGACTATGTTGTTCAATCGAGATTCTAATAACAAGATTAATCTTCCTTTTATACTTTTTAAGTATTTGAGGGATAAGATCAGAAGTTGTAGATTTAATGTCTCTGATGCTATCAAGTGGATACCTCTGGGAACTTATTACAATCTTTCTGGCTAATTGTCACTTGGTGGATTTTCTTTCTCATCAAAGTTTTCAAGATCTTTGGGTTATGTGCTTTGGAATATTGCTTGATGGATGTTGTTTGAAGTATCTGAACATTATATCTTCTGTAATCAATCCTCTAGAAGATCTTATTACAGGTTCCTCGTTCTATTTTGTACTTAGTATAAAAGATGGATAAATGTTCACTATTGTTGATCCTCCATATGCTACTCTAAGTTATTTGGAAGAATGTTTTTTGAAGAATGAACCACCCAGCGTCTCTCATGAAGTTGTTATAAATCTCATATGTGATCCTCCATGAGTAATTACTCATCATGTTCTCAGATGTATCTATGTTAATGCTGATATTGGTGGTTATGCGGATAAACTTCCTGATGCATCTGAAATGCCTCTAATCATTAAAAGGAAACGAGTGTATTTCCTTCAGGAATCTGATTAGTGTTCTTCAAGTACAGAGCGTACCAGTTCACCCTCTATTTGTTTTTCTAAACCTATTCCCTTCCAAACAGTCATTCCCTATACTTCCAAATCCATTATTTCCTTCTTAAACCAAACTGCTGAGTTTCTGAAACAACTTGAAGCCAAAATCTCTTCTAGTTAAAATAAATTTCTTGTGATGTCTTTTGACTCTGAAGAAAACCATAACTCAACCCATCACTCTGGGTTATATGACTCAAATGTTCCTTTGTAAGAATCAGAAGATTCTGATTTTGATGCTCCCATACACTCTCCTTGCACCTCTCCTATCCGAAATTCCTTTTGTTCAAGTAATTTCTTCACCATACTAGACAGGCCTTCAAACATCTCTTGATGAGTTATTATATTATTTTGAACATAGTGCTTTGGATACTCTTTGGCATGTTGTTGAAAGCATTTTTTACAGCACATATCCTAAACAAACAGCTACTATCTGGTATGGTTTTAGAAGATGGATGAATGGTAATTCAAACATCATTGAAGTATTCTGTACATAAGAAGAAAGGAAGAAACATGAGGATATGCTTGCTGCTCAACAACCTCCTCATATTCCTCTTTTCCTTCCTGCTTTAGAATTAGAAGATTTCGCTTATACAATGGATGTTCAACATTTAGATGATATTGCTTCTACTTTTATGAAGTCTTCTGCTGAAGATGGTTTCCCTTCTGGGGTTTTGAAGACTGTTGTTGCAGAAGAGACCCCTTATGGGCTGAAGGAGACTCATGATGAGCTAAAGAAGTCCAATGATATCATTCAATCACTTCTGGACATGCAAGATGAAAGATCTAAGAAGCATAGTGCTTCTATCTCTGCTCTTGTCAAAATGATGAAGGACTTTATGACTATGATGCCTCCTCTTCCTCCTCAACCTTAGACATTTTTGTTTACCTTTGTTTTTAGAAATCTAGATGTTTTCTGTGTTTTTTGAATGGAATATTTTATTTCTTTTGTCTCTTTAAATATTTTTGGTTTCTGACAAAGGGGGAGAAAGTAATAATTTTGATTATATCTATTCGTAGAATCTTGTTCCCAAACATGTTCTAATGTTTTTGCCACTTACATTGTTTAACTCAGGAACTTTGAGAAAGTTCACTGATTTTTCTTAACAGGCAAACTCTAAAGTTCTGAAGGAGATTCAGAATCTAAAGAACCAAAAGTCATGAGTTATTTATCTTTTGTTAAAAGGAATTTCGACCAGATTCTGACGGTGTGACAAGTACAACTAGACTCTGATACACCATCATGTTCTAATTGAAAGCCAGAATCTGAGATGAAGTTTTATGCATCGTTAGTCAGACTCTTGATGGCTATTCAATTAGTGAAGTATTCCTTCTTACTGATTGATCCTTATTATTTCTCAAAACTTATTTAAGTCTTGAACTCAAGGGGAGACTCTGAACAAGATTAAACAAGTTATGGGAATATAGAACTCAGGGGCTTTTTAGATAACTCTAAATTGTTTTATGTAATTAAACTGGTATAAATTGTTTATCAAAATACATGGTTTTATCAACAATGAAACATGGGAGATTGTATGAATAAGATTTGCTTCTACATCTGGCCTTTAGTTTTGATGATAGCATTACATGGGTGATTAGATAATAATTTAGTACCCTAAGGGTCTGTTTAGTGTGTAGTTTTTGCTAACAGGTTCTGACTATAAAGATTTGACGTGTGGCGTCATCAAATTTTGGACTCAACCAACTTAGAGATACAAATGTGTGTGTCACTGCTGAGAATGCTTCTAAAACAACGGTTCTGATGAACATTAGTTTTAAAGCTTCTGACTATGACTCTGATAGTGGAGATTCTGAAGGGTTATCAAGCTTTGTATATTCCAAGCTCTCTTGCTCCAAGGTTCTGAAGATTCTGAATACAAGGTTCTGCTGAACAAGTTTTGAAGATTCTGAAGATTAACGGTTCTAAAGACCGAGTTCTAAAGATAAGGTTCTATTGAACAAGTTCTGAAGATTCTGAAGAAAAGGTTCTGAAGACAAGACTCTGAAGACCAAATGTTCAAGACTCTGAAGACAAGGTTCTGCTGAAGAAGTTCTGAAGACATGGTTCTGAAGACAAGGTTTTTGATTCTTCTAAATCATGCTAAAACTCTTATATATTCTGAAGCTTTCGAAGATTAGAAAATAAGGTCAAAATAATTTGTGTGAGAAATAGTACAAGATCACCTTCGTCCACAATTCTGATTTTATGACGTAAGGATTGTACTAGTGACACGATGTTATCTACCACTCACACTGACTGTTGCAAGAAGACAATTTGAAATCTTACCCTATAAGAGATTTCTTTTTGGCTATAAAAGAATTACTTGGATGAATTGGAAAACAACGAATTAGCGTTGATTCGTTTTGCTAAAACACTGCTAAAATATCATTGTAAATCTTTTGTAAAGTTTTGTAAAGTAAGGAACATTTGTTTGTAAACTTACTAGCAAGGAACTGTTATTCATTAACTTGATTCAACAGTGAGTTGATTGTTCCTTGAGAGACTAGGGTTTTAGTCCAAATTCTAAAGAAGACATTGACGGTTAGTCTTTGTGGTTGTAAACATTGACGGTTAGTCTTTGTTTGTGTCTGTAATCAGTTTGGTTATAGTGAATTAAGTCCTTGTTTAAAAAGGAATATTACTTTGGTGGATGGAGTGGATTAACTTAATTAACAGTGATTCAGGATAAAATAAGTATGTTCATTTATTTTTGTTCTTGTGTTAACTTCAAGGGTTTGGTTTCGAAAAGATTTTATTTCTAGAAACTCAATTCAAACCTCATTCTCTTGTGTTTCTTGGACCTTCAATATACTTAAGTACCATCTAGTATTTAAATTAAAGTAATAGTCTTTTGGTCCCTGTAAGTTGTCGAGTTTTTATTTTTCGTCCCTGTATCTTTTTTTTAGATAAGTCCTTAAATGTTATATTTCATTTGGTTTTAGTCCCTATAATTAAAATAAGCAGGAAAAATCTAGAGGTTTTCTACGGATTTTCCTTTGAATTTTCCTGTGGATTTTAATTATAGGGACTAAAACCAAAATAATTTTTACATTCCGAAATTATTTTCAAAAAAAAAAAATACAGGGACGAAAATTAAAAATTCGACAACATACAAGAACCAAAAGACTATTTAAGTCTTTAATTAAAAATTCCTCTAACATTCCAATAATGACATTTTATTGAGATTGAGAAGAATTACTCGCTTTTAAGCTGGTTATGAATTTTTGGTTTTCAATAAAATTATTCAATTTATATTTTAAATTCTAACATTATTAAAGTGAATTCAATAATTATTTATAAAAATGTATAATTTATTGAAAGAATTGAGAAATAATTTATTTTTCAAACTAATGAATATTTTTTAATAGAACTAAAGAGACTTTTGAAAATATTAGATTTGATAGAGATAATAGTCAAATAAAAAAAATAAAAAAAATCAAGTGAAGAAGAATTGATTTTAAATCATATTATTATATATTAAATTTGGGTATTCGGAAGAATATTATGATCTGTTTGGTTCAATCAAAAGAAGAGAAATGAAAAAAAAATTATTAAAGTGTGGAGATGACAAGGATTTAATTTATTTATGTATGTATGTTTGATTCAAAATATAAAAAGGAGGAGAGGTGGAAAATTTTAATTACAAATAGATTTGGTTGATAAGGGAAAGTGATGTATTTTAAAACTATTTTATTTTTTTATTTTTATATTTTTATAATAAGAATCATAATATTTATTATTTATAATTTGAAGACAAATTTATTAATAAAATATAATGTTATTTATCATTCATAATTTAAATACAAATTCATTAACGAAACTAAGTATTCAATCACATATTATCATCACATATATTACAAACCGATTTAGTAAAAATGAGTTAGAACATTCTTTAATCTATGAGCACCGCAAAAATCACCGAATGGACCACACCCTCAAATTTTAGAAAAACGAATATTTATCAACAAAACAGTATCGTCCAACAGCAGTCTAGAACTACACCCTCAAAAACTTAGATCACACATTCCAATCAATATTGACATACACAGAGAGAATAGGGATTTCAGATGTGAACGTAATATTTTATCATCCAAACTTTTAAATGGTACATGTTTATGTCTTGAAGTATTTTTTTAACACTTGAGTTAAATTATTAATTTTTAAGAAAGCTGCTAGTCAAAATTATTAAATGGAACATGTTTATGTCATGAGTTTTCTTTTTATGAAAAAATATTTAGATTGAGAGATACATTTCAAACAAATCAGAAAGAAAAAAACTACTCTTATAATAAATTACAATTAAAATCGCATTTATACCGTGAATCCTTTTGATAAATTTGCCCCAAATCTTCAAGACATAAACAATGAAGAATAAA
Organism: Vicia faba; assembly: GCA_948472305.1. Lineage (NCBI taxonomy): Eukaryota > Viridiplantae > Streptophyta > Magnoliopsida > Fabales > Fabaceae > Vicia > Vicia faba. The sequence goes on along the minus strand of OX451738.1, from coordinate 1,044,279,797 downwards.
ATTAATTCTTTGAACGTTAAGAGATTAATAAAATTTAGGAGAGATAGTGAAATATAAATAAATAAGATGTCCCTTATTTGAACAATACATAATACAACATGAAACTAAAAATTAAAATAACATTGAAATTCAGTCCTAACTAAGTCTCATATATGAGACTAATTAAACCTGTTTGTTCTAATTGAAAATGATTAAAACAACATGAAAAATAAATATTCATAAGGACATCTAAGGCAGAGCTAAGCCATTAGAATAAAATAATCTAGAGGGTCTATATCCGCCATTTCCACCCATATTGTTGAAACCAAACAAATGAGTTTGTTGAGGATTTCCTTGATGATGGAGAGTCATGTTAGAGTTGGATCCATTTTCAACAAAAACTGGAATAGTTTGCATAGGTGCACCCTGAATCACAAACCTTTCAGCATGTTGTGCAACAAGCTTCTTAAATTCTTCCATAGCCTTCTTGAATAATTCAAGTTGAATCCTATTCATCCTATCAATAGAACAAGTCCACCAAAATATAAATTGAATAATTTTATTGAAAACCAAAAATTCATAACCAGCTTAAAAGCGAGTAATTCTTCTCAATCTCAATAAAATGTCATTATTGGAATGTTAGAGGAATTTTTAATTAAAGACTTAAATAGTCTTTTGGTTCTTGTATGTTGTCGAATTTTTAATTTTCGTCCCTGTATTTTTTTTTTTTGAAAATAATTTCGGAATGTAAAAATTATTTTGGTTTTAGTCCCTATAATTAAAATCCACAGGAAAATTCAAAGGAAAATCCGTAGAAAACCTCTAGATTTTTCCTGCTTATTTTAATTATAGGGACTAAAACCAAATGAAATATAACATTTAAGGACTTATCTAAAAAAAAGATACAGGGACGAAAAATAAAAACTCGACAACTTACAGGGACCAAAAGACTATTACTTTAATTTAAATACTAGATGGTACTTAAGTATACTGAAGGTCCAAGAAACACAAGAGAATGAGGTTTGAATTGAGTTTCTAGAAATAAAATCTTTTCGAAACTAAACCCTTGAAGTTAACACAAGAACAAAAATAAATGAACATACTTATTTTATCCGGAATCACTATTAACTAAGTTAATCCACTCCATCCACCAATGTAATATGCCTTTTTCAACAAGGACTTAATCAACTATAACCAAACTGATTACAGACACAAACAAAGACTAATCGTCAATGTTTACAACCACAAAGACTAAACGTCATTGTCTTCTTTAGAATTTGGACTAAAACCCTAGTCTCTCAAGGAACAATCAACTCATTGTTGAATCAAGTTAATGAACAACAGTTGCTTGCTAGTAAGTTTACAAACAAATGTTCCTTACTTTAGAAAACTTTACAAAAGATTTACAATGATATTTTAGCAGTGTTTTAGCAAAACGAATCAACGCTAATTCGTTGTTTTCCAATTCATCCAAGTAATTCTTTTATAGCCAAAAAGAAATCTGTTATAGGGTAAGATTTCAAACTGTCTTCTTGCAACAGTCAGTATGAGTGGTAGATAACATCGTGTCAGTAGTACAATCCTTACGTCATAAAATCAGAATAGTGGACGGAGGTGATCTTGTACTATTTCTCACACAAATTATTTTGACCTTATTTTCTAATCTTCGGAAGCTTCAGAATATATAAGAGTTTAAGCATGATTTAGAAGAATCAAAAACCTTGTCTTCAGAACCATGTCTTCAGAACTTGTTCAGCAGAACCTTGTCTTCAGAGTCTTGAACATTTGGTCTTCAGAGTCTTGTCTTCAGAACCTTTTCTTCAGAATCTTCAGAACTTGTTCAATAGAACCTTGTCTTCAGAACTCGGTCTTTAGAACCGTTGATCTTCAAAATCTTCAGAACTTGTTCAGCAGAACCTTGTATTCAGAATCTTCAGAACCTTGGAGCAAGAGAGCTTGGAATATACAGAGCTTGATAACCCTTCAAAATCTCCACTATCAGAGTCATAGTCAGAAACTTTAAAACTAATGTTCACCAGAACCGTTGTTTTAGAAGCATTCTAAGCAGTGACACACACATTTGTATCTTTAAGTTGGTTGAGTCTAAAATTTGATGACGCCACACGTCAAATCTTTATAGTCAGAACCTGTTAGCAAAAGCTACACACTAAACAGACCCTTAGGGTACTAAATTATTATCTAATCACCCATGTAATGCTATCATCAAAACTAAAGGCCAGATGTAGAAGCAAATCTTGTTCTTACATTCTCCCGCGTTTCATTGTTGATAAAACCATGTATTTTGATAAATAATTTATACCAGTTTAATCACATAAAAAAATTTAGAGTTATCTAAAAAGCCCATGAGTTCCATATTCCCATAACTTGTTTAATCTTGTTCAGAGTCTCCCCTTGAGTTCAAGACTTAAATAAGTTTTGAGAAATAACAAGGATCAATCAGTATGAAGGAATACTTCCCTAATTGAATAGCCATCAAGAGTCTGACTAACGATGCATAAAACTTCATCTCAGATTCTGGCTTGCAATTAGACCACGATGGTGTATCAGAGTCTAGTTGTACTTGTCACACCGTCAGAATCTGGTCTAAATTCCTTTTAACAAAAGATAAATAACTCATGACTTTTGGTTCTTTAGATTCTGAATCTCCTTCAGAACTTTAGAGTTTGCCTGTTAAGAAAAATCAGTGAACTTTCTCAAAGTTCCTGAGTTAAACAATGTTAGTGGCAAAATGATTAGAACATGTTTGGGAACAAGATTCTGCGAATAGATATAATCAAAATTATTACTTTCTCCCCCTTTGTCAGAAACCAAAAATATTTAAATAGACAAAAGAAATAAAATATTCCATTCAAAAAACACAGAAAACATCTAGATTTCTAAAAACAAAGGTAAACAAAAATGTCTAAGGTTGAGGAGGAAGAGGAGGAATCATAGTCATAAAGTCCTTCATCATGTTGACAAGAGCAGAGAAATAAGCACTATGCTTCTTAGATCTTTCATCTTGCATGCCCAGAAGTGATTGAATGATATCATTGGACTTCTTTAGCTCATCAAGAGTCTACTTCAGCCCATACAGGGACTCTTCGGCAGCAACAATCTTCAATACCCCAGAAGGGGAACCATCTTCAGCAGAAGAATTCATAGAAGTAGAAGCAATATAATCTAAATGTTGAACATCCATTGTATAAGTGAAATCTTCTAATTCTGAAGCGAGAAGGAAAAGAGGAATATGAGGAGGTTGTTGAGCAGCAAGCATATCCTCATGTTTCTTCCTTTCTTCTTGTGTACAGAATACTTCAATGATGTTTGAATTACCATTCATCCATCTTCTAAAACCATACCAGATAGTAGCTGTTTGTTTAGGATATGTGCTGTAAAAAATGCTTTCAACAACATGCTAAAGAGTATCCATAGCACTATGTTCAAAATAATATAATAACTCATCAAGATATGTTTGAAGGCATGTCTAGTATGGTGAAGAAATAACTTGAACAAAAGGAATTTCGGATAGGAGAGGTGCAAGGAGAGTGTATGGGAGCATCAAAATCAGAATCTTCTGATTCTTACAAAGGAACATTTGAGTCATATAACCCAGAGTGATGGGTTGAGTTATGGTTTTCTTCAGAATCAAAAGACATCACAAGAAATCTATTTTAACTAGAAGAGATTTTGGCTTCAAATTGTTTCAGAAACTCAGCAGTTTGGTTTAAGAAGGAAAGAATGGATTTAGAAGTATATGGAATGACTGTTTGGAAGGGAATAGGTTTAGAAAAACAAATAGAGGCTGAACTGGTACGCTCTGTACTTGAAGAACACTAATCAGATTCCTGAAGGAAATACACTCGTTTCCTTTTAATGATTAGAGGCACTTCAGATGCATCAGGAAGTTTATCTGCATAACCACCAATATCAGCATTAACATAGATACATCTGAGAACATGATGAGTAATTACTCATGGAGGATCACATATGAGATTTATAACAACTTCATGAGAGACGCTGGGTGGTTCATTCTTCAAAAAAAATTCTTGCAAATAACTTAGAGTAGCATATGGAGGATCAGCAGTAGTGAACATTTATCCATCTTTTATACTAAGTACAAAATAGAACGAGGAACCTGTAATAAGATCTTCTAGAGGATTGATTACAAAAGATATAATGTTCAGATACTTCAAATAACATCCATCAAGCAATATTCCAAAGCACATAACCCAAAGATCTTGAAAACTTTGATGAGAAAGAAAATCCACCAAGTGACAATTAGCCAGAAAGATTGTAATAAGTATTCCCAGAGGTATCCACTTGATAGCATCAGAGACATTAAATCTACAACTTCTGATCTTATCCCTCAAATACTTAAAAAGTATAAAAGGAAGATTAATCTTGTTATCAGAATCTCGATTGAACAACATAGTCTTCTCATCAATGTTAATTTTATCCAGAGCATTGGTTGAAGGCTTCTGACAAATACATCACAAAATTATCTTAGCTCATACTCTCAAAAAGGGTTGAAGAACTTTGACGTACTTGGAACTTTTATTGTTCTGAAAAATCTTTGAAGCAACTTATCTCTATCTTTTCTTGCTGATAATTTTATCATCAAGATTGCAACATCTTTTACCATTCCTGTCGTAATTAAGTAATTGTGCAATGGATATCTCAGTAATACAAACATTCATACCAATAAAATATGGTGAAATTTCTTCTCTAGATTCCTTAGCCATAATCCAAAATTGCTTTACCAATTCAGGAAGAACTGGTTCATTGAGAATATCGAAGAAAGTTCCCATCCTTGAAATTCCACAGCTTCAGTAAGATCAAACCCCATTGACTTTTTGAGATTGTCGAAGTTCACTACCGATTCAATAAGAACTGTCAACTGAGACACGGGAATAGAACATTAAAGATCAGGAAATCTATCTTTCACTTGTTGTTGTTGTAGTTTAGAAGAACCTTGAACATCTTGTTAAGCAGTTGAGATTTGTTGTTGTTATGAAGCCATTGTTGAACCACAAACAAGAACCAAAAGGTTTTTAGGGTTTCAAAGAACTAGGCTTGAAAGAGAGAAACGTCTGGATAGTGGTAGCGAAAGGAAGTGAGTGGGTTTTAAATAGAATTTTTACAATGATTATATATTTTAAAATAGTGCACAAATTTAGACATGGTATAATCCTAATAAGATCTATTCTCCCAATGTGTCACATCAAGTGCTAGGTGTGCTTCAGAAAAGACATATGTCTTATTTTGAATCAGTAACCTTTCACTATCTTGACAACTCATTAATGAAGTAAACTCTTTAGTTTCCAAAGGATAGAAGCATTCTAGCAAGAAGATTCTGACCTTGGACACTTCTGATACATGAGAACTTCACTAATCAGCAGCCTCACATCCCAAAAGAAAACAAAAAAATCAAGTCTTAGAGTCTAATTTTCCATTCTGGAAAGCCAACATTATGAGACTTGCATCTTTTTCATTCTGGACAAAAAACCATTTTTAAATGCTTCAGAATGAAAATGAACCTGTCTTCAACAAGGGGTTTTGTAAAGATATCAGCCCATTGATGGTTTTTATCTATGAAATTTAAAGATAAAATTAGCCTCTGAACATAATCTCTTATAAAGTGATGCTTAATCTCAACAGACTTACCCTTAGAGTGTAAAATTGTATTCTTGGACAAATAAATAGCAGAAGTATTGTCACCGAAGATAGGAATGTTACTCTCGTATATCTGATAATCTTTTAATTTACTTTTAATTCAAAGAATCTGGGTGCTACATCCGAAAGCAGAAATATATTCAGCTTCTGCAGTTTTCCTTTTATTGGACCATAAGATTAAGTTGTCTCCTAGAAACTGACAGCTTCCAAAAGTGATTTTCCTCTCTAGTCTGTCTCCAGCATAGTCAACATCACAATAACCTACTACTTTTATTCACTTGATTTTCTATAACACAAACCAAGGTTATTAGTACCTCTCATATACCTTAAAATACTATTAACAACATTTAAGTGAGATTCTCTAGGATTAGATTGGAAGCAAGCACACAAGCAGTCAAATAACCTTGTGGAACCAGTCAAGCCTTGTTTCTTACCACTTATCATTTTTCATTGAGCTTGTTTTTGAAGACCGATCTGGTTCCAATCACACGAGTTTCTTTGGGTGTTGGCACAAGATCTCACACATTGTTGATGGAGAATTAATTCAACTCTTCTTGCAAAGCCAGAATCCATTATGAGTCCAGAAGCGCTTTATCGATAGATGATGGCTATATAAGGGACACCAAACCTAGAAGCATCTCTTCAAAAGGTTTAAAAGAGGACATGGTTCTGATTGGTTCAGTTCTGTCGCCTAATATCAATTCTTCAGAATGTGAGGATATGGTTTTGTGCTTCCTAAGAGGAGTCTGAGCTTCAACAACTTCTGGTTGAACTTTTTCAGAGTCCTTCTTATTTGGTTCCTTTGTAGAAGCAGCATTACCTTCTGAGTCATAAAAGGTAATCTTAAGATCTACAAACTTTTCAACTAGCTTTGACTTTTCAGAGTCAAGCTTATCATCAAATCTAACATGAATAGATTCTTGAACAATAAGTATTTCAGTGTTATACACTCTCTAGCCTTTTGAGCATTCAGAGTATCCTAACATGATACATTTTTTTGCTTTAGAATCAAACTTGTTAAGATTCTCCTTAATTTTCAAAATAAAACAATCACATCCAAAAGGATGAAAATATGAAATATTGGGTTTTCTATTCTTCCATAATTCATAAGGAGTCTTATCTAGAATAAGTCTTATGGAGACTTTATTTTGAATGTAACACGCTATGTGGAATGCCTCTGCTCCGAAGCGCTTTTCCATGTTAGTCTCGTTGATCATAGTTCTGGCCATTTCTTGTAAAGTGCTATTTTTCATCTCTATAACTCAATTTCGCTGTGGATCACTTTAGACATTAACAATTCTGAGATCCATCTCATTTTGCACTTGAGAACATAAAGTACTGAACACAGAATGTGACTCATCCTTGTGTTTAAGAAACTTAACTCATGTCCATCTGCTATAGTCAACAACAATGCCTAATTCATACTTCTTATCATTGACTGACACAATTTTCACTGGTCCAAACAAGTTGAAATTCTGGCACTTTAAAATAGATGTAAATACTGATTTCCCAACAATAAAACACAATGTCAAGATAGATATTACGACATCATCTGTTGAGAGAAAAAAACTTTTACCAAAATAATAATAATGCAGAAGTAAATTACAGAAGGTAAAAGACACAATCAATTCTTAACCTCGTTCAGTACAACTCACCTACTCCAAGGGCATCTAAGCCCTACAGTTATCAATTCAAAATCCCATGAAAGTAGGAGTTTTCTTCCACCTAACCATAATAGGCTCAAAACCACTGAGTTAAACCACCTCACTCCATGAAATCAGGGACTCATTCAATCCCTAACTCACAATCTCTCCACGGTTTCTCAGTAAATGTCCACTCCCTAAATTTCCTCTAAATGAATCCCACTTATGAGTTCCATATTTCCCTCATGTGATACGGTGGGAAAACTGACTTGAGGTTTTTACGTTTTATCGCAAATGTTGCGGTTAGCAAGAGTCGCCACCGACTTTTCTTTTATCCAAAAGGAAAGGTGAAAAAGCACAGGAAAGACCTTTGAGATGTTTTCTTGAGTTCGGGGGGTAGATTATGAAAAGGGAAGGTATTATCACCCTTTTCATCCATGGTTTTCCATGGGCTCTTAGTTACTTGCTAGATCACTTGCTTTTGTTTGAAAAATGTGCTTTATGTGGTTTTTGAAAGTATTTTGAAAAGGTGCCATCGTTTAGGCAAACTTTGTAATAGTTCTCGTTCATAAGAACCTATACAAAGTGTTGAGCTTTTGAAAATATTTCATGTTTGGAAAGTGTTTTGAAAGTGTATGTGATTGTTTTTGAAAATAGCAAGGATGTTTGTTTTGAAATTGAGCAAGTAACAAAAAGTAATCTTCCTACTCAAAAGGTCTTAGATGTATTTTTCCTCCTCCTTTAGATGTTGCTATCTTACCATTGATTTGGTAAGAAGCCCCATCGTTGGATGTGAAGGGATGGACGTGGGTCATCGTATAGTCATGATAGAAATGTTATGAGTTATCTTAGCATTCTCTTGTAGGGACTAAGATTACTTGTAAGGCAACATTTGTAGCGTCATCGAGGGACTATGATCTTTGTATTTCGATTATTTTTGCTAAGACATCCCACATGCATAACATGACAATTTTTTATAAGGAAACAACTGGAATTACCCTAGTGGTGCATGTATGAATAGTGTGTTTGATTCGCATGCATTTAGTCTTTGATTAGGGGTTGTCTACTTGTTGATTTTATTTTGCCATACATTTCCTATTTTACTAGCAAGCATACAAAAATAATAAAATGCAAAAAGATAAAACCCTACACTATTACAACCATATTGAATAGCATGAAATTATAAAGGCAAAAATAAAATAAACGCAAGAAAAAAAAGAAAGAAAAAAAAAGGTCTTTCGATTCAAGCAAACGAGTTTCTTACCTGGAAGTACGACCGTGGACTTGAGACCATCTCCATTTGGGTTGATTTTTCTTGAACTCTTCCATGTTTCCTTCATACCACCTTGTTTCTTATGTTATGTTCAACCAAAGCCCCTTGCTGATAACTTGATTTGTGGTGTACTTGAAATTTAATTTCATGTTGAATGGATATGGTTTTATTATGTTTTGTTTGATTGTTTATTTTCCATTTTGCTTTGAATTTGTATGAATTTCTTTGCATATGGATTTCTAGGGTTTTCGGTATTGGATCTCTAAATCCAGCCAATTGGAGAGTTTGTGGTTGATTTGGGGTTCAGTTTAGAACTCAAATATAAAAATGGAGAGGGGTATGTGTTGGGTTTATGTCATTTTAAGGTGTTGGAGTGGAAGTCTCATCAGAGAAGGCGACAATTTCCTCTTTGGATGGTCGTGCCTTCATCTTCTTCGATGAAAAGTTTGGGTTTCGTACATTTATAAGAGAGAGAGAGAGAGAGAGATCATAAGTTAGAGAGAAAGATGATTAAAGAGAAAAAAAATTAATCTGTTTTGTCTCTCGTATTTGGCTTCCTTTACATTCAATTCAATTTTTTTTCAATTTTCAACATCGATAGAATCTGGTTCGGGATGAATTCTGGCATTAAATAGTTCTAATCCCCTCTTGATCGCAACTGTGAGGATCAAACAATGGTCCTCTCTATTCAATTTAGCGTCAATATTACTGAACCAACTAACATTTGGTACATTTAATTCAATTTTTGAAAATAGAAAATAATAAAAAATGTTTTGAATGCATTAAGTATGCAACTAATGATATAGCTTCCCAGCCTTTAGGGATGATTTTAGGGATTTAGGGCCTCTTATGCTATTCATGCTAATATCCCATCTAACTAGATGACTTTAGGGATTTTGGGCATTTCCCTTGCTTTTCAGTTTCACTTTTGTTTTAATTTCATTGATGTATGATTTAATTAAAATAAATCAAAGAGAATAATATTAATAAATTTTTTTGGATAACATTATTTTATCTTCATAAACAATTAGAAGAAGAGAACATAGATTTTTTTTTATAATTTGTTTTTAGCACCAAATAGCTTTTGTTATTCAAGTTAATTAAAATAACTTAGGTGTTAAGTTAGGTCTTTTTGTTTAAAATGAGACTTTTGTTTATCAAATTAGGATTAAACACAAGATATTTTCTTTTGAGTTTTTTTAGAGGTAGTTTGGTGTTTGGCTTGAATTACGTGATCTGTTCTTTGTGTGCTTGGTTGAACAATGATTTCAAAGTTGCAGAAAAGTGAGTTATGGAGCGAGTTTGGCAGGGTGATTTTGGTTGTTCAAGCTTGAGAAAACAAATGGGATAGCTCATGTATTTATAGGAGGAGCAAATTGGATCAAAAGGAAGGGTAAATGATGGAATTTGGAGGGAATTTGTGTGGGTCTGCATCATGAAGATGGTGTGACTTCTCTTTTGTCAAAACTCATCCAAAACGCACGTTTTAATGCACTAATCCACTTGGGAAAGTTGACTAATCATGTTTAGTCCTAAAACGCGTGCTAATTTGAGGGTTAGAAGTTGTAACATGAAATTCAAATTATGATTTGTGATGAAACTTCAATTCCAAGTTATCACTTTTGAAACAATGGCATTCTCAACTCAAGGGGTCTTAAGGCACAGTTCTTGATGCTTTAGAAAGATGAGATTACAAGTTTTGCAATGGGAAAATAATGGAATCAGATGGATGTTTGAGCTGAAAGTTGCAATGAGTCAAAGTTGGGAAAAAGAGGTTGACTTTCCATACTTAGAAATATTTCAAGTTTTTCTTCAAAAGTGACCTATAATGTTTTGCATCTAAACATGGCCTTCCTCTTAGAATTTGCTATTAACCAAAAAATATGGCATGAAATAGACCTCTTGAATGACATTTTGAAACTTGAACCATTCAAAATCTCCAAAAATTGAGAGAGTTATGAATTATTGAAGTTGGTAAAAAAATCATGAAATGACCTATAATCTTTTCTATCCTTAGGGCATCTTCCATCGATTTTTTAACTTTGCACATAAATGAAGTAATAAAGTTCACATCATCAATATCATTATGGAAAAATAGTGGGCTCAAGGTGATAAAAATTGACCAAATTATGATCATTTGAAGTCACACATGGGAAGTTGGGGGTTCATCTGGAGGACTTGTGATATTTCTTCATCATCAAGTTTCTTCCACATGAAAAATCCTTGAAACATTTGAAGTGATTTGTTAATAACCCTTTAAATAGAAGGATGTTTTTGGAATCACTCAAAAATACCAAAAGATGAGCAAGATATACTTCTTTGAAGTTCAAAACCCTAACTCTTAGATCAAGAAAATGCTTTGAGGAACTTTGACAATTTTAAACAAGCTTCTTGTACCAACACTTTTGCTTTGTAGATAGAAGTTGTTGAGGATGACAATGAGAACTAATAGAAATCAAAACCACTTCCATATCTTGAGAATTGATAGAAATATGCACTTGTGATCAATTGGAACAAGGCCTTGTCCAACCATGACAACTTCTTCAAACAACCCCTTGTACTTTTGAATCAATCTTGATAACTTTGAAATGTGGTGAACCAAAATAAACCTTGTCATTGCCATTTCTTCCAAAACAACTTCAATGGTGAGGTTTGAATTTCTCAATCTTTATTGACTAGGGCATGGAAATAAACTCATGAACCCATGAATCAACTTGCTGAGCCATATTGCCTTTACCTACATTATTAACAACTAAGACAAACCAACATTGCATTTTATTAATTAAAAGGAAAGTCAAAACAAAACATGCATGATCACAAAATAAAAAACAAGTTAAGGTGCTTGGTGATTCCTCAAAGAGCAAAGCTAAAGATAGGGAGGAGAACCAAAAGCCCTAATGCGATCTTGTTGTGATTGAATCAATATGGTAAGATGAAGGGATCTTAGGGGGAAAAATTGGGGTATAACAAGTTTGAATGAGACTGATTAACTTTTAGTCTTCTCACAAAAATGTCAAGGTATTACTAAGTTGATTAAAGTTTGATTAAGAATTTTTTTTTTTTTGAAAATGCATGGACCTAAGTCCAAGTTTATTACGAAAGCGATTTAAGTTTAGAAATAAGAAGAGTTTTCAAAAAGAGGGAGAAGATTTTTGAAATTAAAGAAGATGAGAGTAGATGAAGGGACTATCCTAAAGCATAAGATAAAAGCTAGGGAAAAGAACCATCTAACCAACAAGAAGCAAACACTCGACACAATGAGTCAATGTAGAATTACCATCCTTTGGATTTGAAACCAAACAAGAAAAGATAATAAACCTCTTAAGAAAACCAAGCTTTAATTGCATTAAATCTTCACAAAAATTGGGCAGAGTAACGACTGTATACAGATGAATTCCCAATCACAGACAAAGCATGTGATCACAATATCCTGCACACAAAGTAAACAAACAACCCAATGTCTTGGGGTAAACCCCAAGAACTCCAGACAAAATAACATTTGAGGTCACAAGGTCCCAAGGTAGGTAAAAGTCTCTAATCCTAAGTCCAAGAAGTCTACAATCTCCATAATGCCAAGGATAGTAACCAAGTAGTCCAAGTAACATTAAAGCTTTTTATTGTTCAAGTTGTTTATTAAGTATCTTCAAAAATAAATGAAGAGCTTAAGGGAGCAAAATAAAAAAGACATAAAAGTAAATGCTCAAATGATAAAAGATGAAAATAGCATGAAATGTAAATGCTAAAATAAATGTGCTTAAAGTAAATAGCATGAAGTAAAGGCACAAGATAAAGTAAATTGTTAGAAATTAGAGGTTAGTTGAATGACCATCTTGAAACTTGCATTTGAAACTCATTAGAGGATTTATAAAACCAAATCCTCTCAATAACAAGTTTCATTTTCTTTTTTTAAGTATATCATTCATTTAAAATTCTCAAGGCAATCATAAATGATCAACGATGTTTAAGTGATTCACTTTGACCAAAGCTTATGAAGATTCATTAGAGGATTGATAAGATCAAAGCCTCCTAACATAAAACCTCATGGTTATTAGATCAAAGGATTCAAAGTAACATACTTGGGCTTACAAACATGGGTTTAGGCCACGAATGATCATTTCTCAAATCGGGACAAAATTTAGCACTATGTTAAGCAATCGTAAGTGGACTTATATAGAAGTCGCACCTATTTTGAGGTCGGTTAATAGTATATTATGTGTCATACGTTTGGAGAAATGATATGCATATCATCCTCAAACAACATGTGACACAATAAGAAGAGGATGAGATGAAGAGGGGAGGGAAAATATTTGAAATAAACATTTAATCAAACTATCATTAAAATCATTCATCCATTTTGGTGGAGTTAAACTCAACACCCAAGATCCAATGATGTTAATGAAGTCCATAATCAAAAGTCAAAATAGTCAGAATATGTACAAAAATCAAATAGTATTTAAAATAAAAGAAAAAAAGGTTTTTTTAAATGGTTTTTTAATATGGAAATAAGGGGAAAAATAGCAACTATATTCAAAACACTCAAGAAAAATTAAGTGAGTCCATAGAAAAATCAGAAATGAACTCAAATATTTTTATGAATTTTTTGGTAATTTTTTAAAGTTAGAAACAGTTTTTAAACTAATTTTACTTGCTCAAATAAGTGAAAAAAAAGATCAAAAATAGTAAAAGTCAGAATAAAATTCTAAATTTTTTTCAGAAAGTCAGAAACAATGAAAATGATTTTTATAAAAAAGTTTCAGAATTTTAAAATGTCAGAAAGTATGTTTTAAACAATTAAAATAAAGAAATTAAAGCAAAAATTATTAAAAATATCAAACCTTAAAATGAAAATATGAAAAAATATTCACAAAGTCAGAAATAATTCAAAGTATTTTTGTATATTTTTCTTATAACTTTTGGATAAAAAATAAAGGAGTTATGCATTTTTTGAAATGTAAACAAATTTTAAACAAATTTTATAAAAATAAATAAATCAGAAATAATGTGAGGTGTTGGATCCAATTCACTAAAACACGCTGGCACATCAAGTGGCTCAGAAACAAAGATGTATGGTGATCCCTGGTCAACAAACACACACTGAAGTCACGAAAGTTAGGCCAATTACAATATTTCAATTGCCACGCTTTCATTGGTTGAAGAGGCCACATAGATCATCTTCAACCTCCAGCTACCCTGCAACTAAGGTGAAATCATAATCCTTAAATCTGTAAATTTAGACGCTCATAGTGGTATCATTAGATGCGTCTCTTCAAGACGATCACAACCATATACTCGCGCCAAATTTATATAAAATACAGCTTACTCGATTTGAAAAAGATCAGAGATGTTTTGAAAATTTGAAATCAAAAACAGAAGTATCAAATGCATTGATTCACCAAAGTTAAGTTAATAGCAAGCATCAGTGAACATCATAGACCATTCTAGTAATTTGAGTTAGAAGATTTGATGCCTTAAACTACCTGAAAGAAGTCAGATGAAGTTGCTCTGTAAATGGACTTAGCTAGCACGACTCCGGGCACCTCAAGGTTTGATTCTTCTTCTGTTAGCTTCAGGGAAGTTCAAGGATGAAATATCAATGAAGAAATTGAATTGAGAAGTGGAGAAAATAGGAATTCGAAATCTCAGAAAAGGGTGTTATGCAGGGAGTTTGACAGGGTGATTTTGACTCTTCAAGCTTGAGAAAATGAATGAGGTATGATCTTATATTTATAATGAAACAAGTGGGATGCTCAAGCGTGTGGAATGAGGAATTTTGAGGGAGTTCGTTTGAACCTGATACATGAGGAGTGTGTGTGACCCGTTTAGCATCAAAACTCACTTAATACTTGTGTTTCAAGGCTCTAATCCACTTTGGCAAGTTGGTTAAACATGTTTAGTCCAAAAAAACGTGCTAATTTGATGTTTATAAGCCACAACATGAATTTCAAATTCTGACTTGAAGTGAAACTTCAGTTTCAAGGTACCATTTTTGAATCAATGACATTCACAACTCAAGGATACTTATGGCATGATTCTTGAAGCTTTAGAAAGATGAGATCACAAGATTTACAATGTGAAAAGAATGGGAATTAATGGATGTTTAAGCTAAGATTTGTGATGAGTCAAAGTTGAGAAAAAAGATGGTGACTTTTTGTACTTAGAAAAATTATAAGTTTTTCTTCCAAAATGACCTATAATGTATTGCATCCAAACATGGCCTTCCATTTAAAATTTTCTATTGACGAAAAAATACAGCATGAATTAGATCTCTTGATTGACATTTTGAGACTTGAACCATTCAAAAACTCCAAAAATTGAGAAAGTTATGACTTGGTGAAGTTGGTGAAAATTCATGAGATGACCTATAATCTTTTGCATCCTTAGGGCATCTTCCATCCATTTACAAGATTAGAACATAAAAGAAGAGTTGAAGTTCACATCTTTAAGATAATTTTGGAAAAATAATAGGCTCAAGAAGATAAAAATTGACCAAGTTATTATCTTTTGAAGTCACATAAGGGATTTTGATGGAATATCTAGAGGACTTGTTATCATTCTTCATCATTAGGAATTTTCCACCTCAAATCTCCTTGAAACTTTTGAAGTGATTTATTGATAACCTTTTAAAGAGAATAATGTCTTTGGAATCACTCAAAAATACCAAAAGATGAGCAAGATATAGCCCTTAGAAGTTCAAAACCCTAGCTCCTAGAGCACCAAAATGCTTTAGAAACCCTTTTCAATTTTGACAAACCTTCTTGCACAAATACTTTTGTCATGTAAATATAAGTTGTCTAGGACGATAATGAGGAACCATAGAAACCATAACCACTTCCAAATATTGAGAATTGAGGGAGATATGCACTTGTGATCAAGAAATCCAAAACTTGTCCAATTAGGTCAAACTTTTTCCATCAACCCTAATATCTTTGGACTATCTTTGACAGCTTGAGACATGATGGATCATAATAGACCTTGTCATGGTATTACTTCAAAACATCTTCAGCGGTGAAGCTTGAATATCAATGAAGCTCTGTTGAAGAAGGCATGTAAATAATCTCATGAACCTGTATGTGATGCGGTGGGAGAACTTACTTGAGATTTTGCGTTTTATCGCAAATGTTGCGGTTAGCAAGAGTCGCCATCGACTTCTTTTATCCAAAAGGAAAGGTGAAAAAGCACAGGAAAGACCTTTGAGATGTTTTCTTGAGTTCGAGGGGTAGATTATGAAAAGGAAAGGTGCTAGCACCCTTTTCATCCATGGTTTTCCATGGGCTCCTAGTTACTTGCTTAGATCATTTGCTTTGTTTTGTTTGAAATGGTGTTTGGTGTGGTTTTGAAAGTATTTTGTAAAAGAGGCCATTTGTTTAGGCAACCTTTGTAATGATTCTCGTTCGTAATAATGTATACAAAGATGTTTGTCTTTTGAAAATGTTTTCAATGTTTTGTAAGATGTTTTGAAATGTGTGTGTGTTTGTTTTTGAAAATAGCAAGGATTGTTTGGAATGGAGCAAGTAACTTAGAAGCGATCTACCTATTCAAATGTCTTTCTTGTGCATTTTTCCATTCCTTTGACATTGTTGACTTACCATTGATTTGGTAAGCAACCCTATCTTTGGATGTAAACGGGACGGGCGTGGGTCATCGTATAACCATGATAGCAATGCTGCCTAGTATCTTAGCATTTTTAGGGACCAAGATCATTTTATTTAGGCAACTTTTGAATAGCGTCATCGAGGGGAATATGATCTTATATTTGTTTTGTTTTGCCAAGATACTTCGCGTGCGTAACATGACCATTTTATTTTATGCAACCAAGTGGGAGAAACCCTAAGGGTGCTTGTGTGCAAAGTGTATCATTTTCATGCTTTTGATTTTGTCTTGTATTTAGGGTTTTCTATTTAGCTTTATTTTGTTCTTGTCATGCAAAACCTAATTACTAATCATGGCATTTAAAGCGATAAATTGCGTAATGTAAATATACCAAGCTATTACAACAATTTTTATGGGAGGGGGGAATACAAGTTTGAATGGGGATTTACACAAATATAAAGCTAAATATATTATTACAACCAAATCCAACTTGCGCGAATTAAATATAATACAAATATTCAAAATGCAATGCAATATGTATGTAAAGAAAAGGTTTTTTATGTCTTGTTTTTGTGTAAGAAAAATATTTAATTTAAACCTAAAAATATAAGGAAAAAATGTATTAATTCTTTTTGAAAGGGGTTAAACCCTAGTTTTTATTCAAAAGAAAATAATATTCTATATTATTATTTTGTACATTTTTTGCATAAAAAATAAAAAATAATATTGTGTATGAATGTTAAAAATTAAATATGTGCAAATATTGGTATTTTTAAGTATAAAATGTATAATAAAAGTATTAAGTATTTTTAATTATAATTACAAGTTATTTAAGAAAATAAAATCTATCTTGTCAAAATAAATTAATTTTTTATGTGAGAAATAATAAAAAATAAAATTAAAGTAAGAAAATAAGTAAATCATTTTTTAGGATTTTTTATCATTTAGAAAAAATAAACAAAAGTATTAAATATAAAAATATGAAAAAAATATAAAAATATGAAATAGTTAGCCAGGGGGTGCAATAGCAAGTCAGGGGGGGTGTTTAGCAAAAACAAAAAGGCCAAAGCAACAAAAAGCCCAGAAGACTTCATCCCTGTCCTTCGTTCACCTTCTTCACGCTTTGCCAGTTCAAACCTGTATCTTCCTCATGCTTGCATAAAAATGAAAACTTATAACATGAAAAATTGGCATTTGAGCTCACGATTCCAACCATATAAATTATGTAACCTAACTATCAAAGATCAAAGAGAATTTTGGAATCCCCAAATCGTGACCTCCTTCAGCTGGAATCGTGTATGGAAATGTAGGGACTTTAATGGAGGCTTGATGATTGCTTGAGCTTCCTTGAGCTTCCCTGAATCTATTCCAACCCTTATCTTGCTCTGAGGATGGCTGGAACTCCCTGACCAAGTCCAACTGTAAGCTTCCAATTTGAAAATGGAAGATGGTGAAACAGAGGTTACAGAACCAGGGTGATGGCTTGGATTGACTAGGTATCAAGTGTATAAGATGTTTGAATCAGTTAAACACAAAACGCACGAGCCAAATGAGAGTTGGCTGAGCTTTTGCAGAAACTGTATGCTTAGGCAGATTTTTGGTGTTTTTTAGTTTGATAGAGTTCTAGGTTCAATCCAAGCGTCCAATTCCTTGTATAATGTTTTCATATTAGTATAGAAGTGATCCAAATTCAGCTTCCTACTAGCTGTGCAAGCTTTAGCCCTTTTGTAACTTTTCTTGTACTTGAAGTAAAGTTGACAAGACCAATCTCACATGCTTGTACCAGCTTGCTTTAGGGCTGATATGTGTTTGTACAAATTGCTTGAGAGCTGTGTAGTTTGCTTGTATCAAGGGGACATGTCCAATTCTCCAAGTTGACAAAGTTGCAAAAGTGCCTCTTTATGAAAATGGCAATGAAGCCTTTTTGCCCAAAATGGAATTACAACTTGTGTAAAGTTTCAAAAGCAAGGATAGAGGCTTTATCAACTGAGTATGCATTTAATTAAGGAGTGTATAGCAAGCTTAGGACCTGTAAAGCAAGAAACAATCAGCATAGGTTTGGTTTGCAACTTGATTCTATGTGAAAATGGCTTGAACAAAAAGTGAGAAAATGCCAACTTCCTCTCTTCAATTCTCCCTACTCAAAAATGATCTTGGAGAGTTATTGGACATTTTGTAAATCTTGCAATGTGCTCTATAATCCATATTTGAAATACAATTTTAGATACCTCTTGGAACTAAGTGAAAAGTTGCCATGAAGTTGGGTCCAAAACCTGCCTAAATTAGGGCAAAATTTCACTAAGTTATTTAGTTCATGAGCATGTATTCACAAATTTATAACTTGAGATCCAAACATCTTTTGGGAAAATTTTGTGAAGTAAAGTTGTATATTTCATGTAGGAAAACAACTTTCATGTTGGGAACTTTTCTTGAATCAAAATGCATCATGGTGAAAAAGTGGTGAAAAGTTGAGAAAAAATAAGAAATTTTTTAAATTAAAACCCTAATTTTCAAATTTAGTTTTCTTGGTCAACAAGTTTCACATTTTGACATATCTTGATGAATTATGACCCTTGGCACTTGATTTTGACCAAAAAGTCAAAGTTTGTCTTTTTAGTGCACATTTGACTTTTGATTAGTTGACTGCAAATTTCATCTGTCAATCCAATGAACTTGAGATCTTTTGAAGCATGTAATTAGGTCAAGATGATTCCATTTAACCCTTTAAATCATGTTTGAACTTAATTGGTCATTGTCTAGGTTAAAAATCAGAAATTGCCCTTTCTCAGTCAAAACCCTAATTTTGACCATTTTGCCCTTTTGATGATTTGATCAAATTTCTTGAGGTGTTGTGATCCAAACTTGATCAAATGGTACATATGAATTTAGGATGTTGAAGTGGATCAAAAATTATGAAGTTTGACTATATATTGGCCATGGTTGACTTTTTCCCCAATACAGTTGATTTTTAGGTCAACTGTCCAATTGACTGATCAAAAATGTGGTTCACGGCTTGAAACTTAACATGAGCAATCTTAGGGGTCCAAAATGATCTATGAAAGTCAAATGAAGCATTAATGGTCCAAAAATCCTTGTCCAAACTCAAACCCTAATTTTGGATTATCAGTGCAATATGAGATGTCTTGAGCTGACCAAACCCTAATCTTATCTTGAGTCCAAGAAGTCTTGTGAGAAAAGTCTTGATAAATGAGAGGGCAAATTTTGGGGTACAACAGCTGCCCCTGTTCAATCTTCTTGAATCTGAAGAGTTAGATTGGCGAGCTTTTCCATTCGTGACTCGAAGGTAAAAGATGATTGGACACTAGAGTGCCCATAAATTTGTCCTCGACAAAGTGTAGTTGAGGGAATGGGCTTAAAGATGCCATTTGGAGAGGTGATAGAATCTTGTTGGAGATGGGCTTGTAGATGCCATCCAAGAATGCTTGTTGAATTGTAAGTTGTAAGTCAAAAGAATAAGTATCAGAATGGTGTCCGTATCTGGAATGTATATGAGTTGTATCTGGAGACTGAATCTGTATGAGCGACAGAATAACATCTGTGTCTGGAGCGTATCCGAGCTGTATCTGAACTTGAATCTGAATAAGTGTCAGAATGGAATCCGTGTATGGAGCGTATCTGAACTGTATTTGAAAGGTGAATCTGAGTGAGCGACATAATGGCTTCCGTGTCTGGAGTGTATTTGGACTGCATTTGAAAGATGAATCTGAATAAGTGACAGAATAGCCACCGTGTCTGGAGCGTATCTGGACTGTATCTTGAAGTTGAGGTCTGAATGAGTATCAAAACGGAATCCTTGTCTGGAGCGTATTTGTACTGTATCTGAAAGCTGAATCTGAATGAGTAACATAATGACTTCCGCGTCTAGAGTGTATCTGAAAGCTGAATCTGAATGAGTAAAAGAATGACTTCCGCGTCTGGAGTGTATCTGAACTGTGTCTGAAAGTTGAGGTATGAATGAGTATCAGAATGACTTCCACGTCTGGAGTGTATCTGAACTGTATCATGATTTTATATTGTTAATGGTAGCTCATTAATCTTATCCTGAAAAGGGTAAAATGTTAGCTGAAACACAAAGTTATGTTGCATGAAATGTATGATGCAATATATGTGTTTTATCAATGTTTATGATATATGGATGTAATGTATGCGCATGTAAGCTGATTTTCTGTATTGCGGAGGAAAATAAATCCTTGATTGCTGCTGAGGATATGTGGATTCTTCATGTCTTGAAGTTGGAGTAATTGACAAAAATTCTGTTGCGAGCAACGCCATATACTGCTTGAGTAATCTGCTTGGGGAATCCAGAGAATTTTGATGACTTCTATTGGGGATCTAACAATGGGAATCCTTGTTCTATTGGGTGTTGTACCCCAAAGTTTGCCCTCTCATTTTATCAAGATTTTTCCTCACAAGACCTCTTAGACTCCAGACAGGATTAGGGTTTGCTCAGCTCAAGATCTCATCTTGCACTAATGACCTGAAACTAGGGTTTGAGTTTGCACAGGGATTTTTGGACTTCCAATGCCTCATGTGACTTTCATACTTCATTTTGGACTCCTAAGATTGCTCATACCAAGTTTCAAGCCTTGAATCACATTTTTGCCCAGTCAATTGGACAGTTGACCTAAAAATCAATTGTATTGAGGAAAAAGTCAACCATGGCCAATTTACAGTCAAACCTCATAATTTTTTATCCACATCAACATTATAGACTCATATGAACCATTTGATCAAGTTTGGACCACAACTCCTCAAGAAATTTGATCAGATCATCAAAAGGGCAAAATGGTCAAAATTAGGGTTTTGACTGTAGAAGGGCAATTTCTGATTTTTCACCTAGCCAATGGCAAATTGGGTTCAATAATGGTTTCAAGGACTCAATGGCACCATCTTTACCTAATCATAAGGTTCAAAAGATCTCAAATGCATTGGATTGACAGATGAATTTCCCAGTCAACTGATCAAAAATCAACTGTACACTGAAAAGTCAAACTTTGACTTTTTGGTCAAAATCAAGTGCCAAGGGTCATATTTCACCAATATGTTTAAAAACATGAAACTTGTTCACCAAGAAACTTAAATTTGGAAATTAGGGTTTAAGTTTGAAAAAATTCCATAACTTAGAATTTTTCTAAGTTATGAAAACTTCTTATTTTTCCCCAACTTTTCCCAACTTTTTCACCATGATGCAATTGGATTCAAAGAAAACTTCCAACATGAAAGTTGTAGTCCTCCACAAAATCTACAACTTTTATTCACAAAGTTTTCCCAAAATATGCTTGGATATCAAGTTATGAGTTTGTGAATAAGGGTCCATAAACTTTTTAACTTAGTGAAATTTTGCCCTAGTTTAGGCAGATTTTTGACCTAACTTCATGGCAACTTTTCACCTATTTGTAAGAGGAATCTTAAAATTAATTTCAAAGATGGATTATATAGAATGTTACAAGCTTTCCAAAATGTCCAAGAACTCTCCAAGATCATTTATGGTTAGGGAGAATTGAAGGAATGAAAATGGCATTTTATCACTTTTGTCCAAGGCATTTTTCACAATATTACAACTTGCAAATCAGTTTCAAACATGCTTGTACTTGGTATTACAGGTCCTAATACTTTGTACACTCATTAATTTAATGCAAACACATTGGACAACGGCTTTGTTCTGAGCTATGGAGCTTTGTACATTGAATTAATCCAAAAATGGCATTAAAGTTCACATTGCTACTTTGATAAAGCTTGCTTTTTCCAACTTTGTTTATCTTGAGCCATGGACCTAATCTCTTGCTGAAAACAATATCCACAAATATCAGGCATTTTTTACCAACTCTCATCAGACCTTAAGCTAGCCTGTACAGGCCATTGGCTTTGTCACTTCACCTTTTCTTCAAAAGCAAGCAAACTTGCAAAAGTCAAGCAAGCTTGTGTATCTGATAAAACCAAGACTTTGTATCTTTCCAAACGACCTCAGAATATTGTAACAAGCAAGAAACACGATTTTCCAACTTCTCAAACACTCCAAAACACAAAAAACACCATTTCTGCCCAAAACAGGGCAATCTCTGCAAATCACAAGCCATTTCCATATTGCCTCGTGCGTTTTGCTTGGAATCACTTCAAACACATTCCAGATCTCCTACCTAAACTATCCAGGCCTTTGTCTTGCACCTGTAACCCCTGTTTCAAGCTTCACCATTTCCATTTTCTGAGTTTGCAGGTTGACTTCTACAGGGAGTTTCAAGCAACTTCAAGGCCAACTGAGCATTGGGATAGCTTGAGGGAACTTCAAGCAAGCTCACACAACCTTCAGGCCTCCCTCAAAGTCCCCATATTGCCATAATCAAACTCAACTGAACAAGGTATTTGTCAAGTTTCTATCTCTCTATTTAGGCATCCTCAATCTTAGGTTTGTGAAGCAAAAATGTAGTTCTTAACGTGCTTGAGATGTACATATGCATAGCTTCCATTTATATTAACTGAGCTAGGAGTATTTGATTGTTGAAGTTGCTGAAAAAACTAGGTCAGAAATTAGGGCCAGTAAAATTCTCCTTGATCTTTCAGAGTTAGGTCATGTTTTTTATATCATTAGAATCGTGAGTTAACATGCTACACGTTTCATGTTGCAAGATTTTGTGTTTATGCACGTATGCAAGAGATACAGTTTGAAGCAGGGCGCGCGCGTTTTTTTTGTCTGGCGGACAGGGATGAACTAGTGTTTAGGCCTGGCGCGTTTGGGCTTGGCTTTTCTGACTTTTTGCACCCCCCTTTTACTTTTTGCACCCCCGACCTTTTATTTTATATTTTTTATATTTTCTTGCATAATTTATATTTTGAATCCTCTATCCATATTTGGGAAACATTCATAGGTAAATAGCAATAAATTATGGAAACTGTGCGGGGTATACCGACATGGTCTAAGCAATAGCTATATTAGTGCGACATATTTGTGGGTACCGGTAGCCTTTGAGTCAATAAAAGAGAATACGGGGCCGCCGAGTGATGTCATGAAGCACTAATGAACTTTTAGAACCTTTACTTGACCAACTTGGCCTTTTAGGATGTAGTGAGATGACCGGCTTTGGTGCAGTCCGAAGTTGGTAGATACTCGATACTACACTCATTGAGGGTTGTTTTCTTGGAATATTTCGGTCTCCTGTAAAGTGGCTAAACTGAAACAATGAACACAGAAAATAATCCAGTGATATTGAGCTCCTTAGAACCCGGTTACTATTTACTAGGACAGGTTGAGCCAACTAAACTTCAAGAGGGTACTTACCTATGAAACCCCATGCAAGCCTAAACTAGGAACTTGTGTGATTTGCTTATACATATATACTTGTGCATAACATCATGGACATCATGA
Organism: Vicia faba; assembly: GCA_948472305.1. Taxonomy (NCBI): domain Eukaryota; kingdom Viridiplantae; phylum Streptophyta; class Magnoliopsida; order Fabales; family Fabaceae; genus Vicia; species Vicia faba. Next base: position 1,044,256,255 of record OX451738.1, on the reverse strand, counting down.
AGCATCATATGCATCCACTAACCATTTCAAGGATTTTGGATTTTCATCTTTGTTCCTGTTTTGTAGGTTATGGATTCACTTCGCAGGAAAACTATCCAGGTCAACCTTGTAAGAATTCCTCTACAACTAAAGGAGCTAGCTTCAAGGATTCCTGAGAATTCTCCATTCACCAAGAGGAATGGTCGTCTTCTCATCTTAGTCACTGCCAACACTGAGGAGGATATGCTGAAAGTTCTCTTCCAGTTCTTTGACCCTTTGCATCATTGCTTCACATTTCCTGACTACTAACTTGTGCTTACTTTGGAGGAATTTTCTCAACTCTTGAGGATTCCTATTCTCAATCAACTACCCTTCAACGGTATGGAAAGATATCCAAAGCCAGAAGAGATTGCTCAAGCCTTACACTTGCACTCCTCTGATGTCACAACACATTGGGAAACTAGAAGTGGTGTCAAAGGCTTCTTGTCAAAGTTTTTGTTTGAGAAGGCCCAAAGCTGCTAGAATTCCTTGGACCTACAAGCTTTTGAGGAGATTGTAGCTCTTCTCATCTATGGGATGGTCTTGCTACCTAACCCTGACTAACTTATAGATGTAAGTGTTGTTAAAATTTTCATGGCTCGCAACCCGGTGCCTACATTGCTTGGGGATATCCTCCACTCTTTTCACACTCGAACAATGAGGAAAAGAGGTATTCTCATGTGCTTCACTCCTCTTCTGGCAAGATGGTTTATTTCTCATCTTCCCCAATCAGTTTTGAAGAATGAGCAAGGTCTGAGGTGGTCACAATGGTTGATGACTCTTACCCATTCAGATATTCATTGGTGTTCTCGATCAAAAGAGAATGTCATCATCATTGACCGTTGTGGGGAATTCCCTAATGTCCCTCTACTTGGCATTAGGGGAGGCATCACCTACAACCCTTGCTTGGCTCTGAGACAGTTTGGGTATGCCCGAAGGGATGGCCCACATGATATGCTGATTTAAGGTTTGGTTTTCGACTTCGACAATGACAAACAAGGACTTCGACAAAGTTTTATCCGAGCTTGGAGGATGCCCAACAAGGTAGACAGTAAGACTCTAGGACACAAGAATTCAATCCCCCTTGAGCCTTAACTCAAGTGGGTACGAACCCGTGCCCAAAGTCTTATGATGCCTTACCCCTCAATTATCCCTGTGATTATAGAGCCTGTTATGGAAGGAGAGGTTCCATACACCCTCCTACATCCTGACATGCCAACATCACTTGAAGATTTACAAAGGAGTTGGATACAGATCAAGGGAGAGCGCGACTGTTGCACCCAAAAATTTGCCCTCCCATATTCTTCAAGAGTTGCCAAGATCATGGTTCAAAATATCTCAAGGGTTGCACATTCGAATTTTTTTTATTAATAACCAAGTATTAAAAAAATATTTCGCAAATAACCGGGTTTCGGAAAAAATTACGCAAATAACCATGTTTGAGATGGCTCCATAAAGGAGGAGCCATCTCATTTGGCGTATCCTCCTATTTTTATAAGGGAGGCGCCATCTCATTTGGCGCCTAAGGGCAAAAGGCAAGCCCTAAGCCAAATGAGATGGCGCCTATGTGGAAAAGTAGGTCAAAAAAAAATTTTTTTTTTCCTTTCCTGCGCGTTGCGTATTAGACAGAGATAACCAAAATTGATTTTTTATTTGAAAAAAAATAATTACATTCAACTGTTTTACATTTAAATAACAGTAAAAAAATAGATACAAAAAATACTGAAAAAAAAAAAGATACATCAATGATCCCCAGGAACCCGGTAATGACCCCCAGTTCCGCATCCCCGTCCTCGCCTTTCTCTTGCTGGGTGCCGTCTCGTTTCCTGTTGCGGCAAGGTCGATGGCCCAGCGAAGTCAATGCGATCCGAATCCATAAAATCAGTAAGATCTCCGTATCTCGAAGATCCGCTCTGGTACAGTCGGTTACCCATGCCCTCGAAGTTTGGTCGTGTTGGCGGTGGGTGGGGTTCCATGGTTGGTCGGTAGCATTGGTCGTCTGAGTATGGGGGGTAGAAAGGAAATGGATCTTGGGGTGTTTGGTACTGTGGATGTTGGGTTGTTTGGTGATATGGTGGTTGATGGTAGGTTTGGTCGGGTTGGTCGTAATCTTCTGACATTCCCATATCAGGGCTAAGGCTGGATGTTGAGGGCCCCATATTGGGATATGTGGAAGACTGAAATTGGGTATGGGGTATGTGGGTTTGCTGGTATTGGGGTTGGTATTGTGGTTGGGTTTGAGGCATATCTGGGTATTGGTAGTTTGGCGGTGACTGTGGTTGGTAGTACGGCATTTGGTTGTAGTTGTGTTGTGGTGGGGAATGTGGTTGTGTGTTTGTTGGTCTGTTTCTTCTTGGGGGTGGGTTTGAGGTTGAAGGATTTTGGGTTTGTTGGTGGGGAATCGAGGGTTGTGCCCATTGTGTGCGTGGGTCAACCAAGTACCTCGGATGAGACACGTGCATATCTGGGTTACTAACCGACCTGTACCACGACATATATTGATCGGTGTGTCGCATGTTACCTTGAGTAAGGAAAACAGGGGATTGCAAGATGTAGCGGTGACGCCTTTGCCACATTTTACACCATTCTGGAGCAAAGTCTTTCCAGTTGGTTAGATTCCACTGGGCGTCGACCCTTTTTAGATGCCAGGGGGACAAATCTGTTGGGTCACTTGGTATCTCTTGGATCATTCCGAACTGCATCTTCACACGGTCGCTGTGGTGCATCTCCACAATGTTGAACCGAATGAGTGCAGTCTTTGCAGTCCAAGTTGCTGCATCCTCTGGATTTGGAGAATGGTCCAAACCCAAATATGGTCTCCAGACGAACTGCGATAAAATTTAAATCAGGTAAGCGCAAAAGTAATGTATAAATAAATAAAATGAACAAAAGTTAAAAGCTACGACTTACGTCATCTGGGCCTAGGTGATCCAACAGATTCCGGTAGAGTGCGACATTGAATCTGGGATTCTTGCCGTAATCCATACCCCTCACGCTGTACCTATAGGAAATGAGAAACATGTTATTTTTAGCATATATTTTGGAAAGAGAAGAATAGTTATAAATGCTATAACTTAATGACTTACTTTGTTGCGTAAGGGAAACCAAAAGTGTTGTTGTTGATGGGGTTTAAGGACTCCATCCTCCACCAACCCCAGGCTTGTAGTAAAAATGCGCACCCATAAAATGTACATTTTTCCTTGACTGCGTTTTTGCACAAGGAACTGTACAGGTGGGCTAATACTGCAGAACCCCAACTAAATTTTCTAGTTTTATCAAAATTGGTTAGTAAATGTAAATACATGAAATTTACACTATTTCCCGTACTTTCGGGAAATAAAAAAGTACCAAAAAGTATCATTATATACGTCCGGGCTTTTACTACTCGGTCATTTTCTGAGGAATTTTCATTTAATTCCATACTTGCATAATGCCGTTTCAGGTCAGTGAGTAGTATTCCCTGCCCTCTTGCTCCACCCCCTTCTACCATGTCCCTACCCAACAGTTCTTCACACTGTGAGTTGGGTTGTTGAACCGACCCGTTCACCGCTTTACTGTCAATAGGGAGGCCCAGTAGCATGTAGACATCTTCGAGAGTGATGGTACATTCACCTATTGGTAGGTGAAATGTATGGGTCTCCGGTCTCCACTTCTCCAACATTGCAAGGATGAATTTGGAGTCAATGGTGCAGTTGGAGATCTTTATCACGTGTCCAAAACCTGCATATTCCAGATAAGGGACGATAAAAGGGTCGGGGGCCAGGTATTTGTGCGAACGGATTCTGAATCTTTGTGTATCCTGAGATCATAATTAAACAAGAGTAAGATTAATTAAGATGAACAACACGTTTTTTAAAGTATGAAAAATGTATAACCAAAGAAGAGACTTACAAATGCAGCAATGTTTTCCCTTGTGCCTTTGTGAGTATCTCCCATTGTTAGAAGGGCCATTCTTCAGAACGCTTGAGTGAATGAAAGACTTAGGAAGAAATAAGGAGTATGATAGACTTAAGAAATATTTCGTAGCAGAGAGTGAGAGAGTGAGAGTTGTGTGGGTGTGAGATATGTTTCATAAGGTATGTATTTATAGGCAACTAATTCTGATGTAGTGGTTGCATGCATGCGAGGTGTCACATTTGCATGCTTAGGGAGTTACACATATGCATGCATGCATTTACAAATAATGTAAGGTGTCTTTCTCTGTTGCATGCATAAGCCCATGCATGTAATACGATTGGACAGTTAGGGAGGCACCATCTCACTTGGCGAAATAGTACAAAAATGAATGTTGTCGCCACCCCATTTGGCGAATAAGAGGTGTCACGTTTTACAGCATTGTCTCAGGCTAGGTGGCAGCCTTTGGGATGCCTTTCTCTGTTGCATGCAAGGCTATTGGAGCTGACGGGTGGCAGGCTTAGACAAAACTTTTATGTGTGTATTATAGGGCCGGGCTAGGTGGCAGCATAAGCCCATGCATGTAATACGATTGGACAGTTAGGGAGGCGCCATCTCACTTGGCGAAATAGTACAAAAATGAATGTTGTCGCCACCCCATTTGGCGAATAAGAGGTGTCACGTTTTACAGCATTGTCTCAGGCTAGGTGGCAGCCTTTGGGATGCCTTTCTCTGTTGCATGCATGCCTATTGGAGCTGACGGGTGGCAGGCTTAGACAAAACTTTTATGTGTGTATCATAGGGCCAGGCTAGGTGGCAGCATAAGCCCATGCATGTAATACGATTGGACAGTTAGGGAGGCGCCATCTCACTTGGCTAAATAGTACAAAAATGAATGTTGTCGCCACCCCATTTGGCGAATAAGAGGTGTCACGTTTTACAGCATTGTCTCAGGCTAGGTGGCAGCCTTTGGGATGCCTTTCTCTGTTGCAGGAGGTAGAGCCAGGAGGTAGAGCCTCCGGTGTTACAGGAGGTTGATCCTTTGGAGAATGAGCAAGCCGAGGTGGATGCAGTTGATGATGAAGAAGAAGATAACGAGTTAGAGTTCGATGAAATGGTGAACGACGATTCTGACGATGATGGCATCCCAAGTATTCCTACCGACAAAATCTACACACCACCTACGCACATGACAAACTTCAACATGGGCGGAGATGAACCTTCTACGGACTTGTTTTTCCAACCGTATATGCAATCAGATGAAAATTTAAAAGAGAAGGACAAGTTTCGTAATAGAGAGGAATGCATAAGGGCCATCAAAAAATTTCACATGCTCAACTCGGTTGATTATAAGGTGGATCGTGTAAACCCGGAAAGGTACAAGATCAAGTGTGTCCACCCTGACTGCATGTTCAAGCTGACCGCTTCATACAGACTACGGGGTGACTGCTGGGTCATAGGTTCCATGACAACCCATACTTGTGTAAGTTCCACTCAATCACAAGACCACCGAAAACTCAACCATGATCTAATCTGTCAAGAAATCCTACCCCTGGTGAGCAACGACCCTTCTTTGAAGGTGAAAACAATCATCTCCCACATCACCACAGTTTTTAACTACACTCCGTCTTACCGTAAGGCGTGGTTAGCAAAGACTAAGGCGATTGAAAGGGTGTATGGAAACTGGGAGGAGTCATACCGAGAACTTCCCCGCTACCTCAATGCACTAAAGACATATTCTCCAGGTAGTGTTTATGTTCTGGAAACATTGCCCGCTTACGCCCAAGATGGTAGTGTTCTACATGGCAACGGAATATTCAGTCGCGTCTTTTGGGCATTTCAACCATGCATCGCAGGGTTTGCATCATGTAAACCAATTCTACAAATAGACGGGACTTGGTTGTATGGCAAGTACAAAGGAACTCTTTTGATGGCAGTTGCACAAGATGGCAACAATAACATTTTCCCCGTTGCGTTTGCCCTTGTCGAGGGGGAGACCGGTGGTGCTTGGAGCTTTTTCCTGAAAAATCTTCGTACACACGTGGCTCCTCAACCGGATCTATGTTTGATCTCGGACAGACGTGCCTCTATTGAAAGTGCCTATAATAATCCGGCAAATGGTTGGCATGACCCTCCTTCTACGCATGTCTATTGCATCAGGCATATCGTCCAGAATTTCTCGAGGGAGGTCAAGGACAAAACATTGCTGAAAGCGGTGATGAATGCGGGATACGCACTGACACAGCCCACATTCAAATATTACCGCAACGAGATCCGTTTGTCTAACCCAGAAGCCGGTACGTGGATCGACAACATACCGGTCGAAAAGTGGACTAGGTCATACGACAATGGCCAAAGATGGGGGCATATGACAACAAATCTCATTGAATCAATGAATGGGGTATTCAAGGGCATACGAAACCTCCCCATCACTGCCTTGGTGAAATCCACGTATTTTAGGATGGCTGCGTTATTTGCCAAAAGAGGTGAAATGTGGTATTCGGTCTTGCAATCAGGACAACTGTGGAGTGAAAGCTGTATGAAATACATTAAGGCTGAAAGTGCAAAAGCCAACACTCACATGGTTACACGGTTTGACCGCCATAGCCACAACTTCATTGTGAAAGAGACAATTGACCACAATGAAGGCCTGGCAAGACAGGAATACAGGGTCATTTTACCTTCTCAATGGTGCGATTGTGGCAGGTTTCAAGCTTTTCGTATGCCTTGCTCTCATGTCATTGCCGCTTGTGCGCATACCCATCAAGACGCGCTTCAACTGCTATCAAACGTTTATAAATCTGAGACGTTGCTAACTGTTTACAACAACAACTTTCCTTTGGTGGCAAAACCGGACTATTGGCCTGAATACAGCGGTGATATAGTTTGGCACAATGACCAAATGCGAAGGAACAAGAAGGGTCGTCCCAAAAGCAGGCGCATAACAACAGAAATGGACGATCTTGACAGGTTGGAAAGAAAGTGTGGTTTATGCCGTCAGGTCGGACACAATCGCAAAAACTGTCCGAATCGGGCGTCTGGCTCGACCACATAAATTTTGTAATACAATAAATCTTTTCAATATTTGTGTTGTAAACATTATGGGTTTTCCGTTAATAAAACTGTTCACACAATTTAAGAAATTCAATATAGGAAATTACATTAGGGTTTTCGCGTACAACAATGATTAACGATAATCAATCTAGGAAATTAAATTAGGGTTTTCGCGTACAACAATGATTAACGATAATCAATCTAGGAAATTACAACTGTTAACACAATTTCATCTGACCCATGCATCATCAGCATTACATCACTGTCTGTTTTGACTTCCTCCAACCACACATTAGGTCTTCCTGTCGCATGCGAGGTTGTTGTTCGTTTTCGCTGGATCCTTCGAATTTTTTCCCCCTCGGCGATGTCTCCATCTAGCCACCGCATCAACTCCCGCTTCAGACGCTCCATGGAGTGAATGTGCCAGAATTTCATTTTCATCGCGGGTTTCGTGGCGGAGAATATAACGTAACCATCTCTGCTAAAAATCATAGGCGACGTCATTACGTAAATAAGGGAGTACAAAATAAAAATACAGTGCGAGAAAGTGTGAGAAATTTCAAAGAAACGGACGAATTATTTATAAAACGGCAAAAAACCCTAGTTTTGCCCTAGGCGCCAAGTGAGATGGCGCCTCCTCTCCTTTTTAAGGAGCATGCGCCATCTCACTTGGCTAAAAGCCAATGGAGGCGCCAAGTGAGATGGCGCCTAGGGCAAAACCCTAGGTGCATGCGCCAAATGACTTGGCTCCTCCTTTATGGAGCCATCTCAAACATGGTTATTTGCGTAATTTTTTCCGAAACCCGGTTATTTGCGAAATATTTTTTTAATACTTGGTTATTAATAAAAAAAATTCTGCACATTCCAATTGCCTCCTAACACAGTCAAAATTAGGGTTTTGGTTCTTGCAAAGAAATTGAAGTTTTCAAGGGTCCAAACAAGTCCCACATGCCTATATACATTGTCAAGCATTCATATGTCAAGTTTCAAGACTCACAACATCAAATTGCACAGTCAAAAACCCTAATTGCTCCACAGTCAACTGTAGGGGCAAAATGGTCATTTGACAGTCAAAAGTCAAAAATTTTGGTCAACATCTTATTTTGAAGCCACAAACATCATTTGATCAATTCTTGATCATGATTCTCAAAGCATGGCTCAAAAAGTCTCAAGATGCAAAAGTTTCTATTTTTGGACAGTTGAAAAGTCAACTGCAAATTGACCAAGGCATAACTTCTTCATGGTTTATCAGAAAAATTCCATCCAAAGCTCATTTTGAAGATAATGACATTTCCTATAACTCATCTTCACACTTCAAGTCCAAGAAAGGCTCTCACAAAAAGTTATCAATTTCAACATTATAGGTCATTTTCAAAAGTCAACAAAAAGGCACTTTAAGTCAAAGACCATAACTTGAGATTGGTAAATCAAAATGACATGGGACCAAAGGCATTGGTTAGAGGACTTCAAGACCTTTCCAAAATGTCCAAGAACATGTTCATAGCTTCAAAATTGAGCATGATATGCCTTGGAGAAGTTGGGAAATTTTTGGGAACTTTGAAAAGTCAACTTTGCTTCAAAAGCTTCAAAATTGCTAATGGGCCACAAATTCTTCCATGAATCATTACCAAAAGCATATGCACGACCCATTAAGATCAAAGGGATTTATTTTCTTATTTTTAATTAATTAATTGAATTTTTATTCTTATTTATTCATTTAATTAGTTTTAAATATGAGAAAAATATCAAATCATGTTTTTAAATCTTTTTTGTGCAGCAAATATCTTCCATATATGCAAGAGATTTCGTGCACCATCTCAAGGGGAAAATATCATCCAAATTTGGCAAGAATTGCATGGAAAAAGATTGGAAAAGATATGAACAAAATCAAATATCAAAATCATTAATTCATGGACATTGGGCTTGGTTTTTTAACCTAATTTCGTTCACTTACATATGCAAGACCTAATTGAATCAAGAGACACACGAAAAAGCTGCTGAAAACTCATAACCAATTTGGAAAATTTCATCAAAAAATTGAAAACTGAAATCATAGTTACGAGGCGTTTCAAAGCACAAAAAGCATCCTAATATATTCCTGACATTGCTAGGAATCGATTGCAATCAAAAACGAGTCCCCATACTCCAAGAATTGGTAAAACAGAATCGTCTTCTTCATGAACATGTCCACAATCGTTTTCTAATTTTCATGCATTATTCACATGTTTTATTTGTTGCTTTACACTAATATTGATGTTCTGAAGCTATTGGTAATATTTAATTGTCCTAACAATGCTTGAAACGAGATTTGCCATTAACGTTTTCTAGGGTTTCAGAAGCTCTAAATTGGGGCTTTACACATATGGAAAAATCAGACCACCAAACTTGTATGGGTGAATTCGTGACATGAAGACGAGACAAACCATGACCTCGCGCCCTTTTTATATTACAGCATACTCTAATCGCTATTTTCTGGCCTTTGTTTTTGTGGGGGTTTAAAACCCCCGCTATTTGCTTATGTTGCAGGTATACAAACGAAGAAGAAGCCTGCGTGTCATTACATGATAGGGGGATTCAAATACTGGCGCGTGATTTTTTGTTTACAGCATTAACTAACGTTTTTGTATATTATGTTCTTTGCCTATCCAAATAACAAACGCGTAAAGTTTATACAATTTTGAAAATGACACAAAACAACTATGTGCACAATATTCCCACTGGGTTCCAACTCTGCTATCGCCTTTATGTCTCCAAGTGTCTCATCACTTTGCTGCTCAGTTGAAGATGAAGCTGATTGATCGATGCCGAAGTCTGAGCCAGATAGTTGATGCTGAATTCTGGATACAAAGTGATCCAATGAGACATAGTGTTATGCTTTATCCCTAACTTTTTCCTAGACCGCCCTTTCGGGTTTTCAGTCCACCGGGATACCCATTTTTGCCCAAGCCGCCTTTTCAGGTTTTCGACTTGCCGGGTGTACAGATTTTTTTTTATATTTCATCCCTTATTTTTACCCGAACCCTTTTGGTTCGCCGGGAAGCCCTTATTTTTTCCTAGGTATGTCAACCTAGCGGGTCTTTTATTCATGCGTAGTATCTTTTTACTATGTCTGCATTGGCGGGGTGAGGAAGGTCGTCACCATCCATGGTGGTTAGAATCATGGCTCCTCCTGAGAACACATGTTTAACCACAAATGGCCCTTCGTATGTAGGGGTCCACTTGCCCCGGGGATCACTTTGAGGAAGGATGATGCGCTTGATTACCAGGTCCCCAACTTGATACTCTTGTGGTATGACTTTCTTGTTAAATGCCCTGATCATCCGTTTTTGGTACGTCTGACCATGACAGATAGCGGTGAGTCTCTTTTCGTCAATCAGGTTTAATTGATCAAGTCGAGTCTGGATCCAGTCATCTTCACTCAAGTCTGCATCCTTCATTATCCGGAGAGAGGGTATCTGGACTTCAATTGGCAAGACTGCCTCCATGCCGTTGACCAAGGAAAAAGGAGTTGCCCCGGTTGATGTCCTTGCTGAGGTACGGTACCCATGAAGAGCAAACGGTAACATTTCGTGCCAATCTTTATAGGTCACTGTCATCTTCTGCACAATCTTCTTGATATTCTTATTTGCTACTTCTACAGCCCCGTTCATCTTCGGCCGGTAAGGAGAAGAGTTGTGGTGCTGTATCTTGAATTGCTCGCAGAGCTCAGTGATCATCTTGTTATTGAGATTGGTACCATTGTCTGTAATGATCCTTTCCGGGACGCCGTACCGACAGATCAGGTTATGCCGAATGAAACGTGCAACGACGCCCTTGGTTATCGTGGCGTAGGAAGCTGCCTCAACCCACTTCGTGAAGTAATCGATCGCTACCAAGATGAAGCGATGCCTATTGGATGCCGTCGGTCGGACCTCACCGATCATATCGATGCCCCACATTTCAAAAGGCCAAGGTGCCGTCAGGACATTCAGAGGAACCGGAGGGATGTGCACCTTGTCTGCATAGATCTGGCATTTATGACAAGTTCGAGAATGTTGGTAACAGTCGGCTTCCATTGTGGACCAGAAATATCCTGCCCGAAGGATTTTATTTGCCATGGTGTGTCCACTGAAATGTGTTCCGAATGTACCTTCATGTAGTTCTATCATGATCTTCTCTGCTTCAGCCTTATCCACACAACGTAGTAGAGTTGAATCATGATTTCTTTTGTAGAGAATGTCGTTGCTGAGGAAGAATTTTGCTGCAAACCTTCTCATGAACTTCTTATCATTGACAGATGCACCCTCAGGGTATTCCTGAGTTTCCAAGTATCTCTTCACCTCATGATACCAGGGTTTTTCAGTCACCTTTTCAGCCTCAAGATCGCAGCAGTATGCAGGTTCGTCCAACTTCCAGATGATGATTCGGGGAGCCTCGTTGTCCCATTTGACTTTGAACATTGAAGACATCATATCTAGTGCGTCCCCTAACTGATTCTCCTCTCTTGGGAAGTGCTCAAAAGTTATCTCTTCAAAGTGGGGAAGCAAAGTTAACACATACTCCTTGTAAGGAATAAGATTTGGGTGTTTCGTATCCTACTCGCCTTTGATCTGATTGACCACAAGAGCGGAATCTCCGAAGACACTCAGAAACTTGATCCTTAAGTCGATTGCAGCTTGAAGACCCATGATACATGCCTCATACTCCGCCATGTTGTTGGTGCAGTTGAAACATAGCCGGGCGGTGAGTGGAGTATGAGTGCCTTTGGGGGATATGATCACAGCGCCGATACCATTACCCAAAGCGTTGGAGGCTCCGTCAAAATGCATAGACCATCGGGATCCTTCCTCAGGTCCTTCATCCGGTCCAGGCACTTCACAGTCTGTTACTACCATGATATCTTCGTCCGGAAATTCAAAGTTCAGTGATTGGTAATCGTCCACAGGTTGGTGTGCCAAATGATCTGCCAATACACTTCCTTTGATTGCTTTTTGAGTTGTATACTGGATATCATATTCTGTCAAGATCATCTGCCATCTTGCTATTCTTCCAGACAGAGCGGGCTTTTCGAATATGTACTTGATGGGATCCATCTTTGAAATCAACAGAGTGGTGTGAGTCAGCATATACTGTCTCAGCCGGCGAACAGCCCATACCAGAGCGCAGCAAGTTTTCTCGAGCAGTGAGTAACGAGACTCACAGTCGGTAAACTTTTTGCTCAGGTAATAAATAGCGTGCTCTTTTCGGCCAGACTCGTCATGCTGCCCAGCACACACCCCATTGAGTTGTCAAGTACTGTCATGTATAGTATTAGAGGTCTCCCTTCCACTGGTGGCATAAGAATGGGTGGCTCTTGGAGGTACTTCTTTATCTTTTCAAAAGCGGCCTGACATTCATCGTTCCAACGTACTACTTGATCTTTCTTCAGTAATTTGAAGATTGGCTCACAGGTAGCAGTCAGATGTGAGATGAATCGGGCTATGTAATTCAGTCGTCCCAGAAAGCCTCTGACTTCTTTTTCTGTCTTAGGAGACGACATCTCTTGTATGGCTTTTACCTTGGCAGGGTCCACCTGAATACCTTTATCGCTTACAATGAAACCTAGTAATTTTCCGGACCTCACCCCAAAGGTGCATTTGTTGGGATTCAACCTCAGCTTGTATAACTTCAATCGGTCAAACAGCTTCCGCAGATGGTCAAGGTGTTCCTCCTTAGTTTGGAACCTTGCAATCATGTCATCAACATATACCTCAATCTCATGATGGATCATATCATGAAATAAAGCAACCATGGCGCGTTGGTAGGTTTCCCCAGCATTTTTCAATCCGAATGGCATGACCTTGTAGCAGAAGGTGCCCCACTGAGTCACAAAGGTAGTCTTTTCCATATCTTCCGGAGCCATCTTGATCTGATTATACCCTGAGAAACCATCCATGAAGGAGAACACCTTGTGTTGAGCAGTATTGTCAACAAGAACGTCGATGTGAGGCAGAGGGAAATCATCCTTGGGGCTGGCCCTGTTCAAATCCCTGTAGTCGACACACATTCTGACTTTACCGTCCTTCTTCGGCACCAGTACCACATTGGCCACCCACTGAGGGTAAGAGGTTACTGCTAGAAACCCGGCATCGAATTGCTTCATAACCTCGGCTTTGATCTTTTCGGACATCTCTGGACGCATACGGCGGACCTTTTGCTTTACCGGAGGGCAGTCTTCTTTGGTAGGAAGATGATGGACTACAATGTCGGCATCCAAACCGGGCATGTCTTCGTAGGACCAAGAAAAGATCTCCATGTAATCATGCAGCATCTGGATCAATCGTTGCTTCACGCTGAGCTCTAGATTGGCCCCAATCTTGACTTCTTTTCTATCTGTCTCAGTACCCAGGTTTACTGTTTCCACCGGATCTTCATGCGGCTGAATGGCCCTCTCTTCCTGGAGTAGCAGTCTTGCGAGTTCACCAGGCACTTCGCAATCATCTTCACCTTCGTCTTCGGCCAAATTGATCGGATTCTCGAAGTCATAACTAGTGGTAGCAGAACTGTTACCAGTGAGATCCAGAGTGGATTGAAACCTGTATAAGTGAGTGTGTGTAAATATAGCTGTTTTGCAACATATAACACAGAAAGAAAAAGAGCACAAGATTTGAAATGCAACAAACGTCCAATGTTTTGATTAATGATATATGGAAATGTCATACAAAAAGCCCTCACAAATGGAGCTACGGTGCCCCGGGTAGGACACCGAGCCAATAAAGTTTCAACATATTGTTTGTTACAAATTGAAAATCAAAAGAGTTAATTACTGCGTGATAAATGTGATAGGTGTAAAATCCTTTGCCATCCAGTTGCTTGGTCCGTTGTTGGTGGTTGGATAGATCCAACTGTCAAACTCTGCTTCCTCTACGTCCTCCTCGATAGCATTCACCCTTGGGTTGGTGATAAACACCGGAGCCTTTCTGATCCTCTCTTTGCGCACAGCCCTCTGAGCCTCTACAGTGAAGCCTAACCCAAACTTGTCGGTCTTTTGAGTGAAGTCAGGAAGCTGACCCCAGTTTGCACAATTGCCTTTCTCGATTACATCCCGGGCATCCTTCAGGGAAGCCATCTTCAGAGGAAAGTCTTCTTCAACCACTGTCTCAGCTGACGCCAACGTTGGAGGTACTTCCTCAAAATGCTGAAAAGGGGTTTCAATAAACTCCCCGTCCATCTCGATATAACGGAATGAATTCAAGTGACTTACCATGTATTCCTCCTCACCCTGCACAGTAACAATCCTCCCTTTGACAGGGTACTTGAGCTTTTGGTGTAGAGTGGATGTTACTGCCCCAGCCTTGTGAATCCAGGGTCGACCCAACAAGCAGGAATAAGATGGACGAATATCCATTACATAGAACGTTGAGTCAAAGACTTGGGAACCCACACGAATAGGAATGTCTACCTCACCGTGCACCATCCTCTTAGAACTGTCGAAGGCTCTAACAATGATGTTACTAGGTTTCAATTCCAGGCCCTCACAATCCAAGCGATCCAATGCCTTCTTGGGCAAAACATTCAGGGAAGAACCGGTATCCACCAACACGTGTGCGAGAGTAGTGCCCCTGCATTCTATAGAGACGTACAGGGCATCATTGTGATTTTTTCCTTTGGCGGTAAGGTCAGCATCCGAGAACCCCGAGCCATTGTCAGCTGTCAAATTATCCACACAGTCGGTGAATTGATCTGCAGAGGTCTCTTGTGGCACATGGGCCGTTTTCAGAAATGAAATCAGGGCCTTTGCATGGGCCTCTGAGCATAGCAATAATGATAGCATAGAGATTTTGGAGGGGGTATGCCCCAACTGTTCAACGACATTGAAGTCACTCTTTTTAATGATTTTAAGGATTTCCTCCATCTCTTGTTGGGAGGCCTCAACAGCAGTCTTTTTTGGTGCCTCCGTCCTGGCAGGAAAATCGGTAGCAACTTCTTTGCCCCGAGCATCAGGGGACTCGGCGGCAGTAGTAGACAAAGGAACTTGATTTGGAACATGCACACTTGCGGGTGTGATGATAAGAGGCTTTCGGATAACTGGCGGTGCAATGTCAGGCGAGAAGAGTCTGCCACTGCGAGTAATCTTGGCGGGACCAGTGATGTTACTGATACTGGTACCGGTGTTGAACTCCCGCTTCACTCCAAGCACATACACGTCTGCCCCGTAATGCCATGGGAGAGCCTTGTTAGATTCATAGGGGAGAGGCCACGGAACAGTAATGGTAATGGGTGCAACAGACATAATTTGGACTGGCTTTCTCGGGGGAGCCTTGGTAGGATTGTTGAAAATTGTGACGACAGATACTTCTTCAGCGGAAACAAACGGAACAGCAGTTTTCTTGAACATAATTTCTTTGCGATCCATCAGGCTTTGGATGCCTGATTTCAGCAGCGGACAACCGGTAGGGATAACAGCACACAGGAGGCAACCCTTGCTACAACCCGAAAATAAACCGGCTAGTAGTAGGTTCCTCTTAACAGTCAATAGAGGGGTAGCAACATCATTCACCGAAACAGCATACAAATCTTCCTCAATGGCATTTACTCTATGCTGGGGCATAGGAGCAGTTACAACATTTGGCCTCTCAGGTGCCTCAAACTGAATTTCCTTCGCATCGATAAGGTCTTGCACTTTATTTCTCAGGGCCCAACAATCATCAGTAGTATGCCCGGGGCTATCAGAATGATAAGCACAACAGGCATTTGGGTTATACTTAGGAGATGCAGTATTCACGACCTTTGGAGCCTCTTTGATGGTCACCAAGTTGGTTGATAACAGTTGCGGTAAGATTTGTGACAAGGTCATACTCAGCCGAGTATACTGCCCCTTGGGCCTTTCACCTCTTTGTTGATTGTACTGCTGAGGAGCAGCAGCAGGTTTTGAAATGACCAAAGCATTGACGGCTTGGCGGCTTTCTGGCTTGACTTGTCTTCTAGGACCATAGACTGCACTAGCTTCCTTCTTGAAAGGCCTCTTCTCAGTACTTGCGGAGGCAGCTTTTTGTATCTTTCCTGACCTGATGCTTGCTTCTATCCTTTCACCTGTCAGGATCAAATCCGTAAACCCAGCGGAGGAATTGCCAACCAGATGATTGAAAAATGGACCAGACAAGGTCCCTAGAAACATATCAACCAGCTCACGATCAGTCAATGGAGACTGCACCCTGCCAGGCAAATCTCTCCATTTTTGTGCATATTCTTTGAACCCTTCGCCCGTTCCTAGAGACATACCCTGAAGTTGGGTACGCGTAGGAGCGAGGTCAGAATTGTATTGATATTGTCTATAAAATGCGGTCGCCAAATCTTCCCAATGTCGGATACTGGTTCCATCTAGCTGATAGAACCACTCAAGCTGTGACCCCGAAAGGCTATCATGGAAGAAGTGGATCCAAAGATTTTTATCTGCCGTGTAAGGTTGGATCTTCCTTATGTACGACCTTAGATTCAGCTTTGGACAGGAGGCCCCGTCATATTTGGAAAAGGCAGGCGCCTTAAACTTGTGTGGGATTACTACCCCAGAAGATAAGCCCTAATCTCCGAAATCCAGCCCCAGCACATTCTGAATCTCCATGGCGCTCAAGCGGTCCTCTAATTGCTTGTATCTGTCAGCAGCGGGAGGGTATTGTTCTTCATTGTAATCCATCTCGTTGTCAGAGACTGCAGGACTAGGAGCTCCTCCCCCTTGGGGACTGCCTTTCTCTGCAGAGGAAGTAGTTGGATCACCCTCGTTATGGAGTGTGTTCCCAAACCTGCGTCCAGTATTGAACAACGCAGTCCTCTTCTTCTTCTTCTTTTTTATGAGCAGAGCCTTCAACTCTTGTTGCCCTTTGGCCAGGCTTAGGACCATCTCTTGAAACTGGGCACTTTGGGCTTGAAGGGCCTTGATTGCTTGCTCACTGGATGAGTCTGGATTCATGATGACTGTTCAAAATAAACAGCGAAGAGGATTAAGCAACCTGTAGAAAAAGGGTACTTGTTATGCACATGATGCATGAGATGCTATCTATGCAATGCATTCAAGGGTTTTTAGAAATTCACAATTGTTGCAGACAAAAAGAACGCACGTCATATTAATAAGAAGAAATTTGTTAGTACATAAATGCCCCATGGGCCAAATATTACAAAAACAACTTCTCAAGGTAAAACGACGTTGCGCATCCTCTTTGGCGCAATGTAGGTATTGAGGGCCTCTTGCTCATGGAGTCGGCGGGTGAGCTCTAAAACCTTTTTCTCGCTGGCGTAGAAGCTGGCTTCAAAAGTGTTCCGTTCCTCCTTGAGTTGGATCCAACTCTTCTGCATCTCCTCCCACGATGTAGGCATGTCAGGATGTAGGATGGTATAGGGAACCTCTCCTTCCTTGACGGTCTCTTTAATCACAGGGAGAACATGAGGATAAGGCATCATTAGACTCTGGGCTCCGGCTCGTACCCACTTGAGGTAAGGTTCAAGAGGGATGGAGTTCTTGTGCCCCAGAGTCTTTCTATCAACCTTGTTGGGCCTCCCCCAAGCTCTAATGAATCTTTGGCGAAGTCCTTGCGCATCATTGTCGAAGTCAAAAACTAGGTCAGGAATCAATATGTCGTGAGGGCCATCCCTCCGTGCATATCCAAATTGCCTCAAAGCTAGGCAAGGGTTGTAGGTGATACCTCCTCTGATTCCAAGTAAAGGAACATTAGGAAACTCTCCGCAACGATCGACGATGATGACATTTTCTCTGGACCGAGAACACCAATGTACATCAGAGTGAGTAAGAGTCATCAACCGTTGGGACCAACTTGTGCCTTGGTCATTCTTCAAGACAGATTGTGGAAGGTGCGAAATAAACCACCTTGCAAGGTGAGGAGTACAGCACATGAGAACACCCCTCTTTCTCATTGTTCGTGTGTAAAATGAGTGAAGGATGTCCCCAAGCAATGTTGGTATCGGATTTCTGGATAAGAAGATTTTGACGGTGTTGACATCTACCAATTGGTCAGTATTTGGGAATAGGATCAACCCATAGATAAGGAGTTCCACAATCTCTTCAAAGGCTTGTAGGTCCAATGAATTCTAACATTCTTGTGCCTTCTCAAACAAGAATTTTGCTAAGAAGCCTTTGACGCCGCTTCTAGTTTCCCAGTGCCCCTTGATGTCAGAAGGCTGTAGATGTAATGCTCGAGCAACATCTTCAGGCTTTGGTTCCTTTTCCGTACTGTTGAAAGGTAGTTGATTAAGGATAGGAATTCTCAGGAGTTGAGAAAATTCCTCCAAAGTGGGTACCAACTGGTAATCAGGGAAAGTGAAACAGTGGTGAAGAGGGTCAAAGAACTGGAATAGCACTTTCATCATGTCTTCTTCAATTTTGGTGTTGACTAAGATGAGCAGTCTACCATGTCTTTCACTGAAGGATGAGCTTTCCGGAATTCTTGATGTGAGCTCCTTGAGTTGAGGGGAGATTCTCACAAGGTTAACTTGGATGGTTTTTCTGCGAGGAATTTCCATGACCTACAAAACAAGAACAAAGATGAAGATCTAAACCCTTGAAATGGTTAGTGAATGCATATGATGCTTTATGATGTTTATGATGTATGCACAAACATATGTACAAGCAAATCACACCAAACCCTAGTTTCAGGCTTGCATGGGGTTTCATAGGTAAGTACCCTCTTGAGTGTAGTTGGCTTAAAAACCTGTCCTATAAATAGTAACTGGGTTCTAAGGAGCTCAATATCATTGGATTGTTTTCATTGTTCATTGTTTTGGTTTAGCCACTTAACTAGCGACCAAAATATTCCAAGAAAACAACCCTCAATGAGTGTAGTGTCGAGTATCTACCAACTTCGGACTGCACCAAAGCCGGTCATCTCACTACCCCTAATAAAAGGCCAAGATGGTCAAGTAAGGTTCTAGGTCATTAGTGCTTAGTGACATCACTCAGCGGCCCCGTACTCTCCTTGATTGAACTCAAGGGTTACCGGTACTCATAAATATGTCGCACTAATATAGCTATTGCTTTGACCGTGTCGGTATACCCCGCACAGTTTCCACAACGTATTGCTATCTATGAATGTTTCCCAAAATCCGGGTGTAGGATTGCAAACCCAAACAAGAGAGCCAAAATGTAAAGCAATCAAGACAAACAATTAATCATGCAAGAGGGTGATCTAAGCCCTAAGGTCACTCCACTTTTAAATCATTATCCCCAGCAGAGTCGCCAGTTCTGTGATACGGTGGGAGAACTGACTATGGTTTTGCGTTTTTTTTCGCAAATGTTTCGGTTGAGCAAGAGTCGCCACCGACTTTTTATTTTATCCTAAGGAAAGGTTAAAAAGCACAGCAAAAACCTTTGAGATGTTTTCTTGGGTTCGGGGAGTAGATTATAGAAAGGGAAGGTATTAGCACCCTTTCTATCCATGGTTATCCATGGGCTCTTAGTTACTTGCTTAGATCAACTTGTCTTAATTTTCAATTGTTTGAAATGGTGCTTTGTGTGTGGGTTTGAAAAATGTTTTTTTGAAAAGAGGCCAATGTGGTGGCAACCTTTGTAATGATCCATGTTGGGATGTATACAAAGGTGTACGTCTTTTGAAAAAGGTTTTCATTTGTTTTTTTGAAAGTTTGTTTTAAAAGTGTTGTGAGGTGGGGTTTAAAAATAGGCAAGTGTTTTGTTTTGCAAGTTTGATTCAAGTAACTAAGAGGTTGTCTACTCCTAAATTTCTCAAAGATTATTGCTATGTTTTAACCCTTTTAACAAGTTTGTTCTACCATTGCATTTGGTGGACAATCTTGTGTTAGGATGTGAAAGGGACAGGCGCGGGTCATCGTTTAGACCATAATTGCAATGGTGCCAAGTATCTTTGGGCAATTTTTCTTTAAGGGACTTGATCATTTTTAGGCAACTTTCGAAAGCGTCATCGAGGGACTATGATCATTTGAATTGTTTGTTTTGCCCAAAGAGACCTAACATGCAATATGGCCCAATTTTGAAAGGCAACAAGTGGAGGTAACCCTAGGGGTGTTAGTGTGCAAGTGTGTTTTATTGCATACAAGAGTTTTTTTCTTTGAATTAGGATTTTCTATTTTATTGATTTTATCTTGCCATACACGTCCTAATTACTAGCAATAAGAAGCGGAAATATAAAATCCTACGCTATTACAACAATTAGGGGATGGGGATACACATTTGTACATGGGGGGTTCAACGAGAAAAATAGACAAAAAATAAAATAGCAAAAAAACAAGATATATATATATAGAGAGAGAGAGAGAGAGCCAGCGCGCTGCTGAGAGGTCATCAGAAGTTCTGACTCAGATCCGCTGCCAGATGATCAACCTCTTGGTTAAATTGTATGAGTCAGAACTTCTGACTCTGGCACCTGCAAAACAGAACCCTGTTAGTGGGGAAATCAGAAGTTCTGACCCCCCTGCGCTGCAAGACAGAAGTTTGTTAGTGGAGAAACCAGAAGTTCTGATTCTGCTGGAAAGGCAATAACTCTCAGAGGTTCTGATATCATTGACAACAAAACAGGCTTCAGATGTGCTAACGTCAAAGTCAGCACTTGGCTTTTCCCTGTACTAATCATAACACCTGCAATTTTGTTGTTATTCCACAAAACAGGAAACATATTTGGAACAGATCCAGCAAATGTCAAAATGTTTCAGAGGGCAGAACCAACAAGGTCACAGGCAAGTCCTACACTGGCTCAGAACATTCTGAGGTATGAAAATCCTCAGAATTTAAACAGCAACAACATGATATTTACATTATGTTTATTTGAGTATGCACAGCTGATGATGCTTAGCAGCGTGATGAAGGCCAACAGGTGCTTACCTGGCTGTTGGAAAAGTTTGTGGGTGAAAGCTAGCTTTTGGCTCTGGTGGTGTTCTGGACAGATTCTCTTTTTGGAAAAAGGCAGGTGAAGGTGTATGCGTATGTAGGGTCAGAAGTTTGAAAAGAGGTTTTTTAGTTCATACAGAAAACTGGGTATTGGATAAAGTTTGAAGATGAGAAATTCAAAGTTATGAAACAAACTGGAGATTTTGGCAGAGTTTCAGAACACTATTTTGCTAAGGGTTTCTGTTTCTCTCTTAGCAATTTTTCTGTTTTTTTGAACGCCCTTTTGTAGTGGACAATGACTCTCTATTTATAGGCAAAGTTCTTGTGGGTGCCTTGAACATTAAAGCGCCAACAGAGTTTGAATTGTTCTTTGACAGAAATTCCTGGGAAGTTGTGATAACAGATAGCCTTCAGCCTAGGCTGCAGCAGTAGGCGTGGATTGGAGAGAAGTGACCTCTTAAGTGGGCGGTGGCGTGTAGACCCATGCCAGAATCTGCATAAAGGCGTTTTCCAAGCCACACGTGAAGGGATTACTTGGATGAATGTTCAGGAGTGGTTGGAAGCATTAATGAGCATTAAATGGTGATAAGACCTATCAACATCAATATTCTGGTAATGGAAACCAACGTTGAATCAGCAGTTCTGTTTCAAAAAGAACAGCGTAAACCATGCTCTGGCCTTGGCTTCTGTTGTCTTAGTAAGTTCTGGGGATTCTCCTGATTTTCTGATACGTTCCTTGGATTTGCTTCTGGACCTCCTAGGCTTAGAGATTCTGTATCAGTGTAACACCCACTCTTCTGACCTTTTCATCTTCTTATTTCAGCATGTTCTGAAAGAGCCTTCAGACTTCCCTGCTTCTTTTGCATTCCTTTAGCAAATTCTGACTGAGCTTATGTAACTGCTGAAAGGGTCATGTTCTGTCTGAGGCTTACATACTGAACCACGTTTACAACTTCTGATTGAGCTGATGTAGCTGCTGAAAAGCCAACTTCGGACTACGCTGAGCCAAGCTTGCAACTTCTGACCGTTTTTATCTGGAATTGGTCCAGAAGTTCTGAAGCGCTGATTTTTTCTTAAACACTCTTTTTTTTTAAAAAGAAACACTTCAAGTGTTTAGAATTTAATTTTTTTTTCAAGACAAAAGCGTTGTCTTTAGAGCTTATGTGATCATCTTGCTCTTGTAAATGGTTTGCTTGGGCAAAAAAAAGATAACTCAGGACTTGGATTTGTTTCAGAGGGACCTTGAAAATCCAAGATGATTTCCCGAGGAAGGAGAGGGCAAATTTTGGGGTACAACACCGTACCTCAGCAAGAACGTCAACCGGGGCAACACCTTTTTCCTTGGTCTACGGTATGGAGGCAGTCTTACCGATCGAAGTGTAGATACCCTCTCTCCGGATAATGAAGGATGCAGATTTGAGCGAAGATGACTGGATCCAGACACGACTTGATCAATTAAATCTAATTGACGAAAAGAGACTCACTGCTATTTGTCACGGTCAGATGTACCAAAAACGGATGATCAGGGCATTTAACAAGAAAGTCAGACCACAAGAGTATCAAGTTGGGGACCTGGTAATCAAGCGCATCATCCTTCCTCAAAGTGATCCCAGGGGAAAATGGACCCCCACGTATGAAGGGCCATTTATGGTTAAACATGTGTTCTCAGGAGGAGCCATGATTCTAACCACCATGGATGGCGACGACCTTCCTCACCCCGCCAATGCAGACATAGTAAAAAGATACTACGCATGATAAAAGACCCACTAGGTTGACATACCTAGGCAAAAATTAGGGCTTCCCGGTGAACCAAAAGGGTTCGGGCAAAATGAGGGATGAAATGAAAAAAATCTGTACACCCGGCAAGTCGAAAACCTGAAAAGGCGGCTTGGGCAAAAATGGGTATCCCGGTGGACTGAAAACCCGAAAGGGCGGTCCAGGCAAAAGTTAGGGATTAAAGCGTAATACTATGTCTCATTGGATCACCTTGCATCCAGAATCCGGTATCAACATCAAGTTCAGACGGCATCGATCAATCAGCTTCATCTTCAACCGAGCAGTCAAGTGATGAGACGCTCGAAGATATAAAGGCGATAGCAGAGTTGGAACCCAGTGGGATTATTCTTTTCACGTAGCTGTTTTGTTTTCCCTTTTTTTTCACAAAATTGTATAAACTCTATTTGTTCGGCGGCGTTCTCTTACTAGGACGTCAGCCTCTTGTACATAAACGCCTATTTTCAGGCAAATTCAAAAATCAATACAGATTCACTTTTCAGACAAATTGCCAATTGTTTTTCCTTTTCCTGTTTTGTTTTGCGAAGAACGTCTAAGGTTCAATTTTTGATATATGCATTTGACACTAATTGCTAACTCATAAATATTTGCATACGAAACAAAAGATTAATTACAGGTAACAATAGAAACAGGGGCAATAATGAGTTGTCTAAGCGATCTAATTGCTCTGTCCACTAAGGTACCAAGGTAAGTTCAGCTGAAGAACATAACCAAGGCGCCTTAATTCCCCAGAGAATGAGCCAGCAAGTCAATATACTCTCCCCAAGCAGAGTTGTACTGTCAGCCTTAAGGAAATTGGGTATCCCTAGCAGATCTCAATATTCCTCAGCGGAGTATGCAAACATTCTTAACAAGCATCCCCGGCAGTCTTGATCTAGGATTGTTCCCCGGCGGTATATCAGACATTCAGTGGAGCCAATTCCCCAGTACATCTCAAAAAATTTCCCCAGGAGAGTCCAGTCCAGAAGTTTCCCCAGGAAAGTGGAATCCATCTCCCCAGCAGGAAGCTTATCCCCAGTAGATTCTGGAAGCTAGTCGCCTGCAGAGTACAAATATCTCTCCCCGACCATGTTCAAAGGTTATTTCCCTCCCAGGATATAACTGGGTTATCCTCAGCCAATTGTAACGGAAAGATCGTCCTCGGCGAAGTCTTCCTATCCCCAGAGGAGTTCATCAATTCCTTCAACAGAACTTATCAATGATATCCCTAGCGGAGTTATCATCAACCTCAGCAAAGTATTTCTCTCCCCACAAAGCATTCCCCGCAGAGTAATCTATTCGCCAAGTTTATTCCCCCAACGGAGTCATCTTCTCCTACCGGTATTCTTGCAACAATCAACCCCAGTGGAAACAGAAGCACTATTCTTCAACATCAGCCCAGGAGTTAACTTCCCGGCACCCGTCAAGGATTTATTTTCCTAGACGAAAATACAATTCATAAACACATCATCATACATTATAACATGCATATACGCATCATGAACATACAATCTCACTTATTCTGAGAACATCTCGCATGTCATACATCATGACATCACATACAACTAACGTTTTGTCTTTTCAGGACAAAGGTCAGTACAAAGATGATTACTATCAACTGTCGTGATTCCAGATCCGATTCCTGTATCTTGCCAGGGTGTATCTGTTGACGACTATTCCAAACTCGATTCCTGTATCTTGCCAGGGCACGTCTGAAGAGTTCGAAGATCTGATTCCTGTATCTTGCCAGGGTGTATCTGTTGACGACTATATTCCAGACTCGATTCCTGTATCTTGCCAGGGCACGTCTGAAGAGTTCGAAGATCCGATTCCTGTATCTTGCCAGGGTGTATCTGTTGACGACTATATTCCAGACTCGATTCCTGTATCTTGCCAGGGCACGTCTGAGGAGTTCGAAGATCTGATTCCTGTATCGTGCCAAGGTGTATCTGTTGACGACTAACATTACCAGACCCGATTCCTGTATCCGGCCAGGGCACGTCTGAAGAGTTCGAAGATCCGATTCCTGTATCTTGCCAGGGTGTATCTGTTGACGACTAACATTACCAGACTCGATTCCTGTATCTTGCCAGGGCACGTCTGAAGAGTTCGAAGATCCGATTCCTGTATCTTGCCAGGGTGTATCTGTTGACGTCTATATTCTAGACTTGATTCCTGTATCTTGCCAGGGCACGTCTGAGGAGTTCTAAGATCCGATTCTTGTATCTTGCCAGGGTGTATCTGTTGACGACTATATTCCAGACTCGATTCCTGTATCCTTCCAGGGCACGTCTGAAGAGTTCGAAGATCTGATTCCTGTATCTTGCCAGGGTGTATCTATTGACGACTATATTCCAGACTCGATTCCTGTATCCTGCCAGGGCACGTCTGAAGAGTTCGAAGATCCGATTCCTATATCTTGCCAGGGTGTATCTGTTGACGACTATATTCTCCGGACTCGATTCCCGTATCTTTCCAGGGCACGTCTGAAGAGTTTAAAGATTTGATACCTGTATCCAGCCAGGGCACATCTACGTAAAGAGTTTGATGATCAAATCCTGTAACAAGCCAGGTAATTATTTTCTTTCTCAGGTACGCAAGTTCTCGCTAAGGAATCTCTTACGCAATCGACAACCTCCCGATGGCATCTATAAGCCCATCTCTACATACCAACAGTCTCCAAATGGCGTCTATAAGCCCATTCCCGACAAGGTTCTGTCACACTTCCAGATGACATCTATAAGCCCATCCTCTTATCCATCAGTCTCCAAATGGAATTTGTAAGCCCATTCCATGCATCATACTGCTAACACTCTACTATGTGAGTGCAAATTTCTGGGCACTCTAGTGTTCAATCATCTTCCACCTTCGGATTACGAAAGGCACGCCAGCCAATCTGCATCCTCGGGTCTAAGAAGATTGAACAAGGGCAACTATTGTACCCCAAAATTTTCCCTCCCATATTCTTCAAGAGTTGCCAAGATCATGGTTCAAAATCTCTCAAGGGTTGCACAGTCCAATTGCCTCCTAACACAGTCAAAATTAGGGTTTTGGTTCTTGCAAAGAAATTGAAGTTTTCAAGGGTCCAAACAAGTCCCACATGCCTATATACATTTTCAAGCATTCATATGTCAAGTTTCAAGACTCACAGCATCAAATTGCACAGTCAAAAACCCTAATTGCTCCACAGTCAACTGCAGGGGCAAAATGGTCATTTGACAGTCAAAAGTCAAAAATTTTGGTCAACATCTTATTTTGAAGCCACAAACATCATTTGATCAATTCTTGATCATGATTCTCAAAGCATGGCTCAAAAAGTCTCAAGATGCAAAAGTTTCTATTTTTGGACAGTTGAAAAGTCAACTGCAAATTGACCAAGGCATAACTTCTTCATGTTTTATCAGAAAAATTCCATCCAAAGCTCATTTTGAAGATAATGACATTTCCTATAACTCATCTTCACACTTCAAGTCCAAGAAAGGCTCTCACAAAAAGTTATCAATTTCAACATTATAGGTCATTTTCAAAAGTCAACAAAAAGGCACTTTAAGTCAAAGACCATAACTTGAGATTGGTAAATCAAAATGACATGGGACCAAAGGCATTGGTTAGAGGACTTCAAGACCTTTCCAAAATGTCCAAGAACATGTTCATAGCTTCATAATTGAGCAAGATATGCCTTGGAGAAGTTGGGAAATTTTTGGGAACTTTGAAAAGTCAACTTTGCTTCAAAAGCTTCAAAATTGCTAATGGGCCACAAATTCTTCCATGAATCATTACCCAAAGCATATGCACGACCCATTAAGCTTAAAGGGATTTATTTTCTTATTTTTAATTAATTAATTGAATTTTTATTCTTATTTATTCATTTAATTAGTTTTAAATATGAGAAAAATATCAAATCATGTTTTTAAATCTTTTTTGTGCAGCAAATATCTTCCATATATGCAAGAGATTTCGTGCACCATCTCAAGGGGACAATATCATCCAAATTTGGCAAGAATTGCATGGAAAAAGATTGGAAAAGATATGAACAAAATCAAATATCAAAATCATTAATTCATGGACATTGGGCTTGGTTTTTTAACCTAATTTCGTTCACTTACATATGCAAGACCTAATGGAATCAAGAGACACACGAAAAAGCTGCTGAAAACTCATAACCAATTTGCAAAATTTCATCAAAAAATTGAAAATTGAAATCATAGTTACAAGGCGTTTCAAAGCACAAAAAGCATCCTAATACATTCCTGACATTGCTAGGAATCGATTGCAATCAAAAACGAGTCCCCATACTCCAAGAATTGGTAAAACAGAATCGTCTTCTTCATGAACATGTCCACAATCGTTTTCTAATTTTCATGCATTATTCACATGTTTTATTTGTTGCTTTACACTAATATTGATGTTCTGAAGCTATTGGTAATATTTAATTGTCCTAACAATGCTTGAAACGAGATTTGCCATTAACGTTTTCTAGGGTTTCAGAAGATCTAAATTGGGGCTTTACACATATGGCAAAATCAGACCACCAAACTTGTATGGGTGAATTCGTGACATGAAGACGAGACAAACCATGACCTCGCGCCCTTTTTATATTACAGCATGCTCTAATCGCTATTTTCTGGCCTTTGTTTTTGTGGGGGTTTAAAACCCCCACTATTTGCTTATGTTGCAGGTATACAAACGAAGAAGAAGCCTGCGTGTCATTACATGATAGGGGGATTCAAATACTGGCGCGTGATTTTTTGTTTACAGCATTAACTAACGTTTTGTATATTATGTTCTTTGCCTATCCAAATAACAAACGCGTACAGCAGCTCAGTTGGTAGTGGACATGCGTTGCAAGCCTTGGGACCTGGGTTCGATTCCCAGGTCCCCCACATATTTCATATTTTTCTTCCTAATGTGCTTCCATGCAGCGTTCATCAAAAGGCTCACCATGCACGCTCACACTCAGTCTTGCCACGCGCCCCTGATGATCAATCCAAGGGCCATTGAATGCAGTCCATGGTACACGCTAGTCAACCCACGTGCACTCAACCAGGAAAGGTCAAACAGGCTTCATGTTCTTGGGCCAAACCACTCCAATTCACCTCCAAAAAGGGCCAGACACCCCCCAATGTTTGCATCTTATTTTTTAACTTCCTTTTCTTTTCTTTTTTGTTTTAATTTGTTTTAATTGTTTTATTTAATTCACCAATAATTAATTTTCATAATAAAAAATCAGACGCTAAAATATGTTAATTAATTTACTTATTAAATATTTTTGTAAATAAATGTTAAATAATTAATTTAGTAAATTAGGTTTTAAAACTTTAATCTTTTTCTTAATAAATTAAAATATGTAGAAATTAGGGTTTTTAACTTTTTCATCCTTTTTTTAATAAATAATTTTCTCATCATTATTATTATTATTAATTACTAAATATTTTGTAAATAAACATGTACAATAATTATTTAGTAAATTAGGTTAAACTTTAATATTTTTCATTAATAATTAAAAACAACTTAGAATTAGGGTTTCTCTTGATTTTCGATTTCCTTTACTTTCATAAATACAAAAACCATAAAAAACACTTCTTTTCTTTTATTAAATACTTAATTAACTTTTAATTCAATTTAATTTCAAAAGGGTCCAACGCCCTCGAACGTTCCATTTTTATTCTTTTCGCACGTTATTTTATTTTCTTATGAATATTATGTAACTGCTCAAGCCATGTAATAGTAACTAGGTTTTACTTTCCGCATTTTTATTAAAACGGGTCTTTGTAATTTGGCGATGTATAGACCCGCGCCTTGTAATAGCGTAGGATTTTACTTTTCGCATTTAAATTTCCGCACTTTTAAATTTTAATTGCATGAAAGAATGAATGACGAATTAAAAACAATGCGTAGCTCACCATGCCATGATCAAAAGATAAATGCTAAACTGAAAACAACACACAAATTCACACACCACTCTTAGGGTACGCCTCAATGTTGCCTTACCTTCGAAACGTAGTCGTCGAGTATAGGACGTTTTAGTAAGTCCTTATGTCCATAATCCAGTTGCCTCGAAACGGTTGCCTCGGATTAAAAAGGATCAATGGCATAAAGGTAGCTTCTAAGGTGTCCTACTGTTGCTCTGGTGACTACATTGTCCCTACAAACGAATTGACCCGAACACCTCCAACGGTGGTGCTACCTACCTCTCAATGGTGGGATAGCACTACCTTAAGGACATTTACACAGCTTATTCCTTAGGGTAGGTAGATGACTCGT
Organism: Vicia faba; assembly: GCA_948472305.1. Classification (NCBI taxonomy): domain Eukaryota; kingdom Viridiplantae; phylum Streptophyta; class Magnoliopsida; order Fabales; family Fabaceae; genus Vicia; species Vicia faba. Next base: position 1,044,227,427 of record OX451738.1, on the reverse strand, counting down.
AGATACTTTCTCTCCTCAAAAACAAATCAAAACTCTTTTCACACCGACACTTTTCAAAAAGCTTTCAAAACAATTTTTCAAACACTCTTGAGGACTGATACAAGAGTCATTCTGAAATCTTTAAACGAAACTTTTCTTCAAACTCACGCACATTTTGAAAAGCAAACACTTTGAAAATATAAGAGCAAGTATCTAAGAGCCCATGGATAACCATGGATAGAAAGGGTGCTAACACCTTCCCTTTCTATAAATCTACCTCCCGAACCGAGAAACATTCTCGAAAAAGGAATTTTGCTGTGCTTTTGTCCTTTCCATGTTGGAGAACATAAAAGACGGTGGCGACTCTTGCTTCTGCGACATTTCGCGAACCAGCGTTAAACAGTCAGTTCTAAATCCACCGATCACAGCGACACTTTCGAAGCCCAATTCTACGCCAGCGAGAAGAAGGTTTTGGAACTCACTCGTCAACTTCACAAAGAGCAGACTCTCAACACCTACATTGCGCCAAAAAGGATGTGCAACGTCTTTTTACCTTAGAATTTTGTATTATTTTGCCCATGGGGCATTGATGTACTAACAATTCTATCTTATTAATATGACGTGTGTTTCTTTTTTGTTTAAAACAAATTTGAATTTCTGAATCCTTGAATGCATTACATGAATACATATCATTCATCATATGCGTAAACAGGTCTTCACACCAAGTTTCCTCATCTCTCTGGTGTTTATTTCAGCAAGATGGATATTGAACAAACAGTCAAAGACTTACAAGCTCAGAATTCACAATTTCAATAGCTACTCTTGACCTTGGCTAAGGGGCAAGAGGAGCTCAAAACTCTGCTAGAGAAGGAAAAAGAGAAAAAGAAGAAGAAGAGAGCTGGTGTGGCTACCTTGGGCAGAAGATTTGAAGGTCAAGCCAGAAGGGTCCTGGATTTCCCCTCAACATCTGATGAAGGGGTAAGAAAGGGAAAAGAAACTGCAGTGCCATCTGATTCTGAAGAAGAAGAAGAAGAAGAAGAAGAGGATGAAGACTATTCTGAACAGCAGTACCCTCCGGCCGATGACAAATACAAAAACTTGGAAGAACGTATGGCAGCTATGGAGATACAGAGAGTGCCTGGGTTGGACTTTGAAGAGTTAGGGTTGGTATCTGGAATTGTAATCCCTCCTAAGTTTAAGGTGCCTCTATTTGCTAAGTACGATGGGTTGTTTTGTCCCAAGATGCACCTACGATCTTATGTCAGGAAAATTCAACCACATTCTTCTGACAAAGACCTATGGGTCCACTTTTTCCAGGACAGTTTATCAGGGACGCAGCTGGATTGGTTCTACCAGTTGGAGAGGTCTGATGTGCATAATTGGGAAGACTTGGCAGCCGCCTTCTATAAACAGTATCAATACAATGTGGACTTAGCACCAACCCGTACTCAATTACAGAGTATGGGCATGGTCTCAAATGAAGGTTTCAAAGAGTATGCCCAGAAATGGAGGGACTTGGCGGGACAAGTACAACCACCTCTATCTGAGAGGGAGCTAGTAGACATGTTCTTGGGAACTCTGTTAAGGCCTTTCTTTAATCACCTGATTGGAAGTTCGTATGCGGGGTTCACTGAGTTAATTCTAACTGGTGAGAGAGTTGAAGCCGGCATAAAGAGCGGAAAAATTCAAAAAGATGCATCTTCTTCCGCTGCCATTAAAAAGGCTTTTCCAGCAAAGAAGGAAGTATCAGATGTCTACTCCCAAAGAGGTCAAGGAAGAGTTGAGTGTCGGCCAGCGGTGGGGGCCGTAATGATTCAGAAGTCTGCATCTGATCAGCCCAGAAACAATCAATCAAGAACCAACCAAGCAAGGGTGGAAAGGCCTGTACGGAAATTCACCCAGATAAACATGACTCCTGCTCAGGTTCTACCCCATCTCTTGAAGTTAAACCTTGCCAGTCTGAAAGAGGCCTCGAAGAATCCGAATACAGCTTCTCCTTACTACCATTCGAACACCAAGTGTGTTTATCATTCAGGGAGTCCAGGGCACGACACCAACAATTGTTGGGCCCTGGAGAATAAGATTCAGGATTTGATAGACACTAAAGAAGTTGAATTCGACGCCCCTGAAAAGCCGAATGTAATCTCTGCTCCAATGCCAAGGCATGGCCACAATACCCATGCTGTTGAAGAAGATCTTTTTGTTGCTACTGTTGATGATTTGATAACTCCTCTACCGATAATCAAGTTGAATTTGCTGAAGGCTGGGATTTTCCTAGGTTGTGAAGAAGATTGCTGCCTTTGTTCATCCTTACCAACCGATTGTCCATTGTTAAAGTTAGGCATCCAGCGCCTAATGGATAACCAAGAAATCCTTTTTGAAAAGACTCCTGTTACACTGACTCCTGTCAATGATGTCTCAATAATAACCATATCCGCCAATATTTCCAAGGTCTCTAAAAGACCTGTTAAGATTACATCTGCTCCAAAGACTGCACCTTTGAAGATAACCATGCCCGGGCCCGTCCCATACAAGTCCGACAAATCAATACCGTGGAAATTTGGTGGAGAAATCTACTACCACAGTATTAAACAAATTGAATCAACTGAAGAGAGTTCTGATGAAGAGACTTCCGACATTGGAAACATTGTTGGAACGAGCAAAATCACCCGCAGTGGAAGAATTTTCTCTCCAAAGATTGCCCCTCCAAAGGAAATCTTTGGACCCTCAGCTGCTCCTAAGGTTACCCCTGCACCGGTAAACATATCTGCGAGAACTCCAATTATTGAAGAAGTTGTAACTCATGTGGTTGTCCCATCTGCTGCTGCTGATGATAGAGGGAAAGGGATCCAAGGAGAGCCCGTCAGGACGAGGGCTCAGCCATTGGTCATCCCTGAAACCTCTCAAAAAGAAATGGAAGAGATTTTGAAAATAATCAAGAAAAGCGATTATGATGTTGTGGAACAATTGGGGCAAACCCCCTCAAAAATATCTATGTTGGCCCTGCTGCTTTGTTCAGAAGCTCATGCTAAAGCTTTGATAAGATTCTTGAAGATGGCCCACGTGCCACAGGAAACCTCTGCGGATCAGTTCCAGGAATGCTTAGCTAGCTTGACAACTGACAATGGTCTAGGATTCTCCGATTCCGATTTAACATCTAAAGGGAGAAAACATAATGACGCTTTGCATGTCTCGGTGAAATGCAGAGGGACTATCCTAGCACACGTACTGGTAGACACTGGTTCATCGCTAAATGTCTTGCCGAAGAAAGCCTTGGATAGAATGGATTGTGAAGGCTTAACCCTGAAACCCAGCAATATAATAGTCAGAGCTTTTGATGGTTCTACAAGGATGGTCCACAGGGAGGTGGACATCCCGATTAAAGTGGGAACTGAAACCTTCAACTCCACATTCTATGTGATGGACATCCGTCCTTCCTATTCTTGCTTGTTGGGAAGACCCTGGATTCACAATGCTGGAGCCGTCACTTCCACTCTGCATTAAATGCTCAAGTACCTTGTCTAGGGGAAAATCATAACTATTCATGGCAAAGAGGAATACATGATAAGCCATCTAAATTCTTTCCGCTATGTAGAATTGGATGGTGAATTCATCGAAACCCCTTTTCAGCATTTTGAAGAGTTAGCTCAGGAGATTGCGACAACCAAGACAGTGTCTTGTGTACCCATGATTACCAGACCTCCGCCTCGGATGTCGTCTCTCAAAGATGCAAAAGCTGTGATTGAAGAAGGAGGAAGCATAATCTGGGGGCAGCTTCCAGATTTTCCTTACAAATCAGATAAATTTGGCTTGGGGTTCACTTCCTCTTCTCAAAAGGTTATACGCTGCACCCGTGCTGGAGGGGCACCAGTGAAGATCACCCATCATGGAGTCAATGCTTTGTAGGATAGTGAAGAGGAGAGCAGCCTGGAAGACTGGATTTTCCCTACTGTTGACGGAGGACTGTGCAACTGGGAAGCAAAAAACTTTGTTCCGATTACTTTCATACCGCAATAATTTATCTTTCAACCATTTCTGTTAGTTTGTAATAATTCTCAAACAATTCGTACGCTTTTAACCTTGTGCCTTACCCGAGGCACATAGGTCCATTTGTAAGGGTTTGATTTTTCATCTTCATATGCCACTTTAATGAATCATGGACGTTTTCACATATAAACTTTTGTGTTCATTGTCTTTACTTTTACATTTTATTTGTTTAAAGGTGGCTATCCCTTACACACACCCACACTCACAAATGCAGGTACCCTTCCATTTTGGATTCCATGGGTAACAATTCTATTATGGCCTTCAGTGACTCTGAAGATCTGGTCTACCATGCCGAATACGAAGGTGAGGAAGATTGTGAGGTGCCGGGAGAATTGGCCAGGCTGCTACAACAAGAAGAAAGGGCTATTCTACCTCATGAGGAGCTGTTAGAGAATCAACTTGGGCACTGAGGAAGACAGAAAAGAAGTCAGAGTGGGTGCCAACCTAGGGCCGAGTGTCAAAGAACGCCTAATTCAGCTGTTACATGAATATGTTGAGATCTTCACCTGGTCATACGAACACATGCCGGAACTTGGTACAGACATTGTGGTACACCGTCTACCCACAAGAGAAGACTGTCCACCAGTTAAGCAGAAATTCCGCCGCATGAGGCCCCACATGTCAGAAAAGATCAAAGCAGAAGTTATGAAGCAGTTCAATGCTGGATTTCTTGCTGTTACTTCTATCCACAATGGGTTGCTAACATTGTACCCATGCCTAAGAAGGACGGAAAAGTGATAATGTGCGTGGATTACAGAGACTTAAACAGGGCCAGCCCTAAAGATGATTTTCCACTTCCGCACATTGACATCCTGGTCAATAACACAACTCAGCACAAAGTATTTTCTTTCATGGAAGGATTCTCAGGTTACAACCAGATCAAAATGGCAGCTGAGGACATGGAGAAAACTACATTTGTTACACAGTGGGGTACGTTCTGCTACAAAGTGATGCCATTCGGACTGAAGAATGTCGGGGCAACCTATCAACGCGCCATGGTAGCTTTATTTCATGATATGATACATCATGAGATAGAGGTCTACGTAGATGACATGATAGCTCGATCACAAACTGAAGAAGAACACCTCGATCACTTGCAAAAGCTGTTTGTCAGGTTGAAGGAATACAAGTTAAGACTGAACCCGAACAAGTGCACCTTTGGGGTCTGGTCCGGTAAGCTCTTGGGTTTCATTGTCAGCAACAAAGGCATCGAAGTTGATCTTGCCAAAGTCAAAGCTATACAAGAAATGCCCGCTCCTCGCACTGAGAAGGAGGTCTGAGGTTTCTTGGGACGCCTAAACTACATTGCAAGGTTCATTTCTCACCTAACATCTACTTGTGAACCAATCTTCAAGCTGTTGAAGAAAGATCAGGTAGTTAAATGGAATGATGACTATCAGGTTGCTTTTGATAAAATCAAGGAGTATTTGCTAGAACCTCCTATCTTGATGCCACCCGTCGAAGGAAGACCGCTAATCATGTATCTGACAGTCTTAGAGAATTCAATGGGGTGCGTACTGGGGCAGCATGATGAGTCTGGCCGAAAAGAGCACGCCATTTATTACCTTAGCAAAAAGTTTACCGACTGTGAGACCTGATACTCACTGCTCGAGAAAACTTGTTGCGCTTTGGTATGGGCTGCTCGCCAGCTAAGGCAGTACATGTTGACTCATACCACTTTGCTGATATCTAAGATGGATCCGATTAAGTACATCTTTGAGAAGCCTGCTCTATCTAGAATAATAACTAGATGGCAGATGATCTTGACAGAATACGATATACAGTACAAGACCCAAAAAGCTATAAAAGGGAGTGTGCTAGATGACCATCTGGCTCATCAAGCTGTCGAAGATTGTCAATCCATGAGGTTTGACTTCCCTGACGAGGACATCATGACATTGGACAACATTGAAGATTTCAGACCATATGACGGACCTGAACAAGGATCCTGATGGACCCTGTACTTTGATGGGTCCTCCAATGCACTTGGCAACGGTATCGGCGCGGTGCTTATCTCCCTAGAAGGATGCCATACTCTTTTCACCACCAGACTCTGCTTCAACTGTACGAACAACATGGCAGAGTATGAAGCTTGCATCTTTGGACTCAAGGCCGCCATAGACTTTGGAATCAAATCTTTGATTGTGTTTGGGGACTCAGCTTTGGTCATCAGTCAGATCAAAGGAGAGTGGGATACTAAACATCCAAACCTCATCCCTTACAAAGAACATGTCTTGACATTGTTACCACATTTTGAGCAGATTACCTTCGAGCACTTCCCGCGAGAAGAAAATCAGCTAGCAGATGCTCTAGCTACAATGTCATCCATGTTTGAACTTAATTGGGATAATGAGGCTCCCCAAATCACCATTGAACGGATGGACGAACCTGCACATTGTCACGAGATTAATACCGAAGAAGTAGTGGACCGACCTTGGTTTCATGAAGTCAAAAGGTATCTCGAGGATCAGGAATACCCAGAAGGAGCTTCAGTCAATGACAAAAAGTTCTTGAGGAGATTCTCTGCCAAGTTCTTCCTGAGCAATGGTATCCTGTACAAGCGCAATCATGATTGCATTCTGCTTCGTTGTGTAGACAAGATTGAAGCTGAGCAGATCATGGCTGAACTACACAATGGTACCTTTGGAACTCACTCTAGCGGGCATACAATGGCTAAGAAGATCCTACGGGCAGGCTATTACTGGTCTACCATGGAAGCTGACTGCTATCAACATTCCAAGACTTGTCACAAATGTCAAATCTATGCGGACAAGGTACATATACGTCCAGTTCCTCTCAATGTATTAACAGCTCCTTGGACATTCGCTATGTGGGGAATCAACATGATTGGAGAGATCAAGCCTACAGCATCCAATGGACACCGCTTCATTCTGGTGGCCATTGACTACTTTACCAAGTGGGTCGAAGCAGCTTCCTTCGCATCCGTCACAAAGAAGGTTGTTGCCCGGTTCATCAAGCAGAACCTTATTTACCGGTACGGCATCCCCGAAAGGATCATCACTGACAATGGTACAAACCTTAAAAACACTATGATCACCGCCTTGTGCGAGCAGTTCCAGATTCAACATCATAATTCATCTCCCTATCGGCCAAAGATGAACGGTGTTGTCGAAGCTGCGAACAAAAATATCAAGAAAATCATACAAAAGATGACAGTCACCTACAAGGACTGGCATGAGATGTTATCGTTTGCTCTCCACGGGTACCGTACCACGGCGCGCACATCAACTGGGTTAACACCTTATTCTTTAGTATACGGCATGGAAGCTGTTTTGCCTATCGAGGTTCAGATTCCCTCTTTGAGAATCATGAAAGATACAGGTTTGAGTGAAGACGATTGGATCCAAACCCGACTTAATCAGTTGAACTAAATTGATGAAAAGTGACTTACTGCTGTTTGCCACGGTCAGACGTATCAGAAACGGATGATCAAGGCTTTCAACAAGAAAGTCAGACGCCATACATATCAAGTCGGGGATCTTGTAATCAAGCGGATCATCTTGCCGCAAAGTGATCCCAGGGGCAAATGGACTCCTACCTACGAAGTACCATTTGTGATCAAAAACATCTTTTCTGGTGGGGCAATGATCTTAACCACCATGCACGGCGACGACCTGCGGCACCCTACGAATGCAGACACAGTCAAAAGATACTACGCATAAATGACCCGCTAGGTTGACACACCTAGACAAAAAAAAGGCATCCTGGTGAATCGAAAACTCAAAAGGGCGGTTCAGGCAAAAATTAGGGATAAATAAAAAAAAATCTGTACACCCGGCAAGTTGAAAACCGGAAAGGGCGACTTGGGAAAAAAAGGGTTTCCCGGTGGACTGAAAACCCGAAAGGGCGGTCCAGGAAAAAGTTAGGGAATTAAAGCGTATGACTATGTCTCGTCGGATCACTTTAAGGATAATCTCTTCACAGACAAGCTCCGGGCTTCTGATCAACTCAATCATATTCGGACGAAGCAACAAATGGACAAGATATTCCGAGTTACGAAGGCTATAACAGAATGGGACCCCATGGAATTTTCACACATAGCCATATTTCTTTGTATAAATTTTTCTCATTTTTATGACAACGTTCTCTTACTAGGAGGTCTGTCTCCTTTGTACAAAATACTTACACAAAGTTAATACAAAGATACTTCAAAGTGCAGAAAACTATTTACCTTTTCTTCTTTTTTACACTTGTGTTTTATTTGAAAACGTCCAATGATTTATTAATGAGCATATGCATTTGAATATAATCATTGTTTACAAATAAACGAAATGGGAAAGAATAATTACTGACAGGTTGAAAGTATAGGAAAGCGTCTTTTGGCTATTCCAGGAGAAATCCCCTGCAGTACATCATCCAGATCCCTAGCAGAGCCAAAACCTTGAAATACATATTCCCAGTGGAGTCATAATTTCAAACCTTTAATTCCCATCAGAGTTAAAGCTTTAAACTCCCAATCCCCAGCGGAGCAAAAACTTTGAACTACAGACCCTCAGCGGAGATGAAACCTTCTTCCCCAGTCAAGTTAAATCTCCAACTATCAACCCCCAGCGGGAACCATTCAGTTTTCCCTAAATTCCCCAGCAGGTTGTCTTAAAAGTCTGAGAATCAACCAGATAACAGTTAACTTTTATCCCCAACCTAGGATAACCCCTCAGTAGAGTGGCATACAACCCAAACTCCTGAACTTTTTCCAAACAAGAATAAGCTTTTCCCCTAGAGTCATGAACTTACTCTCCAGCAGTAAGCCTTCTTCCCCACAGAGTTTTCACTCCCCAGCAGATTGAAGATTCTCACTCTCATTTCCCTAGTAAAGTCACCAAAGTTTTCATTACTCCTCAACAGAATGAAGATTCTCATTCTTAGTTCCCCGCAGAAATCATCAGAATTTTCCCTATTCCCCAGCCGAGTAAGGATTCCCATTATTTAACCCCCAGTAGAAGTCTTCAAAGTTCTCTGGATTTCCCAAGCAGATTTCTCAAGCAGTTTGACATTACTCTCACAACAGATTTTGTCAATACTCCAACTTCGAGACATGAAGGATTCTCATATCCCCACAGAGGTTGTCAGGAATTTTCCATCCCCAATAGTCACCAAGGATTTCTCATCCTCAGCAATCAAAGATTTTGAATCTCCAGCAGCGGTCAAGGATTTATTTTCCCCGGCAGCAATCAAGGGTTTTATTATCTCCAGCTATCAAGGATTTATTTTCCTCAGCAATACAGCAAACCAGCTTACATGCACATACATTACACTCATATATCATAAACATTGATAGAACACATTTTATTGCATCATACATTTCATGCAACATAATTTTGTGTTTCAGCTAACATTTTACCCTTTTCAGGATAAGATTAACAGTTGTCTTTAACAAATATTCAAAGATTTCAGATACAGTACGGATACACTCCAGACACAGAAGTCATTATATTACTCATTCAGATCTCTTATTCATGATACAGTAAAGATACACTCCAGACACGGAAGTCATTCTGTTACTCATTCAGATCTCTTATTCAAATATAGTACGGATACACTCCAGACACGGAAGTCATTCTATTACTCATTCAGAATTCAAAGTCAAGATACAGTACAAATACACTCTAGACATGGAAGTCATTCTGTTACTCATTCGGACCTCAACCTCATGATACAGTTCAGATACGCACCAGACACGGATGCTATCCTGTTACTCATTCAGACCTCAACTTCAGATACAGTCCAGATACGCTCCAGACACGGTTGCCATTCTGTCACTCATTCTGATTTCCCCAGCTCAGATACACTCCAAACATGGAAGTCATTATGTCACCTATTCAAGATACAGTCCAGATACGCTCCAGACACGGAAGCCATTCTGTCACTTATTCAGATTTAAACCTCCAGATACAACTCAGATACGTTCCAGATACGGATACCATTCTGATGTTCATTCTCCTGACACTCAACAAACATTCTTGGATGGCATCTTTAAGCCCATATCCAACAAGATTCTATCACCTCTCCAAGTGGCATCTTTAAGCCCATTTCCTCAACTACATTTTGACGAGTGCAAATTTATGGGCACTCTAGTGTCCAATCATCTTTTACCTTCGAGTCACGAACGGTAAAACTCGCCAATCTAACTCTTCAGGTCCAAGAAGATTGAACAGGGGCAGCTGTTGTACCCCAAAATTTGTCCTCTCATTTTATCAATATTTTTCCTCACAAGACCTCTTGGACTCCAGACAGGATTAAGGTTTGCTCAACTCAAGACCTTATCTTGCACTGATGACCTGAAATTAGGGTTTGAGTTTGCACAGGGATTTTTGGACTTCCAATGCCTCATGTGACTTTCATACTTCATTTTGGACTCCTAAGATTTCTCATACCAAGTTTCAAGCCTTGAATCACATTTTTGCCCAGTCAATTAGACAGTTGACCTAAAAATCAATTATATTGAGGAAAAAGTCAAACATGGTCAATTTACAATCAAACCTCATAATTTTTTATCCACATCAATATTATAGACTCATATGAACCATTTGATCAAGTTTGGACCACAACTCCTCAAGAAATTTGATCAGATCATCAAAAGGGAAAAATGGTCAAAATTAGGGTTTTGACTATAGAAGGGCAATTTCTGATTTTTCACCTAGCCAATGGCAAATTGGGTTCAAGCATGGTTTCAAGGACTTAATGGAACCATCTTGACCTAATCACAAGGTTCAAAAGATCTCAAATGCATTGGATTGACAGATGAATTTCTCAGTCAACTGATCAAAAATCAACTGTACACTGAAAAGTCAAACTTTGACTTTTTGGTCAAAATCAAGTTCCAAGGGTCATATTTCATCAAGATGTGTAAACACATGAAACTTGTTCACCAAGAAACTTAAATTTGGAAATTAGGGTTTAAGTTTGAAAAAATTTCATAACTTAGAATTTTTCTAAGTTATGAAAATTTCTTATTTTTTCCCAACTTTTCCCAACTTTTTCACCATGATGCAATTGGATTCAAAGAAAAATTCCAACATGAAAGTTGTATTCCTCCACAAATTATACAACTTTGATTCACAAAGTTTTCCCAAAAGATGCTTGGATCTCAAGTTATGATTTTGTGAATAAGGGTCCATAAACTTTTTAACTTAGTGAAATTTTCCCTAGTTTAGGCTGATTTTTGACCTAACTTCATGGCAACTTTTCACCTAGTTCCAAGAGGAATATCAAAATTCATTTCAAAGATGGATTGTATAGCATGTTACAAGCTTTCCAAAATGTCTAAGAACTCTCCAAGATCATTTATGGTTAGGTAGAATCGAAGGAATGAAAATGGCATTTTATCACTTTTGTCCAAGGCATTTTTCACAATGTTACAACTTGCAAATCAGTTTCAAACATGCTTGTACTTGGTATCACAGGTCCTAATCCTTTCTACACTCATTAATTTAATGCAAATACATTGGACAATGGCTTTCTTCTAAGTTATGGAGCTTTGTACATTGAATTAATCCAAAAATGGCATAAAGTTCACATTGCTACTTTGATAAAGCTTGCTTTTTCCAACTTTGTTTATCTTGAGCCATGGACCTAATCTCTTGCTGCAAACAATATCCACAAATATCAGGAAATTTGTACCAACTCTCATCAGACCTTAAGCTAGCCTGTACAGGCCTTTGGCTTTGTCACTTCACCTTTTCTTCAAAAGCAAGCAAACTTGAAAAAGTCAAGCAAGCTTGTGTATCTGATAAAACCAAGACTTTGTATCTCTCCAAACGATCTCAAAATATTGTAACAATCAAGATACATGATTTGCCAACCTCTCAAACACTCCAAAACACAAAAAAACACCATTTCTGCCCAAAACAGGGCAATCTCTGCAAATCACAAGCCATTTCCATATTGCCTCGTGCGTTTTGCTTGGAATCACTTCAAACACATTCCATATCTCCTACCTAAACTATCCAGGCCTTTGTCTTGCACCTGTAACCCCTGTTTCAACCTTCACCATTTCCATTTTCTGAGTTTGTAGGTTGACTTCTACAGGGAGTTTCAAGCAACTTCAAGGCCAACTGAGCATTGGGATAGCTTGAGGGAACTTCAAGCAAGCTGACACAACCTTCAGGCCTCCCTCAAAGTCCCCACATTTCCATATTCAAACTCAACTGAACAAGGTATTTGTCAAGTTTCTATCTCTCTATTTAGGCATCCTCAAGCTTAGGTTTGTGAAGCAAAACTGTAGTCCTTAACGTGCATGAGTTGTACATATGCATAGCTTCCATTTATATTAACTGAGCTAGGAGTATTTGATTGTTGAAGTTGATGAAAAAAGTAGTTCAGAAATTAGGGTCAGTAAAATTCTCCTTGATCTTTCAGAGTTAGGTCATGTTTTTTATATCATTAGAATCGTGAGTTAACATGCTATAAGTTTCATGTTGCAAGATTTTATTTTTATGCACGTATGCAAGAGATACAGTTTGAAGCAGGGCGCGCGCGTTTTTTTTCTCTGCAGGACAGGGATAAAGTGGTGTATGGGTCTGGCGCGTTTGGGCTTGGCTTTTCTGACTTTTTGCACCCCCCCCCCCCATTTTACTTTTTGCACCCCCCCGACCTTTTATTTTATATTTTTTGTATTTTCTTGCATAATTTATATTTTCTGACTTTATTTTTTTTCCTGAACTTTTAAAATCACAAAAAATATTTTCTTAAATTTTTACATTTTATTGTATTATTTTTATTATTTTTATGGCATAAAAATAGTTTATTAGGTTAAATAGAATTTATTTTCTTAAAATAAACTTGTAAATAATATTAAAATACTTACATTTTTATTTTTATTATTTATACACTTAAAATAATATTTTCATACAATATTCAATTTTTTAACATTTTGTATATATTATTATTATTTTTTCTTGAACAAAAAAATGAATAAAAGGAATAATATTAGAATATATTTTCTATTAAACAAAAATTAGGGTTTTCACCCTTTCAAAAATAATCATTTTATTTTCTTATTTTTAAGACATAAATAAATTTATTTTTGCATACATAAAATTAATACCAAAAAACATTTTTGCATACATATATTTTATTGCATATTTAAATATTTGCTTATTTATTTATTTATTTGTACAATAAATTCAATTTGGTTGTAATAGTTTCAGGGTTTTATTTTGAGCAATATCCCCCTATTCAAAACTTGTATCCCCATTCCCATAATATTGTTGTAATAGTTAGATTTACTTTACGCAATTTACCGTATTATATGCATGCTTAGTAAAAATTAGGGTTTGTATGATAAGACAAAATCAAAACAAATAGCATGGCCTAAATACAAGAAAAAATGCATGAAAAATGACAACAACTTGCACACAAGCACCCCTAGGGTTTCATCCACTTTGTTGCCTTAAAACATGGTCATGGTATGCATGCTAGGTATCTTGGCAAAACAAAAATCAATCAAAACAAAAAGATCATAGTCCCTCGATGACGCTATCAAAATGTTGCCTAAACACAAATGATCTTAGTCCCTAAAACTTGCTAAGATACTTGACACCATTACTATCATGGTCATATGATGACCCACGCCCGTCCCATTTAACATCCAAAGATAGGGTTATCTACCAAAACAATGGTAGAATAACAATGTCAAAGGAATAAAAATGTGTAGGAAAGACTTTTGAGTAGGGTAGATAACTCCTACTTACTTGATCTCTTTCAAACAATCCTTGCTATTTCCAAACAAACACACACACAATTTCAAAACAATTTCCAAACAATTTTCAAACATTGAAACATTTCTCAAAAGACAAACATCTTTGTATACATTCTTACAAACAAGAATCATTACAAAGATTGCCTAAACAAAGGCCTCTTTTAAAAATACTTTCAAAACCACACAAAGCACCATTTCAAACAATTGAAAAAGCAAAGCAAGTGATCTAAAACAAGTAACTAAGAGCCCATGGAAAACCATGGATGAAAAGGGTGCTAGCACCTTCCCTTTTCATAATCTACTCCCCGAACCCAAAAACAATCTCAACAGTCTTTCCTGTGCTTTTTTACCTTTCCTTTTGGATAAAATAAAAGTCGGTGGCGACTCTTGCTAAACTGCAACATTTGCAAACACAAACGCAAAACCTCAAGTCAGTTCTCCCACCGCATCACATTGGGGAACAAAGAGAACTCTGTGGGGAAAAAGCTTATTCTTGTTTGGGAAAAAGTTCAGGAGTTTCGGTCATCTTCCACTCTGCCGGGGAATTATCCTAGGTTGGGGAGTAATAGAAGTTAACTGTTATCCGGTTGATTTTCAGGCTTCAAGACAACTTGTTGAGGAACTTGGAGAAACTGGATGGTTTCTACTGGGGATTAATAGTTTAAAGTTTCAGCTCCGTTGAGGATCTTAATGGCGTACTGTAGGGATTGCTCATGGAATAGCCTAAAGACGTTTGCCTATTCTTTCAACCTGTCAGTAATTGTTCTTTTCCATTTTGTTTATTTGTAAACAGTAATTATGTTCAAATGCATATGCTCATTAATGAATCATTGGACGTTTTTGCAAATAAAACATAAGTGTAAAGAAAAAGGCAAATAGTTTTCTATACTTTGAAAGAGATATCTTTGTATTTACTTTGAATAAGTGTTTTGTACAGAGGAGACAGACATCCTAGTAAGAGGATGGTGCCATAAAAAATAAGAAAAACTTATACAAAGAAAGATAGCTATATGTGATAATCCCATGGGGTTCCCATTCTGCTATAGCCTTCGTATCTCTGAATATCTTGTCCATTTGTTGCTTCGTCCGAAGATGATTGAATTGATCAGAAGCTCTGAGTTTGTGAGTGAAGAGATTTTCCTTAAAGTGATTCGACGAGACATAGTCATACGCTTTAATTCCCTAACTTTTGCCTGGATCGCCCTTTCGGGTTTTCAGTCCATCGGGAAACCCTTTTTTTCCCAAGTCGCCCTTTTCGGGTTTTCAACTTGTCGGGTGTACAAATTTTTTTATTTTATCCCTAATTTTTGCCCGAACCTTTTGGTTCGCCGGGATGCCCTTGTTTTGCCTAGGTGTGTCAACCTAGCGGGTCTCTTATGCGTAGTATCTTTTGACTGTGTGTGTTCGCAGGGTGTGGCAGGTCATCACCGTCCATGGTGGTTAAGATCATTGCCCCACTGGAAAAGATGTTCTTGGTTACAAATGGTCCTTCATAGGTAGGAGTCCACTTTCCCCTGGGATCACTTTGTGGCAAGATGATGTGCTTGATCACTAGATCTCCAACTTGATATACCTGGCGTCTGAGTTTCTTGTTGAAAGCCTTGATCATCTGTTTTTGATACATCTGACCATGGCAAACAGCAGTAAGTCTTTTTTCGTCAATTAAGTTCATTTGATCAAGCCGGTTCTGGATCCAATCGTCCTCACTCAAACCTGCATCTTTCATGATTCTCAAAGAGGGGATTTGAACCTCGATAGGCAAGACAACCTCCATGCCATAAACCAAAGAATAGGGTGTTGCCCAGTTGACGTGCGAGCCGTGGTACGGTACACGTGGAGAGCAAACCGTAGCATTTCATGCCAGTCCTTGTAGGTGACTGTTATTTTTTGTATGATCTTTTTAATGTTTTTATTAGCAGCTTCGACGGCACCATTCATCTTTGGCGGATAGGGGGATGAATTGTGATGTTGAATCTTGAACTGCTCACACAGGGCGGTGATCATAGTATTGTTAAGGTTTGGACCGTTATCAGTGATGATCCTTTCTGGGATACCGTACCAACAAATAAGATTCTTCTTGATGAAGCAGGCAACAACATTCTTAGTAACGGATGCGAAGGAAGCTGCTTTGACCCACTTTGTGAAATAGTCAATGGCCACTAGAATGAAGTGGTGTCCATTGGAGGTTGTCGGCTCGATCTCCCCAATCATATCGATTCTCCATATAGAGAAGGGCCAAGAAGCTATTAAGACATTTAGAGGAACCGGAGGCACGTGCACCTTGTCTGCATAGATTTGACACTTATGACATGTTCGGGAATGTTGATAGCAGTCTGCTTCCATGGTAGACCAATAATAGCCTGCCCATAGGATTTTCTTCGCCATCGTATGCCCACTAGAGTGAGTGCCAAAGGTACCTTTATGCAATTCATCCATAATCTTTTCAGCATAAATCTTATCCACACAACGGAGCAGAATAGAATCATGATTACATTTGTACAGGATGCCATTACTTAGGAAGAACTTAGCGGAGAATCTCCTTAAGGACTTTTTATCATTGATTGAAGCTCCTTCTGGATATTCTTGAGCCTCGAGATACCTTTTGACTTCATGAAACCAAGGCTGGTCCACTACTTCTTCAGTATTAATCTCGTGACAGTGTGTTGGTTCGTCCATTCGTTCAATGGTGATCTGGGAGCCTCGTTATACCAATTAATTTTAAACATGGACGACATTGTGGCTAGAGCATCTGCTAGCTGATTTTCTTCTCGCGGGAAGTGCTCGAAGGTAATCTGCTCGAAATGTGGTAGCAATGTCAAAACATGTTCTTTGTAAGGGATAAGGTTGGGATGTTTAGTGTCCCATTCTCCTTTGATCTGACTGATGACCAAAGCTGAATCTCCAAACACAACCAAAGATTTGATTCCCAAGTCTATGGCAGCCTTGAGACCAAAGATGCATGCCTCGTATTCCGCCATGTTGTTCGTACAGTTGAAGCAAAGCATGGCAGTAAAGGGAGTATGACACCCTTTCGGAGATATGAGTACAGTGCCGATACCATTACCAAGTGCATTGGATGCCCCATGAAAGAACATGGTCCATCGGGATCCTTGTCCAGGTCCGTCATATGGTCTGATTTCTTCACAGTTATCTAATGTCATGATGTCTTCGTCTGGGAATTCAAACTTCATGGATTTAAAATCTTCTACAGCTTAATGGGCCAGATGATCAGCTAGCACACTTCCTTTTATATCTTTTTGGGTCGTGTACTGTATGTCATATTCTGTTAGGATCATCTGCCATCTAGCTATCCTCCCAGACATAGCAGGCTTCTCAAAGATGTACTTTATTGGATCCATCTTAGATATCAGCAAAGTGGTATGAGTCAACATATACTGTCTTAGCCGGCGAGCAGCCCATACCAGAGCGCAGCAAGTTTTCTCGAGCAGTGAATATTTGGTTTCACAGTCGGTAAACTTTTTGCTCATGTAGTAAATAGCGTGCTCTTTTTGGCCAGACTCGTCATGCTGCCCCAATACACACCCCATTGAGTTCTCTAAAATGGTCAGATACATGATCAGTGGTCTTCCCTCGACTAGTGGCATCAAGACAGGAGGCTCTTGTAAATACTCTTTGATTTTGTCAAAAGTAATCTGACATTCATCATTCCATCTGACTACTTGATCTTTCTTCAACAGCTTGAAGATTGGTTCACAAGTAGATGTTAGGTGAGAAATGAATTTGGCAATATAGTTCAGGCGTCCCAAGAATCCTCTGACTTCCTTCTCAGTGCGAGGAGCAAGCATTTCTTGTATTGCTTTAACCTTGGCAGGATCAACCTCGATGCCTTTGTTGCTGACAATGAAACCTAAGAGTTTACCGGACCGGACTCTGAATGTGCACTTGTTTGGATTCAATCTTAACTTGTACTCCTTCAATCTCACAAACAACTTTTGCAAGTGATCAAGGTGTTCTTCTTCAGTTTGTGATCGGGCTATCATATCATCTACGTAGACCTCTATCTCATGATGTATCATATCATGAAACAAAGCTACCATGGCGCGTTGATAGGTTGCCCCAGCATTCTTCAGTCCGAATGGCATCACTTTGTAGCAGAACATACCCCACTGTGTGACAAATGTAGTTTTCTCCATGTCCTCATGTGCCATTTTGATTTGGTTATAGCCTGAGAATCCGTCCATGAAAGAAAATACTTTGTGTTGGGCTGTATTGTCAACCAGGATGTCGATGTGTGGAAGTGGAAAATCATCTTTAGGGTTGGCCCTGTTTAAATCTCTATAATCCACACACATCCGTACTTTACCGTCCTTTTTAGGCATGGGAACAATGTTGGCAACCCATTGAGGATAGGAAGTAACATCCAGAAATCCAGCATTGAACTGTTTCATGACTTTGGCTTCCTACCAGGATATAACTGGGTTATCCTCATCCAAAAGCCACGGAAAGATCGTCCTCGACGAAGTCTTCCTATCCCCAGCGGAGTCTATTAACACTTCCAACATATTAATGGTATCCCCAACGAAGTTACCATTAACATCCCAGCAAAATACCTCTCTCCCCACAGAGTTTTGTTCCCCAGCAAGATCGCTAGAATAATTTTCCCCCCGCAGAGTAATCCATTCGCCAAGTTTATTCCCCAACGGAGTTATCTTCTCCTACCGGTATTCTTGCAACCATCACTCCCCAGTGGAAACAGAAGCTCTACATCAGCCCAGGATTTAACTTCCTGGCACCCGTCAAGGATTTATTTTCCTAAGACGAAAACATACATTCAAAAACATCACATACATCATGATACACGCATAAACGCATCATATCTTACAATCCCATTTATGTTGAGAACATCATTGCTTGATCCATATCATGCATTGCATATGACTGACCTTTACCTTTCAGGAAAGATCCAGTTAAGTTCTCAGCTATGTTCAAGACTCTAGCCTGGTTCAGTTAAATCGACCCTAAGATTTTCCTGATTCTTATCCAGTCAAAGACCTTCTCTGGTTCAGTCAGATCGACCCTAAGATCTCCCTGATTCTTATCCAGTTGAAGATATTCCAACACCTTGACCGGTTCAGTTAAATCGACCCTAAGATTTTCCTGATTCTTATCCAGTCAAAGGCGTTCTCTGGTTCAGTCAGATCGACCCTAAAATCTCCCTGATTCTTATCCAGTTGAAGATTCCAAGACCTTGTCCGGTTCAGTTAAATCGAGCCTAAGATTTTCCTGATTCTTATCCAGTCAAAGGCCTTCTCTGGTTCAGTCAGATCGACCCAAAGATCTCCCTGATTCTTATCCAGTCGAAGATTCCAAGACCTTGTCCGGTTCAGTTAAATCGACCCTAAGATTTTCCTGATTCTTATCCAGTCAAAGGCCTTCTCTAGTTCAGTCAGATCGACCCTAAGATCTCACTGATTCTTATCCAGTCGAAGATTCCAAGACCTAGCCTGGTTCAGTTAAATCGACCCTAAGATTTTCCTGATTCTTATCCAGTCAAAGGCCTTCTCTGGTTCAGTCAGATCGACACTAAGATCTCCCTGATTCTTATCCAGTTGAAGATATTCCAAGACCTTGCCTGGTTCAGTTAAATCGACCCTAAGATTTTCCTGATTCTTATCCAGTCAAAGGCCTTCTCTGGTTCAGTCAGATCGACCCTAAGATCTCCCTGATTCTTATCCAGTTGAAGATATTCCAAGACCTTGTCCGGTTCAGTTAAATCGACCCTAAGATTTTCCTGATTCTTCTCCAGTCAAAGGCCTTCTCCGGTTCAGTCAGATCGACCCTAAGATCTCCCTGATTCTTATCCCAGTAGAAGACATCCAAGATTCTCTCAGCGTTCCTGTTGAGGTAGTCATCGTCCAAGGTTCTCTCAACGTTCCTGTTGAGGTAGTAATCGCTCCAGGTTCTCTCATCGTTACTGTTGAGGTAGTAATCGCCCCAGGTTCTCTCATCGTTACTGTTGAGGTAGTAATCGCCCCAGATTCTCTCATCGTTACTGTTGAAGTAGTAATCTCCCCAAGATTCTCTCAGCATTCCTGTTGAGGTAGTAATCGTCCAAGGTTCTCTCACCGTCCCGTTGAGGTAGTAACCATCCTTGATTCATTCATCACCTTTTGAAGCTCCAGACCCGATTTCTGTATCTCGCCAGGGCACGTCTGAAGAGTTCAAAAATCTGATTCCTGTAACCAACCAGGATGCGTCTATACAAAGAGTCTGAAGACCAGCTCCTGTAACAGGCCAGGTAATCATTTTCTTTTTTCAGGTACGCAAGTTCTCGCTAAGGAATCTCTTACGCGATCGACACCCAGATGGCATCTATAAGCCCATCCACCTACCCATCACCTCTCAGAATGGCATCTGTAAGCCCATCTTCCTATCCATCAATCTCCAAATGGCATCTATAAGCCCATTCCCATCATCACATTACTACGTGAGCGCAAATTTCTGGGCACTCTAGTGTTCAATCATCTTCTACCTTCGGACTACGAAAGGCACGACAGCCAATCTACATCCTCAGGCCTAAGAAGATTGAACAGGGGAAACTGTTGTACCCCAAAATTTTCCCTCCCATATTCTTCAAGATTTGCAAAGAGTATGCTTCAAAATCTCCCAAGGGTTGCACAGTTCAATGGCCTCCTAACAGTCAAAAAATTAGGGTTTTGGTTCTGATAAAGAAGTTGAGGTTTCCAAGGGTCCAAACAAGTCCTACATGCCTATAAACATTGTCAAGCATCCTTAGGCCAAGTTTCAAGACTCACAGCACAAAATTGCACAGTCAAAAACCCTAATTGCTCAACAGTCAACTGCAGGGGCAAAATGGTCATTTGATAGTCAAAAAGTTCAAATTTTTGGTCAACATCCTATTTTTGAAGCCACAAACATCATTTGATCAATTCTTGATCATGATTCTCAAGGCATGGTTCAAAAAGTCTCAAGATGCAAAAGTTTCCATTTTTGGACAGTTGAAAAAGTCAACTGCAAATTGACCAAGGCATAACTTCCACATGGTTTATCAGAAAAATTCCATCCAAAGCTCATTTTGAAGAGAATTAAATTTCCTACAACTCATCTTCACACTTCAAGTCCAAGAAATGCTCTCACAAAAAGTTATCAATTTCAACATTATAGGTCATTTTCAAAAGTCAACAAAAAGGCACTTTAAGTCAAAGACCATAACTTGAGATTGGTAAATCAAAATGACATGGGACCAAAGGCATTGGTTAGAGGACTTCAAGACCTTTCCAAAATGTCCAAGAACATGATCAAAGCTTAAAAATTGAGCAAGATATGCCTTGTGGAAGTTGGGAAATTTTTGGGAATTTTGAAAAGTCAACTTTACTTCAAATGCCTCAAAATTGCTAATGGGCCACAATTTCTTCCAAGAATCATCACCCAAAGGCTAGGCACGACCCATTGACCAAAAGGGGAGTTATTTTCTTATTTTTTATTTTATTAATTGAATTTTTAAATCTATTAATTCATTTAATTCAAATTAAATATGAAAAAATACTAAATGCCACCTTTCAAATCTTTTTATGCAGCATTTCTACTCATCATAACCTCAAGATTTCGTGCATACTCAATATGGAAAGAATCTCCAATGATTGGCATATTTGGCATGGAAAAAAGATTAAAAAAATCATAGAAGATCACAAAATTCAAAAGCATTGATTCCATGGATTTTGGACTTGTTTTGTTACCCTAATTCATTGGCATACATAAGCAGATCACAACCCTAATCACAAGAACGGAGAAGCTGCGCTCAGAATCAAAAACAAACTTTGCATTTTTCACCAAAAATTTCAAAACTGAAAACTGTATTGCAGGGTGATTCAAAGCCTACAAACGATTCCAAAAGCTTGCTGAGGCCTTCCTGAACATAACTCAATTCTTTTCCAGTCCCCACGCATCAAGAAGTGGTAGAATAAAGTCAAACTTTCTCAAACTTTTTGCATATTCGTGTCTCATGATTCATGCAGTGTTTTTGATTTCTAATGCTTGATTTGTACTAATTTAATCATTCTAAAGCTAACAGTGCCATTCAATTGAGTTTTTAAGGCATGTATGAGAATCCACCATGGGAGCTCGTTAGGGTTGCAGAAGCTTGAAATTGGGGACTTTTACATTTGGAAAAATTAGGCAGCAAGACGTACACCATTGAAATCGTGACATCCTGGAGGACAAAATCCATACCTCGCGCTCAATTTATGATGAGCCATATTCTAATCGCTATTATTGTGTGTTGTAGTTAGTGGGGGTTTAAAACCCCCGCTATTTGATTTTAGTTGCAGGTATAACATGGAGAAGAAGCATGCGTGGCTGGAGATTATTGGGCTATTCAAAATTGGCGCGTGATTTTTTTGGTTCAGACTATTAACTTTTATCTTTTCTTATAATATTCACGTTCCATATAATTGACAAACAAACGCATTTGGCTGGGTGGAAAGTGAGATGTCCCTCAAGCATTGGGACCTGGGTTCGATTCCCAGGTCCCCCATATTTCTTCAATATTTTTGTTCATAACGCGCTCAGGTACGATTCCTTGCCCAGGGACCACCATACAACTCCATCTCTTGGCACGCCACATGTCCCAGGAGATGAATCCAAAGGCCAGCACAGGACTTCCATCATGCACCTTGGTCAATGATCCATACGTAATCATGGGAAAGTCAAAAAAGGGCCAGGTTTCAATGGGCCTCATTACTGCAATATACCTCCAAAAGGGTCAACACACACCCTATGTTTGTATTTCTTTTCGCATTCTTTTTTTCTCTTTCTTGTTTGTTTTAATTTAATGATTTTTTCTTTTAATCCATAAAATAAGTTTTATAACATAAAAATACAAAAAAAAAATCAGAAACTATAAAAAATAAAAATATGTTCATTTATTTTTTAATCAATATTTTGTAAATAAAATTCTAATAACTAGTTAGTTTAATTTTAGGTTTAATTCCATTTTTTTTTAAATAAACTAAAAAAGGTAGAAATTAGGGTTTTTATACTTTTATTCTTTTTTTTCCTTTTTTACCATTATTAATTATTAATTATTTTTGTAAATAAATATGCCATTTAAATAATTAATGTAAATTAGGTCAAACTAAAATATTTTCTAATAAATTAAAAACAATTTAGAACTAGGGTTTTAATTAGCTTTTAATTCCAATTTAATTCTTTTAAATTTCATAAATACAAAAACTCCAAAAAAATAAGTTCTTTCTTTTATTTAATTTAATTAATTTACGATTTCGATTTAATTTCTTTAAAAGGGTCCAACGCCCTCGCATTCTCGATTTTATTTCTTTTCGCACATTTACTTTTATTTCCTTTTTTAAATTTCATGTAATTGCCCCAAAGCTTTGTAATAGATAATTAGGATATTTACTTTCCGCAGTTTATTTATTTCAAATCGGGTCTTGGTTTAATTTGGCGATGTAGACCCGCGCCTTTGTAATAGCGTAGGACTTTTATCTTCCCGCACCTTTTAACTGTTAATAACCACATGAAAGAATGAATGCCAAAAATAAAAAACAAAGCGTAGATCACCAATGCATGACAAGATAAACATAGTTGAAAATGACACACAATTCACACACCACCCCTAGGGTACGTCTCACTGTTGCCTTGCCCCTCGAAATGTGGTCGTCGAGTAGAGGACGTTTTAGTAAGTCCTCATGTCCATAAACATGGCATGGGGGTAGCTTCTAAGGTGTCTTCCTATTGCTCTGGTGACCACACTGTCCCGAACCCTCGAATTGACCCGAACACCTCCAACGGTGGTGCTACCTACCTCTCAATGGTGGGATGGCACTACCTTAAGGACATTTACACAGACTAATTCCTTAGGGTAGGTAGATGACTCTTAGATACTTGCTCTAATTCAAAACAAATCAAAAACTTCGTTTCACACCGACACTTTGCAAAAAGCTTTCAAAAACAACTTTTCAAACACTCTTGAGGACTGATACAAGAGTCGAACTGAAATTTTAAACGAAAATTTTTCAAACCCACTCACCTTGAAAAGCAAACAAACATTTTGAAAACACAAATGAGCAAGTATCTAAGAGCCCATGGATAACCATGGATAGAAAGGGTGCTAACACCTTCCCTTTCTATAAATCTACCTCCCGAACCGAGAACTAATCTCAATAAGGAATTTTTCTGTGCTTTTGTCCTTTCCATTTGGAGAAAATAAAAGACGGTGGCGACTCTTGCTTCCACGACATTTCGTGAACCAGCGTTAAACAGTCAGTTCCAGATCCACCGATCACAACCAGCTTTCAACAAATTCAACTTAATAATCGGGAGCAGAGTCAACAGTTCCTCCACGGTGGCAACAAATAAATCTTCTTCAATAGCGTTGGCATTGTGACCATGCCTAGGCATCAGAGTGGAAATAACATTTGGTTTCTCAGGCGCTTCAAACTCAACTTCCTTAGCATCTATCAGGTCTTGAATTTTGTTCTTCAGAGCCCAACAGTTGTTAGTGTCGTGCCCTGGACTTTCAGAATGGTATGCGCACCTGGCATTTGGATGGTAATGAGGAGACGCAGTATTGGGATTCTTTGGGGCCTCTTTTAAAGTCACCAGATTCAATTTCAGAAGATGTGGTAGAACTTGGGCTGGAGTCATGTTAATCCTGGTGAATTGCCGGATTGGCCTTTCCACTCTTGGCTGGTTATTTCTTGGTTGGTCTGATGCAGGCTTTGGAATAAAAATGGCCCCCACTGTTGGTCGGCGCTCAGTTCTTCCCTGATTCCTGTGTGAATAAACAGTAGATACTTCCTTCCTTCCAGTGAAGGGTTTTTTCATAGCTGTAGAGGCCGACGCATCCTTTTGAATCTTCCCATTTCTTATACCAGCTTCCACCCTCTCGCCGGTTAAAATTAATTCAGTAAACCCTGCAGAAGAACTCCCAATCAGATGATTGAAGAAAGGGCATGGTAGAGTTCTCAGGAACATGTCCACCAACTCCCTTTCAGACAGAGGGGGTTGCACCCTTCCGGCTAGATCTCTCCACTTTTGCACGTAATCTTTGAAGCCCTCATTGGAAACCATAGCCATACTCTGAAGTTGAGTACAGGTAGGCGCCAAATCGGCATTGTACTGATATTGTTTATAGAAAGTTGAGGCCAGGTCTTCCCAATTATAGACGTCGGCCCTTTCCAACTGGTAGAACCAATCAAGTTGCGTTCCTGATAAATTGTCTTAGAAAAAATGGACCCACAAGTCTTTGTCGGCAGAATGCGGCTGAATCTTCCTGACATACGATCGAAGGTGAATTTTAGGACAAGACACTCCATCATAATTGGCAAATAATGGCACTTTAAACTTTGGCGAGATCACAATTCCTGACACCAGCCCCAACTCTTCAAAATCTAGTCCTGGTACTCTCTGGATTTCCATAGCGCTTAATCGCTCTTCAAGGTGTTTGTACTTGTCATCAGTCGGAGGGTATTGTTGTTCAGAGCAGTCCTCCTCTTCCTCTTCTTCTTCAGAATCTGATGGTACTGCCATTTCTTTTCATTTTCTTTCCCCTTCATCAGGTGTTGTTGGAAAATCTAAGGTCCTTCTAGCTTGTCCTTGAAACCTTCTGCCCATGATTACCACACCAGCTGGCTTCTTCTTCTTTTTCTCTTTTTCTAGCAGAGTCTTCAGCTCCTCTTGCCCCTTGGCTAAGGTCATGAGTAACTATTGAAATTGCGTGTTCTGAGCTTGAAGGTCTTTGACCGTTTGTTCGAGATCCATCTTACTAAAATAAACAGTAGAGAGATGAGCAAACTTGTTGCAAAGACCTGTTTATGTTTATGATGAATGATATGTATTCATGCAATGCTTTCAAGGATTTAGAAGTTCAAATTTGTTTCAAACAAAAAGAAACACACGTCATATTAATAAGATAGAATTTGAGTACATCAATGCCCCTTGGGCAAAATAGTACAAAATTCTAAGGTAAAAAGACATTGCGCATCCTCTTTGGTGCAATGTAGGTATTTAGAGTCTGCTTTTCATGAAGTAGCCGAGTGAGTTCCAAAACCTTCTTCTCGCTTGGGTAGAATTGGGCTTCAAAAGTATCTCACTCTCCTTTGAGCTGTATCCAATCCCTTTGTAGGTCTTCGAGTGATGTAGGCATGTCAGGATGTAGGATAGTGTATGGAACTTCTCCTTCCTTTAACAGGCTCAATAATCACTGGGAGAATGGAGGGATAAGGCATCATAAGACTTTAAGCGCGGGTTCGTACCCACTTAAGGTAAGGATCAAGAGGGATGGAACTCTTGTGTCCCAAAGTCTTGCTATCCACCTTGTTTAGCATCCTCCAAGCTTGGATGAATCTCTGGCGAAGTTCTTGATCATTGTTGTCGTAGTCAAAAACCAAGCCTTGAATCAGCATATCATATGGGCCATCCCTTCGGGCATAACCAAACTTTCTTAGAGCCAAACATGGGTTGTAGGTGATGCCTCACCTAATTCCAAGTAGAGGTACATTAGGGAATTCCCCACAACGGTCAACAATGATAACATTCTCTTTGGATCGAGAGCACCAATGAATATCTGAATGTTTAAGTGTCATTAACCTTTGTGACCACCTCAAACCTTGCTCATTCTTTAAGACTGATTGGGGAAGATGAGAAATAAACCATCTTTCCAGGAGAGGAGTGCAACACATAAGAACACCTCTTTTCCTCATTGTACGAGTGTGAAAAGAGTGTAGGATATCCCCAAGCAATGTAGGCACCGGGTTGCGAGACATGAAGATTTTGACAGCGCTCACATCTATGAGTTGGTTAGGATTAGGGAACAATACCATCCCATAGATGAGAAGAGCTACAATCTCCTCAAAAGCTTGCAAGTCTAGGGAATTCCAACAGCTTTGGGCCTTCTCAAACAGAAACTTTCCCAAGAAGCCTTTGACACCACTTCTAGTTTCCCAATGAGTTGTGACATCAGATGAGTGCAAGTGCAGGGCTTGAGCAATCTCTTCTGGCTTTGGATCTCTTTTCGTACCGTTGAAGGGTAGTTGATTGAGAATAGGAATCCTCACAAGTTGAGGGAATTCTTCCAAAGTGGGCACAAGTTGATAGTCAGGAAATGTGAAGCAATGATGCAAAGGGTCAAAGAACTGGAAGAGAACCTTCATCATATCCTCCTCTGTGTTGGAGGTGACCAAGTTGAGTAGACGACCATGTCTCTCGGTGAATGGAGAGTTCTCAGGGATCCTTGAAGCTAGCTCCTTGAGTTGTGGAGGAATTCTTACAAGGTTGATTTGGATAGTTTTCCTGCGAAGTGAATCCATACCCTACAAAACATGAACAAAGATGAATCTCCAAAATCCTTGAAATGGTTAGCGAATGCATATGATGTTCATGATGTCCATGATATTTATGTACAAGCATGCATATACAAACAAATCAAGAAAGTTCTTAGTTTAGGCTTGCATGGGGTTTCATAGGTAAGTACCCTCTTAAAGTTTAGTTGGCTCAACCTGTCCTAACAATAGTAATCGGGTTATAAGGAGCTCAATATCACTGGATTGTTTCCTTGGTCATTGTTTCAGCTCAAGCCTCTTTAATGGCGACCGAAATATCCCAAGAAACCAACCCTCAATGAGTGTAGTATCGAGTATCTACCAACTTCGGACTGCACCAAAGCCGGTCATCTCACTACATCCTAAAAGGCCAAGTTGGTCAAGTAAAGGTTCTAGAAGTTCATTAGTGTTTTATGACATCACTCAGCGGCCCCGTATTCTCTTTGATTAACTCAAAGGCTACCGGTACCCACAAATATGTCACACTAATATAGCTATTGCTTATACCATGTCGGTATACCCCGCACAGTTTCCACAACGTATTGCTATTTACCTATAATGTTTCCCAAATCCGGGTGGAGGATTTAAACCCAAACAAAGAACCATAATTATAAAGCAAACAAGTCAAACAATTGCAAGCAAATAAATGTGATCTAAACCCTAAGGTAACTCCACTTTTCTAATCATCTCCAGCAGAGTCGCCAGTTCTGTGATGCGGTGGGAGAACTGACTTGAGGTTTTTCGTTTTATCGCAAATGTTGCGGTTAGCAAGAGTCGCCACCGACTTTTCTTTTATCCAAAAGGAAAGGTGAAAAAGTACAGGAAAGACCTTTGAGATGTTTTCTTGATTTTGGGGGGTAGATTATGAAAAGGGAAGGTGCTAGCACCCTTTTCATCCATGGTTTTCCATGGGCTCTTAGTTACTTGCTTAGATCATTTGCTTTGTTTTGTTTGAAATGGTGTTTGGTGTGGTTTTGAAAGTATTTTGTAAAAGAGGCAATTTGTTTAGGCAACCTTTGTAATGATTCTCGTTCGTAAGAATGTATACAAAGATGTTTGTCTTTTGAAAATGTTTTCAGTGTTTTGTAAGATGTTTTGAAATGTGTGTGTGTTTGTTTTTGAAAATAGAAAGGATTGTTTGAAATGGAGCAAGTAACTTAGAAGCTATCTACCTACTCAAATGTCTTTCTTGTGCATTTTTCCATTCCTTTGACATTGTTGACTTACCATTGATTTGGTAAGCAACCCTATCTTTGGATGTAAACGGGACGGGCGTGGGTCATCGTATAACCATGATAGCAATGTTGCCAAGTATCTTAGCATTTTTTAGGGACCAAGATCATTTTATTTAGGTAACTTTTGAATAGCGTCATCGAGGGGCTATGATCTTATATTTGTTTTGTTTTGCCAAGATAATTCGAGTGCGTAACATGGCCATTTTATTTTAGGCAACCAAGCGAGAGAAACCCTAAGGGTGCTTGTGTGCAAAGTGTATCATTTTCATGCTTTTGATTTTGTCTTGTATTTAGGGTTTTCTATTTTGCTTTGTTTTGTTCTTGTCATGCAAACCCTAATTACTAATCATGGCATTTAAAGCGATAAATTGCATAATGTAAATATACTAAGCTATTACAACAATTTTATGGGAGGGGGGAATACAAGTTTGAATGGGGATTTACACAAATATAAAGCTAAATATATTATTACAACCAAATCGAACTTGCGCGAATTAAATATAATACAAATATTCAAAATGCAATGCAATATGTATGTAAAGAAAAGGTTTTTTATGTCTTGTTTTTGTGTAAGAAAAATATTTAATTTAAACCTAAAAATATAAGGAAAAAATGTATTAATTCTTTTTGAAAGGGGTTAAACCCTAGTTTTTATTCAAAATAAAACAATGTTCTATATTATTATTTTGTACATTTTTTGCATAAAAAATAAAAAATAATATTGTATATGAATGTTAAAAATTAAATATGTGCAAATATTGGTATTTGTAAGTATAAAATGTATAATAAAAATATTAAGTATTTTTAATTATAATTACAAGTTATTTAAGAAAATAAGTTCTATCTTATCAAAATAAATTAATTTTTTATGTGAGAAATAATAAATAAAATAAAATAAAAGTATGAAAATAAGTAAATCATTTTTTTAGGATTTTTTATCATTTATAAAAAATAAACAAAAGTATTAAATATAAAAATATGAAAAAATATATAAAAATATGAAATAGTTAGCCAGGGGGGTGCAATAGCAAGTCAGGGGGGTGTTTAGCAAAAACAAAAAGGCCAAAGCAACAAAAATCCCAGAAGACTTCATCCCTGTCCTTCGTTCACCTTCTTCACGCTTTGCCAGTTCAAACCTGTATCTTCCTCATGCTTGCATAAAAATGAAAACTCATAACATGAAAAATGTGGCATTTGAGCTCACGATTCAAACCATATAAATTATGTAACCTAACTATCAAAGATCAAAGAGAATTTTGGAATCCCCAAATCGTGACCTCCTTCAGATGGAATCGTGTATGGCAATGTAGGGACTTTAATGGAGGCCTAATGATTGCTTGAGCTTCCCTGAATCTATTCCAACCCTTATCTTGCTCTGAGGATGGCTGGAACTCCCTGACCAACTCCAACTGCAAGCTTCCAAGTTGAAAATGGCAGATGGTGAAACAGAGGTTACAGAACCAGGGTGATGGCTTGGATTGACTAGGTATCAAGTGTATAAGATATTTGAATTAGTTAAACACAAAACGCACGAGCCAAATGAGAGTTGGCTGAGCTTTTGCAGAAACTGTATGCTTAGGCATATTTTTGGTGTTTTTTAGTTTGAGAGGGTTCTAGGTTCAATCCAAGCTTCCAATGCCTTGTACAATGTTTGCATATTAGTATAGAAGTGATCCAAAGTCAGCTTCCTACTAGCTGTGCAAGCTTTAGCCCTTTTGCAACTTTTCTTGTACTTGAAGTAAAGTTGACAAGACCAATCTCACATGCTTGTACCAACTTGCTTTAGGGCTGATATGAGTTTGTACAAATTTCTTGAGAGCTGTGTAGTTTTCTTGTATCAAGGGACAGGTCCAATGCTCCAAGTTGACAAAGTTGCAAAAGTGCCTCTTTATGAAAATGACAATGAAGCCTTTTTGCCCAAAATGGAATTACAACTTGTGTAAAGTTTCAAAAGCAAGGATAAAGGCATTGTCATCTGAGTATGCATTTAATTAAGGAGTGTATAGCAAGCTTAGGACCTGTAAAGCAAGAAACAATCAACATAGGTTTGGTTTGCAACTTGATTCTATGTGAAAATGGCTTGAACAAAAAGTGAGAAAATGCCAACCTCCTCTCTTCGATTCTCCCTACTCAAAAATGATCTTGGAGAGTTATTGGAGATTTTGGAAAGCTTGCAATGTGCTCTATAATACATATTTGAAATTAAATTTGAGATACCTCTTGGAACTAGGTGAAAAGTTGCCATGAAGTTGGGTCCAAAACCTGCCTAAATTAGGGCAAATTTCACTAAGTTATTTAGTTCATGAGCATGTATTCACAAATTTATAACTTGAGATCCAAGCATATTTTTGGAAAATTTTGTGAAGAAAAGTTGTATATTTCATGGAGGACTACAACTTTCATGTTGGGAACTTTTCTTGAATCAAAATGCATCATGGTGAAAAAGTGGTGAAAAGTTGAGCAAAAATAAGAAAATTTTTATACTTAGAAAAATTCTGAGTTATGAAAAATTTCAAATTAAAACCCTAATTTTCAAATTTAGTTTTCTTGGTCAACAAGTTTCACATTTTGACATATCTTGATGAATTATGACCCTTGGCACTTGATTTTGACCAAAAAGTCAAATTTTGACTTTTCAATGCACAATTGACTTTTGATCAGTTGACTGCAAATTTCATCTGTCAACCCAATGAAGTTGAGATCTTTTGAACCATGTAATTAGGTCAAGATGATGCCATTGAACCCTTGAAATTATGTTTGAACTTAATTGGCCATTGGCTAGGTTAAAAATAAGAAATTGCCCTTTCTCAGTCAAAACCCTATTTTTGACCATTTTGCCCTTTTGATGATTTGATCAAATTTCTTGAGGTGTTGTGATCCAAACTTGATCAAATGGTACATATGAATTTAGGATGTTGATGTGGATAAAAAATTATGACGTTTGACTGTAAATTGTCCATGGTTGAATTTTTCCCCAATACAACTGATTTTTAGGTCAACTGTCCAATTGACTGGTCAAAAATGTGGTTCAAGGCTTGAAACTTAACATGAGCAATCTTAGGGGTCCAAAATGATGTATGAAAGTCAAATGAAGCATTGATGGTCCAAAAATCCTTGTGCAAACTCAAACTCTAATTTTGGGTTTACAATGCAAGATGAGATATCTTGAGCTGACCAAACCCTAATCTTGTCTTGAGTCCAAGAAGTCTTGTGAGAAAAGTCTTGATAAACGAGAGGTAAAATTTTGGGGTACAACACTGTAGATCAACTTGATGGAATGTGTTGTTCTTTCACCTATAATATCAACAATTAGGAAAAACCTCCATTGTATTTATTAGTTAAAATTTAATCAATACAAAACATAGATGATCACAAAATACAAGTCAATGTGCTTGGTGATTCCCCATGAGCAAAGCTAAAGATACGGAGAAGAACAAAACCCTAGTATGATCTTGTTATGATTGAGTTGATATGATATGATAGAGGAATATTAGGGGGAAAATTGGGGTACAACATGTTTATGCTTGTTTTATTTTTGGGAAGAAAATGATTATGAAAAACGCATATAATTCCTTTCACGATTCATATAGTAATGGTTATAACAAATGTTATCTCTCCTTGATTCAAATAGTGGATGTTTATGTTTTTTTGGACTTGGGCCTGCGATCTGGTCTTCTTTTTTTTTTTTATTGGGCCAAGCGTTTTTTGTTGAAGCAACATCATGTTAATAAAAATATAATATGGGCCTTCTCATTTTTCCTTTTGGGTTCTAACGAAAAGACTTTTTGTTTAAGTGGATGTTTCTTTTTCCAAGTGACAAAAAAACTGTTATAATCCTAATTAAGAATGATGACTTTAATGAACCAATAATAATTACCAAATGTTTAAAGAAAATTCTAATAGAACCAAGAGAAAAAGTTTGGGACAAAAATTGAATGGGCCAAATCACTTCATCTTGTTGGGCCTTTAGAGTAAATTAATATGGGCCAGTCTTATGACAACAAAACGTACCCATGTCCTTTATTATCCAACAACACACAAAAAAAAATCAAACGGGCCGGCTGAATAGCTTAATTGGCCAGGAGGATAAACAAATGGTCTTTTTGATTTTTTTTATTTTAAAAACCCACCAGCTTTTAATTAAAATACAGACCCTTATATAACAATGTGCCTCCCTTTTAACTCGAAATGGATTATTTTAAAAACTAATGGGCCATCAGATGTTGATGGTCCATTTTAGATCAGTACACCCCTCTTTGACTTCGAACACCCCCATAGAAGTAAAACCTACAATATGATTATTTAAACAGAACCCTAAATAAGGGTAGGAAAAATTTGGGGTATGACAGTTGCCCATATTTAATCATTTTTCGATTGAATAGTGAGAGAATACGCAGGTCTCACACGTTTGATCGAAAGTTTATTAAATATTAGAAGACCCCAAAATTTGTCCAAGAGATTATAAGGATATGTTGTACAACATTCTCGTGAGTATGACGAATAGGCATTGATGATGATGTATCATCCTACTAGCGTTTGAACCAAAGTTTTGTTTTAACTTAGATATGATGACATCGATAATTCATTAGTACCTAAGAAGAGTTCGTTTGCATATTTACCATAACCTAGGAGGTAAAATAATACAAGTTTGAAAAGCTGACTTACTAATGCTAGGAGACTCATATGGTAAGTTCATGACGTAGATTTTGTACATTCCTCATAACCTATGAGATGAATAACATAAAGCTTTACAATGCATGCTGCTTAAAGACTAACTCAATGATCCAAAGATTTTTTTTATATACCCACCACAACCTAGAGGATAGATAATACGAGCTTGAAACCAGATATTTTAGAACTTAGAATGACAATATGGGTTGTGTCAGCCCTCAACCAAGACTCGATAACCAAATGAAAATATGTTAGGTTTAAAGCAATGGAACCCAAAATTTCCTGATGGTGTCGGTTGTGTCGTCCTCAACCATGACTATCAACAGGAAGAAAAACCCCAATTTCAATAATGATGTCAGTTGTGTCACCCTCAACCAAGATTAATCAACATGAAGAAAATAAACATTGAATTCACAATGAAGCCTGTTGTGTCGTCCTCAACCATAACTATCAACATGGTTTTCTTCTTGATTATCTTGGGAGGGGGTGTGATACTTGCATCGTTCACTCTCCTGGACTTTAACCTTCTAGCAATACCAGGTACAATATTAGTGATAAGTTCATTGTCAGACAGCTCTTCAACATTAACTACATTCACAACATTGTGACCTTCTCCATCCTTGGAGGCAGTAGCATTTTGTTCAATATTTTCCTCAACATCTTGATCAACATTTTCTTCTTCCACATCTTTTAGGGCAGAGGTATCAAGCTTCTCAAATTTGCTATCAGCAACATCATTCTTGGACGATTCAGTAGCATCATTTTTAGGATTACTTCCTTTGTCAGCAGGAGGAGGCATGCGAGCAAGGGGAGTAGAGATCCCAGGAACATCAAAGCCTTCATTTAAAACCCCATCCACAAGCCTTCTGATGCTTCTATCAACATGGGCTATTTATTCTTCAGTTCTGTTGTCAGTAGCAGTAGAAGAGTTACCTTTGTCATCTTTAGATTTCTTAGCTGGTGATGATCTATGTTTCTTGACCTTTTTCTCAAGTGGGGGGATCGTTGATAGAGGAGTAACATCTAGTACTCTGTCACGAGAAAGATTTTCATTTTCAGATTTTGAGGAAGATGATGTGTGATGTTGAGACATGTTTGAAAATTTTCTAGCAAGGAGATGAGGAATGGCAAGGGTTATTCTTATGTTGAGGAGAATGAAGAGTTTGTGAAAGTAGAGAGAAGAAATGTAGTAGCGTGTGGGAAACAATTTGAGGCAGTCTTGTAATGATTGTTTTCTAAAATTTATTTGTTGGAAACATAAATAACATAATATCACTTTAATGATATTCCCACACACTTTTAATTGCCACAAACCCTCATATAAATATATCCCTAATTTTCCTCTTAAATTCTCAAATTGATTAGCATCCAAAGCCTTTGTGAAGATGTCATCCAGTTGCAATTCAGTGGCTACATGTTCTAAGGCAACAATCTTTTCTTCAACAAGCTCTCTTATAAAGTGATGACAGATGTCAATATGCTTGGTCCTGCTGTGTTGAATGGAATTATTTGATATGTTTATGGAACTTAAATTGTCACAGAATAATGTCATGATATCTTGTTTGACATTGTATTCTGATAACATTTGTTACATCCAAACCAATTGAGAACAATTGCTTCCTGTAGCAATGTACTCAGCCTCAGTAGTGGACAGAGACACACAATTTTGCTTCTTGATGAACCAAGATATGAGATTATTTCCTAGAAAGAAGAATCCTCATGATGTACTCTTTCTATCATCAACACTTCCTGCCCAATCAACATCATAAAAACTAGTTAAGACATAATTTGATTCATGAGAGTACAACATACCATAATCACTTGTCCCATTCACATATTTAAGAATCCTATTCACATGGTTAGCATGTCTAACTTTGGGATCAACTTGATATCTTGCAGAAACCCGTATAGCAAAGGCAATGTCTGGTCTGCTAGCTGTGAGATATAAAAGGTTGCCTATCATGCTTCTGTAGAGACTTTGATCTACACTTACTCCTTTTTCATCTTTAGTCAGCTTCAGATGTGTGGGAGCAGGGGTTCTTGTGTGACTGGCATTCTCCATCCCAAACTTCTTCACTATATTCTTGGCATACTTGTTATGAGATGAAAATATGGAGTCTTCCATTTGCTTGACAAAATGTTCCACCATCTCATTTGACATCCCTCCAAATACAATATCATCAACATAGATTTAAGAAATCACAATCTTCCCTTCTTCTTCTTTGACAAAGAGGGTTTTGTGTGTGCCACATTTCCTATATCCATTCTCCCCAAGGAATTCTGTCAATCATTCATACCAAGCTCTTGGAGCTTGCTTCAATCCATCCAAAGCTTTCTTCAGTTTATAAATATATTTAGGAAAACTTGGATCAACAAATACTTTTGGTTGTTCAACAAAAACTTCTTCATTCAGGTACCCATTCAAGAAGGCACTTTTTACATCCATTTGAAACAATTTAAATTTCAAAATGCATGCAACTCCCAACAGTAGTCTGATTAATTCAAGTATAGCCACAGGTGCAAATGTTAAATCAAAGTCCACTCCTTCAATTTGAGTGTATCCTTGAACAACTAACCTTGCCTTATTTCTAGTGACCACCCCGTTTTCATCAGATTTATTCTTGTATACCCATTTAGTGCCAATCAAATTTGTCCCTTCAGGTCTTGGAACCAGATCCCAAACTTTATTTCTACTGAGTTATTCCAGCTCCTCTTGCATAGCATTAATCCAGAACTCATCAGTTAGGGCCTCTTTGACATTCTTAGGCTCAATTTTTTATACAAATCAAGGGTTAGAAGTCCCTTCTCTTGATCTGGTAGTAACTCCCTTGTTTGGATCTCTTATGATGAGCTCCTTAGGATGATCTTTCTGAGTTCTGATTGAAGGTCCTTTATTTAGCTGGCTAGGTTGAGGATCTTTTTAAGGAGGATTAGAATCAATACTTGTGTCATTTGATTCAGTTGGACTATCAGGGAAAGATGTTCCAACATCTTCTGATACATCTTCTTCAACATTCCATCCTCTATCATGAATAGTAACATTTATTGAATCCATCATAACTTTGGTTTTGGAGTTAAAAACTCTGTATACTCTGCTGTTTATAGAGTAGCCCAGGAATATTCCTTCATCAATCTTGGGGTGCATCTTCCTCCTTTGTTCGCGATCAGCTAAGATGTAACATTTACTTCCAAAAACATGAAAGTATTTTACAATTGGTTCTCTTCCCCTCCATATTTCATACAAAGTAACTGAAGTGCCTTTCCTTAGAGTGACTCTGTTATGAATATAGCATGCAATATTCATAGCTTCAACCCAGAAATGGTAGGGTAGATTCTTAGCATGAATCATGGCTCTGGCAGATTCTTGGAGAGTTCTATTCTTGTGTTCTATAATCCCATTCTGTTGAGGATTAATGGGAGAAGAGAATTCATGACTGATTCCTTCAGAGGAGAAAACTCAGCAAATTTGTTGTTTTCAAATTCTTTTCCATGACCACTCCTGATTCTTATGACATGACATTCCTTTTCCCTTTGAATTCTTTGACAAAGATCTTTGAACACTTCAAAAGTTTCTGATTTTTCTCTAATAAATCTTATCCATGTGTATCTAGAAAAGTCATCTACAACAACATAGGCATACTTCTTACCACCAATACTTTCAACCTTCATAGGTCCCATCAAGACCATGTGAAGAAGTTCCAAAACTTTTAATGTAGTAAGATATTGAATCTTCTGATGTGACATCTTAGTCTGCTTTCCAATTTGACAGTCCCCATATACCTTTCCTTCTTCTATATTGAGCTTAGGAATCCCTCTCACTGCTTCTTCAGATATAATTCTCTTCATGCCTTTCAGATGCAAGTGCCCTAATTTTTGACGCCATAGTTTAACTTCATTCTCTTTGGCTAAAACACATGTTGAGGAGAGGTTTAACTCTTGAGGAACCCATAGATAACAATTGTCCTTAGATCTGATTTCTTTCATGAAAACTTCATTCTTTTCATTGCACACAAGACATTCTTCCTTGGAGAAGTTAACTTTGAATCTTTGATCACATATTTGGCTTATACTTATCAGGTTAGTTGTTAACCCTTTTACAAGTAACACATTATCAAGCTTAGAAACTCCTGAACAATCAAGCTTGTCAGCACCTTTAATCTCTACTTTTGTTCCATCACCAAAAGTCACATAACTGGTGGAATGAGATTTGACATCTACCAACAGATTCTTGACACCTGTCATATGTCTAGAACAGCCATTGTCAAAGTACCAATCATCTTTGGTTGATACTCTGAGAGAGGTGTGAGCAATGAGACTTCTAACATTAGACTTGGGAACCCACTGTTTCTTCTTTTTTTTTCTATTTTGGGGAATCTTATCAGTTTTGGGAAGAAGAGTATTTTTAGGATACCCATACAGCTTGAAACAGAAGGGCCTTATATGTCCAAGTCTTCCACGGTGATGACAGTTCCAGGGATGAGTATTTTCTCTAGTGTGATTAAGCTTTTTCTTCCCATGAAGTTTGCCATGATGTCCTTTCTTCATATGAGGTTTCCCAAGATGTCCTTTCTTATCATGATGTTTGCCCACATGTTGAGACATCTAATTCGACATCTTTGATTTAGCCTTGGCATGTGTGGAAACAGATGCAAGTTATTTTTCATGATGTTCTTTCTTCACATGATGTCTGCCAAGATATCCTTTCTTGCCATGATGTTGAAACATTTGATTTGACATCTTTGACTTAGGCTTGGCATGAGTGGAAACAGAGGAAGGCTCTTCTGAGTTAGGTTCCTTTTTCTCATTGAAACCTAAACCACTCTTATCTCCTGTCACTCATCCTGCTTGGAGAATTTCATCTAATGTGTCAGACCCATTATTCAGCATCTTGAGAGATTTGCCTCAAAGGCCCAATGTAGTATGGTTTTTAACATCGATTGCCTCAAAGATCCATTTTTTTAATATTTAAAAATTAAATGATTTGAATAATTTAAAAGAAAATTCTTAAAAGCGAGTATTTTCTATCTTGAAACTTTTTCATTTTAAATCTAAATTAATTATTTTAAAGTTTTAATATTTCTTGTATTGGTTTTTTACATAACTAAGAAATTATAGAAAAAAGTACAATGAAAATACTCTAAACATATTCAAAAATTCAAATTTAACGGCGAAAATAATTTAACTAGTACCATCCTAAAGAGTATATTGAACTCCTGATTATTGTTGTATAATAATAATAATAATAATAATAATAATATATATATATATATATATATATATATATATATATATATATATATATATATATATATATATATATATATATATATATATATATATATATATATATATATATATATATATATATATATATATAAACATATTTATCGCAAATTTTTGAATCATCAAAGTACAATTTATCTAATTGGTGCTAAATAAGCTAAGATATATTAAAAAAGGTAAACAAATATCCTTTTTTACATTGAATTTCCTACCATATATGCAATGTAAAAAGAGATTTGATGTGAATCTCTCAATATCTACCATAAATAATTTAATTTATCGAAATGTTTGAAAAAGAATTGAGTTTAAATAATTCAATTGAAAATTTATTTAGTTAAAATTTGGCTATACAACGACCTCTTCACACCCAATTATGATATGTCATTTCATAGTTTGAAGTTTCAAACACATTCATCACATTCTTTTCTCTTTTCTCCTTTTGAGTTTCAATTATGCCAATTGAAAAGAAAAATCGTGGTCGTCAAAAAATTGAGATGAAAAAGATGAACAAAGAGAGTAACTTGTAAGTGACTTTCTCGAAGCGCCGTAGTGGGGTCTTCAAGAAAGCCAGTAAACTTTGCACACTTTATGGTGCAGATGTTGCTCTCATTGTATTCTCTCCTGGTGAGAAGCTGTTTTCTTTTAGTCATCCACGTGTTGATACAGTCATAGATCATTATTTATCCCGCGTTCCAACCCAAAACAATGACACCATACAATTTATTGAGGCTCATCGTAGCGCCAATATACGTGAGCTCAATAACCAATTAACTCAAATCAACAATACAATAGACATTGAAAAGAAACGTGGTGATGAGCTCAACCATTTACGCAAGGTAACTGAAGCTCAATTTTGATGGGCTTGTCCCATTGATGGAATGAATACGACTTAAATTAAATTATTTCAAAAGGATTTGAAGGATCTTAGAAAACTTGTTGCACAACAAATTGATAGGCCTATAATTCAAAGTGCACCTACTAAAATTATTTCATTTTTTGTTTGAAATAGTTTCAACTCATATGTCTCTCTATCATCAAGGACAAATTTTGAGAACCCTATCTTACAATCTCATTTGTTTGGCTTCAACAATATAGGAGGAAGTGGTGAATATAGATTCTTCTAATTCTTCTGATTCGATGGTTTAGATCTGTCTTAGGATGCCCTTATGAATATTTTGTTTTCCATGTTATTTTAATCTATTTCAATTATAGCATACATGGTTATCTAGTTTCATTTATGGGACTTGGTTATCTCAATACTTATTTTCATGTTGTATGGTATATTGTTCAAATAAAGGGTATCTTATTTATTTATATTTCAATATCTCTCTAAAATTATATTAATCA
Source organism: Vicia faba (assembly GCA_948472305.1). Classification (NCBI taxonomy): domain Eukaryota; kingdom Viridiplantae; phylum Streptophyta; class Magnoliopsida; order Fabales; family Fabaceae; genus Vicia; species Vicia faba. Next base: position 1,044,187,822 of record OX451738.1, on the reverse strand, counting down.
TTTGAAGATCAAAGAATCCATTTTACTCATTCACTGTTTTTTAATCATCGTTTGGGAGTGTTATAGAATTATAATCGAGGGTAAAAAAAAAGTAGGCGATAACAATAAAGATTTGTGGTAAATTTGTAAAAGGCTTCACGGAATGCAAACTTTATTATAAATTTGTTATGAGATGAGTAGTTCCTTCTAATCATAATTGTACAAAGTGTATCTCTCTTGATCTAAATTTTTATTCATAAAAAAGAAAATCTACGCCACAAATATGTTCCAGCTAATAATTTAGACTAGCAGACTTCTTAAAAATCAACAATTTAACTCAAGCCCCGAAAAAAACTTCAAGACATAAACAAATAATTTTGTTCATGTTAATCCAAATAATCCAAGTAATTGCCCACCAAAGAATCTCTATAGTAGTTTTTGTTTAAATTTTATAAAAAAACTATATTTTAGTTTACAATTCAAACTTATTTTAGTACATATTATTCTCACGAGTTTAATAAAAAATCATTAATTGTATAAAAATTTCAATCTAACTTGATGAAATACATGATCGTTAACGATTAACAGTCTAAAATTAATTTACATTATTAGTGTGTCATCTATTTTTTCTTAGCTTTACTTAATACATATTTTTATATATTTAATAATTGTTGATATTTATAAAATTAGACTCAAATTTTTAATCTTATTTTTTATTTTATTAATTATTTTTATGATGTTTTTCAATTAGTTTTAAATTTTAATTTCAATCTTAATTTTTTAATAAAATAGAGTCATATTTTTATATTATATATAAATTAAAAAAATTAAATTTTTTTAGAAAAACACAAGATAATCCACAGCAAAATTTCTGCGGAATTACCCGCATATTTTGTATAAAATGAAATATCCCGCAACAAAATCCATAGATATTCTTACAAAATTTGCTGCGAAAACATAATCAGCAGAAAATATTAATTTATTAAATAAAGTTGCAGAAAAATCCAAAGATATATTTACGGATTTTATTTCACAGAAAAATCGAATATTTCTAATAATGATCAATATTCATCTTTGCCCTTACTGATAATATTTTCCAAAGGTTTATTAGTTAGTTGTGTGTTGCAATATATATTACAACTGTAATAAAAGGATTTAAAATTCTTGCTCGACGTTAGAAGGTCAAACTTTTAATTTAACACAAAATAAATATAAAAAAATAGAAGTCTTTTTAAATTAACTTTTACTCTCCTCCCGTCCATGGTCATCAACAACCTAATCACATTTTCATAATTCATAATTGATTATAATTTTTATATTCATTGCCAGCTGTTTCATGTATACTAAAAATCATAATTTATATGGTAAATTAAAAAATAATAATTATTTTTTATTAAAGTGACAATTAGATTCAATCTAATTAAATATATCAACTATAAGGAGATTATTGAAAAGGGAATGACTGAATATATTACTAGTATTTTCATGCTATTAGTATTATAAGTTATCTAATGCAATTCATTTTGAAAATAAACCACCTTTACATGTAAGCATATAGAAACTAGATAAGATATGACACAAATAATATTTATTATATATTTCAAAAAAATTATGAAATTAAATTGTGAAATGTTTAACACAAAATAAATATAAAAATTTATAAAATTTTAAATAATTTTCCACTTTTATCCGCATTATATTTTAAAATAATTTTCAATCTTTTGCCGCGCATTATCGTCTACATGATCAATATAATAATTTTACCTTTTTAATAAAAGAAAAAAATAAATTGTGATAATTATATTACCATTTGCCATTATTTTGATATCAAAAAATAAATGATTTAAATATATTTTTTAGAAAAATCTTAACATAACGTATTTATATTTCGAACTCTTTTGTTTTATAATCTAAAATAATTATTTAAAGTTTTAATATTTAATATTTATTGCATTGGATTTTTATTTAAGTAAAAATATTATAGGAAAAAATACAATGAAAATACTCAAATTATATAAAATAAAATTAAAAATTAACGTCGAGAACAATTTAACTAGTACCATTCTAAAGAATATTTCGAATTCTTGATTATTTTTGTTGGTGTATAATGACAGTAATATAAACATATTTTTTGCAACTTTTTGAATTATCCAATTGGTGTTGAATAAGTTAAGATATATAAAAAGGGTAAAAGTATGCGATTTTTTTACATTGAATTTCCTACTATATAAACAATACAATGTAAAAAGAGATTTGATGTGAATCCCTCAATTAAAGGTGGAAAAATTGACTGTCTGTTTCATTTAAAAAAAAAATATGACAGATAAGTCTGTCAAATAGAAATGAGCATAAAAGTCTAATATGTTCTGTCAAAGTGGTGGATTGGCGGACGACAGACTTGTCCGCCTATCTTTTCATTTTTTAATTTTCTTTTTTTAATAGATTAATAAAAAAAATTTACATTCAATTATACTCTTAACTTATTTTTTAGAATAATTTTTATAAAACATCTTTTTAACAAATTTTTTATACATATATTCACAAATAAATATATAAGAATAAAACCATCAAAAAATAAAATTTTTAGAATTAAATAAAAAAGGGCTAGCTTAAGACGACACAAATTGAACAAAGAGCCGTGGCTGACTTTGGCGGGCGACAGCTTTTAGCGTGGAGGGCTTTGGTGGGTGGCCAGTCCAAAATCCCAACTCAACCCATAACTTTTTAGCGGGTGCACGGTTCGATTCGACAGACCACGACCCGTTTTGCCACCCTTATTCTCCGTACAATAAAAATTAAATGTAAAAAATAGAACGTTTGAAAAAAAAACAGGTTCTAATTTATTTTTTTTAGACAAATCCCTTTTAAAGTGAAAATTTATTCACTTAAAATTTGGTTATAAAACGAGTTCTTCACACTCAATTATAATGTGTTATTTTTTAGTTTGAAGTTCCAAACACATTTATCACTTTCTTTTCTCTTCTCTCTTGTTGTATTTTCACCTAATGAGAACGTGTTTTCCTTTAGTCATCCACATGTTCATACGGTCATAGATCATTATCTATCACACGTTCCACCCCAAAACAATGGCACCATGCAAGTCATTGACGCTCACCGTAGTTCTAATGTGTGTGAGCTCAATAATAAACTGATTAAATTAACAATACATTGGACATTGAGAAGAAGTATGGTGGTGAGATGAGCCATTTGTTCAAGAAAATTGAGGTTCAATTTTGGTGGGGTTGTCCCATTAATAGAATGAATAGAGGTCAACTTAAATTATTCAAAAAGGCTTTGGAAGAATTAAAAGAACTTGTTGCACAACATTCTGATAGAGTTGTAATTTAGAGTGCACCCATCCAAACTATTCTATTTTATGTTGGAAATGTTTCCAACTCTTATATGTCTCTCTATAATCTTAAACAAACTCCAATATTTCAACCACAATCTTTTCAGAACTTTATGTTACAACCTCATTTGTTTGGCTTCATCAATAAGGATGGAAATACTAGTGCAGGAAATACTTTTTACATCGGGCAGAAAGTACCTTTTACATCGGGTCTGAGTCCGATGTAAATCCAAGCGATATATAGTAAATCAAAAACATTTTATATCGGGCAACAATCCGATGTGAAAAATTCACCTACCACATCGGTTGGATGTTGGATCTGATGTGGAAAAAAATACAATTTATATAAAAGAAAAAAGTATATGCGATATTTTTAGGACTAAATAAAAAAGGGCAAGCTTAATACGAGAAACATTGAACAAAGAGGCGTGGAGGGCGACAAGTTTTAGCGTGGAGGGCTTTGGTGGGCGACCAGTCTAAAATCCCAACCTAACTCGCAATTTTTTAGCGGGTGTGCGGTCCAATTCGACGGGCCACGACCCGTTTTGCCACCCTTACTCTCCATACAATAAAAAATTTAATGTAAAAAGTAGAACATTTGAAATGAAAATGGGTTCTAATTTTTTAGACAAATCCAAATTCAAGTTAAAATTTATTCACTCAAAATTTGGTGATAAAAAAAGTTCTTCACACTCAATTATAATATGTTATTTTTTAGTTTGAAGTTCCAAACACATTTATCACTTTCTTTTCTCTTCTCTCTTGTTGTATTCTCACCTAATGAGAAGGTGTTTTCCTTTAGTCATCTACATGTTCATACGGTCATATATCATTATCTATCACACGTTTCACCCCAAAACAATGGCACCATGCAAGTCATTGACGCTCACCGTAGTGCTAATATGTGTGAGCTCAATAATAAACTGATTAAATTAATAATACATTAGACATTGAGAAGAAGTATGGTGACGAGCTGAGCCATTTGTTCAAGAAAATTGAAGTTTAATTTTGGTGGGGTTGCCCCATTAATAGAATGAATAGAGCTCAACTTAAATTATTCAAAAAGGCTTTGGAAGAATTAAAAGAACTTGTTGCACAACGTACTGATAGACTTGTAATTCAGAGTGCACCCACCCAAACTATTCTATTTTTTGTTGGAAATATTTCCAACTCTTATATGTCTCTCTATAATCTTAAACAAGCTCTAATATTTCAACCACAATCTTTTCAGAACTCTATCTTACAATCTCATTTGTTTGGCTTCATCAATAAGGATGGAAATACTAGTGCAGGAAATACTTTTTACATCGGGCGAAAAGTACCTTTTATACCGGGTCTGGGTCCGATGTAAATACAAGAGATGTAGTAAATCAAATACATTTTATATCGGGTAACAACTCGATGTGAAAAATCCACCTACCACATCGGTTGGATGTTAGGTCTGATGTGGAAAAAAAATACAATTTTTATAAAAAAAATATGTATGCAATATTTTACATCGGTTGCCTAGCTGGCCCGATATAATATATGGTTTTTAACATCGGTTGCCTCAAAGGCCCAATGTAATATGTTTGCTTTTTTTTAACGGAATCAACGTGGATTCCCTGTAATTTTTTTTGTACCTAGTTTTTCATATTTTTCCAACATCACAAGACCACATTTAGGTCGCTATTTTTCATATTTTTACCACATCACACAAACCACATTTAGGTCATTATTTTCATATTTTTCTAATCAGTGAAGGGTAATTTCATTGCACCAAATAGCTAGGATGCACATATATATTCTTCAAAATGAACAATTGATTTATAAAAGTAATAATCTAGGATACACAGAAGTATACAAAATTATAAGGAAGTTTACACATGATGGACTACTACAACAACAAAATTATACAAAAATATTCACACTTGAAATAACAACATACAATCCACAAGAAAATAAGTTGTAGCTTCAGTAGACAACACCAAAATCACATCTACTGACAATAAATAATAACACCAATTAACATCAGCAGACAACACCAAAATCAAGAAACTCAAATCAGATATGTATAGACAATTCTATATAACTCACCAAATAAAGCTTAATTTTTATATATCTCAAAGAAACATTTTTTCCAACGGAGTCTCAAATCATACAAATTATCTTGTGTTTATTCTGTTGAGTTATCAAATACCTACAATACATAAATAACAATATAAAGTTATTCTTTGAAAATTCACATTAAGTTGCAAAACGTAAAATAAATAACAAAGTAAAGTTTTTTTTTATTACCTGCATCTAAGAATCAGTTATATTGGCAGAGACAATATCCAATATATTTTTCATCACATAGTATCCACAATCATTAGAGTTATGTTGTAGCCTTGTCTACAAATGAATGACATAATTAGTGAATACTTATCATAAAACTAAATATAGAATTATAATATACATCACACTTACATTGGGATGAAACCATGTAGTCTTTTTTCTATTTCCATTTTCCATTTGATGAACCCCAAAAGCACTAATTCAGAAAAAAAAAATTGAATATAAAGCCACATAAAATATGAAATTACTTTTGTAACAATTTATGTATATAAGATATATAATATATTATAACAAAAGTCACAAAAGACAAACTTATCTTGTAATAATTTTCTTCGTGATTTGATCAATTTTCTAAGGAAGTGAACAAAAGACGACCACAATATTGTCTCTTGGTCAAATGACTATTAATTGCCAATGAGATCTATACGTGTTTGTGGAAACACAAAATTCACATAAAATATTTATGTTATCAAAATTAAAAAATAGAAAACACAATTTCATAAAAACATACTTATGAACTAATGGTAATAAGTAAGTGATTCACTTTGTTTTTGTCACGTGACTTATCTAGTATGTATTTTTTAACAGCTGCTTTAGATTTCAGCATATTATCAACATATATACACCTAGCAGGGTTCGTAAATTGATATACTTCTGATGTGGAATTATCAATACATACACGGTGAGTATACCTGAATAATTTTAAAATTAACATTAGAATCAAAGTGATGAGAGATATAACACATTAACAGATATTGACAATAATAAAAAAAAGAAAATATAATTACATGCACCAAACTTGTAGAGTAGACACGTCAAGTAGGGATGTCAATGGGGCGGGGCGGGGCCGGGGGGACACTTCCCCATCTTTTTCCCCGCCATCAAATTCATTCCCCGTTCCCGTCCCCGATCTCCGTCACGGGGGAATTTCTATCCCCATCCCCATTCCCCGCGGATCCCCGTTCCCCGCGGATCCCCGTTCCCCGCGGGGATCCCCATAGATCCTACATTTATTCATTAATATTTTATTTTTTAAAATGTTTATATTTTCTATAAAAATAAAAAGCACAAAGAATTCACATATTTATTATGTTATTAAAAAATACTAGTATTTGACATTTATTATTTTTTATTAAAAATACTAATGGAACACAAAATAATAATATTTTTTTTATAAATACATGAATATTTATTTATTTATTTTTATAAATAAACATAAAGGAAATGACTAAAAAACCTAATCTAAAATATATATATTAAATTAACTATATTAAAATAATAAGCGGGGCGGGGAGTGTATTCCCCGTCCCCGTCCCCGAAATGCTCTCGGGGGAATTTTTCTCCCCATCCCCGCCCCCACGGGGGAAAATTCCCCATCTTTGGGGCCCCGAACGGGGCGTTCCCCGCGGGGATCCCCATTAACAGGTCCAAACTGACATCCCTAACGTCAAGCCAATGAAAATCTATCAACAACTCTCTGATACACTTAGCTGACATATAGAAATTAGTGACACTCACACAATGACTTAATTCCATTTCCAAATGTGTGTTAGCCATTTTAAGAATCATGAGTGACAATATCTGAACATTGTCAACTTCCACGTCTTTTGTGCTTCCTTTTGTAACTGAGCAACTTTATTTTTCGCTTCCATCGACAACTTACATTTTTTCAATGCATTTATTATTATTTGTGCTTTGCGATAAATCGATAGATCTAAGTGTCTCCATTAAAGATTGTTGCAACACCTTACGCTCTTCACACAACTTTTGATCAAAATCAACTCTAATTTTTTCTTCCAATTCAGATGAAATTTGTGCAAATTGTTCATTTACATCTATATGTTGTCCTTGACGTGAAGACGACCTTCCAAAGTAAGTGCTTTGTTTATGGTGTTTTCCAACACCACGAACACGACCACCATGCTCAGATATTCCAATGGTTGCTGTTAAGATATCATTACGTCCTTCCAGAACAAAGATACTTTTTTCAGCTTCTTCAACTAGAGAATCCTACATAATGAAATAACCACAACTAATTTCAATAGTTTTTATCAATCACAAATATAATGATACTTGAAGTATTTTCTAAATTTCTTACAATTTTCTCATCAACAGTTTGTGTAGACTTTGATGTATATTTTCCCCCTTTCTTTTATCGTGATCTCTTCTATAACTCATGGTGTGTCAGTGGACATAGACTACCAGTATCATCTAATTTGGAATCAGTTATCGATGACTTCCTTTCATTCATAATTCTCTCCTTAAGCAATCGATACCCTCCACGAGATAATACGTATGGATATACATTTCTAGCCACATTTTCCATACTCTTTCGACTTTTTTCCTATTATAAACTCAAAAAGTTATTAATCAGTAAACATAATAATAATGTTATGTACGAAAAAAAATATAACTCCTACTAACCTTAAATTCAGGGGTATCTCGAGTCTTGAGAAACTCTTTAGATGTTTCATTTTTAATATAACTATACTTGATATGTGCAGGAGGGAGATCTTTTTTGGGCTTTTTAATATATTGGTCTGTGAGTTGTGTGTTAAAACCTCTCCATCGCTCTCCCGCATATTTAGTCCATTCTTTCTTAAACGGATCCTTCTTTGGATCTTTACATTTGTTCGGTCTGTTTATAGAGTCTAAAATCTAACTGTAAGTGCACAACCTATCGAAGTAATATAAAGGATTATTGAACCACATAGACCAATCGTTAATCTATCAACTCTATTATTAAGTTTCTTATATAAGGTGGATCGATTCAGTTGAGGGAGTATAATGCAAAGGAAATAAATAGATAAAGTAAATTCAGACAAAAGACAGACTAGAATGTAAATCACATTGGTCAAATAACATTTCAACTTGTATTTAATAGAACTACTCATGGGACAATATTTTCCACTCTTGTAAAGGAACAATTTGACAGGAACTTATCGCTTTCGCTAACTAAGAATCAAGTTTACTCTCTAATAAGGATTTGTATTATTGAATTATACAAATAATGATACACACTATGAATATTTATGTACAACCCTAATTGGGTTTGGGCTAACACAACTTGGATTATATTTAAATATTAAATCTAATCTAATCTAATCTAATCTAATATTTTTAACAAATCTAATTTAATATTTCAACACACTCCCGTAATCCAAGTTGTCGAACATCCTAAAAAATAGTCAATCTGAACTATTCCTAATTTCTTTCTCAAATTCAGGAATCTGTCGATCTTCAATGCTTTGGTGAAAATGTCGGGCAACTGTGCTTCACTTGAGCAATGCCCAACTTCTAGTTCACCTTGATTTACTTTTTCCCTCAAGAAGTGAAACCTTGCTTCAATATGTTTATTTCTTCCAAGCATAACTGGATTCTTTTCCATATTTATGGCTGACTTGTTGTCGATTTTCAATACTAGAGGTTTCTTCACTTTGACAGTCATTTCTTCAAGTACATATCTGATCCAAATTGCTTGACATGCAGCATAAGATCCTGCTATATATTCAGCTTCACACAATGACAATGCCACCACAAGTTGCTTCTTCGAACACCATGAGATTGGGGAACCAAATACTTGAAAGAAATATCCAGTTGTGCTTAATCGATCTTCCTTATCTCTACACCAATCAACATCTGAAAAACAATTAACTATTGCTTCTTTGCCTTTAGAATCTCGTCGAAATAGTATTCCATAATTTATTAAACCCTTCAAATATCTCAGGATTCTTCTTGCAACCTTCATATGTGACACTCTTGGTTCACCCATATATCTGCTTACTAATCCAAATGGAAAACCTATATCAGGTCGACTATTGCACACATACCTCAGAGATCCCACAATTTGTTTGAACAAAGTTGCATAGACTTTGTCTTCCTCCCCATTCTTTTCCAACTTTACATTTGGTTCGACATGTGAGGATTCAGGATTCGAATCATTCATTCTGAATCTCTTGAGTATCTCTTTGACATACTTTCTTTGATGTAGCACCATACCTTGCTTCGACATTTGAAATTTCATGCCTAGAAAATAAGACAATTTTCCTAGATCTGACATTTCAAATTCCTTCGTCATCAGCTCTTTGAACTTCGGAAAGTTCTCCAAACTATTTCCAATTACTAGCAAGTCATCAACATACAAGCATATGATTGTTATATATTGTGCTACAACCTGAACATAGACACCATACTGTGATTTGCATTTGACAAATCCCAATTCGACTAAGTATGAGTCGATCTTCTTGTTCCATGCCCTAGGTGCCTGCTTGAGGCCATAGAGCGCTTTGTACAATCTATATACTTTACTCGCTTCCTTCTGAATCATAAAACCAAGAGGTTGTGTGGAATAAACTTCTTCGTCTAAAGGACCATTCAGAAATGCTGATTTCACATCTAGATGAAATGTCAACCAGCCTTGGTTGCATGCTAATGCTACCACTAGTCGAACAGTCTCTAATCTTGCTATTGGAGAAAATACTTCAGAGTAGTCGAGTCCTACTCTTTGAAGAAAACCTCGAGCTACTAATCTTTCTTTATGTCTTGCTATTGACCCATCTACATTGTGTTTCAACTTGAACACCCACTTTACTTTGATAGCTTTTGTATGTACTGACAATTCGACTAACTTCCATGTGTTGTTTCTTTCAATTTCTTGTAACTCTTCGACCATAGCTAACTTCCACTTGTTAGTCTTCAAAGCTTAACTATAGTTTATTGGTTCAGCACCTTGAAGTAAATCAAAATGAACTAATTCTCCATCTGCTGTGATTTCATCATCACCCACCACTTCATAATCATGAAGTCTTGTTGGAAGAACTTTATTTCTTTGAGGTCTTTGGCTTGTTTCAGCCATAACCTCTTCGACTTCGACTGTGTCGGGAGTGTCAGCAACTACTTCTTCTTTGACTTCAACTGAATTCTCAATAATTCCTTCGACCTCTACTTCATCAGTTTCTCCGTTGAAATCAAAGTTCATTAATGTCTTGTTAATTGAATTGCTAGAATTCCAATTCCAGGCAGAATTTTCATTAATCACAATATCTTGACTCAACATAATACTCTCATTAACTGGATTGAATAGTCTGTATGCACCAATTTTATGATATCCTACCAGAATCATAGGTTCACTCTTGTCATCAAGCTTCCTTCCCCTTGCATCAGGAACATGCTTGTAACACATAGAGCCAAACACCTTTAAATGACTTACTAATTTACCACTCCACACTTCTTCAGGAACCTTGTTCTTCAATATCTTAGTAGGACACCTATTCAAAATATAAACTGCAGTCAAAACAACTTCTCCCCATAAAGACTTTGGCAAATTCTTTTGCTTCAGCATACATCTTGCCATATCTAATATGGTTTTGTTTCTTCTTTCAACAATTCCATTATGTTGAGGTGTATAAGGAGCAGTTACCTCATGATCAACACCATGTTCTGCACAAAAATCTTCAAACATCTTGGATGTGTATTCACCACCTCCATTTGTTCGCAGAACTTTGATCTTCTTCTCGCTCTGGTTTTCGACAAGTATCTTGAATCTCTTAAAGATTTCGAATACTTCGTCCTTTTGTTTGATCACATAGATCCACAGCTTTTGAGTAAACTCATCGACAAACAAAAAAATATATGTTTCCACCAATTGCATGTTCTTCGAATGGAGCACATACATCTGAATGCACCACTTCGAGAATGCAGGATGATCTCATTGACATAGTCGAAACGAAAGAATTTCTGGATTGCTTTCCCACTAAACAACCTTCACAAAGTTTTTCAGGAATCTCAAGGCTTGGAATACCAGTAAACATATCTTCAGTAATTAGTTGATTAAGTGATCAAAAGTTTAAATGTCCAAACTTCAAATGCCACAATCAACTATCCTTGTGGTCGACAACAGTTTTCAAACATTGAACTTATGTCGAACTGATCATAGTCTTAAATGTCCTATTCTTCGACAGTGGAGATTTTAAGACCAAATTGTTCTTGGTGTCGAACAATTTCAAAACTCCATCTTTCATGACAACTGAGAAACCTTTTTCGACTAGTTGTCCAACACTTAGCAAGTTGCATTTCATTCTAGGTACATAGAGAACATCTTTGATCATATCTTTCCCTCCATTACTCATTTGAAAGACTATGTTTCCAGTACCTTTTGCTTGCAACGAACTATTATCAACAAGTTTTACCTTGATCTTCTTCCACTCGTCAAAATATGCCAACCACTCCTTTCGACCCATCATGTGGTTCGAGTAGCCTGAGTCGAGAAACCAGATCTTGGATTCGACATGGTTATCTACAACTGCAGCCATAACCACCATACCACCTTCAGAATCATCTGAATCTTGGCGTGCAAGGTCCACTCCTCCGTCCTTGCTTGTCTATCCCTTGTCTTTTTTGTACCAACAATTCTTGGCTATGTGACCCCATTTTTCACATTTATAGCATTGCACACCTTTATCTTGTTTTCCCTTTCGATAGTTTCCTCCTCCTTCTTTCGAGGATTCAGAAGCTCCATCTTCGACCTGATATTATGAGGTTTCGACCAAGACTTCTTACCCTGAGTCTTATCGAACTTGCCTTTGAATTTGTTGGAACCATCATCCTTTTTCCATGACTAAGCTTGCAAAGCCTGTATCGAGTCTTGCACTCCTTTCCTTTCGATAATCCTCATCTCCTGCGTCTCCAACGAACCAACCAAATCTTCCACTTTAGTGGTTTCACAATTTTTGGATTCTTGAATAGCTACGATAACGTGATCAAAGTGAGAAGTCAATATTCTCATTACCTTCTCAACTATAATCTTATCAATTATGGTTTCACCACAACTCTTCATGAGATGGACGAGTTTTTGAACCTTAGAAACATATTCTGCAACTTTTTCATCTTCTCCCATTGACAACAACTCATATTGTCGATGCAAGATTTGTAACTTAACAACTTTGACTTTCTCACCTCCTTCGTAATACTTCACCAGAATATCCCATGCCTCATTCATCGTTTCAGCATGAAAGATTCTGTCGAAATTAGCAACATCGAATGCAATAAGCAGCCTTGCAATCTTTTTTCTTGACTTCATTGTGGGCTTTTTTCTGTTCGTCGGTTGTATTTGCAGCTAACGTAGGAACATCATCGGTAACCACTTCTAGGGTTTCATGGAAGGCAAACAAGAATTGCATCTGTTTTTTCCATCAGATCTAATTCTTGCCGTCAAGCATTGGAAGAGAATTTGGAATTCCCTTATTACTAACCATCTTCACAGCGGTTGATTCAGTTGCCTTAGAAACACGATCTCTGACGTAAAATTCTTGAAAACTCGATCAAGAACAATAATCGGAAGCTCTGGTATCAATTTCTTAGTGCCTAAGGCACTTTTAGTGAGGAGAAAAAGAGAGAATAATAAAGGAAATAAGGATTTGTATTATTGAATTGTACAAATAATGATACACACTATGATTATTTATATATAACCCTAATTGAGTTTGAGTTAACACAACTTAGATTATATTTAAATATTAAATCTAATCAAATCTAATCTAATATAATATTTCAACAAATCTAATTTAATATTTCAACATACACCTGATCTTTCTGAATATTGAGTTACATTTCTTATTAATTCAAGTTTTAAGATCAATGGCACAAGAGAGAGACATTAATGACAAAAATACCTTATGCACCTCTTCTTGAGCACGACCATAAGCATTAAGCTCTGAGCTTTCTCTCCAACATGCCAATTTCTTGTAGCTTTGAACCTGCCGAACGCCAAGCTTTTGCTGCCATAAACCACCTACTATATGCATGAAACAATTGTGTCAAACCATCATGATTCACCATCATCACAAGCAAGCATCAAACAATTGTATCAAACTATCATGATTCAAAAACTAGATATGGTACATGTAATATCCGTATAGAGTTCAAAAACAGACCTATTAATCACTACAAAACAGTCCTAAAACATAATCCAAAGCCACACAGTTCAAAAAATACATTACTATTTACATGTTAAGACCATGTACAAATAGACCTATATTTTGGCTTAGCTACCACCACTATCAGCTCCTCCAAGAGATCTTTCTCCGAATCAACAACTTTTCCGTGACATAACTGACCATTCAAAAACTACACAGTTTAATTATGCAGATTTGGTATTATAAAAAATAAAACATAAAAGGATATGATTTAACTGTTATAGAAACGAAAAACAGAAAGTTTCTTTCGATGGCAAAGCAATGGATTATTTCCATCTTCCTGCTTTCTTATAGATGTATGCAGCAACACGCCTCATTTCAAGAAGTTTGTGCTTCTCAATATGCACATTTGTATTGTAGAAGGAAGTAAGTAATAATTCATGAAATATAAACTACTTATAGTTTAAGAGAACAATCAAGCAGATATCAATTAATTACAACTTTCTTTGAATCTGTAAAAAAGCCAATATAATTGAAACCATTCAATTTAACACAAAAAATACAATTCAATTCCATTCAAACCATTTAATTCACACTATTCTACACTGATAAAACTAAAATATGAATTTGCAATGAAAGCCTCATTGACTACCATTCAAATAATTACAAAAAATAATATTAAAAATTATTATTCTTATTCATTCATTCGGTAACTTTCAAATAATTAACAAAAATACTACTTTTACACAAGGACAATAGTTTTCTTCAAGAGACGAGCAGAACCTAGAATTTCACACTTGCAAAGGTTAATTGATCCGACAAAAGACAACAGTCCATAATTTAATAAATCAACAAACAACATTAAGAAATACTCCTCAAAACAACTTGGAGAACAACCATATATGACAATATTTCATGATATTAAATTGACTTCAATCTTCTGACCAAACATAGTTTTGTCAATAGAACCAACCTTAACATACATATCAATAACACTATTTTGTAGATCTAAGCCAACAATAAAAATTAAAATATTATGGTTTCATAATATGAAAATAGGCAAATGTAAACAAAATTGAAATCTTGTAAGAAACTTATTATTACCTATTATTACTTCAGATCCTTGATTGATCATCCAGATCCACGTAACACCAAAATCACCAAACACTCTGAAGAAAAACCACCCCCTTGGAATAATTTGGCCATCAGTTTGTCATCGCCACTCGAAAACCAGCTTCTTAAACCGTCGTCACCTTCGAACCGTCCAAAAGAAAGAAGATGAGAAAGAGGGAAGAAGAAGAGAAAGAAGGAAGTTATTGCATAGTGAGGGAAATATATATATATATATATATATATATATATATATATATATATATATATATATATATATATATATATATATATATATATATATATATATATATATATATATATATATAGAGAGAGAGAGATATTTTTTGACCTTTTCCAGAACTATTAAAATTTTTATATGATAGATGATGTATTTATGTGATTGGATAATCACTTCAAAACTGGCTCACTTTATAGAATTAAGAAATGTATTATTCCTCTTACAGATGGAAAAAAAACAGTTAACTTAAAATCTTATATATCTAAAGATATCTATTTGAAATATGTTTATGCTCCAAATGATACTCCTAATCAAGTTATTGGACAAGGTAATAAAATTTGGAATAATATGCTTCAGTGTTTTAAAACCCAGCCCGATCCGGCCGGTCGGACCGAGAACTAGTGGGCCAGACGGTCTGATTAAGGGATAAGAACGAAATTATATTTAGACCGGATGAAACCAGTGTGAACCGGACAGATCACTGGTTAAACCAGTGAACCAACGATTTTTACTGAACCGGCGGGTTTGACTATTTATTTTATTTTTTAGGGTTTTGAAAAAAAAACATTAACATAAACGCTTTGCCTCCTCGTTTCCCAAACCTAGGCATTTGAAAGGTTTTCTTTTTTATTCTGTCTTTTTTTTTCTAATTGAAGTCATATTCTCAATTTTCTCTACCAACAAAAACTCTCACTTGCTGCTGTTATTTGATATTCCTTGTTTGTCGTCAAAAATTCCATCAAAACATCAAAAACAAGTTATTTCTTTTTTACTTGGTCTAATTTGCATTGATGTTTTTCAATATGAATATTATTGTTTCATTTTTTTGATTAATTGATATAGAAAATAAATGATTAAATTTGATCATTTTCTATAAAATTGAGTCTTTTAGTTTAACAAATTGAGATAAAATTTGTATGAATGAAGCAGTTTTATACTTTTATGAATTAACTTATTATAGACTGATAATGAAGTTGTTGTATATTGGAGATATAAATTGAGATAGATATATATATTACTGTAATAGTCGCTGTATATATTATGGAGATAGAAATTGAGTTTAAAACTATGTAATCTAAATTATATAGTAAGACAAAGTTTTCTGTTTTTTATTAATTTAAATTATATAACAAAGAAAAGTTTCAGGATTTTATTAATCTAAAATATATAGCAAAGGCTGGAAAGCAAAGTTCCTATTTTTTTATTATATATGGTGATGCACAGTAACGATGCTTGGTAGCCTATATGTAATATGCAACAACATATTCATATATTTTGGATTTAGATATGCTACATATTTAATGTTTCTTATAATGTTTTTATAAATTCAATAATTTTTGTTTAGAATTGTGTTTTGTTAATATTTTTGTAATATAGTTTTGTATTTTTAAATTTTGATTGATATTAGATATGACATCACCCGCTGAAGTAATAACTTCGAAAAAAGTTACATCTCAAAATCCAACCCAACTCCAGAGCAGTAGGGGAAAACTGATATAACTTGGGATCATTGTAAAGAAATTGAAGAGAAAGGAAAACTTGTTAATTTGTGTATTTACTGTGATAAAATTATTAGAGGAGGGGGATTAATAGGTTCAAATTCCTTTTGGCTGGAATAAAAGGTCAAGTTGAAACATGTAAAAAGGTGCCTCCAGATGTTCAATATCAAATGAAACAAAATCTTGATGAAGGCGCAAATAAGAGAAGAAAGACTCAAGCACAAAATTTTGATGTTGATCTTACTACTCAAGAGGGTGGTGTAGTAGAAATTGATGTAGAACAATCAAGATCAAATTCGGTGATTGTGTCTCAAAAGAGAAAAAATACTAGTCGTATTGGTAATTATTTTATGCCTAGAACAACTCCTGGAGCTCAACCTTCTTTAAAAAGTGTGTTACAAAGTAAGGAATTGGTGGAGAAGTGTGATCTAGCTATTGAAAGATGGTCCATTGATTCTTCTGTGCCATTCAATGCAGCTAATTCTGCGTATTTTCAATCTATGACTGATGCACTTTGTTGCATGAGTCCGAGGTATAAAGTTCCAACTATGCATAGTCTTCGTGGCTATTTGTTAAATAAATGGGTTGAAGATGTGAACAAATTGATAGAGGAGTATCGTGAGATTTGGAAGAAAACTGGTTGTACTCTAATGGCCGATAGATGGACTGATCGAAAAAGAAGAACTCTTATAAACTTTCTAGTTTATTGTCCCAAAGGTACTATTTTTCTAAAATCCGTTGATGCTTCTCATGCTTCAAAAACTGCAGATATGTTGTATAAGCTTTTTAGAGAGGTGGTTTTATTTGTTGGGCCTGAAAATGTAGTTCGCATAGTGATAGATAATGCTGCAAATTATGTTATTGCTGGAAGGTTATTAGAAAATGAGTTTCCTACTTTATTTTGGTCTCCTTGTGCGGCACATTGCATTAACTTGATATTGCAAGACATGGGAAAATTAGAGGAAGTAAGTGAGACAGTGTCACATGCTTGTAATGTTACCAAATATATTTATAATCATTGTTATGCATTGTATTTAATGAGAAAGCAAACATGTGGAAGAGAAATCCTTCGTCCTGCTCCAACTCGGTTTGCCACTAATTTCATTGCTTTGCAAAGTATTTTGTCTCACAAAAACAAACTAAGAGCCATGGTAACATCTAAAGAATGGACAAGCTCAGCATATGCCAAAGAAGCAAAGGTAAAACAGTTTGTGGATCAAGTTTTAGATTCTGGATTTTGGAGTAAATGTGATGATATAGTTAAACTCATTGAACCACTTGTGCGTGTGTTGCGTATTGTTGATAGTGAAGATAAACCTGCTATGGGTATTCTATACAAATCTATAGTCAAAGCTAGAGAGGAGATGGTGAGGAGGTTTCAAAGAAATAAGAAGAAAGTGGATCCTTACTTGAAAATCTTAGATAAACGTTAGGATTCACAGCTCCGCAAAAATCTTCATGCTGCCGGTTATTGGTTGAATCCAGCTTGTAGATATAATGATGTAGAATTTGAAAAACATGCATCCACAACATCAGGACTTTTAGATGTCATTGAAAAGCATGCTAATGGAAATTCTGAACTTCAATTAAAGTTAACAGATGAGATGAGAATATTCAAAGACGATGAATTAGATTTTGGAAGGAAATTAGCCGTGGATGAACGATGTATTGTGAGGGCAGGTAATTTCATAACTTCTAACTCTTGATATATATTTTATTTTGTATTTCAATATGTTTATAAATTTATTTAATCACATGGTATAAATAGATCAATAGTGGGAAACTTATGGCACTTGTACACCAACTTTGCAAAGGTTAGCTATTCGTATTTTAAGCCAAACTTGTAGTGCTTCGGGTTGTGAACGCAATTTGAGTATATTTGAGCATATTCATTCCAAAAAAGAAATAGATTGTAGCACCAAAAGCTTAATGATTTAGTGTTTGTTCGTTACAACTTGAGAGTTCAAAATAGGTATTATTATGGTTATTTTTCTCTGATCATTATATTTTTATATTTAAATACATATACTTAGATTTAATTCATGTGTGCTTAGGAAAATAAGAAATGAGAGTTATGATCCTATCAATATTGAAACAATTGCCGACCATTCTAGTTGGGTATTAGAGGATTCATCACCTCTCTTAACCAATGAAGAGTTGGAAGCATTGCGGAATGACTTTGAAAATATGACCATCCAACCAATTTCAAGTGATATTGGTATGTTCTAATATGAGCATAATATAGTTTATGGTTGTGAATCAATTTAATGTCTCATATTTACCATCTCTAAATTTTTTTGTTAATTATTTTTTAAAATATTATTATAGATCAAATAGATTTAGATGAGGATGAAGATGGAGATATGAGTAATGCACAAGATACTATTGTTGATAATGTGAATCAAGAAAAAAGCAACACCAGAGAAGATGAAGTTGGTGGAGAAGACAATGAAGTTGAAGATGGATATGAATATCAAGATTATGACAATTTGACTTCATGGACATAAAAAATTATGGATCGTTGAGTATGAATTTTTGTGACTTATTAATAATACTATAACTTATGAATTGTTAAGTTTCTATCACTTCTTTGAATTTATAATTTGCTACATTAAGTTTCTATCACTTATTTTGATTGTTACTAATACTTTTGTTTATTCTAAATTATTTGAATTTATAATTTTTATATTATTATAGTTACAAATTTCAGGTAATGAATATATTTTTTATAGAAACCGGGTCAAAAGCCATGCGGTCTGACCAGTGACTCACTGGTCCGACTAGTAACCCAATGACCCAGTAACTTTACCGAGTCAATCACCGGTCTGAATTTTAAAACATTAATATGATTCATTCCTCCAAAAATTTAATAATTTAGAAATTTGTTAATAAATTTTTGGCTACCGTTGACAATTTAAGAAAGAGATGTTTCAATATGGCTTTTGATAGATTTTACTAGGATAATGATTAGATCTAAGCTACTAAAAGAAAATAAACATAAAACAACTTGAACATTTTCACACCATTAATAAAAAAATAGCATTCATTACTATGGAAAAGTCATTATCACAACGATTGAAAAATAGATACCACAATGTCTGACCAACTATTGTGAGGTAAGGTGTGATTGTATGTCTAATGCTTTTCACGACGGTCGTGAGACCATGATAATACGGCAGAACCGCGTTACCTATCACAATGGTCACACACACACACACACACACACACACACACACACACACATATATATATATATATATATATATATATATATATATATATATATATATATATATATGTGTGTGTGTGTGTGTGTGTGTGTGTGTGTGTGTGTGTGTGTGCGTGTGTGTGTGCGCGCGCACAACTATTCAAATTGACTAAAACCAACTTAAACAAACCACTGTTTTTTGAATTGCTTGCATGTCACAATTTATTTCACGACCTTTAACTAATAGAATGTAGTTCATTGGTATAAGTCTTTCATGACATCGATTCCTTCGATTCTAGTTTATTTTAAATAACATTAATTTATTGGTCAAGTCTACCTCATCGTCGTCACTTATCATCATGATTATTATTATAACTTATCATCATAACAATCACGATGATAAGCAACAATGGTGAGGTAGACTTGGCCAATAAATTGATGTTATTCTAATTAAACTATAAGAGAAGATATTGATGTAATGAAAGAATCGGGTCACTGAAGCATATTTTATATGTTAAAGAGCGAGAAATGAACGATGAGATGCATGCAATTCGACAAACATTATTTGATATATAAGTTAGTTTTCAAATACAACTTAATTTTTAGATTATAAATTTCTATGTCAATTTAAATGAATGTATTTTCAGTGAAGGGTTAGTAAAACAAACAATCTACATCGAATATAATAAACTCAACTTGATCTTCTGTGAATCTGCATAAGAATTTAAAGATCAAAACCTTGCTACGTCACAATAAGCCTATTTCTTGTGGCTTAGCAATGTTTTATTCTTGTTCTGAGAATATTAATCATTAACAACAACAACATACAACAACATTTATCAATAATACATAAAAACATTAAAAAATATACCTTTTAGCAACAACACACTAACAACATACAACAACATGCAACAACATTCAACAAAACAAGATATAATAAAATATTTCAAGAACACATTTTTATTGAAACTAATCGTGGAACTGTAATCAATTATGAAATTTATCTAGTTTATGATTCTATAAAAAAGAAATAAAAGGTAGATGAAGGTTACACAATAGCTTCATACTTCTTGTATTTTTTCATAGCAACACAAACCATATGAACCATAGGAAAAATATGTGTTTTGATAAGGTGCTTTTTTTCAATCACTTCCCCTATAATTCAAAAATAAACATAATTAAATTAAAAACATTACATGAAAAATTCACCAAATGAAAAAAATGAAAGCCTATTTTTAACAAGAAACGTAAAGGAAATCGAAGCATAAGTTTAATAAATGGACCTCAAGGTAGCGATTGGTGGAGATGAATCTGAATGTTGCAGTACGTGTGAAGAGTGACGTGGATGTTAGGGTTATGCTTTGAGACAAAAGAGTGAAATATGTTAGAATTTCATTTTGAAAGAAACAAATGTTATATACTGAGCGATATATACTTTCACTTATATATTAAAAAATATCAGTTTTCATCACGGTTGACTAGAAGAACCGTGATGCAATGAATGGACTTTACACCATGGTTGAATAAAATAATTGTGGTGATATATAAGGACATTCCCTTTTTGTGACGATAAAATTGAAAATTGAAGGAGTCGAGATTTGAACCTTGTAACTCCTAGTACATTTTACTACGGAGTTTAACAATGACCGTAGTGAAATATCTTTTAGTAAAAATGAAAAAAGCCCAAAAATATGATTCCACCACGGTTAACGAAAGACTGTTGTAATATTGTTTGACAAAAAATATTTTTCGTAGCAGTGATTACAATAAGAAAACAACTTAGAGGAGTATTTTTGGACAATTTTGATGCACAATTAGGATCCAACGTTGAGATATTAGTGATTAATGGTGAGGATTGTGGGTTAATTAGAGTAGGTAGCGCTGGTGAAAGGGATTGCGACACCTGATGGTATGGGAATTGGGAGGGAAAATGGGGTTTGAATGGAACGGTTTAAGAGGGCGTGGGAAAGGTGTGATGGGAACAGAAGTTAGGTGGGGGCAGAAAAGGTATAGAGGCCCCGGTTGGACTTTCCAAGTTGGGAGATGAGAGAGATTGTGTGGATTTTGTTGATTGGTGGGAAGAAGATATTGTAGGAGTGCATTTATGAGGTAGAATAGGGGAGAATTTTTGGGTGGCATAAAAATTGGTGATGTGACTTTATAGTCATGTGGGGAAAGTAAATACGGTTAATTGGGACAGTTGGGTGCATGATGGATGGGTAAAAAAGGTCCAGTAGTGCACCGTTAGGAAGGATGTGTGTACTTGAAGCTGAATAATTTTTTTCAAGAGAATTTTTTCCGTACATGCCACACTTTTGAAACAAAATTCCTATAATTCCACAACCTAAAACAAAAATCCCAGAATGCCACACACATAGGGATTCACGCCATTTCAAATGGTGCAAAGGTTGGACCCTTTGTACAGCATAAGGACTCTCGCCATTTGAAATAGCGTGAAAGGGTTTTTTTTTAAAATTCGTTTTCTGATTTTTCTATTATTTATATTAATTATTTTTATTATTTAATTTTATTATTAATTATAAATAATTTAATAAACTATTTAATTATAATATTAATTAATAAAATATTAATTTAAAAACTTAAATAATTATAAACTAACAATTACAATTAAATAATAAAAATTATTATTAAGTAATAAAATTTAACAATTTTAGGGGATGGAGTTAGATGGTAAAGCGGTAAATGGTCCAACTGAGCTAGGTGTTGGTGCATGGAGTTATATTTTGGGGGATGAACCTCCACAAAGTGATAAAGGAATAACTGCGAGGTTGACATAGCTTAAAGACATGTACCAACATGAACCACCAACCGAGGAGTCACCCGAGAAGTATAAAATTAGACATGCTCGTATTTATATCCTACTGCTCATCAGACAAGTTTTGTTCCCTTACGAAAGCAGTAATACTATCTACTCCAAATGGACACAATTTATTGTGGATTTGGAAAATTGTGGAAAATTGAGTTGGGGTTCCGCTGTTTTAGCTAATCTATATAGGGAAATGTGCAAGTCCGTAGACATCAAAGTAACAGAGATGTCAGGGTGCGTTTTACTTCTTCAAGCTTAGGCTTTTACACGCATGCCTATTGTATCTCCAGTGGCTCCGTTTCAAGCTCCATATCCTTACGCAAGAAGGTAATATTTTAATTTAAATTTAAATTTATAATTAAAATTGTTAGGATACTTTAAAATAAAGTTTAATTTTAAATTCTTTTTAGGTGGTGCATCAAGAAACTTGACTACCAAAATAACCCGCACCACCATCTACAAGGATACCGATTCAGGATTGATCACATGCTTCAAGACCAGGTTTTTTTGTCTTCACTTTAATACTTCATATAAATTTATGAATTTTATTTTGGTTACACTAACAAGTTTTATCTATAACTTTTCAGTTTATTTGGAGGTCGTATCTTGGATTAGCGTCCCAAAGGCACGAGGACAGTTTGATATGGAGTTCAACTACATATAGAATATGTTTTCATATTGTAGAAATGCATCAAGTAGATAGGGTCAAACTACAATTTGGCCATTTACAAGGGATACCTGAAGAACCTCGATGTCTGGCTGAACACCATAAAATGACAACAATAAAAGCGCTTCAACAAGCATATACCATACTATACTCCGATGAACAAAATTTTTGGTTGCATCGAGAAATGTTTACATTGGATGGAGATCAATTACAAATAGAGGAGAAACTATCCAATGAGTACATGCAATGGTATCACTCGCCTCCATATATATATGCATCGTACGGACAATTTCTCACTGACCATCGTCAAAATTAGTATGCCCCTACTCAGGCAAGTGGCTCTCAACAAATTCCAAAACCATTCCAGCAATAACCTCATCACTCACATCATTCTCAACCTCCTGATCCCCAATCCTTCCAAAAACAAACACATATCCCCATTATTCCCAATAACAAACACCCATCCCCCATTATCCTGAACAACAAACTTCTAACCCTCATTTTTCTCAGCTACAAACTCATACCCCTTATTTTTATCAAAATAAAACCTTTAACACCCAATACCCGCAATCTCATTCCCAACCAAATTACATCTATAAATCCCAACAACCACAAATATACCATCGACCAACTACACAATTCACACCCATCATGAGACCAAAATCCGATTCCCCCTCCTCCCAACATAACCCTACAACGCCTTATATTCCAACCATGTGTCCGCCACAACAACCACAATACAATTTTGGCGATGATATTAACGTCAGTGATTATGATTTACTAGAAAGCATTTAGTCTCCTCCGCAAGCTACAACTCCAACTCAAGAAAATCCTCCAACATCAGTTCCAACACAAGAAAATCCTCCAACAGTAGAGACCCAACAACAATATGGTTTTGGTCATCGTACTCCTCGACCGCGTTATTATTTTACCGGTACTTGTTAAGGACCGGGTCATCAACATTAAATATTGTAATTGTTAAATTTTATTACTTAATAATACTTTTTATTATTTAATTGTAATTGTTAATTTGTAATTATTTAAGTTTTTAAATTAATATTTTATTAATTAATTTTATAATTAAATAGTTTAATAAATTATTTATAATTAATAATAAAAATAAATAATAAAAATAATTAATATAAATAATGGAAAAATCAGAAAACGAATTAAAAAAAACCGTTTCACGCCACTTCAAATGGCGAGAGTCCTTATGCTATACAAAGGGTCTCACCTTTGCACTATTTGAAATGGCGTGACATTATAGGAATTTTATTTCAAAAGTGTGGCATGTACGAAAAAAAATTCTTTTCCGAGATATTTAATATCAGATGGAACCCTAAGTCTTGACTTAGTTGCATGGGTTGGAGAGATTGTAATTCAGAACATACACTCTCTCTTTTCTTCTCTCTCACAAATATATTCTCTTCCTTTTTTCTTTGTATCAGCAAGCTTTGGTGAAGATCTTGTGTTCAATATATTTTTCACATTCTCAACCGATGCATTTTATGGGGAAGTTGGGTGATCCTCATCGTTTGCTTCATCTCCCTTTCTTTCCATAAAATAGATGAAAGGTTTAATGGAAGAGGTGTAACGTCTGTTTTTTGTGTCACCAAAAAATGGTCTGAGTAATGAGACATGGACCATTAGATGAATATTAGAAGATGATGGTAGATCTAACTCATAAGCCACCTTACCAACTCGTTTAACAATGGTGAAAGGACCGTAGGAACGTATGGACAATTTTGGGAAAGCACGTTGGACCATTGTCTATTGTCTATATGGTCTCAATCGGAGGAGGACAAGATCATCTACATCAAAGGTAAAATTAAGTCATTGTTTATTTTATTGTGTTTCTATTTTCTGTCAGCTTTTTTGTAAGTTGTGCTTAAGATGATTAAATATTTCTTGTCGTGGTAGAATAAAGTTATTCAAGGAATCTAGATAAGTAGAGTTTTTGAGATAGTCTGGTATAAATGGTAGAGGACAACCGTACAAAATTGTGAACAATGTCATTTGGATGGCTGAATGAAACGACATATTATACCAAAACTCGGCGAGATGCAGAAACTTGAACCACTTCTGCGGATGGTCGCTCACGAAGCACCTCAGGTAAGTCTATAAAATACATGGTGAGTTCTTCCCAAACTTGGTTAGGCATCAGCAAAGGTTGTAACGATCCTTTTTTTGTGTCTGACACTTATTATATTGATAGACTTCACAGTGTTTGATGAAGTATTTAACCTCAGTGTAGAGTCTTGGCCAAGCAAATGAAGCTCTAATTCTAGCAATTATTGGTTTCACTCCATAATGAACAATTGTTCAGGTGCTATGGAACTCATCAATAAGTGCAATGTGTAATTGATTGCAAGGGGAGGTATGTAAATTTTGTTTTTGAAAAACAACATCCCCTTTGAAAACTTGTAATAATCAGTCTCTTCTTGTACCTTCTGGTTGAGTAACAGTTTTCCTTCAAAATTTTTGGCATAATAATGGCAAAGATGGGTCACAAGATCACGGGATAATGAGGATAGAGCCATCAAGATGTGTTCACTAGTGGAGAACTTTTGACTAAGGGAATGTGAGACCAATTTTGACCAACCAGGTTTGTAGAACATTTCGAAATTGAAGTGTTAGAGTTTAGAGGCCCATTTTTGGTGCTCTGGTATTTGAGTCATCTATAATAATAAAATTTTAAGACTCTTTTGAACTATGTATATCTGAAATTTTTGACCAATGAGATACTAACGCCACTTCTTGATTGCTTATGTTACAACAAACATTTCACAAATGTAGACGGAAGCAGTTTGCATGCACAAACACATTTTTTGCTGAAGAAAGCCAAAGGATGACCATTTTGTGATAGAACCGCACCAATGGCAACACTGGATGCTTCTGTTTCTATGATGAATGTTTTTATAAAGGCTGACAAAGCTAGCAACGACATGTCAATTATTTTCTATTTTAATTCTGTAAAGGCTAAACTAGTCATTGTACTCCAAGAAAATATAGTGGAACAAATATATCGGCGAGAGGAGCAGCGAGTGGTGTAATGGCGCATAAATCGCTGGTAAATTCCGAAGATACCAAGGAAACCTCTTAATACTGTGAGAGGACATGGTACAGGACAATCCAAGATTTTATGGACCTTATCCGGATCAACAACAATGCCCACACTAATATAACGTGACCTAAGTAGTTAACTTTGTCCATTTGTAGTGGTAGAAATATTGAGACTAAGCCATTGGATTGAGTTAACTCGTACATATCAAATAAAAATTGCAACTGCACTTTATTGTTTTATAGGAAATGGAAAAAGAGCGAATAAACCCAAGAGCAAGAGGGAGAGAATCTAGGTACGGGGGTTGGTTATGCAAAGGGAAGGTATTAACACCCTAAACATCTACGGTACTCTGTAGGATTCTCTTTGAAAATATGTGTATTTTGGCTATAAAAGGTGTATACAAAATAAGATGGTGGAGATGAGAAAAGAAGTATTTTTACAATTTTTGCACCCTCAACAGTTGTGAAACTTTAGTGCCTGCATACCATCTTCCATGCAATAGGGGATCAGGGTACTCATAGTTCATCTCAAAAATTTTAAAACACATGTGTGTTGGTTAATTTTAAGAGAAGAGACATCTCATCGTATGAGTAGAAAACATACTTACTATCCACAATTATGGGAAAGTAAAATTTGGCCATCTCAAAGTGGAGGATATGACTTGGATTTAAAATCCATCACTCAACACCCAAGTGGAAAATAACTCTCTTCACTACATATCATAGAAGTATAGTAGCTTGCGTTACTACAAGAATCAACAAGAGTCTAATCTTTTGAGAAAAGTTTTAAAATAAAAAGCCAAAGTGACAAAATGGTTTGGATGAGGTTAATGACTTTTAGTCTTCTAAAAATATGTCAAAATATGGTTAAATTGACTAAAGTTTGATTAAGAATTTTTTTTGGAAATGCATGGACCTAAGTCCAAGTTTGTTATGAAAGTAGTTCAAGTTAGAAAACAACAAGAGTTTTGAAAAGGATGGATAAGATTTTTGAAATTAAAGAAGATGGGAGGGGATGAAAGGACTATCCTAAAGCATAAGGTAAAAGCTAAGGAAAAGAATGATTTAACCAACAAGAAGCCAACACTTGACATAAAGAAGTCAATGTAGAATTCCCATCATTTGGATTAAAACTAAGCAAGCAAAAATACTAAACCTCTAAGGAATACCAAGCTTTAGATAAATTAATAACCAAGCAAAGTCTTCATTGATAAAAGTTGGCCAGAGTAACAACTGTATACAGAGGAATTCTAAATCACAGACAAAGCATGAAAATCAGAATAACCTGCATATAGAAAAAATTCAAACCAATGCCTTGGAGTAAACCCCAAGAGTTTTAGAAGATCTTCTCAAAAATATCAACCAAAGATTACAAAGTTCCAAGGTCTCATGGCTCTAATCCTAAGTCTCGGGAATCCACAACTCCACAGTGCTATGGATAGTGACCAAGTAGTCTAAGTAACCTTTATATTTTTTAATATCCAAGTTTATTATTAAATATATTTACAAAAAAAGAAAATAAAGCTCAAATGAGCAAAGATAAAAAGGCAGAAAATAAATACTCAAGTGAGCAAAAGGCAAATAACATGAGATGTAAATGCTAAAAAATAAATGGTACATAAAAGTAAAGGCACAAAATAAAGGTATAAAGTAAAGTTAATTGTTAGTGAATTAGAAGTTAGAGATCAAGTATAACAACATGTTAGTTGAATGACCATCTTGAAACTTGCTTTTGAAAACTTATTAGAAGATTGATAAAATCAAAGCCTCTCAACAACAAGTTTCATTTGCTTTTTGTCAAGTATATCATTCATTTCAAGTACTCAAAGCCAACATATATGATCAACTATAATTGAAGATCGAGCTTAGGTCAATGTTAATGAAGGCTTGTTACAGGATTGGTAAGACCAAAGCCTCATAACAACAATCTTCAAAGGTTTTGAACCAAAATCCAATAATAAATTATGCTTGTCCTTTCAAACATAAAGTTTGGGCCATAAATTATCATTTTTCGAATCAAGACAATTTTAGCGCTATGTTAAGCAATCGTAAATAGACTTATGTAGAAGCCACACCTATTTTGAGGTCGGTCAATAGCAATCTATGTACCATACATGTTAGAGAAATGATATATATATATATATATATATATATATATATATATATATATATATATATATATATATATATATATATATATATATATATATATATATATATATATATATATATATACCATTATCCAAAACATGTAGCACAAGTAAAAACAAGAAAGGGATAAGATGAAAAGGGAGGGGAATGATAGTTTAACAAATGCCTCAGATGAAATTAGAGTTTCAAATATCATCAACATTATTCATCCATTTTGGTGGATTTGGTTTTTCAACCTATCAACACCCAAGATCCAATGAGGTTGAGGAACTTGTCCCAAAGTAATACTCAAGTATCCAAATCAGAACCAAGTCATTGTTCAAATAATAAAAATAAAACAATAATATATACGATTTAAAAAAATGGTTATTTAATTGAATTTTATTGATGAAATACACAATGGTATTCAAACGTCCAAATAAAAATCAAGAAAATTACCAAAAAGTTAAATAAAGGTCAACAAGTGTTGACAATTTTTTTTTGAATTTTTTAAATTCAGAAACTATTTTTAAAATATAAAGAAATAAGCAAAATAAACTAAACTTTGTAAAAAATAGTAAAATAAAAAATAAAAATAAAATCCGGCCACCAATATTTGTCAAGAGGTCATTGAATTCTTCCATAATTTTTTTTCATAATTTAAAATGACCAAAAGGTATTTTTAAACAATTAAACAAATTAAAAGAAAGAGAAAAATCGTAAAAAATATAATAAAATAAAATTGTGAAAAAGTAAAAATCAGAAAGAGAAAAATCAAAAGTATTTTTGTGAATTTTTTCATAATTTTTTAGTCAAAAATGAATTTTTTATGAATTTTTGAAGTGTAAAACATTTAAAACAAAAATCAGAAAATAAAATATTAAACCAAAAAAATATGGACCATTTGATCATTGTCAAAACGCGTTAGTAAACAGATCTGATGGATCTGACATGTTGTCCATATGATGGACTCGAGCGTATAAATCACATGATCAAACATTTAAAACAATTTTTAAAAAAGATGTGGCATCACGTCACTGTTTGAAGAGAGACATGTCATCGTCCTCAACCTCCATCCACTTCTAATTCGTGATTCTACAAATGGTAAAATCAAGAGCTCAGGCCAGTGCCATTCTCTTTGTCTCTTCAAGACGATTTCAATGGTACCCTCGGGAAAAATTTCTTTAAACTACAGCTTAGTCGATTTGAGAAAAACCAGAAGAAAAGTTGAAAAGGGATTTGAAAACATAATTACTAAACCTAGTTAAAGTTGAAAATGAACTATTCTATGAGCATCAGTGAACCAAGAGCTACACTGTAGCAAGAAACTTGAAGAGAATTGATGAAGAATTTTACCTGTAGAAGTTCAACTTCAGAGCTCTGAAACTGGAGTTGGTATGCTTGATTCAGTGCTCGATTCTTGGTGTTAAGAGTATGGTTAGCTTCAGATAAGTTCAATGAAGCTAACTGAATGGAGATTTTGGTGAATGAGGGTGAGAAATTAAGCAAACGAAGATACAAATTTAGAATTTGTATGGGATCTGAACATGAATTATTTGGCTCTCTAAAGCTTGGGAAATGAATGAAATATCATCCTCTTTTTATAGGAGACTAAATGACAATTAGAATTGGAATAAATATTGAGGTTTGAAGGGAAATCGTGTGAAGGTCGTGTGATGCGGTCGCAGAACCGACTGTTATACTGGTTTTGCATTTTGTATTCACAAATGTTGCGGTAAGCAAGAGTCACCTCCGACTTTTCTTTTATCCAATAAAGGAAAAGGTGAAGAGAAGAGAAAAAGACCTTTTGAGAGTTTTCTGGGTAACAGGGAGTAGATTATGGAAAGGGAAGGTGTTAACACCATTTCCATCCGTAGTTTTCTACGGGCTCTTAGATGCTTAACTCATTTTTTGGAAATACCTTGTGTTTTTGTGTGATTTTTGGAAAGTATTTTGAAATTCCTTAGTACGGAGATTTGCTTTATGATAACTCTTGTATCAGTCCTCAAGAGTGTTGATAAAGCGTTTTTGAAAAGGTTTTGAAAGAATTTTGTGTATGTGTAAAAGTTTGTTTTTGAGCATAGCATCTACGAACTATCTACTTAACTCGAAAAGGTCGTTCTTTTCCTCTTTTCCTTTAGACAATGCTATCCTACTATTAGTGATTAGGTAGCCATATCGTTGGATGTTTGAGGGACATTCGAAGGGACATTTTATAGTCACAAAGGCAACTGGGCGAGAAACCTTAATAACTATCCTAGGGTTTTAAGATCATTGTTTACCGAGGCAACATCGAGAGGGTCATCGAGGGACTTATGATATTTTTAAACCAGAGGTAACCACTAAAATCTCTCATATTTCGAGAGTTATGACTATTTTTCCGAAGGAAACCAGAGTGGGATACCCTAGAGGTGTATATATGAGAGTGTGCTGTATTCAGTTATTTTTATCTTATGTTAGGTTTGATAGTGTTTGACTATTACGTTCTTGCCATACAATCCTATTTACTAACAGTAATATTGTACAGAAAATATAAAGTGCGGAAAGAAAATCCTACACTATTACATCCCATGAGCAGTTACAATATTTAAAGAAAATGCGAAAAGATAAACTAACTATTACAAAATCAAATATGCGACCTATACACTCTTTCTAGAATTTAAATAAAAAAAGAAAAAGAAAAAACAAAAAATGAGAATAGATTGTTTAGAAAGAAAATCAAATGTCCTAAAAAGCCTAAGTATTAAAAATATTTTTGGTATTTTTTTTATTTATGAAAAGAAATTGAAATTCATTAAATCTTAAGTCTATTAATTTTAAATATTAAGAAAACAAATCAAAGTAATTTAATTAATTATCTAACAAAAGTAATTAAAAAACTAAGTCTAATTGTGTGAGATTTGCAAAGGGGGGGGGGGGGGGGTATGTTTGATGTTCATAACGCAGCATATTGGACCTGCAACAATTTTGTTAGAAAAGAAAAATGCAAGATCTGGGTATCAAATCCTGGTCCTTTCCAATATACGCATTCCCATTCCCCAACTGAACCTGCTTACCAATTGTTATTACAAATGAACAAACAATATATATGTAAAAATAACATTAATTCCAAATTTTCAAAGAAAAGGCCGCGCGCTAATATTCGAACCAGCTACGTATGGAATCAGCCCACCAAAGCCAACCTTTTGATTGTACTCTCTGATGGGCTCAAAATCGAAATGGGGTTTGTGACCTGTTTATCCTTTCATCATGAGCATGCAGAAACATGCACAAACACGTTAGAACAAACAACTTGCCTAGATTGAGAAAATAAAATTCGAAAATATACCTATGGCCAGTATACTTGGATCTACTGTGTTGGAGATGCCCCTTGAGATCTCAGGATCAAGGTGTGATTACTAGTTTGGACATAAAGGTGCCTGCAAAAATGTGTTTCGATTGGGACACTTTTGGATCTTTTTTGAGCAATGTGAGGTAGTATATGCGTATCCTCCCCTGACTTGTGTTGGTGTCTTGTATTTATAAGAGGTGTGAGGTGAATGGAAATGGCAGGGGACAACCATGAACCAGGATTTGAAGGAAAAATCAGACAGATTAAAGGATTTCCATTTTTGATGAATTCATACCCTTTTGGGTTTTGGGATGAACCTGGACATGCTTCAATCCCTGACTCCTTCGAATGCCTCCAAGCCTTTCTCTTTGATTGGATTTGAATTGATCCTTTTGATGGATCTAAAAATACCCAACTAGCCTAATCGAACACTTCACTCTGGCCAGTCGAAGCTTCTTTTGTCATTTCCTTCGAATGCAATTGTGTGTGAGGCTAATGCTTGGAAGTATGTTGGACTTTAGACAACAAGCATCTTGAGCCAAACTCATCAAAAGGAAAAACAAACTTGTTTCCATAAATTTGTGTATCCTTCGAATGGACCACATGTATGTCCTTCGAAGGCACCATTTGTGTGTCCTTCGAATGAACCAAATGTATGTCCTTCGAAGGAACCATTTGTATGTTTCTTCGAGTGACCCTTTGGAATGTTTCTTCGAATGGACCATACTATGTGTCAAAGTGTAGTAACTATGTTGAGGAGTTTTAGAGGTGGAGTCAGAGCAGGCCTGAAGATAGACATTTCTTAGATGAAGCTTGCATGTAGATAGCCATTTCTTTGTAAATCGAAGGCAAGTTGAAGGGGCCTTTTCCTTGTTGATCGAAGGCAAGCATGATGAGGCCTTTTCCTTGTGGGTCGAAGGCAAGTTGAAGGGGCCTTTTCCTTGTGGATCAAAGGCAAGCATGAAGAGGCCTTTGCCTTGTGGATCAATGGCAAGTTAAAGGGGCCTTTACCTTGTGGATCGAAGGAAAGCATGAAGAGTCCTTTGCCTTGTGGATCTAAGGAAAGTTGAAGGGGCCTTTTTCCTTGTGGATCGAAGTAGACACGTAAGAGACC
Organism: Vicia faba; assembly: GCA_948472305.1. Taxonomy (NCBI): domain Eukaryota; kingdom Viridiplantae; phylum Streptophyta; class Magnoliopsida; order Fabales; family Fabaceae; genus Vicia; species Vicia faba. Next base: position 1,044,155,075 of record OX451738.1, on the reverse strand, counting down.
AATGCTCAAACGAAGCTTTCATACAGGAGGCCACTGCTTTGTGAATCAAAATAAACATGCAGGAGGCTACTTCTGGTGAATCGAAGCAAACTTGTAGAGGGTTACTGCTGGTGAGTCGAAGCAAACTTGTAGGGGGCTACTGCTCAAATGAAGCTTGTGGACCAAAGCTTGCTTGAAGGGAACCCAACACTCAATCGAAGCTGGTGGACCAAAGCTTGATCGAAGGGGACCAAATATCCAATCGAAGCTTATGAATCAAAGCATGATCGAAGTGGGCTCAATGCTAAATCGAAGCTGGTGGACCAAACTTGATCGAAGGGGACCAAATGCCCAATCAAAGACTTTGAAACCAAAGCTCGCCCAAAGGATTTTAGATGCCCAATCTAAGCTTACTCTTCTTTGATTTGATGCTTGAGAGCTAAAAATCCAATTGTACTTGTGCAAACTTTCTCTTTTGGAAATCCTTGTGAGAAAATGTCTTGAGAAAAAGGAGGGAAAATTTTGGGGTACAACAGCTGCCCCTGTCAATCTTCTTAAACCTGAAGATTTAGATTGACTTGTTTGCCTTTCATGATCTGAAGGTGGAAGATGATTGAACACTAGAGTGCCTAGAAATTTAAAATCGATGATGTGATGGTTGATTGTGTAGGGAATGGGGTTAAAGATGCCATTTGGAGAAGATGACTGAGAGTTGTTGGACATGGGCTTAAAGATGCCATCCAAAGTAGATACTGACTTCATTAGAGGTCTCTTTGTGGGGATTCCTGTTCCTGTTGTCTGAGGAGGACTCCTCTGGGGAAAATTGATTTCTGTTGTTCTCCTGCTTGAGGAAAACTCTATGGGAATAAAGTCTATGAGCTTCAGTTGTCCAAGGCTCTACTGAGGAGTTATCTATGGACTGAGGAGATGAAAGTTTATTGTTTTCTGGTTGGAATCCAGGATTCATAGTAACTTGCTAGGGAGAATAAAATTAACTACTTCCTAAAAATGTATTAGAAGGAACCTGTGTAGGGCTATTTCAGGATGAGTCCGTGTTAGACTGCATCTGGAGATCTATGAGAAGGAGCCTGTGTAGGGCCGCTTCAGGATGAGTCCGTGTTAGACTGCATCTAGAAATTGAGAAGGAATCTGTGTAAGATTGCTTCAGGATGAGCTCGTGCAAAGCTGTATTTGGAAATTGAGAAGGAATCCGTGTAAGATTGCTTCAGGATGAGCTAGTGTAAATCTGCATTTAGAAATTAAGAAGGAATCCGTGTAAGATTGCTTCATTTGGTCGTATAAATAGTCACCCCGTCTGGTTTCAGGAATTAATCTATAATCAGCTGTTCACAGATAGTTGTCCTGTCTTGTTTTAGGTATTAATCTAGAACTTGTTTTTGTTGGTCGTTTGAGATAGTTGTCCTGTCTAGTTCCAGGTATTAATCTTTGACCTTAGAGAAAGGAAGATAGTTTCCCCGTCCTATTTTGAGAGTTAATCTTTAATCTGCTCATGTAGATAGTTTTCCTGTCTGATTTCAGGTATTAATCTACAATCGGTTGTCCATAAATAGTTGTCCTGTCTGGTTTCAGGTATTAATCTGGAACTTGTTTTTGTTGGTCGTTTAAGATAGTTGTCCTGTCTTGTTTCAGGTATTAATCTCTGACCTAGAGAAAGAAAGATAGTTTCCCTGTCCTATTTCCAATATTAATCTTCAATCTGCTCATGTAGATAGTTTTCCTGTCTGGTTCCAGGTATTAATCTACAATCAGTCGTCCACAGATAGTTGTCCTGTCTTATTTCAAATATTAATCTGGAATTTGTTGAAAATTGGTGATGACATTCATCTGTCGATCTTTCCTGAAAAGGTAAAGAATTAGATGCATGCAATATCATGATGCATGAAGTGCAAATGATGCTCTCAAAATAAATGAGATTGTGATATATGCATTCATGCTGCATATGCTATGACTCTTGTAAAATGGTGTATGAATGCAATGTATGAACGTGTCAGTCGTTCTATTGCTGTATTGTTGAACTAGGGAAAATAAATCCATGATTGTTGCTGGGGATGAAGAGTGTAAATCTTCAAATTTTGTTGAAGTTGAAATGCTGGGAGATGGATTTCCATTGTTAGAGAAATAAACTTTGTTGAGGAAGGGAAACTCCATGAACTACTTGGGGATTTTTATGAAATCCTGCTGGGGAATCCTGAAAATCTTGTGACCAAGGTTAGGGAATTCTTTAAGATGCCGAGGTAGTAATTGGAAACTTTATCTCCATCGGGGATATAAGAACATCTGACATCATTAGGCTGCATGCTGAGGATATGGCAGTGACTTTATAGTGGGATGCCCCTGCCTCTTACCTGCAGGAGAAAGTATCCGCGGGGATTTTGTGGATGGCCTTTAGACATTGTCCCATTTCTTAAAGCCATTAGTAACCGTCTTTCTATTTTTTATGCATATATTTGTAAATAGTAATCACATTCAAATGCATATGTTCAAAAATAATCACTGGACGTTTTCGCAAACAAAACAGGAAGATAAAAAGAAAGCAAATAGTTTTTCACTTTCAAAGAGATAATTTTGTATTAATTTGAAGAAATTGTGCCTATAATAGGCATTTTTATACAAGGAGACGGACATCCTAGTAAGAGAAAGCTGTCGTAAGAATGGAAACTATACAAAGAAAAAGGAACAACTATGTGATACAATTCCATTGGGTTCCCATTCTGCTATTGCCTTTATGTCTTTGAGCGTCTCATCTCTCTTGCTGCTTGTCCGAAGCTGACTGGATTGACTAGTACCATTTGAGCTTGATAGTTGATACTGTAGATTGGCTGTAAGGTGATCCAACATGACATATTCATACACTTAAAATCCCTAACTTTTGCCTGGACCGCCCTTTCGGATTTTCAGTCCACCGGGATACCCTTTTTTTCCCAAGCCGCCTTTTCAGGTTTTCGACTTGTCGGGTGTACAAATTTTTCCATGTGTATATCCCTAATTTTTTCCCGAACCCTTTTGGTTCGTCCGGATTCCCTTATTTTTGCCTAGGCCAGTCAACCTAGCGTGTCTTTGTTCATGCGTAATATCTTTTAACTATGTCCGCGTTTACAGGGTGCAGAAGGTCGTCACCGTCCATAGTGGTTAAGATCATGGTTCCACCAAAAAATATGTTCTTGATTACAAATGGTCCTTCATATGTCGGAGTCCATTTGCCCCTGGGATCACCTTGCGGTAGGATAATGCGCTTGATTACTAGGTCACCAGTCTGATATACCTGATGTTTGTCCTTCTTGTTAAATATTTAATTATATGTTTTTGGTACATCTGATCATGACAGACAGCCGCGAGCCTTTTCTCGTCAATCAGGTTTAATTGGTCAAGTCGAGTCTGAATCCATTCATCTTCATTCAAACCTGTGTCCTTCAAGATTCTTAAGGAAGGGATCTGGACTTCAATGGGTAGGAAAACTTCCTTACCGTATACCAAAGAGAAAGGATTTTCCCCTATTAATGTGCACAATATGGTACGGTAACCATGGAGAGTAAATGATAACATCTCATGCCATTCTTTATATGTCACCGTCATCTTCTGTATGATCTTTTTGATATTTTTATTAGCCGCTTCTACAGCGCCATTCATCTTCGGACAATAAGGAGAAGAGTTATGATGATGGATCTTAAATTACGTGTAGAGCTCGGTGATCATAATATTATTGAGATTGGTACCATTATATGTGATAATTCTTTCTAGAATGCCATACCGACATATAAGGTTATGTCTGATGAATCGGGCCACAACGTTCTTGGTAACAGAAGCAAATGAGGTTGCCTCGACCCACTTTGTGAAGTAGTCAATGGCAACTAGGATTAAGCGGTGCCCATTAGAAGCTGTAGGTCTAATCTCCCCAATCATATCGATGCCCCACATTGCGAATGGCCAGGGAGCAGTCAAAATGTTCAAGGGGATCAGAGGCACATGTACTTTATCAACATAGATCTAGAACTTGTGACAAGTTCGTGAATGTTGATAAAAGTCTGCTTCTATAATGGACCAGTAGTATCCTACCCGTAGGATCTTTTTAGCCATTGTGTGCCCACTAGAATGGGTGCCAAAGGTACCTTCGTGTAAATATGCCATAATCTTTTCTGCTTCACTTTTATCCACACACCAGAGCAAAGTAGAATCCTGATTGTGCTTATAGAGGATTCCGTTACTGAGGAAAAACTTGGCAGAGAATCTTCTTAGAAAATTTTTATCATTGACTAAAGCTCCCTCGGGATACTCTTGGGCTTCAAGTTATCTTTTTACTTCATGGAACCAAAGTTTGTCCACTACTTCTTCAGTATCAACCTCATAACAGTATGCTGGTTCATCCATTCTCTCAATAGTGATCCGAGGAGCTTCGTTATCCCACCTGACCTTGAACATGGATGACATAGTAGCTAGAGCGTCCGCTAGTTTATTTTCTTCTCGTGGAAAATGCTCAAAGGTAACTTCTTCAAAGTATGGAATCAGTGTCAACACATGCTCTTTGTAAGGGATGGGATTTGGATGCTTCGTGTCTCATTCCCCTTTGATTTGGCTGATTACCAAGGCCGAGTCTCCAAATACACTCAAGAATTTTATCCTCAAGTTGATAGCAGCTTTGAGACCCATAATGCATGCTTCATATTCAGCCACATTGTTGGTACAATTGAAACATAGACTGGCAGTGAAAGGAGTATGACATCCTTCGGGAGATATGATCATAGCACCGATTCCATTGCCAAGTGTGTTGGAAGCTCCATCAAAAACCATAGTCCATAGAGATCCTTTTTCAAGTCCTTCATCTAGTCCAGGTTCTTCATAATCCATTACTAACACGATGTTCTCATCCAGGAACTCAAAATTAATGGATTGGTAGTCGTCCACAGCCTGTTGATCCAAATGATCAGCTAGTACACTTCCCTTGATTACTTTCTGGGTTGTGTATTGAATATCATATTCGGCCAGGATCATTTGCCATCTTGCTATTCTTACAGAGAGAGCGGGTTTCTCAAAGATGTATTTGATAGGATCCATTTTAGATATCAATAAGGTAGTGTGAGTCAACATATACTATCTTAGTCAGCGGGCAGCCTATGCTAAAGCGCATAAAGTTTTCTCGAGCAGTGAGTATCTTGTTTCACAGTCGGTAAACTTTTTGCTAAGGTAGTATATTGCATGCTCTTTTTGACCAGACTCGTCATGCTGCCCCATCACACACCCCACTGAGTTCTCTAATACTTTTAAGTACATGATCAGAGGTCTTCCTTCAACCGACGACATTAAGATTGGAGGATCTTGAAGATATTCCTTGATTTTGTCAAAGGCGTTCTGGAAATCGTCATTCCACTTCACTGCTTGGTCTTTCTTCAGTAATTTGAAGATTCAGTCACAAGTAGCGGTTAGATGGGAAATGAATCTTGTAATGTAGTTTAGACGTCCCAAGAATCCCCTAACCTCCTTCTCAGTGCGAGGAGTTGGCATTTCTTGTATAGATTTAACCTTTGCAGGGTCTACTTCAATACCTTTGTCGCTGACCACGAAGCCTAAGAGCTTACTGGATCTTACTCCAAAGGTGCACTTATTCGAGTTCAATCTCAGTTTGTATTTCTTCAGCCTTTCAAACAGCTTCTACAGGTGGTCAAGGTGCTCCTCTTCAGTGTGAGACCTGGCTATCATATCGTCGACATAGACCTCCATCTCTTGATGGATTATATCGTGAAACAAAGCTACCATGGCACGCTGATAGGTTGCCCCAATGTTCTTTAACCCAAATGGCATAACTTTGTAGCAGAAACTACCCCACTACGTGACAAAGGTTGTTTTCTCCATATCTTTAGGCGCCATTTTTATCTGATTGTACCCAGAGAAACCATCCATGAAGGAGAATACCTTATGTTGCACGGTGTTGTCAACCATAACATCAATATGGGGAAGCGGAAAGTCATCCTTGGGGCTTGACTTATTTAAGTATCTATAATCCACACACATACATACCTTACCGTCCTTCTTAGGTACCAGAACAACATTAGTAACCCATTATGGATAATAGGTGACATCTAAGAAACCAACGTTGAACTGTTTCATGACTTCATCATTGATCTTTTTTGACATCTCTGGCCACATAGGGCGAACCTTTTGTTTCACTGGAGGGAAATCATCTTTGGTCGACAGACGATGGACCACAATATCAGTGTCATGTCCTGACATGTCTTTGTATGATCAGGAAAAGACCTCAACATAGTCATGTAGCATCTGAATTAACCGCTCTTTGACACTATGCTCCAGATCGGCACCTATCTTGACTTCATTCTTATCCTTTTCAATACCCAAGTTTACTGTCTCAACTGGCTCTTCATGGGGCTGTATTGCCCTTTCTTCCTGTTGTAACATTCTGGAAAGTTCCCCTGGTACTTCACAATCTACCTCACCTTCGTCCCCCGCTTGGTAGATCAGATTTTCAAAGTCATAATTGGAAATAGCAGAACCGTTACCAATGGGATCCAGAGTGGATGTGGATCTGCAGTTTGATATGTGGGTGTGTGTAAGAGAGCATAGCTATTTTTGATAAAATAAAAGAAGAAAACAAAGACAGAGAGTGTAAAATTTGTATGCAAAACGTACAATGATTTATTAATGACATATGAAGATGAAGTAATAACCCTCACAAATAGACCATTGTGCCTCGAGTAAGACACAAGGCTTTAAAGTTTCAATTGTTCAAATATTACAAAACAAAAAGACAATTACTGCTGAATAAAAGTAATAGGAACAAAATCTTTGGCCTCCCAACTGTTGAGTCCACCGTTGATAGTTGGGAAGATCCACTTGTCTATGTTGCAGTCACTGTTAGCATCTTCTATAGCGGAAACAACATCCATAACACTGACTCCCGGTTCATGCTTGGGCATTGGTGCAGTTATGACGTTGGGGGTCTTAGGAGGATCAAACTCAATCTCCTTTGCCTCAATGAGATCCTGCACTTTATTTTTCAGAGCCCAACAATCATTTGTATCATGCCCGGACTTTTGGAATGGTAGGCACATCGAGCATTTGGGTTGTAGTGGGGAGATGTAGTATTGGGATTCTTAGGAGCTTCCTTTAGAGTCACCTAATTGGACTACAGTAGGTGTGGAAAAACCTGGGATAAGGTAATATTGATCCGGGTGAACTGTCTTCTGGGTGCATCCAATCTGCGCTGATTATTTCGTTGTTATTTTGATGCAGGATTGAAAACCATAACAGCCCCTACCGTCGGATGACATTCAATTTTGCTTTGATTTCTCTGGCCACAAGCAGCACTGACCTCCTTCTTTCCAGTGAAGGGTTTCTTTGCTGTATCGGAGGATGCATCTCTCCAGATCTTACCACTCTTAATACCAGATTCTACTTGCTCACCAGTCAATATCAGCTCAATAAACCCAATTGAAGAGATTCCGATCAGATGGTTGAAGAATGAACCAGATAAAGTGCCTAAGAACATGTCTACCAGCTCTTTATCAAATAGAGGAGGCTGGACTCTTCCCTCAAGGTATCTCCATTTTTGGGCATAATCTTTGAAACCCTCTCCGAAACCCATAAACATACTTTGCAATTGTGTACGGGTTAGAGAGATGTCAGCGTTATATTGGTACCGTTTGTAAAAAGTAGCAGCCAGGTCTTCTCAATTATGAATGTTGGTTTGCTCCAATTGATAGAACCATTCCAACTGCGTCCCTGACAAACTTTCCTGGAAGAAATGTACCCACAGGTTCCTATCAGTAGTGTGGGCTTGAATCTTCCTGACATATGATCTTAAGTGCAACTTAGGACAGGAGACGTCGTCGTACTTAGCAAATGTGGGGACCTTGAATTTCTATGGGATGATCACCCCTGGGATCGGTCATAGCTCTTCAAAATCCAGCCCGGGTACCCTCTGAATCTCCATAGTATTGAGACAATCCTCCAGCTGTTTGTATTTATCATCAGCAGGAGGATACTATTCCTCAGAGTAGTCAGCCTCTTCTTCATCAGTTCCAGGGTTGTTGTTTCCTTCCTTGGGTTCTTCTTCTTGATTGTCTCCCTCATCTGACGGAGTTATAAAATCTAGAGCTCGCTTGGCCGGTCCTCTGAACCTTCTTCCCATATTCAAAACACCAGTTAGTTTATTTGCCTTCTTTGTCTTCCCTTGATGATAAGTGCTTTCATATCTTCTTTCCCCTTAGCCAGAGCTAGGAACATTTATTGGAACTGAGAATTTTGAGCTTAAAGATCCTTTACTGTTTGTTCAAGAGCCATTTCTTTTGCTGAAATAAACAACGAAAAGAATAAGAAACCTGTCTCAAAATACCTGCTTATGTAATGAAATACATGATATGCTTATGCAATGTTTTCAAGGACTTTTAAGATTTTAAACTTGTTTAGACAAAGAGAGAACAAACATTAATTGCATCCATAAGTTTAAATGATTACAACGATGCCTCTTGGGCTTACAATGGAAGAAACAAAGATAAATCAAAACTCCTAAATTAAACAGGACTCAGGCTTCCCATAGGTGCATCCTCTTTGGGGAAATGTAGGCATTCAAAACCTGTTCTTCATGCAGTTGTCTTGTAAGCTCCAAAACCTTCTTCTTACTTGCGTAGAACTGGGTTTCAAAGGTGTCTCGTTCCTTTTTGAGTTGAATCCAAGATCTTTGAAACTCCTCGAGAGTAGTCGGCATGTCTGGATGGAGAATAGTATGAGGTACATCTATCTCGGAAATAGGTTCCATGATGATAGGTAGGATGGTGGGGTAAGGCATCATAAGATTTTGAGCGCGTGCTCGCACCCACTTAAGATAAGGCTCCAAAGGGATGGAGTTATTATGCCCTAATGTCTTGCTATCCACTTTGTTCACCATGCCCCAAGCTCGAATGAACCTCTGACGGTACCCTTGGACATCGTTCTCATAGCCGAATGCAATTCCCTGAACCAGTGCATCATGAGGATCATCCCTCCTAGCATAACCAAATTGTCACAATGCTAAAAAAGAGTTATAAATGATTCCTCCCCTAATGCCTAGGAGATAAATATTAGGGAATTCCCCACAGCCATCAATGATGGTAACGTCTTCCACAGATCGAGGGCACCAGTGAATATCCAAATGCGTGAGAGACATCAACCTATTAGACCACCTCATGCCTTGCTCATTCTTCAACACAAATTGAGGTAGGTTAGAAATAAACCACCTAGCCAACAGAGGAGTGCAACGCATAAGGGTTCCTCTTCTCTTTATGCCGCGAGTGTGAAAAGAGTGCAGAATGTCTCCAAGTAAAGTAGGCACCAGATTACGAGACATGAAAACTTTGACCGTATTCACATATATGAGTCGGTCCAGATTAGGGAACAACTCCATCCCATAGATGAGAAGGGACAACACCTCTTAAAAGGCTTGTAAGTCTAAAGTATCATAAAAATGGTGAGCTTTCTCAAACAAAAACTTGGCTAGAAATCCTTTGACACCACTTCTTGTTTCCCAATTTGTCATAATGTTGGACCATTGTAAATACATGGCTTGAGCGATCTCCTTAGGCTTTGGGTCTCTTTCCATACCGTTGAAAGGTAATTGATTAAGGATAGGCACTCCCAATAACTGAGAAAAATCTTCCATGATATACACCAACTGGTAGTTCGGAAATGTAAAACAATGATGTTAGGGGTCAAAGAACTGAAAGAGAACTTTCACCATCTCTTCATCAGGGCTTGAGATGACCAAAATGAGGAGGCGACCGTATATTTTAGTGAATGGGGAATTCTCGGGAACCCTTGATGCAAATTCCTTGAGTTGAGGAGGCACCCTTACGAGGTTGACCTGGATAGTATTTCTGCGAATGGGAGCCATGTTCTACAAAACAGACACAAAGATGAATCCTAAAAGTCCTTGAAATGGTTAGTATGATATGACATGTTATGATGTTATGATTTTATGTACAAACAAATTTATACAAGCACACAAACATATCCTTAGGTTTAGGCTTGCATGGATTCCATCGGTGAGTACCCTCTTGAAGTTTAGTTGCTTCAACCTGTCCTATTAATAATAACCGGGTTCTAAGGAATCTCAATATCATTAATCTTTCTTCACCGAGCATTATTTCAGTGCAAGCCTCTTTATTGGAGATCAAAATATCCCAGAAGTCAGATCTAAATGAGTGTAGTATCGAGTATCAACCAACTTCGGACTGCACCAAAGCCGGCTATCTCACTAATTCCTAATGGCCAAGTTATTCAATTAAAGGTTCTAAGGTCAGTTGGTGCTTCATGACACCACACAACGACCCCGTGTTCTCCTTGAATACTCAAGGGCTACCGATACCAACAAATGTGTCACACCAACATAGCTATTGTTTCAACTGTGTTGGTATACCCTGCACATTCCCCATGATCTATTGCTACTTACTTAAAAGGTGCCCCTGATCCGGGTGTAGGATCTTTAGTAACAACCTAAACAAGCCCTCAAAATTAAAGCAAACAAAGCACACAATGAAAGCAAATATAGAATGAATTAAACTATAAGGTAACCCCACTTTTTATAAGTATTTCCATAAAAGAGTCACCAGTTCTGTGATACGGTGGTAGAACCGACTGTTATACTAGTTTTGCATTTTGTATTCGCAAATGTTGCGGTAAGCAAGAGTCGCCACCGACTTTTCCTTTATCCAACAAAGGAAAGGGTGAAAATAATAGAAAAACTTTTCTAGAGTTTTATGAGTAAGGGGGGGTATATTATGGAAAGGGAAGGTGTTAGCACCCTTTCCATCCGTAGTTTTCTACGGGCTCTTAGATGCTTAGCTCATTTTTTTGAAATACCTTATGTTTTTGTGTGTTTTTTGGAAAGTATTTTGAAATGCCTTAGTGCGGAGATTTTCTTTATGATAACTCTTGTATCAGTCCTCAAGAGTGTTGATAAAGAGTTTTTGAAAAGGTTTTGAAAGAATTTTGTGTATGTATAAATGTTTGTTTTTGAGCATAGCATCTAGGAACTATCTACTTAACTTGAAAAGGTTATTCTTTTCCTCTTTTCCTTTAGACAGTGTTGTCCTACTACTAGTGAGTAGATATCCATATCGTTGGATATTTGAGGGACATTCGAAGGGACGCTTTATAGTCACAAAGGCAACTGGGCGAGAAACCTTAGTAACTACCCTAGGGTTTTAAGATCATTGTTTATCGAGGCAACATCGAGAGGGTCATCGAGGGACTTATGATATTTTTAAACCAGAGGGTAGCAACTAAAATCTCTCACATTTCGAGAGTTGTGACTATTTTTCCAAAGTCAACCAAAGTGGGATACCCTAGAGGTGTATATGTGAGAGTGTGTTGTATTCAGTAATTTTTATCTTATGTTAGGTTTGCTAGCGTTTGATTATCATGTTCTTGCCATACAATCCTATTTACTAACAATAATATTGTACAGAAAATATAAAGTGTGGAAAGAAAATCATACGCTATTACATCCCATGAGAAGTTACAATATTTAAAGAAAATGCGAAAAGATAAACTAACTATTAAAAAATCAAATATGCGACCTATACACTCTTTCTAGAATTTAAATAACAAAAGAAAAACAAAAATAAAAAAATGAGAATAGATTGTTTAGAAAGAAAATCAAATGTCCTAAAAAGCTTAAGTATTAAAAATATTTTTGGAATTTTTATTTATTTATGAAAAGAAATTGAAATTAATTAAATCTTAAGTCTATTAATTTTAAATTTTAAGAAAACAAATCAAAGTAATTTAATTAATTAACTAACAAAAGTAATTAAAAAAACTAAATCTAATTGTGTGAGATTTAAAAAGGCTGAAATTTGCAAAGGGGGCATGTTTGATGTTCATAACGCAGCATATTGGACCTGCAACAATTTTGTTAGAAAAGAAAAATGCAAGATCTGGGTATCGAACTCTGGTCCTTTCCAGTATACGCATTCCCATTCCCCAACTGAACATGCTTGCCAATCGTTATTACAAATGAACAGACAAATATATATGTAAAAATAATATTAATTCCAGATTTTCAAAGAAAAGGCCGCGCGCTAATATTCGAACCAACTAGGCATGGAATCAGCTCACCAGAGCCAACCTTTTGATTATACTCTCTGATGGGCTCAAAATCGAAATGGGGTTTGTGACCTGTCTATCCTTTCATCCTGAGCATGCACAAACACGTTAGAACAAACAAACAACCTAGATTGAGAAAATAAAATTCGAAAATATACCTATGGTCAGTATACTTGTATTTGTGGTGTTGGAGATGCCCCTGGAGATCTCAAGATCAAGGTATGATTACCAGTTTGGACTTAAAGGTGCCTGCAAAAATGTGTTTCGATTGGGACACTTTTGGATCTTTTTTGAGCAATGTGAGGTAGTATATGCGTATCCTCCCCTGACTTATGTTGGTGTCTTGTATTTATAGGAGGTGTGAGATGAATGGAAATGGTAGGGGACAACCATTAACCAGGCTTTGAAGGAAAAATCATACAAATAAAGGACTTCCATTTTTGATGAATTCCTACCCTTTTGGGTTTTGGGATGAAACTAGACATGCTTCAATCCCTGACTCCTTTGAATGCCTCCATGCCTTGCTCTTCGATTGGATCTGAATTTCTCCTTTCGATGGCTCTGAAAATACCCAACTAGCCCAATCAAACACCTTACTCTAGCCAGTCGAAGCTTCTTTTGTCATTTCCTTCTAATGCAATTGTGCAGGAGGCTACTGCTTGGCAGCATATTGGAATTTGGCCAGCAAGCATCTTGAGCCAAACTCATCAAAAGGAAAAACAAACATGTTTCCAACAATTTGTGTATCCTTCGAATGGACCACATGTATGTCCTTCGAAGGCACCATTTGTGTGTCCTTCGAATGGACCAAATGTATGTCCTTCGAAGGCACCATTTGTATATTTCTTCGAATGACCCTTTGAAATGTTTCTTCGAATGGACCATACTATGTGTCAAAGTGTAGAAACTATGTGTTGTACCCCAAAATTTGCCCTCCCATTTTTCATAGAAGACACAACCCTAGGGTTTCTCAAATATTCAAGTTGGCTCAGGAATCAATCAGACAGATTCTCTTCTGTGGCATTAAACCAGCAATTAGGGTTTTTTGCAATTCTCATAAGAAAATGAATTTTCAAAGATCCAATTGGCTTTCACAGGTCTTCATGCTTCCTCAAGGTTATACTTATGATTTCTTCAAGCTACAAGATTTTGAGACGATTCTGTCTGTTCATGGTCAGATTTGATGTCGCTCACGGGTTTATCTTCAAAGAATCAGAAGAAATTTGAGTTTGGAAAACTTTAAAATTATGAAATCATCGCAAGGCATTTGATTGATTTTGAATTTTCTTAAAACACAGTTTATTGAAAAGATAATGTTTGTTCTCAGAGCATGATCTATTTGGGACAAGAGATAGAAGTTAAGACTGTCATTTAGGACAATCATGATTGTGGGATCCAGGTTGACCAGATGATTTACGTCCTTAAAACATTTGTTTGGTTAGGAAATGGAATATACAGTGCGTGTTTGTTTGAAATGCAGTTACATAATTATTGGGATTACTTGGAATTTAAGTTACCAGACTGGAGTATTTTGTTTCAAATATCTTGATTGGGAATTTCAAAAATCAATTAGGATGCGAAGAGAAATTACAAGTTATTGTTGATAAAGGATTTCAAGTGACACCTGAACATTTCATAAGATTTTGTCCAATTTCATACATTGTTACAAAACAATTTATTCTTTTAAATACTTTATGTTTTACAACTTATCGTATTTGAAGATGAATTGGTACAATTATTGGATACAATACAAGAATGATTTTTCTAAATTACAAAGAAAATCCAAATGTTTGATTGGCCTAGGAGAATTAATCTATGCCTAAGTTTGTTTGAAGATTGAAGGCGTATCAAATTCTTTTGTTTATCTCCAAGACCTCCATGCTTGCCACAGATTTCTTGCCTTCCTTGCTTTTCCATATCCATTTTGCTCACATGAAAACAAGAAAAGAAAAAAACATGGTTAGTGTAAATTATTTGGGCATGAACAGAAAATTTTCCAAAAAAATATTCATCATTAAGGTTTGCAAAAATGGAATCAGAATGCCATTTTATTTTATCACAATCTATTTCCTATTTTCAAATGACAAGAAGGTTACCCTTCTTGGTTCACAAAAAGAAATAGGAAAAGAAATGCTACAAGCTGTCCAAAAAAATGCTACAAGCTGTCCAAACAAATGCATAAAATGTCCAAACAAATGCTACAAGCTGTCCAAACAAATGCTACAAGTTGTCCAAACAAAATGCCACAAACTGTCCAAACAGCATCACAAACAAACAACATCAACAAAAAACGAGGCAACAATATAGCAAGTAAGCAAATAGCTAAGTCAACAAAAGCTAAAGCAGGCAGCAGTGCAGCAGTATGGCAAAATAAATAGCTAAGTCAAATAAGAAAAGCTTGCTCAAGAGGCAATATATCATCATTTTCCATTCAAACTTTTCAGAATTAGAAAAAAGGCAAAAGAGAAATTTGCTTTTTTATTGTCATTGAGAGAGAAGAGAGGAAAGAAGTCACCTAGGTTATTGGAATGCACAGCCTTGCTGCCCTGCCTGTCACAAGTTGCATAGAATTTGCTAAAAACAAAACTGCAACAAAAAAGACCATAAGGACAATATACTAAAAATTTCAAACTTATTGGTTTCCCATTATTTTGAATATGGAGATAACAGAAACAAGGTCAATATAACAGAAGGAGGCAATAGAAAGAAAACAGAGGTCTCAAGCGAAAAAAAGAGAAACATCATCAAACTCAAAAAACTTGAAACAAGTCACAAACTGATAAATCAGTAGCCATTCTCAAATACAAAAACCTGTCAAACTCTAAAACACAAGTCTCAAACTGAGACACCAGTGAACCATCATCAAACCAAACCTGTAACAAACCTGATAAACATCAACAAATCCAAAACCAAAACTCCAAAATCCTAAAACTAAAACAGCAAACCAGTAACATATATCCAAGAAAAAATCTCATACGATTAGCCATCAAACACAGTAGCCAAGAATCAAAACACAAAAACTGTTAACCACCAACGAATCCAAAACCAAAACAAGCCTCAAGCCAAGTTACCAAAACCTAAAACCTGTAACAGAGCCAGCAAAACCCACAAAAAACATTAACCATCATCAAGAACAGAAAACATCAGTAAGCCTCAAACAACCAAAAACACAATAACAAAGCCTCATCAAACAATAACCAGCATCACCATCATTCAAAGAAAACAGAGGAAAGTTACCAAAAAAATCACGCCTTCATCCTCATCTCCTCCCTTCGTGCAACTTCCGCCGCCTTTGGAACACCATCCTTGCTCTCGCCTCTCCCTCTCTATTTCACAGGAAATCACAGGAAGGTTGTAAAGCTTCAACAGGTATGGTTTCCCCCTCTTTCCCAAATCTTCCATAAGCATGTATTTTCCTGCATTTAAAAGAGTCATTTCTTAATTAAACCGAAAAACATGACAAGATAAGAAAATCAATCAACGAATTTGTAAAATTTGTAAAGAACAGAACCTCACCTTTTTTTTCAAGAAAATTATTAGAACTGGATTAGGGAGGCGAGAACGGTTGTGTTCCGGCAACAGAGAGTGAGGGGGAGGTCAAGGACGAATCAATTTCGTTTCTCTTAGGTTTAGGACCGAATTCGACAATTAGGTTTTCATAGATGCAAATCACGGTAAGATAAGGAAGTAGCATGTTAATGGAGAGAGTGATTTCATTCGCAAAAGGAAATAGGGACGGATAGTGAGATTGTTCAGAGGTTTCAACAAAAAGATGAACAAAGATGAGTTAAAGAGATGAAGAGCGGTGCTGTGAATTACAAGGGTTCCAAGAACCCTAATTTTGTTTTGAACCCTTAATCAATAACTAAACTGGGTTTAGAACCTTGAGCTTGGTTCTTTCTGTTGGATCTTAAAGCCCATTTGCGTTTTACTGATCATCCCCCCCCCCCCCCTTTTGGCTTGTTTTGTTACAGCAAGAACAACATTTTTTTTGGGCCTCATTCTCAAATCACCTTAAGCCCATGCGTTTTTAAGTTTTTTTTTTCTTACATACTTTTTATTTGTTATGCAAATGCTAATATAACTTAAAATACATTTTTATTAATTTGATTTAGGTTTTGTAATTTAATTTTTATCATTTTCTTTTTTTTATTAAATTTTGTTTTAGATTTAATTGGCATAATAAAACCCCAAAAATAATAATAAGACTTAGTTTTGTCATTTCTTTAATTTATTTTGTCATTTACATAATTAATAAAATACAAAAAATAAAGAATATAATTTAATCAATTATTTTATTTTTTTAGAATAGGTTTTACTTTTCTCTTTTCAAGTAAATACTTAATATTTCATTTCCATATTTTGTTGCTTTTATTTTCATGGATTATCATAGCTTTATATAAATCGCACAAAATTCGATTTGGTTGTATTGCTTATTATTCGGACGTTTCTATCGCATTCGATTCATCCCCATTTGTAAAAATTGTACCCCTATTCCTGAATACTTTGTAATAGCGTAGAATTTCAATTCCCGCAATTTACTATTTTCCTTATATTGTATAGTAACTAGGCGTGTATGGCAAGATTCAAAAAATCAATCGCTAGATGACCTAATCAAAGAATAAAATAACTTGAAACCGATACACTTTTTCACACGTGCACCTCTAGGGTAACCTCGCTCGTTGCCTCGGAAATACAATCATGTCCCTCGAATATGGGATGCTTTAGTAATGACCCTTCGATAAAAAGATCGTAGTCCCTCGATGACCCTCGATGTTGCCTTCGATAAAACGGTCTCGTCCCTTCCAAAAAATTGCTAAAGCGTCTCATAAGTTGCTTTCGATGATTGTGAAATTGACCCGCGCCTGTCCCTTCACCTCTAACGATGGGGCTTATTACCAAATCAATGGTAAGATAGCACCATTGAAAGGAAGAAGAAAAGAACAATTTAAGACCTATCGAGTAGATAGATTCACTCTTAGTTACTCGCTTGCTCACGATAAAAACTTTTTACACCTACACTTTCATTTCAAAACATTTTCAAAAAGACAAAACGTTTTGTATACGTTCTCATAGAGACAAGAACCATTGCAAAACATCTTTTCAAAACACTTTCTGAAACACGATTCACAAACACATCTTTGAACCACTTTTTGAAACAAAACTTTGTATACGTTCTTATAGAGACGAGAACAATTACAAAGAGATTTTTCAAAATACTTTCAAAGCACACATCACAAGCACACTGTCAAATGAAAGCAAGTGATCTAAATAAGTAACTAAGAGCCCATGGAAAACCATGGATGAAAAGGGTGCTAATACCTTCCCTATTCATAATCTACCCCCCGAACCCGAGAAATAATCTCGAAACGTCTTTCCTGTGCTTTTTTACCTTTCCTTTTGGATAAAAGAAAAGTCGGTGGCGACTCTTACTATCCGCACAAATGCGATCGAAACGCAAAACATCAAGTCAGTTCTCCCACCGTATTACACTATGTTAGGGGTTTTAGAGGTGGAGTCAGAGCAGGCTTGAAGATAGACATTGCCCAGTCGAAGCTTGCATGTAGACATTGCTTTGTGAATCGAAGGCAAGTTGAAGGGGCCTTTTCCTTGCGGATCAAAGGCAAGCATGAAGAGGCCTTTGCCTTATGGTTCGAAGGCAAGTTGAAGGGGCCTTTGCCTTATGGATCAAAGGCAAGCATGAAGAGGCCTTTGCCTTGTGGATTGAAGGCAAGTTGAAGGGGCCTTTGCCTTGTGGATCAAAGGCAAGCATGAAGAGGCCTTTGCCTTGTGGATCGAAGGCAAGTTGAAGGGGCCTTTTTCCTTGTGGATCAGAGCAGACAGGTAAGAGACCAATGCTCAAGCAAAGCTTGCATGCAGGAGGCCACTGCTTTGTGAATCAAAATAAACATGCAGGAGGCCGCTGCTGGTGAATCGAAGCAAACTTGTAGGGGTTACTGCTAGTGAATTGAAGCAAACTTGTAGGGGGCTACTGCTCAAATGAAGCTTGTGGACCAAAGCTTGCTCGAATGGGACCCAACACTCAATCGAAGCTGGTGGACCAAAGCTTGATCGAAGGGGACCAAATACCCAATCAAAGCTTATGAGTCAAAGCATGATCTAAGGGGGCTCAATGATCAATCGAAGCTGGTGGACCAAAGCTTGAACGAAGGGGACCAAACGCCCAATCGAAGACTTTGAAACAAAAGCTCTCCCGAAGGATTTTAGATGCTCAATCGAAGCTTACTCTTCTTTTATTTGATGCTTGAGAGCCAAAAATCCAGTTGTACTTGTGCAAACTTTACCTTTTGAAAATCCTTGTGAGAAAATGTCTTGAGAAAAAGGAGGGTAAATTTTGGGGTACAACAGGTCGAAAGTTAGAAACGTGTGACTTGCTTAGTATCAAAACTCACTCAATTTCTACATTTTGATGCTTATACAAGCCTGAGCAAGTTTGTTAAACATGTTTAAGTGAAAAACACACAAAAAATTGGTGATTAGAATGCACATAATGAAAATCAAATTCTGACTTAATGAGGAAACTTCAGTTTCTAGGTACCAACTTTGCAACCATGGTGCAAGTAACTCAGGGACCTTTACGATGCAATCTTGGGTTCTTTGGAAAGTTGGATGATGAATATTGACAATATGATTTGAAAGTTTTCATTTGGATGCTTGAGCAGAAATTTATATCTATTTGAAATCACGAAAAACACACGAATTCTTGACACTTAGAAAAATTCTATGGAGCCTCAAAATGACCTATAATGTTCTTCAAAGTTACATGACCTTCCACTTAAAATTTGATCTTGATCCTTATAGATGAAATGAATTAGACCCTTTGAATTGAATTGTGGAATTTAGATCATTCAAAAATCATAAAAAATGAAAGAGTTATGGTCTTTGGAAGATGATGAACAAATTTGGGGAAATTCACAAATTACCTATAATCTTTTCAATTTTTAAACAAACCTCCAAGAATTTTCAAGTCTAGAACCTTGAAACAAAGTTGTAGTAGACACCCCAAATATTATTTTAGAAAAATAATGAGCTCAAGGTGAAAAAATTAACCAAGTTATGATCCTTTGAATTCACACAAGAGATATTGATAGCCTTTTCAAAGGACTTGTAATATTCTTCAACCATTAGTGATCTTCCATTAAAAATTAGCCTTATATCCTTGAAGATAAGTTGTTAAGGACTCTTCAAAGAGAATCATGGATTTGGAGTCAACCTAATATCTCAAAAAATGAGCAAGATATGGTCCTTGGAAGTCAACCAACCCTTACTTAGAGAGTGCCAAAAAGACTTGTAACCCCTTTCAACTTTTGATGACTTTCCTTGCACAATTGGATATTGTAATGTGAAGAGAATTTTTTGTAGACGATGATAAGAACCAATAGAAAAAATACTAACTTAAAATATTGAAAATTAAGAGAGTTATGCACTTGTGATCACTGAATCAAACACTTGCTCAATTAGGTCAAATTTGTTGAATCAAACTTGAATCTTTTGAACTTTTTTTCAAAATAGAGCACGATGAATCACATTAGACCTTGAAATAATGTTGTCTTGAAGTACACTCAAAGGTGGAACTTAAGTCTCAATGAAACTTGTTGAAGAAGGCATATAAATAAACACATAAACCTATGAATCTTATTGATGAATACCACCACCAACCTTGAGGAAAACTTGACCTAAATAAAGTGAGAAAGCTCTTTTGAACCCAAAAACTTTGATATCATAAACATAGCCTTGAAGCTTAAGCTATTGCAATCCATTGAAGAACCATTTGACTAAGGACTATCTCTCAAAAACCCTAGGTTAGATGGTGAGATGGATGCAATTGTGACATCACATACAATATGAACATCCAAAGAAACATATATACATATTTCGATGTTATTTAAAAATTAATCCACCTAAAAACATACATGTACAAGATACACAATTCAAGGTGTTTGGCGATCCCTCAAGAGCAAACTTAAAGATAGGATAAAGTAGAAGGGAGAACCAACTATAATGTGTGATCTTGATGTATTGATAACATGAGATAATGAGAGATCTTAGGGGAAAACATTGGGGTATAAATCTTCCATTATTTAAGTGTCTACTATTCGGAGATACGATGGTTAAAATCTTCGTCTTGACACGATTGAAGATACTTAAATACAAAACAAACCCTATTTTTGGCCCTAAGATGCCATGCAATTCTTATGATTATGAATGCAAACGACCAACTCCATAAGTGACATAAAACACCACTAGGGATGCAAAATTAAAATAAGCAGCCTAATGAATAAAGTTCAATCAGGAAAACAAATTACTGGGGAACGACATAATTCTGGGGATGGCTATAAACAGGCAAAACCAAAATCACGATTACAGAAACCAAATGCATAGTAAGATTTGAACAACGGAAATTCTTAACAATGCAAGCAACAAGCTAACAAAGAAGTTACCATTAAAAAGGGTTATCGACTCGACTGGGTAAAGAAACTTAACTCCATTGGAGAAAAAAATACTCCTCTGGGAAAAATAAGACTCAACTCTATTGTGGTAAAGACCAAAGAGGAGACAAAGGACCATCACCATAATAAACGAGGAAAAAGCAACGGATAACAATGACTGATAGATAATTGTGAACTACCCACTTGCAGAGGAGGTAGCAAGAAAAAGAGTAACATCGACTCAAAGGGGATCGTAAACTACCAACTCAGGGTTGAAGGTAGAACAAACATCATAAAACTGACTCATGGACGATGGTGAATGTCAGCCTCGAGAATAGTAAACGAATGATTGGCATCAATACTTATGACTGATAATAATCAGTATGTATAATTAGGAACAAAGGATTGACATCAACATTTATGGATGAGAATAAATGGTTGACATCAGCGCTTATGACTGGGAACAAATTGTTGACATCAATACTTATGATTGGGAACAAAGGGTTGACATCAATAATTATGATTGGGAACAAATTATTGACATTAACACTTATGGTTGGGAACAAAGGATTGACATCAACACTTATGGATGGGAACAAATGTCAATGAGTCAGTTTTATGATGTTTGTTCTACCTTCAACACTTACTGACATCAACTCTATTGGGATGAGGTCCAATAAGGAGAAAGAGGTAAATACTAAATAACTGATGACACTAAACTACCAACTCAAGGATGAAGGTAAAAAAACATAGAACAATAACAATTTTCCTAAAATTATGGTATTCCACCTAGAACGGGTCTGAACTTCTTCTTTAACTGAGGCATTCCGCCTAGAAAGGGAGATTTTTTTTACCAACTTCTGGATTTCGGGGAGAACGGTAACAATTTCTTCTTTGATCAAGATATCACTTGAAAAGGGTAATAACTACTGTAAGGATCTTTCAATAAACTATCTTTATCATCTAAGTATAACTAATCTCAACAATAAACTATCTACCATAACGTAGAGACTACCATTCATCAGAGTATAAACATCTTCTCTGGCATTAACAGACTTACTCGGGAAGTACAAGTTGATAAAATGAAGAGATCGCCACTTGCTGTTACAAAAAGGATAATGATAACACTGCTGGGAAATGAATTTTGATTTTTTGGGGAAATACCAACACATTCCAGCTGAGGGGATAAAGTCTTCCGTGTAAAATAAATGAACATTCTCAATCCAAGGCTCGCAACCTATAGGGATCAAAATAATGTTGCTGTCAGGGACCAAAAATTCAAACCAGGAACAAACCAGAGTGAAACAGTCAGCCAAGACACCATCCAATGAGGAATAAACTCAAATAGGGATCAAATTCCATCAAGATAATGAGTTGGGTAGGAAGGCTAAAGAAAAACTCTTCCACGAGGGATAACTCAGTGGGGAGATTGAAAGGATATACACTTTCTTCTTAAGGTTGACACTCTATTGGAGAGAGGATAACATAACTTTGCAAAGAGGATAATATGCCAACAAAAACATCAATGAGTGAAAATGAACCATGAGTTTTAATTCAGTTATGTATCATGTATGTATGAGTGTATGAATGTTATCATGTATATGCTGACAAAATAGACATACTGCACTGGGGATAACCAGAAAAAACCAACTTCGATAAAGACAACACTCAGCTAAATCACATCCAGGATGAAGATTCCATAAGAGAGTAAGCACCAACTGAGAAAACAAAGTACTACCTTAAGGCTTAACTTCATTGGGAAGAAACATGGCTTGAAAATAATCAAAGCAAAATCTGATAGCAATAAACCAACACAGTTGCAAGGATATAATACACTCCTCTAGGCTTCATCGTGGAATATCATATAGACTTTGCTACGAAAGATGACTCCACATCGTCTAGACCTCAAATGGGGATTCCGTACTGACTTCACTAGGGAAGACAATGCCACATCATCGAGGGGAGCGCAAATACATTCTTCAATATCAAAAGTAGTGGTTGCATAAACTTCTCTGGGGAAGTCATAGAAACTTTATAGGGATATTCAAACTTAAAGGGAAGCGACATCCTTGATTTATCTAGGGAGACTTAAGAAGTTAACACCACAACAAGAAGTCAAAATTATGGGAATTTTAAATCAAACTCAACACACGGTGAGAGAAAACCTAAAAAATTGACAATTGTCTCAACACTTCTTAGAAAAGATATTGCCCTTGTCTGGCTGCTGTGGGAGCTCACAACAACAACAATGTCATAACTGGAGAGAAAAATGCTCTGCATGAGATTCTTCATCAATTCTTAACACAAATGGAGAAGGAATCCAACAAATGAGAAAAGCTTCATAACTTTACAATCTTTGCTTGATTACAACCATGCTGGGGGAGGGGAATCACACTCATCTAGAGAAATCTGCATCAAGACTTAACCGGGCAATATGGGATAGAGTTGTCAAACCACCCAAACCAACACCATATATAAACCGGTATAAAAACCAACTATCGAAGGAATAATCACATGTGGACTATGCACACATCAACAAGAGTAACCTGAGAATAATTCTTGAGGAATCTTTTCAAAACTTTAGAGTTCGTCCATCCATTGAACCACTACTTTTGTCCCCTTGATTGTGTTCACATTTATGGGATGTCAGAACTCCTCACCATCCTTAGTTTCAAGAATCAATGCACCATAAGAGATGGATTTCTTGATAACATATGAGCCTTTATAATTTGGAGTCTACTTGCCCTTAGAATCAGCGTTAAAAGACATGATCTTTCTCAGCAGAAGGTCGTCTTCTCTAAATTCACGAGGCTTGAAATTCTTATCAAAAGCTTTCTTAATTCTTCTTTGATATAACTAACCATGACACAAGACCGTCATTCTCTTTTCTTAAATTAAATTTAACTGGTCAAATCTGTCCTGGACCCATCCAGCTTCTGACAACTTGGTTTCCTTTATTACACACAAAGAGGGAATCTCAACCTCAATGGAGAGAACTGCTTCTATACCATGCATAAGAGAGAACGAGGTTGCCCCTATTGAACTGAGCATAATGTACGATACTTTTGTACCCCAAAATTTGCCCTCTCATTTATTAAGGTTATTCTCACAAAATCTCTTTGACTCAAGACTGGATTAGGGTTTGACCAGTTCAAGACCTCTCATCGTGCACTGATCACCAAAAATTAGGGTTTGAGTTTTCCAAAGTATTTTTGGGCTATTAATGCTTCATATGAATTTCAAATATCATTATGGACCCCTAAGTTTACTCATGACAAGTTTCAAGCCTTGAACCATATTTTCGATCAATCAATTGGACAGATGACCTAAAAATCAACTGTATTGGAAAAAAAGTCAACCATGGCCAATTTACAGTCAAACTTCATATTTTTTGATCCACATCAACATTTTATACTCACATGTGTCATTTGATCAAGTTTGAATCACAATTCCTCAAGAAATTTGATCAAATCATCAAAAGGGCAAAATGGTCAAAATTAGGGTTTTGACTGAGAAAGGGCAATTTCTGATTTTTGACCTAGCAAATGAACAATTGGTTTGAAGCATGATTTCAAGGGTTCAATTGCATCATCTTGAACTAATTACATGGTGCAAAACATTGCAAATCTATTGGATAGACAGATGAAATTTGCAGTCAACTGATCAAAAGTCAACTGTATATTGAAAAGTCAAACTTTGAATTTTTGGTCAAAATCAAGTGCCAAGGATCACAATTCATCAAAACATGTCAAAATGTTAAACTTGTTCATTTAGGAATCAAAGATTGAAGATTTGGTTTTAAAACTTGAAATTTTCTTAACTTAGAAATTTTTCTAAGTATAGAAAATTTCTTATTTTTTCTCAACTTTAAGCCAAATTTCCACCATGATGCAAGATGATTCAAAGGAAATTCCCAACATGAAAGTTGTAGATCTCCATGAAATATACAACTTTTCTTCAAACATTTTTCCCTAAAGATGCTTGGATCTCAAGATATAATTATGTGAAAATATGCCCATGAACTAAAATAACTTAGTGAAATTTTGCCCTAATTTAGGCAGGTTTTGGTCCCAACTTCATGGATTTTTTAACCTAGTTCCAAGAGGAATCTTGGAATGAATTTCAAAGATGATTTATAGAGCACATTGAAAGCTTTCCAAAATGTCCAAGAAATCGTTGAGACCACTTTTGAGAAGAGAGAATCGAAGAGATGAAGTTGGTAATTTCTCACTTTGAATTCAAGCCATTTCATGAAGAACAAAACTCAAATCAGTACCTATGCTGCCTAATCCATGATTTACAGGTCCCAAAATTGTTTCTCACTTCATAATTTAAGGCTTACTCAGTTGAAAAAGCATTAATCCAAGCCCAAGAGTCTTTGTCCAAGTTGTAATTCCATAAATGGCACAAAGTGGCCATTGCCATTTTAGAAAAGCTTCACTTTTGCAACTTTCTACTTCTTGAGCATCGGACCTGTCTTCTCTGCACACACAAATCCTACAGACCTAAATCAACTTGTATAGAGCTTATACCAACTCCAAGAAGGCCAGTACAAGCATGTGAAGACTTGTCCCTTCACTTTTCTTCAAAAGCAAGAAAGTGTGCAAAAAGCCTACAACTCAAAGATCTGTTGTGGAACTGACTTGGAACTTTCTCCATACTAATACACAAACACATTACAACTTAGGGGACGATTGCAAAAGGCCAGAAATACTCCAAAACTCCATATCACCAAAAAACAGCCAAAACTTAAAGTTTGTGTCCAAGCATAGCAATCCATCAATTTGCTCGTGCGTTTTAAGTTTTAATCATTCAAACACTTTACCTACCTTATATCTAAGTTATACAGACCATCATCCCTGCACTGTAACTCCTCCTTCTTCATTTGCCATTTTAGTTTTTCAAGCTTGCAGGTTGACTTGGATAGAGAGTTTCAGACACTTTCAAAGCAAGGTAAGGATTGGAACACACTCAGGGAGGTTCAAGCAAGTTCAAGCAATCTTCAGGCCTTCATAAATTTCACTCAAACTCCATTCACGATCTCAAATGAAAGAGGTAAAAACTCCAACTTTTATCTCTTCATACATGCATCCATTGACCATGATTTATGAATAAACAATGTAGACATCATTGCTACGAAGCTGTACATATCCATAATTACATTTATTTGGCCTGAGTTGAGAGAATTGTGAGCTTGAAGTTCCTGGAAAAATTAGGTTAAGAATTAGGGCCATTAAAATTCTCTTTAATCTTGGACTTATAGTTTTAGTTATGCACATGGGGAATGGGAAACTAAACAACATGGCAGAGTACGAAGCATGCATCTTTGGTCTCAAAGCTGCCATAAACTTGGGAATCAAATCTTTAGATGTGTTTGGAGATTCAACTTTGGTCATCAGTCAGATCAAAGGGGAATGGGACACTAAGCACCCAGTCCTTATCCCTTGCAAAGAACATGTTTTGACATTACTACCACATTTTGAGAAGATTACCTTCGAGCATTTCCCGCAAGAAGAAAATCATATAGCAGACGCTCTAGCCACAATGTCATCTATGTTTAAACTTAATTGGGATAATGAGGCTCCCCAGACCACCATCGAACGAATGGACGAACTAGCGCACTGTCAAGAGATTAATACTAAAGAGGTAATGGACCAACCTTGGTTTCATGAAGTCAAGAGGTATCTCGAGGCTCAATAATATCCAGAAGGAGCTTCAATCAATGATAAGAAGTTCTTAAGGAGATTCTCTGCTAAGTTCTTCTGGAGTAATGGCATACTGTACAAACGTAATCATGATTCCATTCTGCTTTGGTGTGTGGATAAGGTTGAAGTGGAAAGGATCATGTCTGAATTACATGAAGGTACCTTTGGCACTCACTCCAGTGGGCATACGATAGCGAAGAAAATCCTATGGACAGGCTATTATTGGTCTACCATGGAAGCAGATTGCTATCAACACTCTCAGACCTGTAATAAGTGTCAAATTTTTGCTGACAAAATGCACATACCTCCAGTTCCTATGAATGTCTTGATGGCTCCTTGGACCTTTTCTATGTGGGGAATTGATATGATTGGGGAGATCAAGCAAACAGCCTCCAATGGACACCGTTTCATCCTAGTGGCCATTGACTATTTTATAAAGTGGGTTGAAGCAACTTCCTTCGTTTCCGTTACCAAGAATGTTGTTGCCCGCTTCATCAAACAAAATCTTATTTTCCGGTACTGTATCCCGGAAAGGATCATCATTGACAATGGTACAAATCTCAATAGCAATATGATCATCGCCTTGTGCGAGAAATTCAAGATTCAGCATCACAATTCTTCTTCCTACCGGCCAAATATGAATGGTGCTGTTGAAGCTGTAAACAAAAACATTAAAAAGATCATACAAAAGAGGACAGTCACATATAAAGATTGGCATGAGATGCTACCATTCACTCTCCACGGGTATCGTACTATGGCTCGCACATCAACCGGAGAAACACCCTATTCTTTGGTATATGGCATGGAAGCTGTTTTGCCTATTGAGGTTCAAATTCCCTCTCTGAGGATTATGAAAGATGAAGGTCTGAGTGAAGATGATTGGGACCAGACTCGACTTGATCAACTGAACTTAATCGATTAAAAGATTCTTACTTCTATTTGCCATGGTCAAATGTATCAAAAACGAATGATCAAAGCTTTCAACAACATGTAATCAAGAACATATTCTCCGGTGGTGCAATGATCTTGACTACCATGGACGGCGACGACCTGCCACACCCTGCGAACGCAGACATAGTCAAAATATACTACGCATAAGAGACCCGCTAGGTTAACACACCTAGGCAAAACAAGGGCATCCCAGCGAACCAAAAAGGTTCGGGAAAAAATTATGGATAAAATAATAAAAAATCAGTACACCCGGCAAGTTGAAAACCCGAAAGGGCGACTTGGGCAAAAAAGGGTTTCCCGGTGGACTAAAAACCCGAAAGGGCGGTCCAGGAAAAAGTTAGGGAATTAAAGCGTATGACTATGTCCCATCGGATCACTTTACGGACAACCTTTGACTTCCATGGACAAACTCGGAGTTTCTTATCAATTCAATCATCTTCGGACGAAGAAACAAATATACAAGATATTCGGAGATATAAAGGCTATAGTAGAATGGGAACCCCATGGGATTATTACACATAGCTATCTTTCTTTGTATTAATTTTTCTTGTTTTATGGCACCATTCTCTTACTAGAATGTTTGTCTCCTTTATACAAAATACTTATTCAAACTCAATACAAAGTTACCTCTTTGAAAGTACAAAAAACTATTTGTATTTTTCTTTACACTTGTGTTTTATTTGCAAAAACGTCCAATGATTCATTAATGAACATATGCATTTGAACATAATTACTGTTTACAAATAAACAAAATGAGAAAGACAATTACTGATAGGTTGAAAGGACAGGAAAACGTCTCTAGGCTATTCCATAAGCAATCCCCACAATACGTCATATAGATCCCCAACGGAACAAATTTCACATTATTAATTCCCAGTAGAAATCGTCAAATTTCTCAGAATTCCCCAAAGTAGATCTTACAAGCAGTACATGGCATTTCCCTCACAACAGAATTTACTTCCCTCAACAAGAGTTTGTCAGTACTTCAACTTCAAGACATAGAAATTCAACATATCCTCAGTAGTATTCAAGTATTTATTTTCCTCAATCAAACAACAATACAACAGACCAGCTTACATGCATGTACATTGCATCCATATATCATAAACATTGATAAAGCAAATATATTACGTCATACATTTCATACAACATAACTTTGTGTTTCAGCTAACATTTTACCCTTTTCAGGATAAGATTAACAACTACCATTAACAATATGAAATCATGATACAATACGGATACGCTGTAGACGCAGATGCCATTCTGTTACTCATTCAGATTCAACCTTCAGATACAGTACATATACGCTCCAGATGCGGATGCCATTCTGATACTCATTCAGATTTCAAATTTCGGATATAGTTCAGATACACGCAAGACACGAATGCCATTCTGTTACTCATTCAGATTCAACCTTCAGATATATTACGGATACGCGCCAGACACGGACGCCATTCTGATACTCATTCAAATTTTAACTTTCAGATACAGTTCAGATACGCCCCAGACACAGATGACATTCTGATACTCATTCAGATTCAACTTTCAAAAACAGTTCAGACACGCTCCAGACACGAATGCCATTCTGATACTTATTCTTTCAGCTTACAACTTACAATTCAACAAACATTATTGGATGGAATCTAACAAGCCCATTTCCAACAAGATTCTATCACTTCTCCAAATGGCATCTGTAAGCCCATTCCCTCAACTACACATCGTTGAGTGTAAATTTCTGGGCACTCTAGTGTCCAATCATTCTCTCACCTTCGAGTCACGAATGGCAAAACTCGCTAATCTAACTCTTGAGGTTTAAGAAGATTGAACAGGGGCAGCTGTTGTACCCCAAAATTTTCCCTCTCATTTATCAAGGTTATTCTTACAAAATCTCTTTGACTCAAGACTGGATTAGGGTTTGACCAGTTCAAGACCTCTCATCATGCACTGATCACCCAAAATTAGGGTTTGAGTTTTCCCAAGGATTTTTGGACTATCAATGCTTCATATGACTTTCAAACATCATTATGGACCCCTAAGTTTACTCATGACAAGTTTCAAGCCTTGAACCACATTTTTGATCAGTCAATTGGACAGATGACCTAAAAATTAACTATATTGGAAAAGAAGTCAACCATGGCCAATTTAGAACTCACATGTATCATTTGATCAAGTTTGAATCACAATTCCTCAAGAAATTTGATCAAATCATCAAAAGGGCAAAATGGTCAAAATTAGGGTTTTGACTGAGAAAGGGCAATTTCTGATTTTTGACCTAGCAAATGAACAATTGGTTTGAAGCATGATTTCAAGGGTTCAATTGCATCATCTTGAACTAATTACATGGTGCAAAACATTGCAAATCTATTGGATAGACAGATGAAATTTGCAGTCAACTGATCAAAAGTCAACTGTATACTGAAAAGTCAAACTTTGACTTTTTAGTCAAAATCAAGTGCCAAGGATCACAATTCATCAAAACATGTCAAAATGTGAAACTTGTTCATTAAAGAATCAAATATTAAAGATTTGGTTTTAAAACTTGAAATTTTCTTAACTTAGAAATTTTTCTAAGTATAGAAAATTTCTTATTTTTTCTCAACTTTAAGCCAAATTTCCACCATGATGCAAGATGATTCAAAGGAAATCCCCAACATGAAATTTGTAGCTCTCCATGAAATCTACAACTTTTCTTCACATATTTTTCCCTAAAGATGCTTGGATCTCAAGATATAATTTTTTTGAATACATGCCCATGAACTAAAATAACTTAGTGAAATTTTGCCCTAATTTAGGCAGGTTTTGGACCCAACTTCATGGCAATTTTTCACCTAGTTTCAAGAGGAATATTGAAATTTATTTCAAATTTGATTTATATAGCACATTGAAAGCTTTCGAAAATGTCAAAGAACTCCTTGGTATCATTTTTTAGAAGAGAGAATCGAAGAGATGAAGTTGGCAATTTCTCACTTTGAATTCAAGCCATTTCATGAAGAACAAAATTCAAATAAGTACCTATGCAGCCTAATCCATGCTTTACAGGTACCGAACTTGTTTCTCACTTCATAATTTAATGCTTACTCAGTTGAAAAAGCATTAATCCAAGCCCAAGAGTCTTTGTCCAAGTTGTAATTCCATAAATGGCACAAAGTGGCCATTGCCATTTTAGAAAAGCTTCACTTTTGCAACTTTCCAATTCTTGAGCATTGGACCTATCTTCTCTGCACACATAAATCCTACAGACCTAAAGAAACTTGTATAGAGCTTATACCAACTC
Organism: Vicia faba; assembly: GCA_948472305.1. Classification (NCBI taxonomy): domain Eukaryota; kingdom Viridiplantae; phylum Streptophyta; class Magnoliopsida; order Fabales; family Fabaceae; genus Vicia; species Vicia faba. The sequence goes on along the minus strand of OX451738.1, from coordinate 1,044,124,605 downwards.
CAAGCAGGCCAGTACAAGCATGTGAAGACTTGTCCCTTCACTTTGCTTCAAAAGCAAGAAAGTGTGCAAAAAGCCTACAACTCAAAGATCTGTTGTGGAACTGACTTGGAACTTTCTCCATACTAATACACAAACACATTACAACTTAGGGGACGATTGCAAAAGTCCATAAATACTCTAAATCTCCATATCACCAAAAAACTACCAAAACTTGCAGTTTGTGTCCAAGCATAGCAATCCATTAATTTGCTCGTGCGTTTCAAGTTTTAATCATTCAAACACTTTACCTACTTCATATCTAAGTGATCCAGACCATCATCCATGCACTGTAACTCCTCCTTCTTCATCTGCCATTTTAGTTTTTCAAGTTTGCAGGTTGACTTGGATAGATAGTTTCAGATACTTTCAAAGCAAGGTAAGGATTGGAACACACTCAGGGAGGTTCAAGCAAGCTCAAGCAATCTTCAGGCCTTCATAAATCTCAGTCAAACTCCATTCACGATCTCAACCGAAAGAGGTAAAAACTCAAACTTTTATCTCTTCATACAGACATCCATTGACCATGATTTGTGAATAAACAATGTAGACATCATTGCTATGAAGTTGTACATATCCATAACTTGCATTTATTTGGCCTGAGTTGAGATGATTTTGAGCTTGAAGTTCCCGGAACAATTAGGTTAAGAATTAGAGCCATTAAAATTCTCTTTAATCTTGGACTTATAGTTTTAGTTATGCACATGGTTAGAATCGTGAGACAAAATGCTATAACATTCATGTTATCAATTTCCATTTTTGTTGAGAGATGAAAGAGTTATAGGAGGTCCGGCCAGCTTGAGGAAGAATATGAAGTACAGGGCGAAGGAAACATTTCGTGTTATGTTTTTCTTGTTTCACATAAGCTAACGGATGTACAGCCACCCTAGTGGCAAGGTAGTGCGCTGGCAATGCCTAAGTCGTGGGTTCGAACCTTGGCACTACCTTTTGATTTTTCATATCTTTTCAGTTTCATTTTTTTGCTGTTTTGCAGGATGGGCTTCAACATTGGGCCTAGTGTTTTTTTCTAACATAACACCACCTGATTTCTCAAGATACCCCCTGGCCCATATATTTTATTTATTTGTTTTATTTTCATTTTTGTTTTATTAAATATTTTCTTTAATACATAAAATCATGGAAAATATAAAACTTGATCAATTTTTCATTTTGTTTATTTTATTTTATTTTCATATAAAAAAATATTTTTAAAACTATATATTAATTATTTCTTTCTTAAATAAATTTGTAAAAATAAATTAAAGTTAGATATATTCTTATCTTTTCTTTATATATATATATATATATATATATATATATATATATATATATATATATATATATATATATATATATATATATATATATATATATATATATATATATATATATATATATATATATATATATATACTTGTAAATATTTATTTTAACATATAAAAAACTAAATATGTTTTATAAAATATTATTTATTATTTTTAATACAAAAAAATACATAAAAATACATAAAAATAATACATAAGAACTTTATTTTCTTTTAAACTAGAAATTAGGGTTAACTTTAGTTTTCAAGAATTTATTTCTTTTTCTCAAAATATTAGGTTTAGCTCAAAATCCCTCTTCACATAAAAAACAAAACAAAATCTTTTTCTTGCATGTACATAATATTTCATATTTAAATATTGTATTTGTTTATTCCAATATTCGTACAAATTCGATTTGGTTATAATAGCTTAATTAGATTTACATTATTGCAAATCCCCATTCATAATTTGTATTCTCTCCTCCCATAAAAATGTTGTAATAGCGTAGTAATCTTTAAATTACGCAATTTACCGCTTTTACATACCATGCTAGTAATTAGGGTTTGTATGGCAAGATTAAAACAAATCAAATAGAAAACCCTAAATCCAAGACAAAATCAAAGCATGAAAATAACACACTTGCACACAAGCACCCTTAGGGTTTCTCAACTTGGTTGCCTTATACAAAAATGGCCATATTATGCATACGAAGTATCTTGGCAAAATAAACAAGTATAAGATCACAGTCCCTCGATGACGCTATTCAAAGTTGCCTTACAAAATGATCTTAGTCCCTAAAAAAATGCTAAGATACTTTGCAACATTGCTAATTATGGTTATACGATGACCCACACCCGTCCCATTTACATCCAAAGATAGGGCTCCTTACCAAATCAATGGTAAGACAACAATGTCAAAGGAATAGAAAATGAACAAGAAAGACATCTGAGTAGGTAGATTGCTTCTAGTTACTTGTCTATTTTCAAACAACTATCCTTGCTACTTTCAAAAACAAACACACACACACATTTCCAAACATTTTACAAACATTGAAAACATTTCCAAAAAAAGACAAACATCTTTGTATACATTCTTATGAACGAGAATCATTACAAAGATTGCCTAAATAATGACCTCTTACAAAATACTTTCAAAAACCACACAAAGCACAATTCCAAACAAAAAAAGCAAGTGATCTAGCAAGTAACTAAGAGCCCATGGAAAACCATGGATGAAAAGGTGCTAATACCTTCCGTTTTCGTAATCTACCTCCGAACTCAAGAAACAATCTCAAAGGTCTTTCATGTGCTTTTTTTACCTTTCCTTTTGGATAAAATAAAAGTCGGTGGCGAATATTTCTAACCACAACATTTACGATAAAACACAAAACCCTCAAGTCAGTTCTCCCACCGTATCACAGAACTGGAGACTCTGTTGGGGAATTTTTATAAAAGTGGGGTTACCTTAGGGCTAGATCACATTTATTTGCTTACATTGTTAGACTTGTTTGCTTTACATTATGGTTCTTTGTTTGGGTTTGAATCCTCCACCCGAATTTGGGATACATTGTGGAAACTGTGCGGGGTATACCGACATGGTCTAAGCAATAGCTATGTTAGTGTGACATATTTGTGGGTACCGGTAGCCTTTGAGTCAATTAAAGAGAATACATGGCCGCTGAGTGATGTCATGAAGCACTAATGAACTTCTAGAACCCTTTACTTGACCAACTTGGCCTTTAGGATTTAGTGAGATGACCGGCTTTGGTGCAGTCCGAAGTTGGTAGATACTCGATACTACACTCATTGAGGGTTGGTTTCTTGGGATATTTAGATCTCCATTAAAGAGGTTTGAGCTGAAACAATGACCAAGGAAATAATCCGGTGATATTGAGCACCTTAGAACCCGGTTACTATTACTAGGACATGTTTAAGCCAACTAAACTTTAAGAGGGTACTTACCTATAAAACCCCATGCAAGCCTAAACTAAGAACTTGTTTGTCTTGCTTGTATATGCATACTTGAACATAACATTATGGACATCATGAACATCATATACATCACTAAAAATTTCAAGGATTTTAGAGATTCATCTTTGTTCTTGTTTTGTAGGATATGGATTCACTTCGCAGGAAAACTATCTAAGTCAACCTTGTAAGAATTCCTCCACAACTCAAGGAGCTAGATTCAAGGATCCCTGAGAACTCTCCATTCACTGAGAGACATGGTCGTCTACTCAACTTGGTCACCTCCAACACAGATGAGGATATGATGAAAGTACTCTTCCAGTTCTTTGATCCTTTGCACCATTGCTTCACATTTCCTGACTATCAGCTTGTGCCCACTTTGGAAGAATTATCTCAACTCTTGAGGATTCCCATTCTCAATCAACTACCTTTCAACGGTATGGAAAGAGACTCAAATCCAGAAGATATTTCTCAAGCTCTGCACTTGCACACATCTGATGTCACAACTCATTGGGAAACTAGAAGTGGTGTCAAATGCTTCTTAGCAAAGTTTCTGTTTGAGAAAGCCCAAAGCTGTTGGAATTCCCTAGAATTGCAAGCATTTGAGGAAATTGTGGCTCTTCTTATCTATGGGATGGTCTTGTTTCCCAATCTTGACCAACTCATAGATGTGAGTGCCGTCAAAATCTTCATGTCACGCAATCCGGTGCCTACATTGCTAGGGGATATCCTACACTATTTTCACACTCGCACAATGAGGAAAAGAGGTGTCCTTATATGTTGCACTCCTCTCCTGGAAAGATGGTTTATTTCTCATCTTCCCCAATCAGTCTTAAAGAATGAGCAAGGATTAAGGTGGTCACAAAGCTTAATGATGCTCAAACATTCAGATATTCATTGGTGCTCTCGATCCAAAGAGAATGTTATCATTGTTGACCATTGTGGGGAATTCCCTAATGTCCCTCTACTTGGCATTAGGGGAGGCATCACCTACAACCCATGCTTAGCTCTAAGACAATTTGGTTATGCCTGAAGGGATGGCCCGCATGAGATGCTGATTCAAGGCTTGGTATTCGACTACGACAACAACGATCAAGGTCTTCGCCAAAGATTCATCTGAGCTTAGAGGATTCTAAACAAGTTGATAGGAAGACTTTGGGACACAAGAATTCCATCCCTCTTGAGCCTTACCTCAAGTGGGTACGAACTTGCGCTCAAAGTCTTATGATGCCTTATCCTTGCATCCTTTCGGTGATCATTGAGCCTATTAAGGAAGGAGAAGTTCCATACATTATCCTACACCCTGACATGCCTACATATCTTGAAGATCTACAAAGGGATTGGATACAGATCAAAGGAGATCGAGATACTTTCGAAGCCTAATTCTACACAAGCGAGAAGAAGGTTTTGGAACTCACTAGGCTACTTCATGAGGAGTAGACTCTAAATGCCTACATTGCACCAAAGAGGATGTGCAATACTTTTTTTTTATCTTAGAGTGTTGTATTATTTTTCCCAAGGGGAGTTGATGTACTCAAACTCCATCTTATTAATATAACGTGTGTTTCTTTTTGTATAAAACGAACTTGAATCTTTAAAGATCCTTGAAAACATTACATATGCACATATCATTCATCATAACATAAACAAGTCTTTTGCAACGAGTTTCCTCTTCTCTTTACTGTTTATTTCAATAAGATGGATCTCAAACAGACAGTCAAAGATCTTCAAGTTCAAAACACGCAGTTTCAACAGTTACTCATGACCCTAGCCAAGGAGCAAGAAGAGTTGAAGACTCTGTTAGCTGAAGAAAGAAAGAAGAAAACAAAGAAGGTCACTGGGGTTTTGAACACGGGGAGAAGGTTTCAGGGGCAGACTAGAAGAACCTTGAATTTTGCAACCACTTCCGAGGAAGGAGAAGGGAAAGGAAAAGAAACAGCGGTTCCGTCAGAACCTAAAGATGAGGAAGACTACTCCGAGGAACAGTATCCTCCAGCAGATGATAAGTACAGACATCTTGAAGAGCGTTTGAGCGCCAGGGAAATACAAAAGGTGCCAGGTCTAGACTTTGAAGAATTGGGACTAGTGTCGGGAATTGTGATCCCACCAAAGTTCAAAGTGCCGTTGTTTGCAAAATATGATGAGGTGTCATGTCCTAAGATGCACCTCCGATCATATGTGAGAAAGATTCAGCTGCACTCCGCTGATAAAGACCTGTGGGTGCATTTTTTCCAAGATAGCCTATCTGGAACACAACTCGATTGGTTTTACCAATTGGAAAGGGCCAACGTCCACAACTGGGAAGATCTTGCCGCAACTTTCTATAAGCAATATCAATATAACGCTGATTTGGCACCTACCCGTACTCAACTTCAGAGTATGGCCATGGCTTCCAATGAAGGTTTCAAGGATTACGCGCATAAGTGGAGAGATTTAGCTGGGAGAGTTCAGCCCCCTTTGTCTAAAAGGGAGTTGGTGGATATATTCTTAGGCACTCTATCGGGCCCTTTCTTCAACCATCTGATTGGAAGCTCATCTGCAGGATTTACTGAGTTAATACTGACCAGAGAGAGGGTGGAAGCTGGCATAAAAAGTGGAAAGATTCAGAAGGATTCATCTGCCTCTACAGTTGTGAGAAAGACTTTCATTGGGAAAAAGGAGGTATCTGCTGTTTATCCACAAAGGAACCAAGGGAGAGTTGAACGCCGACTAATGGTAGGAGCTGTTATGATCCCAAAGCCTACATATGATCAACCAAGAAGTAACCAACCGAGAGTGGAAAGGCCAGTCTGGTAATTCACCATAATCAATATGACTCTAGCCTAGGTTTTACCTCACCTTCTGAAATCCAATTTGGTAACTTTAAAAGAAGCTCCAAAGAACCCCAACACAACGTCCCCTCATTATCACCCAAATGCCAGATGCGCATATCATTCCGAAAGTCTGGGTTATGACACCGACAATTGTTGGGCCCTGAAAAACAAGATTCAAGACCTTATAGAGGAAAAAGAGATTGAGTTTGATGCGCCCGAGAAGCCAAACATCATTTCTGCTCCTATGCCTAGACATGGTCACCACACTAATGCTGTTGAAGAAGATTTGTTTGTTACCACAATTGATGAACTCTTGACTCCACTCCCGATCATTAAGATAAACTTGTTGAAAGCCGGTGTATTCCCGGGTTGTAATGAAGACTGCCATCTTTGTTTATCCTCACCAACTGTGTGTCCTTTATTGAAAACATGCATTCAACGCTTGATAGACAACAAAGAGATTCTGTTTGAAAGTGCTCATGTTTCACCTGTTCTTGTTGAAGACATTTCAATCATCACCATCTCCGCCAATTCTTCTAGGGTCCCCAAAAGACCCGTTAAAATTACATATGTTCCAAACCTTACTCCTCTTATAATCAGAATGCCTGGGCCAGTCCCGTATGAATCAGACAAAACTATGTCATGAAATTACGGTGGGGTTATCTACTACCATGGCATCAAACAAGAAGGGCTGGCCGCCGAAGAAATAAACTCCGAAGAAGAGGACTACGACATTAGCAATATTGCCGGAACCAGTAAGATTACCCGCAGAGGTAGAATCTTCTCTCCAGAAATTGCCCCCCCAAAGGAAATTTTTGGACCCGTGGCTGCTCCAAAGGTTACCTCCGTACCAATAATCATATCTGCAAGTACTCCTATTGACAAAGACGACACAACCCATGTTGTTATCCCTACCAACACTCCTACCGCTGAAACTCGAGGAAAAAATATTCAAGAAGAGCCTGTCCGGACGAAGGCTCAACAACTGACTATCCCCGAAACCTCCAAGAAGGAGATGGAGGAGATCCTGAGAATAATAAAGAAAAGCGACTACGACGTAGTTGAACAGTTGGGGCAAACTCCCTCCAAAATCTCCATGCTGGCATTGTTACTCTGCTCTGAGGCACATGCGAAAGCCCTGGTGAAGTTTCTGAAGACAGCCCATGTGCCTCAAGAGACGTCCGCTGACCAATTTCAAGATTGTGTGGCCAGTTTGACGGCGGATAACAGCCTAGGCTTCTCAGATTCTGATCTGACACCAAGGGGAAGAAAGCACAACGAGGCATTGCATGTCTCTGTGGAATGTAGAGGAACAACTCTGGCTCATGTCTTGGTGGACACTGGTTCATCTTTGAATGTTTTACAGAAGAAAGCTCTCGATAGACTAGACTACGAAGGACTGACGTTTAAACCCAATAGCATAGTTGTAAGGGAATTTGATAGCTCAAAGAGGATGGTCCACGGGGAGCTGGATATCCCCATAAAGGTTGGGACTCAAACTTTCAACTCGACCTTCTATGTAATGGACATCTGCCCATTTTACTCCTGTCTTCTAGGATGGCTGTTGATCCATAATGCCGGTGCTGTCAACTCTACACTGCACCAGATGCTGAAATATTCGGTCCAGGGAAAGATTATCACTGTCCACGGAGAGGAAGAGTATATGATTAGCCACCTCAATTCCTTTCGGTATGTGGAATTGGACGACGAGTTCATTGAAACCCATTTTCAACATTTCGAAGAGGTTCCCCAAGAGGTAGTAGTAACCAAGGCTGTGTCCTAAATTCCCAAGATTACAAGACCTCCACTCCGGATGTCATCTCTGAAAGACGCCAAGGCAGTAGTAGAGAAGGGTGGATGCACCATCTGGGGGAAACATCCGAATATTCCATATAAATCTGACAAGTTTGGTTTAGGGTTCACTTCAAGTGCTCAGAAGGTTGTGCGCCGTGCCCGTGCTGGAGGGCCACCCTTGAAGATTAGCAATCGAGAGGTCAATGTAGTGGAAGATGGTGAAGAGGATTGCAGCTTGGAGGATTGGATCTTTCCTACTGTCAACGGAGGACTTCGCAATTGGGAGGCCAGAGACTTTGTCCCAATAACTTTCATCCCTCAGTAATTTATCTTTACATTTCTGTTGGACTTGTAATATTCACAAACAATTCACACATTTAAAACCTTGTGTCTTGCCCGAGGCACAATGGTCCATTTGTAAGGGTTTTTATTTCATCTTCATATGACATTCAACTAATCATGGACGTTTTTCACATACAAACTTTTTGTGCTCATTGTTTTTATTTTACATTTTATTTTTAAGGATGGATATACCCTTACACACACCCAAACTCACAAATGCAGGTACCCCTCCATTCCCGATCCCATGGGTAACGATACTGCTATGGCCTTTTGTGACTCTGAGGATCTAATCTACCAAGCCGAAGACGAAGGTGAGGAAGATTGTGAAGTACCAGGGGAACTGGCCAGACTACTACAATAAGGGGAAAGAGCTATTCAGCCTCATGAGGAACCGGTGGATACAATCAATTTGGGTACCGAGGAGGATAAAAAAGAGGTCCAGGTGGGTGCCAATCTGGAGCCCAGTGTCAAGGAGCGTCTGATTCGGATGTTGCATGATTATGTTGAGATCTTTTCCTGGTCAATGAAGACATGTCAGAACTCGATACAGACATCGTGGTACATTGTCTGCCAACAAGAGAAGACTATCCACCAGTAAAACAAAAAGTCCGCCGCATGAGACCTGACATGTCGGAGAAGATCAAAGAGGAAGTCATGAAACAATTCAATGCTGGATTCTTGGCTGTCACTTTCTATCCCCAATGGGTTGCCAACATTGTTCCCGTGCCTAAAAAGGACAGAAAAGTACGAATGTGCATGGATTATAGAGATTTGAATAGGGCCATCCCTAAAGATGATTTTCCACTCCCCCACATAGATATCTTGGTTGAAAATACGGCCCAACACAAAGTGTTTTCCTCCATGGACGGATTCTCAGGTTATAACCAAATCAAAATGGCACCTGAGAACATGGATAAAACTACATTTGTCACACAGTGGGGCACATTCTGCTACAAAGTGATGCCATTCAGACTGAAGAATGCTGGGGCAACCTATCAGCGTGCCATGGTAGCTTTGTTTCATGACATGATACATCATGAAATAGAGGTCTACGTAGACGATATGATAGCCCAATCACAATTAGAAGAAGAGCACCTTGATCACCTGCAAAAGTTGTTTGAATGGTTGAAGAAGTACAAACTAAGGTTGTACCCAAACAAGTGCACATTCGGAGTACGGTCCGGTAAACTCTTAGGTTTTGTCATCAGTAACAAAGGCATTGAGGTCGATCCTGCCAAGGTTAAAGAAATACAAGAAATTCCTGCTCCTCGTATTGAAAAGGAAGTCAGAGGATTCTTGGGACGCCTGAACTATATTGCCAGATTCATTTCTCACCTAACAGCTACTTGTGAGCCAATCTTTAAACTATTGAAGAAAGATCAAGTAGTCAGATGGAATGATGAATGCCAGTTTTCTTTTGACAAGGTCAAAGAGTACTTACAAGAGCCTCACGTTTTAATGCCACCAGTCAAGGGAAGACCACTGATCATGTATCTGACCGTTTTGGAGAACTCAATGGGGTGTGTATTGGGGCAGCATGACGAGTCTGGCCGAAAAGAGCACGCTATTTACTACCTGAGCAAACATTTTACCGACTGTGAAACCAGATATTCACTGCTCGAGAAAACTTGTTGCACTCTGGCATGGGCTTCTCGCCGGCTAAGACAGTATATGCTGACTCATACTACCTTGTTGATATCTAAGATGGATCCGATAAAATACATCTTCGAAAAGCATGCTCTGCCTCGGAGGATAGCTAGATGGCAGATGATCCTAACAGAATATGACATATAGTATACTACCCAGAAAGCTATAAAGGGCAGTGTCTTAGCTGATCACCTTGCTCACCAAGCTGTAGAAGACTATCAACCCATGAAGTTTGAATTCCCAGATGAAGACATCATGACATTAGACAACTGTGAAGAAATCAGACCATATGACGGACCTGAACAAGGATCCCGATGGACCCTGTTCTTTGATGGGGCATCCAATGCACTTGGTAATGGTATCGGCGATGTACTCATATCTCCAGAAGGGTGTCATACTCCTTTTAATGCCAGACTTTGCTTCAACTGTACAAACAACATGGCGGAGTACGAAGCATGCATATTTGGTCTCAGAGCTGCCATAGACTTGGGAATCAAATCTTTAGATGTGTTTGGAGATTCAGCTTTGGTCATCAGTCAGATCAAAGGGGAATGGGACACTAAGCACCCAAACCTTATCCCTTACAAAGAACATGTTTTGACATTACTACCACATTTTGAGAAGATTACCTTCGAGCATTTCCCGCGAGAAGAAAATCAACTAGCAGACACTCTAGCCACAATGTCATCTATGTTTAAACTTAATTGGGATAATGAGGCTCCCCAGATCACCATCGAACGAATGGACGAACCAACACACTGTCAAGAGATTAATACAGAAGAGGTAGTGGACCAGCCTTGGTTTCATGAAGTCAAGAGGTATCTCGAGGCTCAAGAATATCCAAAAGGAGCTTCAATCAATGATAAGGAGTTCATAAGGAGATTCTCTGCTAAGTTCTTCTTGAGTAATGGCATACTGTACAAACATAATCATGACTCCATTCTGCTTTGGTGTGTGGATAAGGTTGAAGCAGAAAGGATCATGGCTGAATTACATGAAGGTGCTTTTGGCACTCACTCCAGTGGGCATATGATGGCGAAGAAAATCCTACGGGCAGGCTATTATTGGTCTATCATGGAAGCAGATTTCTATCAACACTCTCGGACCTGTCATAAGTGTCAAATTTATGCTGACAAAGTGCATATACCTCCAGTTCCTCTAAATGTCTTGACGGCTCCTTGGCCCTTTGCTATGTGGGGGAATTGATATGATTGGGGAGATCAAGCCAACAGCCTCCAATGGACACCGTTTCATCCTAGTGGCCACTGACTATTTTACAAAGTGGGTTGAAGCAGCTTCCTTCGCTTCCGTTACCAAGAATGTTGTTTCCCCTTCATCAAACAAAATCTTATTTGCCGATACGGTATCCCAGAAAGGATCATCACTGACAATGGTACAAATCTCAATAACACTATGATCACCGCCTTGTGCGAGCAATTCAAGATTCAGCATCACAATTCTTCTCCTACCGGCCAAAGATGAATGGTGCTGTTGAAGCTGCAAACAAAAATATTAAAAAGATCATACAAAAGATGACAGTCACATATAAACACTGGCATGAGATGCTACCATTCGATCTCCACGGGTATCGTACTACGACTCGCACATCAACCGGGGTGACACCCTATTCTTTGGTATATGGAATGGATGCTGTTTTGCCTATTGAGGTTCAAATCCCCTCTCTGAGGATTATGAAAGATGCAGGTCTGAGTGAAGACGATTGGATCCAGACTCGACTTGATCAACTGAACTTAATCGATGAAAAGAGACTTACTGCTGTTTTCCATGGTCAAATGTATCAAAAATGGATGATCAAAGCTTTCAACAAGAAAGTCAGACGCCAAGTATATCAAGTTGGGGATCTAGTGATCAAACACATCATTTTGCCACAAAGTGATCCCGGGAGCGAATGGACTCCTACCTATGAAGGACCATTTGTAATCAAGAACATATTCTTCGGTGGGGCAATGATCTTGACCACCACGGACGGCGACGACCTGCCACACCCTGCGAACGCGGACATAGTCAAAAGATACTATGCATAAGAGACCCACTAGGTTGACACACCTAGGCAAAACAAGGGCATCCCGGCGAACCAAAAAGGTTCGGGCAAAAATTAGGGATAAAATAATAAAAAATCTGTACACCCGACAAGTTGAAAACCCGAAAGGGTGACTTGGGCAAAAAAGGGTTTCTCGGTGGACTGAAAACCCGAAAGGGAGGTCCAGGAAAAAGTTAGGGAATTAAAGCGTATGACTATGTCCCGTCGGATCACTTTACGGACAACCTTTGACTTCCACAGACAAACTCGAAGTTTCTGATCAATTCAATCATCTTCGGACGAAGCAACAAATAGACAAGATATTCGGAGATATAAAGGCTATAGAAGAATGGGAACCCCATGGGATTATTACACATAGCTATCTTTCTTTGTATAAATTTTTCTTGTTTTATGGCACCATTCTCTTACTAGAATGTTTGTCTCCTTTGTACAAAATACTTATTCAAAGTCAATACAAAGTTACCTCTTTGAAAGTACAGAAAACTATTTGTCTTTTTGTTTACACTTGTGTTTTATTTGCAAAAACGTCCAATGATTCATTAATGGACATATGCATTTGAACATAATTACTGTTTACAAATAAAAAAAATGAGAAAGACAATTACTGATAGGTTGAAAGGACCGGAAAACGTCTCTAGGCTATTCCATAAGCAATCCCCACAGTACGTCATTTAGATCCCCAGTGGAACAAATTTCACATTATTAATTCCCAAATGAAATCGTCAAATTTCTCAGAATTCCCCAAAGCAGTTCTTACAAGTGGTACATGGCATTTCCCTCACAACGGAATTTACTTCCCTCAACAAGAGTTTGTCAGTACTTCAACTTCAAGACATAGAAATTCAACATATCCTCAGTAGCATTCAAGGATTTATTTTCCTCAATCAAACAATAATACAGCAGATCAACTTACATGCATGTACATTGTATCCATATATCATAAACATTGATAAAGCAAATATGTTGCATCATACATTTCATACAACATAACTTTGTGTTTCAGCTAACATTTTACCCTTTTCAGGATAAGATTAACAACTACCATTAACAATATGCAATCATGATACAATACGGATACGCTCCAGACACGGATGCCATTCTGTTACTCATTCAGATTCAACCTTCAGATACAGTACATATACGCTCCAGATACGGACGCCATTCTGATACTCATTCAGATTTCAAATTTCAGATATAGTTCAGATACGCGCCAGACACGGATGCCATTCTGTTACTCATTCAGATTCAACCTTCAGATATAGTACAGATACGCGTCAGACACAGACTATATTCTGATACTCATTCAGATTTCAACTTTCAGATACAGTTCAGATACGTCCTAGACACGGATGCCATTCTGATACTCATTCAACTTACAACTTACAATTCAACAAACATTCTTGGATGGAATCTAACAAGCCCATCTCCAACAAGATTCTATCACTTCTCCAAATGGCATCTGTAAGCCCATTCCCTCAACTACACATCGTCGAGTGTAAATTTTTGGGCACTCTAGTGTGCAATCATTCTCTCACCTTCGAGTCATGAATGGCAAAACTCGCCAATCTAACTCTTCAGGTTTAAGAAGATTGAACAGGGGAAGATGTTGTACCCCAAAATTTGCCCTCTCATTTATCAAGGTTATTCTCATAAAATCTCTTTGACTCAAGACTGGATTAGGGTTTGACCAGTTCAAGACCTCTCATCGTGCACTGATCACCAAAAATTAGGGTTTGAGTTTTCCAAAGGATTTTTGGGCTATTAATGCTTCATATGAATTTCAAATATCATTATGGACCCCTAAGTTTACTCATGACAAGTTTCAAGCCTTGAACCATATTTTCGATCAATCAATTGGACAGATGACCTAAAAATCAACTGTATTGGAAAAAAAGTCAACCATGGCCAATTTACAGTCAAACTTCATATTTTTTATCCACATCAACATTTTAGACTCACATGTATCATTTGATCAAGTTTGAATCACAATTCCTCAAGAAATTTGATCAAATCATCAAAAGGGAAAAATGGTCAAAATTAGGTTTTTGACTCAGAAAGGGCAATTTCTGATTTTTGACCTAGCAAATGACCAATTGGTTTGAAGCATGATTTTAAGGGTTCAATTGCATCATCTTGACCTAATTACATGGTTCAAAACATTGCAAATCCATTGGATAGACAGATGAAATTTGCAGTCAACTGATCAAAAGTCAACTGTATACTAAAAAGTCAAACTTTGACTTTTTGGTCAAAATCAAGTGCCAAGGATCACAATTCATCAAAACATGTCAAAATGTGAAACTTTTTTATTAAGGAATCAAAGATTGAAGATTTGGTTTTAAAACTTGAAATTTTCTTAACTAAGAAATTTTTCTAAGTATAGAAAATTTCTTATTTTTTCTCAAGTTTAAGCCAAATTTCCACCATGATGCAAGATGATTCAAAGGAAATTCCCAACATGAAATTTCTAGATCTCCATGAAATCTAAAACTTTTCTTCACACATTTTTCCCTAAATATTCTTGGATCTCAAGATATAATTTTGTGAATACATGCCCATGAACTAAAATAACTTAGTAAAATTTTGCCATAATTTAGGCAGGTTTTGGACCCAACTTCATGGTAATTTTTCACCTAGTTCCAAGAGAAATCTTGAAATTCATTTTAAAGATGAGTTATAGAGAACATTGCAATATTTTCAATATGTCCAAGAACTCCTTGATATCATTTTTTAGAAGAGAGAATCGAAGAGATGAAGTTGGTAATTTCTCACTTTGAATTCAAGCCATTTCATGAAGAACAAAATTCAAATAAGTACCTATGCTGCCTAATCCATGCTTTACAGGTCCCAAACTTGTTTCTCACTTAATAATTTAATGCTTACTCAGTTGACAAAGCATTAACCCAAGCCCAAGAGTCTTTGCCCAAGTTGTAATTCCATAAATGGCACAAAGTGGCCATTGCCATTTTAGAAAAGCTTCACTTTTGCAACTTTCAAATTCTTGAGCATTGGACCTATCTTCTCTGCACACACAAATCTTACAGACCTAAAGCAACTTGTATAGAGCTTATACCAACTCCAAGCAGGCCAGTACAAGCATGTGAAGACTTGTCCCTTCACTTTGCTTCAAAAGCAAGAAAGTGTGCAAAAAGCCTACAACTCAAAGATCTGTTGTGAAACTGACTTGGAACTTTATCCATACTAATACACAAACACATTACAACTTAGGGGACGATTGAAAAAGGCCATAAATAATCCAAAACTCCATATCACCATAAAACTTCCAAAACTTGCAGTTTGTGTCCAAGCATAGCAATCCATCAATTTGCTCGTGCGTTTCAAGTTTTAATCATTCAAACACTTTACCTACCTCATATCTAAGTGATCCAGACCATCATCCCTGCACTGTAACTTCTCCTTCTTCATCTGCCATTTTAGTTTTTCAAGCTTGCAGGTTGACTTGGATAGAGAGTTTCAGACACTTTCAAACAAGGTAAGGATTAGAACACACTCAGGGAGGTTCAAGCAAGCTCAAGCAATCTTCAGGCCTTCATAAATCTCACTCAAACTCCATTCACGATCTCAACTGAAAGAGGTAATGTAGGTGTTTAGATATTGGCTTGCATTTTTGGTAAATCCCAAGTGTATGTGTGAATGTCATGACTGATGTCATAACATTCTAGTTCAGGTTGTACTAACTCATTAGGTACATGTGCAGAAAAATATTGTAATTCAAATACTGATGTTTATAAGTGTGTATCTGAGCATGTTTGCAAAATGATCACATTTTGCTAAATCAGTAGACAGGTTTTCTCAGATGTCATAACAGATGTTATGACATCCTGCTCTGAACTAACAGGATTGCAGGATTGGATAAGTCTGAGTTTTTTCAGGAAATAACTCAGTCCTTTCTGAACAGAATCCTGCGTTTTCTAAGGAGTAACCTAGCTCAATCCTAACCTGGTCAATAAAGTCCTGTGACCTGGTCTTTAGGTCAAACGGAATCAACCCTAGGTTTTTGGAAACCCTAACTGAAGTTGCAGCTGCTATATATTCAACAGAGCTGCTGTTTTCCAAGACATCCCTGCTGATTGATTAGAAGATCAATTTTGTAATCTGTATAGATTTGTTTATTGTACTCCAAGCAATTATCATTGTGATAAGTGCCTTGGAATAGGTTTCGATTGTAAGGGTTGTGTAGCACTCAAAGCTTTGAAGCAAGAGTGTTTGAATGTCCCTTGACTAAAGCTGTGAAGCAGAGTCAAGTTAGTTGTGTACATCACTCAAAGCTGTGAAGCACGAGTGATTGTGTTGCTTGATTAAAAAGCTGTGAAGTTTAATCAAGTGTGTTTTGTTTTGAAGAGTGTCTTCATCAATTCTTAAGTCAAATTGGTTTATGTATCACTGCTGTGATTGAGGGGGAGTGAGTAGGAACTCAGGTTTAAGTAGTACTTAGATTAGAATTGCATTGGGTAGATCTTAAGTGAAGGAGATAAACTGGTTGGTTTATTCCTGAATTAACATCTCTTATAGTGGATTCTCTCCCTGGCTTGGTAGCCCCCAGAGTAGGTGTTGTTGCACACTGAACTGGGTAAACAATTGACTGTGTTCTTTACTGCTTTTGTATTTACTGTCATATAGTAAGTCAGATACGGTGTCATAACATTGGGCGTGACATTGAGTATCTGCAGCCAGAATTTTCAATTGGTATCAGAGCAGGCACCCTGCCTGTATTACTGGGTGAGATCTAGGGATATCACTTTCTGGCACTATGGACAAAGAAGGAGTTTTTGGAAATAGACCACCCATTCTGGATGGAACTAATTATGACTACTGGAAACCTCGTATGATTGCCTTCCTAAAATCTCTGGACAAAAAGGCTTGGAGAGCTGCTGACAAAGGATGGATTCATCCCACCATAACTGAGGAAGATGGGTCAATCAGTCTGAAGCCTGAGGAAGATTGGAGTAAAGAAGAAGATGAGTTATCCTTGGGAAATTCCAAAGCTCTAAATGCCTTGTTCAATGGAATTGATAGAAACATTTTCAGATTAGTCCATCAATATGAACTGGCCAAGGAAGTTTGGGACACTCTCAAAACTACTCATGAGGGAACTTCCAAAGTAAAAATGTCAAGGCTTCAGATGTTGACCACTAAGTTTGAGAATCTAAAAATGATGGAAGATGAAACCATTCATGAGTTTCACATGAACATCTTGGAGATTGCCAACACCTCAGGAGCACTGGGAGAAAAAATGACAGAAGAAAAACTGGTAAGGAAGATTCTCAGATCCTTGCCTAAAAGATTTGCAATGAAGGTAACTGCCATAGAGGAAGCCCAGGACATTAGCAAGTTGAAAGTGGATGAACTTATTGGGTCTCTTCAGACTTTTGAGATGGGAATCACCAATGATGATGTCAAAAAGAACAAGAGTATAGCACTCATGTCCAACACTGATGTTGAAGAAAACATTTCAGAAGCTGTAGCCATGCTTGGAAGACAGTTCAACAAACTCATCAAAAGAATAGATCCAAAGTCAAGGTCTAATGTTCATAACATTCCCTCTAACATTGACAGTTCCAGCAGAAGACCAAGGTCAGAAGAGAAGGGAATTCAAGGCAGAGGAATTCAATGCCATGGCTGTGAAGGATATGGGCATATTCGAACTGAATGTCCTACCTTTCTTAAGAAACAAAAAGGAATGACTGTTACTTGGTCTGACTGTGATTCAGAAAGTAATTCTGAAGAAGAGACTGCCAAACGAGTTACTGCTTTAACTGGTGTTTGTACCTCTGAAAGTGACATCAGTGATAAAGAGGTGACTTTTGAAGAACTGGCTGATACTTACAAGAAATTGTGTATCAGAAGTGCTGAAGTCTGTGTGCAGAATGAGAAACAATCAAAACTCATTATAAAGCTGGAGGCTGAAAAAAGGGCAAATCTTGAAACTATAAGTCATCTAGAAGGAGAAGTTCAACTGCTAAACTCACAACTGAATCAAATGACCAAATCTGTCAAGATGCTGACTAATGGAACAGACAAACTGGAAGAGATACTTCAGGTTGGACAAAATGGAGAAAACAAATCTGGACTAGGATTTGTAAGAGCAAAGAAATATGGTACAAACAGGAAGATCAGGCCTGTTAAGCAAATGTCAAAGCAGATGTCTCAACACCACTATCAACATCGGGAACAGAGACATATGAAGAAAAAGTACCAAAGATGGAGATGTCATCATTGTGGGAGATATGGTCATATAAAGCCCTTCTGCTTCAGATTACATGGATACCCTAATCAGAACTCAGGTGTCAAACCTAAGTCTAAAAAGGTACCACATGCTCCTCAATGGAAGAAAAAGACTACTGCACTGATAGCTCACACTTCCCTGAGGGTCTCTGCAAAGGAAGACTGGTACTTTGACAGTGGATGTTCCAGACATATGACTGGAATCAAGAACCTCCTCAATAATGTTAAGCCTCACACCACCAGTTTTGTGACCTTTGGAGATGGGGCTAAAGGAGAAATCAAAGGAGTTGGTGATTTGGACTGTCCTGGAGTTCCAAGTCTGAATGAAGTACTGCTGGTGAAAGGACTGACTGCTAATCTCATTAGTATCAGTCAACTGTGTGATCTAGGATTCAAGGTCAATTTCTCAAAATCTGAATGCCTTGTGATCAATGACAAACAAGAGATAGTAATGAAAGGAGTCAGATCCAAAGACAACTGTTACTTGTGGGAGGCTGAGAACACCAATTTCTCATCTGTGTGTTCCATTGCAAAAGAAGAAAAAGAGGTGAAACTATGGCACCAAAAACTTGGCCATCTTCATCTAAGGGGGATGAAGAGGATTATCTCCTTGGAGGCAGTCAGAGGGATTCCAAAACTGCAAATTGATGAAGGAAGAGTTTGTGGTGAATGTCAGGTGGGTAAGCAGACTAGGATGTCACATCCAAAGTCAAGACATCTGACCACCTCTAAGGTTCTAGAACTCCTCCATATGGATCTGATGGGACCAATGCAAGTAGAGAGTCTTGGAGGTAAAAGATATGCCTACGTGGTTGTAGATGATTTTTCCAGATTCACCTGGATTAATTTCATTAGGGAAAAATCAGATGCATTTGAAGTTTTTAGAGAACTGTGCAAGAGAATTCAAAGAGAGAAGGAAGGATGTATTGTAAGAATCAGAAGTGATCATGGCAAGGAATTTGAAAACAGCAAGTTTGATGACTTCTGTGCTTCAGAAGGAATCAGTCATGAGTTTTCTTCTCCCATAACACCTCAGCAAAATGGAGTTGTGGAAAGAAAAAACAGGACCATACAAGAATCTGCCAGAGCAATGTTACATGCCAAAAGACTTCCTATGTATTTTTGGGCTGAAGCTATGAATACAGCTTGCTATGTTCATAACAGGGTCACCTTGAGAAAGGGAACCTCATCCACCATATATGAACTCTGGAAAGGAAGAAAACCAACTGTGAAGTACTTCCATGTGTTTGGCAGCAAATGCTATATCCTATCTGATCGTGAACAAAGAAGAAAACTGGACTCCAAAAGTGATGAAGGCATATTTCTAGGATACTCCTCAAACAGCAGAGCTTATAGAGTATTCAACTCCAGAACCAAAACCATGATGGAATCAATAAATGTTATAATTGATGACTATCATGAAGAAATAGATGTTCCTTGTACTGTTGAGACATTCTTTGAGACTTCAACCCAACAGGATGATCTACCCAACTCCACCACAACAGAATCTGAATCAAAGGAAGCTAGCAAGACTCCTTCCATCAGAATTCAGAAGGATCATCCAAAAGAACTCATCATAGGAGATCCCAATAGTGGAGTCATCACAAGATCTAGAGAAATCATCTCAAATTCTTGTTTTGTGTCCAAAATGGAACCAAGAAATGTCAAGGAAGCCTTAACTGATGAATATTGGATTGGTGCAATGCAAGATGAACTGAACCAATTCAAGCAACATGAAGTTTGGGAACTGGTTCCTAGACCTGAAGGAACTAACATCATTGGGACAAAATGGATATTCAAGAACAAGTCAGATGCTGAAGGAGTTGTCACCAGAAATAAGGCAAGACTTGTTGCTCAAGGATACACCCATGTTGAAGGGGTTGATTTTGATGAAACCTTTGCACCTGTAGCCAGGTTGGAGTCAATCAGACTCTTGTTGTCAATTGCGTGTCTTCTGAAGTTCAAGTTATTTCAGATGGATGTGAAAAGTGCTTTTCTAAATGGGTACTTAAATGAGGAAGCTTATGTGGAACAACCTAAAGGTTTTGTGGATCCAACCCATCCTGATCATGTCTACAAATTAAGAAAAGCTCTTTATGGGCTGAAACAAGCTCCTAGAGCATGGTATGACAGGTTAACAAAGTTTCTCTCAGACAAAGGCTACAGAAAAGGAGGTTTGGACAAAACTCTATTTGTCAAAACTGAAGGAGGGAAGTTGATGGTTGCCCAAATATATGTTGATGACATAGTGTTTGGAGGAATGTCAGAACATATGGTTAAACATTTTGCTGACCAGATGCAGGCTGAATTTGAAATGAGTCTCATGGGAGAACTAACTTATTTTCTTGGACTACAAGTCTCACAGATGGAGGACTCAATCTTCTTATCTCAAAGCAAGTATGCTAAGAATATTGTAAAGAAGTTTGGTATGGAGAATGCAAGTCACAAAAGGACTCCTGCTCCTACTCATCTAAAGCTTTCCAAAGATTCAAGTGGGGTTAAGGTGGATCAAAGTCTGTACACAAGCATGATAGGAAGCTTGTTGTACTTAACTGCCAGCAGACCTGATATTGCCTTTGCAGTTGGAGTTTGTGCTAGATACCAAGCTGATCCCAAAGTCAGTCATATCAATCAAGTGAAGAGAATTTTGAAGTATGTAAGTGGTACTTACAACTATGGATTGTTGTATACTCATGGCTGTGAACCAGCTCTGACTGGCTACTGTGATGCTGATTGGGCGGGTAGTGCTGATGATAGAAAAAGCACCTCTGGAGGATGTTTCTTTTTGGGAAGTAATCTGGTTTCCTGGTTCAGCAAGAAACAGAATTGTGTGTCTCTTTCCACTGCTGAAGCTGAATATATTGCAGCTGGTAGTAGCTGCTCTCAAATGATATGGATGAAACAGATGCTCACTGAGTATAATGTCACACAAGATGTTATGACATTGTACTGTGACAATCTGAGTACAATCAACATATCCAAGAATCCCATTCAGCATAGCAGGACCAAACATATTGACATACGACATCACTTTATTAGAGACCTTGTAGAAGAGAAGACAATCAAATTGGAACATGTTGCCACTGAGCTACAGCTGGCTGACATTTTTACCAAGGCTTTGGATGCAAACCAATTTGAAAACTTAAGGGGTAAGCTGGGTATTTGCCAACATGAGGAATTGTAGCAATTAATTTTGCTTAAAACAAAGACCAAAGGACTTATGCCTGTTCTGATTGGTTTAAGATTGTATTTTCTCATTTCCAACAATTGTTTTAAGAAGTTGAATAGACACTCCTTTGCTTCCTTCCTCTCTCGTCTCCTCATCAAAACCCAGTCTCTCAATCAGAAATTTCTACTCATTTGCTGTTGGTCCTTCAAAACTGACAAAATGTCTCAAACACCATCATCATCCAATACGACCATCTCAACCTCTTCCTCTGATCAAGATTCTGGGACAATCTCTTCCTGTCTGGACTCTGACGTTCTGGAGATCTGTTCTCATAGAACTAACCCCACCAAGGCCAAAGAGTTGAGAACAAGAC
The DNA here is from genome assembly GCA_948472305.1 of Vicia faba. Lineage (NCBI taxonomy): Eukaryota > Viridiplantae > Streptophyta > Magnoliopsida > Fabales > Fabaceae > Vicia > Vicia faba. The sequence goes on along the minus strand of OX451738.1, from coordinate 1,044,102,852 downwards.
ATACAGGTAATCCATCTCATCCTTCCTCTTCAGTTCCCCCTGAAATTGCAAATAGGGAAGGGACAGCCTATGTTAATCAAGCAATAGCAAAAATTGTTTCAAGAATTCTGAACGAGAACCACTCAGTTCCTGGCATTTCTGTTCCTCTGAACCAAGAAAACTCAAATGCTGAAACAAATCCAAATGTCTCTAAGAATGTTGAGACATCAAACAAAGAGAAGAATGCTGACATTGCTCACAAGAAAAGAAAGAAGCCGAAATCCTCTGGATCTGATGACAGTACTTGAAGGATGGTTGCTGATTTCTGGTGGTGTTTGGAAGTGTGTGCTGCTGATCTCATAATTTTTTTGGATAACTGTATAATTTTATGAACATGTATCTTTGGCCCATTTGTGGCTAAAGAGGGGGAGAATATTTTGGTACTTGCTTAATTAGTACTTGACATTATATTTTTCTGCTGTCACTTATTTCTGCTGCTATCTATCTATCTCTGATTGTTTAGGGACTTTAGCCAAAAATCTGCCAAAGGGGGAGTTTGTAGGTGTTTAGATATTGGCTTGCATTTTTGGTAAATCCCAAGTGTATGTGTGAATGTCATGACTGATGTCATAACATTCTAGTTCAGGTTGTACTAACTCATTAGGTACATGTGCAGAAAAATATTGTAATTCAAATACTGATGTTTATAAGTGTGTATCTGAGCATGTTTGCAAAATGATCACATTTTGCTAAATCAGTAGACAGGTTTTCTCAGATGTCATAACAAATGTTATGACATCCTGCTCTGAACTAACAGGATTGCAGGATTGGATAAGTCTGAGTTTTTTCAGGAAATAACTCAGTCCTTTCTGAACAGAATCCTGCGTTTTCTAAGGAGTAACCTAGCTCAATCCTAACCTGGTCAATAAAGTCCTGTGACCTGGTCTTTAGGTCAAACGGAATCAACCCTAGGTTTTTGGAAACCCTAACTGAAGTTGCAGCTGCTATATATTCAACAGAGCTGCTGTTTTCCAAGACATCCCTGCTGATTGATTAGAAGATCAATTTTGTAATCTGTATAGATTTGTTTATTGTACTCCAAGCAATTATCATTGTGATAAGTGCCTTGGAATAGGTTTCGATTGTAAGGGTTGTGTAGCACTCAAAGCTTTGAAGCAAGAGTGTTTGAATGTCCCTTGACTAAAGCTGTGAAGCAGAGTCAAGTTAGTTGTGTACATCACTCAAAGCTGTGAAGCACGAGTGATTGTGTTGCTTGATTAAAAAGCTGTGAAGTTTAATCAAGTGTGTTTTGTTTTGAAGAGTGTCTTCATAAATTCTTAAGTCAAATTGGTTTATGTATCACTGCTGTGATTGAGGGGGAGTGAGTAGGAACTCAGGTTTAAGTAGTACTTAGATTAGAATTGCATTGGGTAGATCTTAAGTGAAGGAGATAAACTGGTTGGTTTATTCCTGAATTAACATCTCTTATAGTGGATTCTCTCCCTGGCTTGGTAGCCCCCAGAGTAGGTGTTGTTGCACACTGAACTGGGTAAACAATTGACTGTGTTCTTTACTGCTTTTGTATTTACTGTCATATAGTAAGTCATATACGGTGTCATAACATTGGGCGTGACATTGAGTATCTGCAGCCAGAATTTTCAGGTAAAAACTCCAACTTTTATCTCTTCATACAGGCATCCATTGACCACTATTTGTGAATAAACAATATAGACATCATTGCTACGAAGTTGTACACATCCATAACTTGCATTTATTTGGCCCGAGTTGAGAGAATTTTGAGCTTGAAGTTCCTGGAAAAATTAGGTTAAGAATTAGGGCCATTAAAATTCTCTTTAATCTTGGACTTATAGTTTTAGTTATGCATATTGTTAGAATCGTGAGACAAAATGCTATAACACTCATGTTATCAATTTCCATTTTTGTTGAGAGATGAAAGAGTTACAGGAGGCCGACCAGCTTGAGGAAGAAGATGAAGTACAGGGCCAAGGAAACGTTTTATGTTATGTTTTTCTTGTTTCACATAAGCTAACCCATGTAGAGCCACCCCAATGACAAGGTAGCGCGCTGGCAATGCCTAGGTCGTGGGTTCGAACCTTGGCGCTACCTTTTGATTTTTCATATTTTTTCAGTTTCATTTTTTTGCTCTTTTGTAGGATGGGCTTCAACATTGGGCTTAGCGTTTTTTTCCAAACATAACACCACCTGATTTCTCAAGATACCCCCTGACCCATATATTTTACTTATTTGTTTTATTTTCATTTTTTTATTAAATATTTTCTTTAATACATAAAATCATGGAAAATATAAAACTTGATCAATTTTTCATTTTGTTTATTTTATTTTATTTTCATATAAAAAAATATTTTTTAAACTATATATTAATTATTTCTTTCTTAAATAAATTTGTAAAAATAAATTAAACTTAGATATATTCTTATCTTTTCTTTTATATTTATATATATACTTGCAAATATTTATTTTAACATATAAAAAACTAAATATTTTTTATAAAATATTATTTATTATTTTTAATACAAAAAAGTACATAAAAATAATACATAAGAACTTTATTTTCTTTTAAACTAGAAATTAGGGTTAACTTTGGTTTTCAAGAATTAGTTTCTTTTTCTCAAGATATTAGGTTTAGCTAAAAACCCCTCTTCACATAAAAAACAAAACAAAATTTGTTTCTTGCATGTACATAATATTGGATATTTAAATATTGTATTTGTTTATTCCAATATTCGTATAAATTCGATTTGGTTGTAATAGCTTAATTAGATTTACATTATTGCAAATCCCCATTCATAATTTATATTCCCTCCTCCCATAAAAATGTTGTAATAGCGTAGTAATCTTTAAATTACGCAATTTACCGCTTTTACATACCATGCTAGTAATTAGGGTTTGTATGGCAAGATTAAAACAAATCAAATAGAAAACCCTAAATCCAAGACAACATCAAAGCATGAAAATAACACTCTTGCACACAAGCACACTTAGGGTTTCTCCACTTGGTTGCCTTATACAAAAATGGCCATATTATGCATGCGAAGTATCTTGGCAAAACAAACAAGTATAAGATCATAGTCCCTCGATGACGCTATTCAAAGTTGCCTTATAAAATGATCTTAGTCCCTCAAAAAATGCTAAGATTTGCAACATTACTAATTATGGTTATACGATGACCCACGCGCGTCTCGTTTACATCCAAATATAGGGTTGCTTACCAAATCAATGGTAAGACAACAATGTCAAAGGATTAGAAAATGAACAAGAAAAACATTTGAGTAGGTAGATTGCTTCTAGTTAATTGCTCTATTTTCAAACAACTATCCTTGCTACTTTCAAAAACAAACACACACACACACATATTTCCAAACATTTTACAAACATTTTTAAAAAAAGACAAACATGTTTGTATACATTCTTGCGAACGAGAATCATTACAAAGATTGCCTTAACAATGGCCTCTTTTACAAAATACTTTCAAAAACCACACAAAGCACAATTTCAAACAACAAAAGCAAGTGATCTAGCAAGTAACTAAGAGCCCATGGAAAACCATGGATGAAAAGGGTGCTAATACCTTCCCTTTTCATAATATACCCCCCGAACTTAAGAAACAATCTCAAAGGTCTTTCCTGTGCTTTTTTTACCTTTCCTTTTGGATAAAGGAAAAGTCGGTGGCGACTCTTGCTAACCGCAACATTTGCGATAAAACGCAAAACCCTCAAGTCAGTTCTCCCACCGTATCACAGATACCCATGCAAATCAAAATGGAGCATCTCATGCTAATCCTTATAGGTAACAACAATCTTTTGGATAATCTTCTTAATGTTTTTATTAGCAACTACGACAACCCCATTCATCTTAGGCCTGTAAGAAAACGAGTTGTGATGAACAATCTTGAAATTATACTACCACCTTATTGTACCCCAAAGTTTTACCTCTCATTTTCTCAAGATTCCTTTCACAAGATACCCATTGGTTCAAGAATGCACAAGGATGGATCAGCTAAAGACATTTCCTCAAGCATTGATGACTCAAAATTAGGGTTTGAGTTTGCACAAGTCCAATTGGACTTTTAATGCTCCATATGACTTTCATGTAATATTTTTGACTCTTAAGATTGCTCATGTCAAGTTTCAAACTTTGGATCACATTTTTTCTCAGTCAATTGATTAGTTGACCTAAAATCAATTGTATTGGGGAAAAAGTCAAATGTGGACAAATTACAGTCAAACTTCATGATTTTTGACCCATATCAACATTTTGAACTTATATATGTCAATTGGTCAAGTTTGGGACACCATTCCTCAAGAAATTTGATCAGATAACCAAAAGGGCAAAATGGTCAAAATTAGGGTTTTAACTAAGAAGGCTCAATTCTTGACTTTTGACCTAATACATAACTTGTTGGCTTGAGACACAATATCAAGATTTCAAATACATCATTTTGACCTAATGGCATGGTTCAAAACATTTCTCATGATCAATTGATTGATAATTTGAAATTTGGTCAACTGATGAAAAAGTCAACTGTATACTAAAAAGTCAAACTTTGACTTTTTGATCAAAATCAAGTTTCAAAAATCATATTTCATCAAGACATGTCAAAATATGAAGATATTTCATCAAGAAATCAAAAAATTCAAAATCATCTTCAAAAGGCAAAATTCTAAGAATTAGAAAATTTTCTAAGTGTTGGAAAGTTAACCTTTTTTTCATGATTTTGTGCCAAATTTTCACCATGATGCAAGATGATTTAAGAAAATCTTCTGACATGAAAGTTGTAGATATCAGTGAGATCTAATACTTTATAGAAGGAATCAAGTTCTAAAAATGCTCGGATTTCAAGTTATTGATTCAAGAAGTCATGATCATGAAACTAAAAACACTTAGTGAAATTTCAAAGTGTTTAGGCAGATTTTTGGTACCAACTTCATGGCAACTTTTCACTTAGTTCCAAATGTTTACAACATGAGAGTTGTATATAATGTTGCAAGCTTTCTAAAAAGTCAAATAACTCATTGAGATCATTCTTGAGCAAGGAGAATCGAATAGATGAAATTAGGGTTTCAAACTTGTTTCACAAGGCATATTTTGTGATGAACATGAACCAAATCCATGGCCATGCTACACAATATTCACTTTTCAGGCCTCAAACTTGTTTGTCACTCTATAATTAAATGTTTACACAATTAATTGAGCTATAATCCAAGTGTTTAGGCCATTGTCCAATTGATCATTCCATTTTTGGAAGAAAGCAACATATCCATTCTTGAAAAGTGACTTTAATCACAAAGTCAACTTGTATTGAGCTGTGCACTTGTTCTTTCTGCACACACAAAATCTACAAGATCGGAAGCAAGAATGTTTAAATTTCAACCACTCTACAAAATCATGGTACAAGCTTTGGAAAGGTGTTTGTCACTTTGCTTCAAAAACAAGTAAAGTTGCCACAACTTGAGAATTCAAATTCTGAGTTGTTGTATGTGATCGGTGGATCTGGAACTGACTGTTTAACGCTGGTTCGCGAAATGTCGCGGAAGCAAGAGTCGCCACCGTCTTTTATTTTCTCCAAATGGAAAGGACAAAAGCACAGAAAAATTCCTTAAAGAGATTGCTCTCGGTTCGGGAGGTAGGTTATAGAAAGGGAAGGTGTTAGCACCCTTTTTATCCATGGTTATCCATGGGCTCTTAGATACTTGCTCATTGTTTTTTTCAAAAATGGTTTGTTTTCTTTTCAACTGTGGGTTTTAAAAAAGGTTTCTTTGAAAATTTCAGTTCGACTCTTGTATCAGTCCTCAAGAGTGTTTGAAAAATTGCTTTCGAAAGCTTTTTGAAAAGTGTCGGTGTGAAAAGTATTTTTGAATTTTGTTTTGCAATTTAGAGCAAGTATCAAGAGTCGTCTACCTACCCTAAGGAATTCGTCTGTGTAAATGTCCTTTAAAGTAATGCCATCCCACCATTGAGAGGTAGGTAGCACCACCGTTGGAGGTGTTCGGGTCAATTCGAGGCTCGGGACATGGTGATCACCAGAGCAATGGGAAGACACCTTAGAAGCTACCCTCATGCCAGGTTCCCGGATCATGAGGACTTACTAAGACATCCTCTACTCGACGATCACCTTTCGAAAGGCAACAGTGAGGCGTACCCTAGGGGTGGTGTGTGCGAATTTGTGTGTCAGTTTCGTTGATATTTGTCTTGTCATGTTTAAAGTGTTCTACGCTTGATTTTAATTAAGACATTCATTCTTGCATGCTTTTTTAACAGTTAAATATTTGCGAGAAAAATAAATCTACAACTATTACAAATGGCGCGGGTCCACATCGCCAAAATTAAACCGGACCCGATTTGACGGAAAAATAAATAAAGTGAATAAAAGTGCGAAAAGTTAAGTTACAATGCTTTGGGAGAATTACATAATTATAATAGGAACTAAAATATGCGAAATGAAAGAATTATCGGAACGAGGGCGTTGGACCCTTTTGCTGAATATTTAAATTAATGAGGAGTTAAAATTAAAATTAAAAAGAAAATGATTTTTAGTATTTTTGTGTTTTTTAGGATTTGAAAGAAAAAGAATTAATTAATTAAAATTAAAATAACGAGCTAAACCTAATTCTAATGGTTTTTAAGTTTATTGCGAAAATATTAAGTTTTAACCTAATTTAAATCTAAGTTAATTTACATGCAAAATTTAATTTTAGAAAATAAATAAAATAAGCAATATTATTGTAAAAAGGGAAATTAAGAAGAATAAAAATTAAACCTAATTCTATTTTTGGATTTTTAGTTATTAAAAGGATTAAAATTATGACCTAATTAAAACTAAGTTTATTTACATGCATTTATTTACAAAAATAGTAAAATAAAATAATTTATTATATTTTCATCTTTTTCTGATTTTTCTATATTTTTTGTGTATTGTAAAAATATTGAATTAAATTAAAACAAGAAAACAAATAAAAATAATAATTAAAAGATATGAGAAAAATGAAAATATTTGCAAACCAGGGTGGGGGTGTAGTCCCCAAAGTGAGGTGTGGACTTAGCAAATCTGGCCCAACAAACATGGAATCTGTTGACTTTCCTAAGCCACGTACATGCATGCTGACTTGTCCTTATAGTGTTCTTTAATTCTGAGTCCTTGGCTTGATCTGAGTGCACGCGTGGACGATGGGATCTTGAAGCGTATGGTGTATCTTGAATGTTAACGCTGCATAGGAAGATGTATTGCAAAATAATATGGAATTTATACAGACCTGGGGCTCGAACCCAGGTCTTGGACATTGCAAGCTTAACACCTGTGCCACTGAAGCGCTTGATTTCAATTTAATATATAATGGTTATTAAATATAATAAAAGAAAACAAATTGTTAGTGGATAGCTTGGCGCGAACTTTCAAACACGCCAATCGCTGTGTGACACGAGATCACCTTCTTCCTCATCCTGTAAAACAAAACAAGATGGCAACGGTTTCACAGGCGTGGCCTTAGATATGTTTTAAGAAAATAACGATTAGCCCCTCGACGCTCATAAATTGAGCGCGAGGGTGCCATCCTCTTCGCCTTCAAGCACTGAGTCCATTGGTGGTCATTTGGAGTTCTAATTTTGCCTTGTTATGAAAGCCCCAAATTTCAGTCCTGCAAACCCTAAAAATCGCGCATGGTATTTTCTCATATATAGCACAAAAACGCAATTGGATCACATGGTTAGTTTCAAAACTTGACAAGGAACATGAATATATGATTAAAATGCAGTGAGGATGCCTAGAAATCAAAGTACGATTATGGATTTTTCTTGGTTCAGTTGGAATCCGCTTTACCAATTCTTTGGGTTTGAGTTGTTGTTTGTGATTGGAATGTGTCCAGGAATTGCCAAGGAAGCTTTTTTGATCGAAATCAAGGCTTGAATCGACCTTTTGAATGCTTTTCAGTTCTTGAGTTTTTAGAGAAAATTTCAATGTTGCAATGGCTTTTGAGGCGCAGCTTGTAGTCCTTTGCCATTAGGGTTGTGATCAGGTACTTGTATGGAAGCAATTAGGTCAAAAAACTTGAATAAAATCCCTTGTAATCATGGTTTGGATATTTGATTTGTTAAGAATCTTTTCATATCTTTTTTCATGTTGTTTTTGCACAAATCATATCCCAATGCTCCAAATCTTTCCAAATTGGCTTAGGCACGAATTGTTGAGCCTAAAATGGATACAAAAAGATTCATTAGGTCAAGTTAGATATTTTCTATATATTTAAATAATTTAAATGAATTAATATTAATATAAATTCAAATAAATTACTAAAAAATGAGAAAATACTTCCCTTTGGGCCAAGTGGTCGTGCATATTCTTGGAATGATGGATCATGGAAGAAAAATGGGCCCATTAGCATTTTTAGGTCATTTGAAGTAAAGTTGACTTTTCAAAATTCCTAAAATTTCCCAACTTCCACAAGGCATAACTTGCTCAATTTTTAAGAGTTTCACATGTTCTTGGACATTTTGGAAAGGTCTTTGAGTCCTCTAACCAATGTCTTTGGTCCCATGTCATTTTGATTTACCAATCTCAAGTTATGGCCTTTGACTTAAAGTCCCTTTTTGTTGACTTTTGAAAATGACCTATAATGTTGAAATTGATAACTTTTTGTGAGAGCATTTCTTGGACTTGGAACATGAATATGAGTTGTAGGAAATGTCTTTCTCTTCAAAATGAGCTTTGGATGGAATTTTTCTGATAATCCATGTGAAAGTTATGCCCTGGTCAATTTTAGTTGACTTTTTCAGCTGTCCAAATATAGTAACTTTTGCATCTTTGATGATTTCTGAGCCAAACTTTGAGAATCATGATCAAGCATTGATCAAATGATGTTTGTGGCTTCAAAATGATATGTTGACCAAAAATTTGAACTTTTGACTGTCAAATGACCATTTTGCCCCTACAGTTGACTGTAGTGCAATCTAGGGTTTTGACTGTGCAATTTTGAACTGAATGCCTTGAAACTTGATATGAGAATACTTGACCATCTTTGTAAGCATATGAGACTTGATTGGGCCTTTGAAATCTTCCATTTCTTTATCAGAACATAAACCCTAGTTTTGACTGCATAGGAGACAGTTGCCCTGAGCAACCCTTGGAGAATTTTGTGACTTGGCTTGGCAAATTCTTTGAAGAATATGGGAGGGCAAATTTTGGGGTGCAACATTGTAACACTTGAAACATCTTGGCTATAAATACATACATTATTTTCAACATAAGACACGAATGATTAAGCCTGCATACTCACTAAAATTCTCCCAAACACAGATTGCACATGGAAACTCCATTGTTGTGCATAACTTGACAAAAAACTCACATCTCTCAATCCACTCGTGCGTTTCCCAGGATTTTGCTTCCAAAAGCTTCTAAACATCATACATAAACAATCCAAGCACATGTTATCCCACTGTAACACCATCTTGATTAGCTTCCATAACCAAAAAACAGAGCTTGCACTTTGACTTTTCCAGCACGATTCAGCCATCCTCAGCCCAAAGTAGCTATTGCATTAGCTTCCTGGAGGTTCAAGGAAGCTAACTCAATCATCAAAACACCTTGAAAGCTCCTCTAACTCAAAACACAATCCCAGTTGTAAGGTAAGTTTTATGATTTTCAAACGCCTCATATAGGCATTTTTAAGCTTGCATATTCAAAGATAAAATATAGATATCATTGTCCTGAAGCTGACCATGTCCATAGAATTCATTTACATTGCTTGAGTAGAGAGAATTTTGGACCTGAACTTTTTGAAAAAAATTAGGTTAGATTTGGTACCATTCAAAATTCATGCTTACCTTTGATTTATAGATTTAATGAGTTACATTTCTGAAATCGTGATGAAATATGCCATAACTTTCATGTTTACATTTTTCTTTTTTATTGAGAAATGAATGAGATATAGAGGTTCAGGCTGGGCGCGAGGTTGAAGATGAAGTTGCCTTCAGGAAGCGTTTTGTAATATAATAACATGGTTTTATTTATAACACCGGATGTATAGCCACCCTAGTGGTAAGGCAACATACATATTATGCAAAGGGCGTGGGTTCGAGCCCTAGCGCTGCCATTTTGCCAATTTTCTAACATTTTCAATCTTTTATCTGTTTGAACAAGCCATCACACCTTGGGCGTTTGTATTTTTGCTTCTCCTAACCCCCCTCTTTGCAGGTTTTGCAGTGCATCCTATTTGTCCTTTTTTATTTTATTTCATTTCTGATGACAAAAATTTTAACGGGCGAGGCCAAATAAAAACTGTTTTCTACACAAAAACACCTCAAATTCAACTTTCACCCCTCTCCTGACTTAGTTTCTTTATTTCATTTTCCTTTTCTTTATTTTATTATTATTAATATTACTATTATTATTATTTTTACAAACTAAAAATACCAATTTTTTTCCATTTATTTATTTATTTAGGTATTTAGCAATTTTTATCTTATTTCTTTTAGACTAAAAGAGACAAAAATAATTTCTTAAACAAATTTAATTCCTTTTCTTAAAAAATTTAGTAATTAGACTTAGGTTTAATTTATTTAATTTAATTAAAAATTAATTTAGAACTTAGGTTTCTTTTAATTAATTTTTATACTAACTTAATTTAATTAAACCCTTTTTTCACAAATAAAACCCTCAAAACTTGTTTTCTTTAATAAATTAATTTCTTTTACTAACTTAATTTTAATTTTCTTATTTTAGTTAATTATTTTCTTTTAAGTTAATTAGGTCAAGACTATCTTTCTTAACAAAAATCCATTCTTTATCCATTTATACTTGTACATTATATTCATTTCATTTCTTGTACAAATTCAATATGGTTGTAATACACAAATTAGGATTTAATTTCTTTCAATCCCCATTTGTAAATTTGTATACCCCATCCCCTAATGATGTAATAGCGTAGAAATTTACTTTCCGCAATTTATCGCTTTCATATAAATGCTAGTAAATTAGGGTTTGTATGGAAAGATAAAATCAATACTTAGAAAACCCTAATCCAAGATAAATCAAGCTTGTAATACAAAACACTTGCACACTTGCACCTCTAGGGTTAACTCCATTTTGTTGCCTTGATAAAAATGGTCATGTCATGCATGTGAGACATCTTAGCAAAAACAAACAAAATACAAGATCATAGTCCCTCAATAACGCTTCGAATGTTGCCTTCAAAATGATCTTAGACCCTTAAGAATAATGCTAAGGTATCTCACAACATTGCATTTTATGACTATACGATGACCCACGTCCGTCCCTTTACATCTAAAGATAAGGCTTCTTACCAATCAATAGTGAGATAACAATATCAAAGGAATATAAAAATGAACAAAAGACTTTTGAGTAGGTAGAGCATTCTTACTTGCATGCTCACAATCCATCTTAAAAAACAAACATCTTTTAAAATACACCAAACACTTTCAAAAAACATGAAATATTTTTAAATGTCCAACACTTTGTATGCATTCTTATAGAGACGAGAATCATTACAAAGTTTTCCTAAACGAAGGCGCTATTAAAAAATACTTTCGAAACCCACCACAAACACATTTAAAAAACAAATCAATTTCAAAAGTGAGCTAGCAAAGCAACTAAGAGCCCATAGATGACTATGGATGACAAGGGTGCTAACACCTTCCCTTTTCATAACTTACCCCCCGAACTCAAGAAAACATCTCAAAGGTCTTTCTTGTTCTTTCCACCATTTCCTTATTAGATACAAGAAAAGTCAGGGGCGACTCTTGCTATCTGCACCAATTGCGATAAAATGCAAAACACCCAAGTCAGTTCTCCCACCATATTACGGAACTGGTGACTCTGCTGGGGAAAACTTAAAAATAGGGTTACCTTAGAGCTATATCACATTTAATTACTTTCATTATTTGATTTGTTTGATTTACATTTATGGGTCCTTGTTTGGGTTTGTATTGATCCTCTACCTGGATCTGAGAACTCATTAGGTAAGTAGCAATAGATTGTGGAAACTGTACGGTGTGGACCAATATGGTTGAAGCAATGGCTACGTTAGTGTGACACATTTGTTGGTACCGGTTACCCTTGTGTGAATTGAGGAGAATACGGGGCCGCTGAGCAATGTCTTGAAGCACTAACTGACCATAGAACCTTTAATTGAACAACTTGGCCATTAGGAAGTAGTGAGATAACAGACTTTGGTGCAAAGCTGAAGATTGGTTGATACTCGATACTACACTCATTGAGATTGGACTTTTGGGATATTTTGGTTGCAAGAAAAGATTGATTGTGCTAAAATAATGCCCAAATGAAGAAAGATTAATGATATTGAGATTCCCTAGAACCCGATTACTTTGTAGGACAATTTGAAACAACTAAACTTCAAGAGGATACTTACCTATGGAACCCATGCAAGCCTAAACCTAAGGTCTTTGTGTGCTTTATTTGTGATTATTATTCATTTCATCATAAACATCATAACATCATAAGCATTCTCACTAACCATTTCAAGGATTTAGGAATTTATTTTTGTTCTGTTTTGTAGGTCATGACTTCCACTCGTAGGAATACCATCCGAATAAACTTCGTGAAAGTGCATCCCTAACTTCAAGAGTTAGCATCAAGATTTCCTGGAGATTCTCCCTTCACCAAGAAATATGGTCGACTTCTCAACTTGTCTACCTCAAACTTCCAAGAAGAAATAATGTGTGTGCTTTTCCAATTGTTTGATCCTATGCACCATTGCTTCACCTTTCCTGACTACCAATTGGTGCCTACATTCGAATAATTCTCTCAATTAATAGGAGTTCCTGTGCTTGATCAAATACCATTCACCACTTTAGAAGAGACTCCAAAGCCTGGAGTTATTGCCAAAGCCTTGCATTTGAAGAGATCTGACATTGTGGCAAATTGGGAGACAAGAAGTAGAGTTAAGGGTTTCTTAGCCAAATTTCTGTTGGAGAAGGCTCGTTTGTTCTGGGAAGATGTGTATTTTCAAGATTTTGAGGATGTCTTGGACCTTCTAATCTATGGTTTGGTTCTATTTCCCAATCCGGACCAACTCATAGATGAGAATGCCATCAAAGTTTTTCTCTCTCGTAATCCCATACCTACTTTTCTTGGAGACATTCTACATTGTTTCCACACTCACACCATGAAGAAAAAGGGTACTCTTTTGTGTTGTATTCCACTATTGTCCAGGTGGTTTATTTCGCTCATACCTCGATCAACATTGAAGAATTAACAAGTCTTGACATGGTCTCAAATGATGATGTCACTCTCGCACTCAGATATCCATCGGTGTTCTCGATCTTTGGAGGATATTACCATCATTGACGGTTGTTGGGAATTCCCTAATGTCCCACTCTTAGTCATTAAGGGAGGTATCACCTATAACTCATCACTTACATTACGACAGTTTGGGTATGCACGAAGAGATGGTTCCCATAATACGCTCATTTAAAGTTTGGTGTTCGACTACGAGGGCGACGACCAAGGCTATCGTCAAATGTTCATACGAGCTTGGAGAATGGTAAACAAAGTGGATAGTAAGGCATTGGGACATAATAATTCCATCCCCCTTGAGCCTTACCTTAGGTGGGTATGAACTCGTGCTCAAGGTTTCGTAATGCCTTACCCCGCCATCCTACCTATGATCATGGAGACTGTTGCCGACACTATTCTCCATCCTGACATACCGAATAATCTCTAGGATTTGCAAAGATCTTGGATCCAACTCAAAGGGGGGAGAGAGACACCTTTGAAACCCAATTCTATGCAAGTGAGAAGAAGGTTTTGGAGCTTACAAGACAGTTTCATGAAGAGAGAAGTTTGAATGACTACATTGCACCGAAGAGGATGCGCTCATGGAAGCCTGGTTCTTTTTTGTTGTTTTAGGAGTTTATTTTGTATTTTCTTCCTCCATTGTAAGCCCAAGAGGCATGTTGTAATCAATCCGAACTTACTAATTCAATTAATGTTTGTTCCTTCTCTGTCTAAACAAATTTAAATCTTCTAAATCCTTGAAATCATTTGCATACACATTCCATGCATCATAATATAAGCAAGCTTTCCACAACATGTTTCCTCATCTTTCTAATGTTTATTTAAGTAAGATTGATATCGAGCAGACTGTGAAATATTTGTAAGCACATAATTCCCAGTTCCAAGAAACCTTGCTGACCTTGGCCAAGGGACAACAAAAGTTAATGACACTGCTGGTGGCCAAAAAGAAGACTAAGAAGAAAGCCCTCATCAATATGGGGAAAAGGTTTAAAGGCCCAGTCCGTCAGGTGCAGCTAGTTGAAGAATCATCTGAGAAAGATGAAAACCAGGTGGAAGAGGCAAGGAGCACCCGTGCTAGGGGTGCAAATGATCAAGCTTCTGAGGACGAAGATTACTTTGATGAACAATATCCATCATCCGAGGATAAATACAAGCAGTTAGAGGATAAACTGAAAGCTGTTGAAATTCAAGCTGTACCTGGTTTGGATTTTGGTGATTTGGGCTTAGTACCTGGGGTCGTTGTGATACGGTGGCAGAACCGACTGTTAATACTTGTTTGCATTTTTTGTTTGCAAATGTCGCGGTAAGCAAGAGTCTCCATCCACTTTTATTTTATCTAACAAAGGAAAAGGGAAAAGAACAGAAAAAACCTTTTTTCGAGAGTTTTCTGAGTATGGGGGGGGGGGGGGGTAGATTATAGAAAGGGAAGGTGTTAGCACCCTTTCTATCCATGGTTATCCATGGGCTCTTAGGTACTTTCTCATTTTTAAAATTGCTTTTGTGTTTGTGTGTTTGAAAAGTTTTAAAAATTCCTCAGTGCAGCGTTTCACTTTATGGTAACCCTTGTATCAGTCCTCAAGGGTGTGATAAAATGTTTTTTTAAAAACTTTGGTTTGAAAAGCTTGTTTGAAAGTGTACGTGTCAAATTGTTGTTTTGAGCAAGTACCTAAAAGTTTCTACCTACTCAAAAAAGACTGTTCATTTTCGTATTTCCTTTAGACGGTGCTATCCTACTATTAAGGAGTAGGTAGCTCCATCGTTGGAGTTTTAAGGGATAATCAAAAGGGACGATTACGATCACTAAAGCAATGGTTAGGAAACCTTAGTAATTACCCTAAAGTCCTAAAGACTCTTTCTGAGGAAACATTCGAATGGGTCATTTTTTATCTTTTGGGACTAGAGGACAATCACTAAGACTCCCTATACTTCATGATTGTTTACCAAAGGCAACCGAAGTGGGGCAAACCCTAGGAGTGAGCATGTGCAAGTGGTTATTTTTCAGTTTATTTATCTTTGCACAATTAAGGTTTTCTACTATATTAATTTAATTTTTCTTTTGCATGCAAGCCTATAATCCATACATCTAGACAGTTTATATTTGCAGAAAATTAAAAGCGGAAAAGTAAATCTACGCTATTACAAGGCTTCAGGGGAGGGGTTACATAATAAAAATAAACCGGGGACTGATCGGTAAAATAAAAAGCAGTAAAATAAACCCTAATTTAAAGCTATTACAAACTTGAAGCAAATATAATAATAGGAATAAAATATTGCGTGCGCGACGAATTAAATACAGGAATCAAAGTCTAAATTCAAAGGGAATCAAAGAAAATATTTTTGTTATTTTTTGATTGAGAAAATTAACTATTTGCAAATTAACCCTAATTTTCTAATTGATTTTAATTAGGAAAAAAAAGAATTTAAATTGCCCTTGTTAAATTAATCTAATTAATTAATGAAATAAAACATTTTATGAAAAAAAATTCTGATTTTAATGTTTTTGTGATTTTTTGATTTAATAAAAAATGATTTTGTTTTGTAAAAATAATTAAAAAAATAATTAAAACAAATAAAAGAAATGGTGGGGGTGTAACGCAGATTGAAGGGTTGCAAGCTGAATTCAGTTCAGGCCCAAATCAGGTTGGCCCAAGCAGACGTGAAATCCAGTGTTGAGTACGCTTAAGGGTCCACCATGGGGGTGAATTGTTGGGCACTGGATCTGGATCTGAGATGATCCCCTAGTTGGATCTGAGGACGCATGATGGTCTTGTGAAGGTGAGGCGCATGGGATCCTACAAAGTATGTTAGGAAAATAAAATAACAAGATGCCTGGACCTGGGATCGAACCCATGTCCCTTCTCTCACCAGCGCTGACTTTTACCATATGTGCTACATGACTCATTTGTTAATGTAATAAACAAATAATAACATAACGTAAACAAGGTGGCATGCCCAGAAAAATGCGCCAACATTCAAACCGGCCAGTGGGAGTCAGCCACATTGTAACACCCCAAATCTACCCGACAATTATATAAATAAATCAGTTATAAAATCATTCATGCAAATGAATCAGGATGCCACAAATTCATCATTAAAAACTCATTGCATTCATTGTGGATACGTAACACTTTAAAAAATTGGATGAACCATCATCATAACAATTTAATCTCTTAATTCAACAATTTAAACATCTATGTAGCAGAATTCTTAATAACATCTTTATCATCGTTACAACAACTTCAAAACAATAGAATTTAATAATAATTAACTTAAAGTTCAAAAACTGAATAATCAACAATCAAAAGCAACAAGCGTTCAACCCCCCGAGTGTTACATATTAGAGAAATGACACCGACTCGAACTATTGAAGGTATACGGCCTTCACTCTTGATTACCTGCATGTTACCAACATAAGGGCAACATTCAAACAGAAGGGGTGAGATATCTAACAATATAATAAGCCGTATGATAATTAACATATTAAATTAGATCACATAACATCACCACTTCTCATCTCATAGTTAACAATAATTGCAACAATAATACACATTCACAACATCAATATACAACTTCTTTATGCAATCATATAATGCGACTCAATACTATGCAAATGCATGTGGTACCATTGGAGCAGAACTCCCATCTTAAAAATATGCCAATAAATAGAGGCATCAACAAGGCATAAGCCTTCATCTTAATACAAGCCATCTTAACGAGCATAAGCTCCACCTTGAAATGCAATGTGTGCGACAAAATCATGAATGTAATGACAACACTATAATTATCAACATCTCAACACCACATCATCATTGGCCAAAAGCCTAGATCTTAAAAGCTGCCAATCATTAGAGGAATCTCAACATCTTTCATCAACATCATTCATCATCATCGTTTATTCATCAAACATCATACATACATCATATAATTATAGCAACTCAGCCACAACAATAATACAACAGTAAATCGTCAATTTCGCAACGTTGGGCATAGGCCTACAACATGATATTACCTATAATTAATTAATCATCTAGGATTCCTTATAATTTACCAAACTTCTACATATTACTATTCTGTAATACTACATCATTATCATCATTAATCCTACTGTTACAAATCAGACAATAATCTATAAATGTTTCATCCTCATCATTCTTCACAAAAACCAACATAACGATTACCGCGGGAACTAACTCAAATCTTAATTTGGGTACTAGAATTTTCCTTCCTATTCTTCATTTTAATCCCTAAGAATGAAGTTCACCGCGTTAGCTATTCAACGCTTCGAACGACACCTCAAACGGAATCTGAAAACTCAAGTTATAGCATTCTCAAATTGATTCTACCAAAAACCAGACAACATGGATCGACGCGTAATGCCTTGGGTCGACGCGTACTAAACGTATCACGCCACATGAGTCAATGTATCCTCTCTTGTATCGACTCATACTGATTCTTTAACACTGCATGTATCAACACATGCTCCTACGTATCGACTCATCCTGAGTCTAAAATCCCTCATGGATTGGCACATGACTCCTTCGTGTCGACTCATCCTGAGTCTAAATGCCTTCTTGTATCGACACATAACGTTTGGGGTCGACACATACTGCTCTGCTAAGGATATTTTTCTATGATTTCTCTGTGTTTTCACTATGGGTTCCATACTTTAAGCCATAAAAACATCTCCTAATCATAGAAAAGCATCAACTATAATTATCCTACCATTCTACATCAAATATACAGTATTAGGACATCGTTATTCCTCTCTCAATCATCAGTTTCCATCATATAACATCATATATAATTCAATCATCAACAAAAAAACATTTCACCTCTAACCCCACATACCAATTATCATGAACCCTATTATAGAGTCAGAACCCCACCCTTACCTTGGATTGACGGTCGCTCTATAACTTTTCCGGTTGAATTCCCGTTCTGCCTCTTTCCTCTTTTCCAACAACTTTCACGTTCTTCCTCTAACCCTTATTCTTCTTACTACTTCTTCTTTTCTATTCTTTCTAACAATAATAAAATAACTTATTATTCTCTTTATTTCTTATTGGGCTTAAAACTCCCACACCCCCTTATTACTACTTCTATCCCTTTAAAAACAAGCCCACATCGAATAATATTATCCTTCTAATATTATTTCACCACATAATAAAATAAATAAATCCAACTAATCACAACACAACTTCACAAATATTCCAAAAATAATTTAATTAAATAATTAATTAAATTACAGGCGTTACAACTCTCCCCCACTTAGAATATTTCCGTCCTCGAAAATTTACCTTAATTAAACAACTCAGGATAGGAGTCTCGCATCTTGCTCTCCAACTCCCAAGTCATGCTTTCTTCGGCAGCCCCTAGAAAAACCACTATAACCAAAGCAATTCCCTTGCCCCTTAGAGACTTTGTTTTATGATCCGCGATCTGTACAGGCATCGTCTCCACTGTAAGATTATCCCGTACTTGCACATCGTCCATATGGATCACATGAGATGGATCTGAAATATACTTCCAGAGTTGCGACACATGAAACACATCATGCAAATTCGAAAGATTAGGCGGTAAAGCCACTCTATAAGCAACATTCCCCACTCTCTCCGAAATCTGATATGGTCCAATAAAAAAAGAAGTGAGCTTCTTAGACTTCAATGCTCGCCCAACACCAGTCACAAGTGTAACTCTTAAAAACACGTGTTCACCCGCTTGAAATTCTAAATCTTTCCTTCGCTTGTCATGATAACTCTTCTGTCTACTTTGGGAAGCTTTCATCTTTTCTCGAATCAACTTCACCTTCTCAGTAGTCTCACGAACAAGTTCAGGTCCAAGTACTACACTTTCACCAGATTCATGCCAACATGAAGGAGTTCTACATCTTCGACCATACTACGCTTCAAAAGGCGCCATCCAAATACTAGAATGGTAACTGTTATTATAAGTGAACTCTATCAACGAAAGATAAGTATCCCACGAACCTCCCTGCTCAAGAACACATGCCCTCAGCAAGTCTTCCAACAATTGAATAGTCCGTTCAGTCTGACCATTTGTCTGAGGATGATAGCTGAACTCAACCTCAACTTAAAACTCAACGCTTCTTACAAACTCTTCCAAAAATCAGAAGTAAACCTTGGATCTCTATCTGACACAATGCACAAAGGAACACCATGCAGCTTCACAATCACACTAGTGTAAATCTCAGCTAACTTCAACATTGGAAAATTGATGTTAATAGGAATAAAATGAGCCGACTTCGTATGCCTATCAACAATCACCCAAATAGAATCATGTCATCTTAGAGTATTAGGTAACCCCGTCACAAAGTCCGTTGAAATGCTATCCCATTTCCATTCTGGAACTTCTAACGCTTGCATCAATCCTGCAGGCTTCTGATGTTCAACTTTCGACTTCTGACAAGTAAAACATGCATACATAAACCGAGCCACATCACTCTTCAGTCCAGGCCATAAAAACAAACCTTTCAAATCTTGATACATCTTCGTAGCTCCTGGATGAATACTCAACTTACTTCTATGACTCTCTTCAAGTATCACTTTCTTCATCTCAGCATCATCGGGATTACAAATCCGGTTACAAAACCTTAACACACCTTGCACATCTAGCTTAAAATCACTATTCTCGGACTAATCGATCCCAACCATCGAATCTACCAGTTTCACATCCAACTTATGAGCTTCTCTGATACTGTCTAGAAATTCATTATTAATCTTTAACATACCCAACATAACACTCAGCGGCGTAACCTCGCAAACTAAGCTGATATCTCTGAACTGTTCAATTAATTCCAACTATTTAACCATCATTTCCGACACATGTAAAGTCTTTCGACTCAATGCATCAGCTACCACATTCTCTTTTCCTGGATGATAATTCAAACCGAAATCAGAATCCTTTAACAATTCCAACCATCTTTGTTGCCTCATATTCAACTCCTTCTGATTAAATAAATACTTTAAGCTCTCATGGTCACTAAACACTTCAAATCTAGAACCATAAAGATAATGCCTGCAAATCTTTAGCACAAAAACAACTACATCAAGCTCTAAATCATGCGTAGGATAGTTCTTCTCATGAGTCCTTAACTGCCTTGACGCATAAGCAACTACCTTACCATTATGCATAAGAAAACCTCTTAAACCCATCTTAGAAGCATCACAATACACCACAAAAGGCTCTCCTGGATTAGGCAACGTCAAATTCGGAGCCGGCGTTAATCTCTTCTTCAATTTTGTAAAACTTTCTTCGCACTGAACATCCCATACAAAAGCTCTACCTTTACAAGTCAACTTAGTCAATGGAAGTTCCAACTTAGAAAAACCTTTGGTAAACCTTCTATAGTAACCAACTAATCCCAAGAAGCTTCTAATCTCAGTAGCTGACCTCAGAGTCTCCCATTGCAACACAACATCAACCTTCGATGGATCTACAACGATGCCACTACCTGAGATCACATGACCAAGAAAACTCACCTCTTTTAACCAGAATTCACACTTGGACATCTTTGCATACAACTTCTTCTCTTTCAAAACTTTCAATACTACTCTTAAGTGTTCTGCATGCTCTTCTTCTGACTTAGAGTAAATCAAAATATCATCAATGAACACCACTACGAACTGATCCAAATAAGTATGAAAGATACGATTCATATATTCCATGAATACTCCCGACGCGTTAGTAAAACCGAAAGGCATCACCGTATACTCATAATGTCCATAACGCGTTCTGAAAGCCGTCTTCTGGATATCTTCACCCTTCACCTTAATCTGATGGTAACCCGACCTCAAATCAATCTTACTAAACACACGAGCATCCACCAATTGGTCCATCAAGTCATCCATTCTTGGAAGCGGATACTTGTTCTTAATAGTCACTTTATTCAACTGTCTATAATCAACACAAAGCCTCATACTTCTATCTTTCTTCTTTACTAGCAACACTGGATCTCCCCACGGTGATACACTTGGTCTTACAAACTTCTTTTCAAGTAACTCTTCCAATTGCTTCTTCAACAATGACAATTCAGATACAGATATCCTGTATGGTGCCATAGACACAGGTTCGGTACCAGGTACAAGATCAATAGCAAATTCAACTTCCCTCTCCAGCGGTACATCAGGAATTTCATCAGGGAAAAATTCAGGAAATTCACACACCACCTGCAATTCCTCAATTATAGCTTGAGTCTCTACAAATAGCGACGCCATCAACGAGAACATTTGTGCTTCCTCTTGCATCAACTTCCTCAACTGTCTAGCAGACAACAGACCATATTCCTCTTCTTTAGGAGTAGAAAACCTCACAGACTTGTCATAACAGTTAATATGAACATAGTTATGCTCTAACCAGTTCATACCCAAAATCACATCCAAACCTCTTAACGGTAAACAAACCAAATCAACAGTAAAGTCTCTATCGAATATCGACAAGGGACACTTTAAACACACAAAAGAAGTAGTCACCGACCCCTTGGATGCAGTATCGATGACCATTTCTTCATTCAAAGAAGACAACATAAGACCCAATCTTTCAACATAATCAGCAGCAATAAAACAATGAGTAACATTGATATCAATAATAGTAGTTAAAGGAGTACTATTAATGAAACATGTACCTCTGATAAGTATGTCATCAATAGTTGTCTGATCCTCAACCAAAGCGAACACTTTACCACTTGTCTGAGCCCTCTTCGGTTTCTAACACTGACTACCAATGTGCCCTTCTTCACTAAAATTGAAACAAATCACATCCTTATGCTTGCACTCAGATATAACATGTCCGTTCTTACCACAACGGAAACACTTCTTTACTTCAGTAGTACACACATTACTCTTATGCCCAGGTTTCCCACATTTAAAACAAACCACACCAGCAGGAGCATCTCCCCCACTAGTCCTCTGACTCTGAGAAACTTTCTGTTTACCTTTACCAACTGGGGCATCATAAGGCTTACCATGATTCTGTTGGTGCTTACCCCCCTTCTCACTAATAATCTTGTAATGAACATTATTATCCTCCTCATAAATCCTACAACTATCAATCAAATCAACAAAGATAAGGATCTTCTGGTATCCAACTGCCTTCTTGATCTCCGGGCGCAACCCGTTCTCAAACTTGATACACTTCGAAAACTCAGCATTTGCCTCAGCGTAGTGCGGATAAAACTTAGCCAAATCAACAAACTTGGAAGCATACTCAATAACTAACATATTCCCTTACTTCAACTCAAGGAATTCAATTTCCTTCTTACCACGAACATCTTCAGGAAATTACTTTCTCAGAAATTCCCTACGGAACACAGCCCAAGTGACATTCTCACCTGCAGCTTCTAATCTCTGACAAGTTTCTAACCGCCAGTCATCAGCCTCGACTTCTAGCATATGAGTACCATACTAAACCTTATGTGCTGGAGTGAAGTCTATCACACGGAATATTCTCTTAATCTCTTTCAACCACTCTAATGCTCCGTCAGGATCATACTTTCCCTTGAACGTAGGCGGATTCTCTCTCTGGAAAGTCGCCAAGCTACGAGATCCAGTATTCCCGTCAGCATTCAGCTGATTCTCCATTGCATGAGCCATTGCTTCTAAAGCAGAAGCAAGTGCAACATAATTCCTTCTAGCCATCTCAACTTATCACTACAACATAAACAACGGTTAGAACTCAAGTTAACAATACTCAATTGTTAGACAACTACGACTCGACAACAAGGTCAGACAAACCTTTTGCTCTGATACCAACTTTGTAACACCCCAATTCTACCGACAATTATATACATAAATCAGAGTTATAAAATCATTCATGCAAATGAATCAGGATGCCACAAATTCATCATTATAAACTCATTGCATTCATCGTGGATACATAACACTTTAAAACATCGGATAAACCATCATCATAACAATTTAATCTCTTAATTCAACAATTTAAACATCTACGCAGCGGAATTCTTAATAACATCTTTATCATCGTTACAACAACTTCAAAATAATACAATTTAATAATAATCAACTTAAAGTTCAACAACTGAATAATCAACAATCAAAAGCAACAAGCGTTCATTCCCCTGAGTGTTACATATCAGAGCAATGACACCGACTCGAACTATTGAGGTATACGGCCTTCACTCTCGATTACCTGCACGTTACCAACATAAGGGCAACATTCAAACATAAGGGGTGAGATATCTAACAATATAATAAGGCGTATGATAATTAACATATTAAATTAGATCATTAAACATCACCACTTCTCATCTCATAATCAATAATAATTTCAACAATAATACATATTCACAACATCAATATACAACTTCTTTATGCAATCATATAATGCGACTCAATACTATGCAAATGCATGTGGTACCATTGGAGCAGAACTCCCATCTTAAAAATCTGCCAATAAATAGAGGCATCATCAAGGCATAAGCCTTCATCTTAATACATGCCATCTTAACGAGCATAAGCTCCATCTTGAAATGCAATGTGTGCGACACAATCATGAATGTAATGACAACACTATAATTATCAACATATAAACACCACATCATCATTGGCCAAAAGCCTACATCTTAAAAGCTACCAATCATTAGAGGAATCGCAACATCTTTCATCAACATCATTCATCAGCATCGTTTATTCATCAAACATCATACATACATCATATAATCACAACAACTCAGCCACAACAATAATACAACAGTAAATCGTCAATTTCGCAACGTTGGCCATAGGCCTACAACATGATATTACCTATAATTAATTAATCATCTAGGATTACTTCTAATTTACCAAACTTTTACTTATTACTATTTTGTAATACTACATCATTATCATCATTAATCCTACTGTTACAAATCAGACAGTAATCTATAAATGTTTCATCCTCATCATTCTTCACAAAAACCAACATAACGATTATCGCGGGAACTAACTCAAATCCTAATTTGGGTACTAGGATTTTCCTTCCTATTCTTCATTTTAATCCCTAAGAATAAAGTTCACCGCGTTAGCTATTCAACGCTTCGAACGACACCTCAAACGGAATCTGAAAACTCAAGTTATAGCATTCTCAAATTGATTCTGCCAAAAACCAGACAACATGGATCGACGCGTAATGCCTTGGGTCGACGCGTACTGAACTGATCACGCCACATGAGTCGATGCATCCTCTCTTGTATCGACTCATACTGAGTCTGCAACACTGCATGTATCGCCACATGCTCCTACGTATCGACTCATCCTGAGTCTGAAAGCCCTCATGGATCGGCACATGACTCCTTCGTGTCGACTTATCCTGAGTCTAAATGCCTTCTTGTATCGACACATAACGTTTGGGGTCGACACATACTGCTTTGCTAAGGATATTTTTCTGCGATTTCTCTGCGTTTTCACTACGGGTTCCATACTTTAAGCCCTAAAAATATCTCCTAATCATAGAAGAGCATCAACTATAATTATCCTACCATTCTACATCAAATATACAGTATTAGGACATCGTTATTCCTCTCTCAATCATCAATTTCCATCATATAACATCATATATAATTCAATCATCAACAAAACAACATTTCACCTCTAACCCCACATACCAATTATCATGAACCCTATTATAGAGTCAGAACCCCACCCTTACCTTGGATTGAAGTTCGCTTTATAACTTTTCCGGTTGAATTCTTATTCTTCCTCTTTCCTCTTTTCCAACAACTTTCACGTTCTTCCTCTAACCCTTATTCTTCTTACTGCTTCTTCTTTTCTATTCTTTCTAACAATAATAAAATAACCTATTATTCTCTTTATTCCTTAATGGGCTTAAAACTCTTACACCCCCTTATTACTAGTTCTATCCCTTTAAAAACAAGCCCACATCGAATAATATTATCCTTCTAATATTATTTCACCACTTAATAAAATAAATAAATCCAACTAATCACAACACAACTTCACAAATATTCCAAAAATAATTTAATTAAATAATTAATTAAATTACGGGCGTTAGACACATCACTCATCTTCTCCCCAGAACTGTCGTTTTTGACCACACTTTTACCTACGGACTGCATCCGTTACTATAGCTTATAGCAATGGATCAAGCAGCACTAAAGCCCCTGCAAAAATCAAAATTCTCAAAATATGCAATATAAATTAATGGTGAGGCTATGAATCAACTCGTTTTGGTCCCCTGAACACGATGATGGCATTGGTTTGTCCCGATTATGTCTAAATCAGAAAGCCCCAATTTGAAGCTTGGAACCCTAGCAATGGTATCCTTTGATTCCTGCACTTAAAACTCAATCAAACAAATCAAAAAGCATCGAAACCTTATGATAAACAAAAATTCCTGGTTAAATTTCATTAAAAACGCATGTATGCATGTAATCGAAAATCAAAAAAAGTTGGAGAACCGAGTTATGGATTTTACGATTCTGAATGTTGTGGTCACTTGTGAAGGTCTGGAATTGATCAAAGGAACTCACTGAAGCTGTTTGTGATCTTGGAATGGCTTGAACCAGCCTGTGGAGGAATATGTGATCACCACTTTTTTGACAGAAAATTGAAGTTGATTCTTGCTGTATGAGGCGGATGTGCAACTTCTTGGATCCTTTTTCTAGGGTTGAAATGATCTTTTATAAGTAGTAGAATCAAGAATAGGTCAATGGTTTTGGAAAGAATAAAAGATATGATGGCCATGAATTTTGATTCCAATCTTTCCACATTTGGAGATTTTCTCTTGTTTTTTAATCTTGCATGATTTGTTTGAGGTTATACAGCTTACATGATCTTTAATTCAATGCAAAACAAATCTCATTCCATAAGTTTGATTTATTTTGATTTAATTTGATTTTATTTGAATTTAACTGAATAAAAATAAAAATAAATTAAATAAACAAGAATAAAAAAGCATGGAGAATCCCGTAGGTCATGGACCATGATAGGACTAAGATTCACTCTTGAAAAAAAGGGACCCATGTGGGAAAAAATGCAATTTTGAGCATTGTTGACTTTGGAAAAAATTTCTAAAAATGGTCAACTTTGACAATGCGCATATATCTCAATTTTGTCCCTAAGAGGGTGTTCTTGGACTTTTTAGAAATCTTAGGATGTCCTCTAAACAACCCCTTTGGTTTCATCTCAATTGGATCTTTCATGTTCATGTAAGAAGCTTTGACCCAAAAGGTGTTTTTGTTGACTTTTTGAAATGACCTATAATGTCTGAATTTATATCTTTTCATGAGTGCATGTTTTGAACTTAAGGGATGAAGATGAGTTGTAGGGAATTGAATCCTCTTCAAAATGAGTCTTGGATGGGAAATTTCTGATAAAGTATGAGAAATTTATGCCTGGTCAAAATTTGGTTGACTTTTCCTATAGAAACCCTAATTTAGCAACTTTTGAGTTGTGATGAATTAGGAGCATTCCTTGAGGAATCATGATCAACCCTTGATAAAATGATGGATATCACTTCAAAATGTTGATGTTGACCAAAAATCTTGAATTTTGACTGTATGTGGGCCACAATTGACTTTTGACCTAGTACAGTTGATTTTCAGGCATCTGAGTAATTGACTGAGCCAACTTCTTGTGCAAGGCATGAAACTTGACATGGATGATTTTGAGAACATATTAAGGTAACGGAGACCACTTAGGACCCTTGGAACTCAACCATCTTGCTTGAAATTGAAACCCTAGTTTGAGGCTCATTGTCTTAGGAGGAGGATTTGTCTGGTCAATCCTTAGTCAACTTGAGCAATTGAGGACCTCTAGGAGTATGTTTTGTGTAAAATGAGAGGGCAAATTTTTGGGTACAACAGTCGTCATTCCCCATAAGTTCAAAATACCAGTCTTCGATAAGTATGACGGAGTTTAATGTCCAAAACTTCATATGAGGTCCTACATCCGCAAGATACAATCGCATACTATTGACAAGAAGCTCTGGGTCCATTCCTTCCAAGAGAGTTTGACTGGGACTCAGTTAGAATGGTTTTACCAATTGGAGGGTTCTCGTATTCACATATGGGAAGATATGGCAACTACTTTTTATCATCAATATCAGTACAACGCTGATTTAGCACCAATAAGAGTTCAACTTAAAGAATGACAATGGGTACTAATGAGGGGTTTAAAGAATACACGCAAAAATGGAGGGATCTTGCTGGTAGGGTCCAACCACCACTAACGGACAGAGAACTAGTTAATATGTTCATGGGTACTCTAACTGGCCCATCTTTTAACTTGCTAATTGGTAGCCCATCTTCCGGTTTTATTGAGTTAATTCTGACTGGTGAAAGGGTCGAGAGTTGAATCAAGAGTGGAAAAATCCCCATGGCATCTGCTTCTACATCAAGCATTGTAAAGAAAACCTTTACTGGCAAGAAAGAAGACAATGTTATTTATGGATCAAGGGCCTATACTAAGAAGGATCATCGTCCGTCTATTAATGCTGTTTTGA
This sequence comes from Vicia faba, assembly GCA_948472305.1. Classification (NCBI taxonomy): domain Eukaryota; kingdom Viridiplantae; phylum Streptophyta; class Magnoliopsida; order Fabales; family Fabaceae; genus Vicia; species Vicia faba. The sequence goes on along the minus strand of OX451738.1, from coordinate 1,044,075,092 downwards.
TCTCCAACCCTCCATCTGCTCAAAGACAATCATCCAACCATCAACGATCTGAAATACCTTGAAGACAATTCACAAGGATTAGCATGTCATTGTCCCAAGCCTTGCAACATCTGTTAAAGGCCAATTTGGTGACATTGCGCGATTCACCATCAAATCCAAATATTACATCATCGAAGTACAATCCGAATTCTAAAGGCGTATATCATTCCAACAGCCCTGGGCATGAAACTGATCAATGCTGGGCTCTGAAGAATAAGATTCAAGATCTGATAGACAACAAAACTATTGAGTATGATCAACCTACAACTCCAAATGTGATAACTACACCAATGCCGAATCATGGCAAAGGTGTCAATGCGATTCATGACACTACTTTTGTTTCCTCCGTTGAGGATTTGACTACTCCATTGATTACTGTGAAGGGAAATTTGCTGAGAGCTGAGGTGTTCCCTGGATATTTAAAAGACTGTGATTGCTACGCTGAACAAATAAATGGATGCAAGTGGCTGAAAGAAGGTGTTCAACGCCTGATAGATAATCACGAGAGCCTATTTGAAAATGTTCCTACCATCGAGAGTCTGACTAACAAAGACGAAGATATTTCCATAATAACAATCTCCAATAAGCCTCGTAAGATCTCTTAGAAGGGTCCTATTAGGATTTCTAATGAATCAACAATTTCTCCTTTAATAATCACTTCCGCTAGGCCGATTCCTTACTCCTCCGACAAAGCAGTCCTATGGAACTACAGTGCCGAAGTTTACTATCATGGAATAAAACAAGATTCATGGATCAATGAAGACAATACCAATGACGTTACAAATATTGCAGGTTCTAGTAAGGTAGCAAGAACGAGGAGGATCTCCTCCCCTGACATCTCACCTCCGACTACTACAACAACTCTTATTCGCATAACCAATAACAAACCTAGTGCTGACACTAGAGGCATAGAAAAAGTAAGTGAGCGTGCTGGTATAGAGGAACCTATTAAAGATGTTGATGTTGAAGAACCCTCCACTCGAGAAATGGAAGAGACCCTGAAAGTTATAAAGAAGAGTTATTTCAAAATAGTCGAACAATTGGGGTAAACCCCCTCCAAAATCTCCATGCTGTCATTACTACTCTATTCTGATGCTCATGCCCAAGCTTTAATCAAGTTCTTGAAGAAATCTCATGTGACACAAGAGGCTACAACTGACCAGTTTGAGAATTATGTGGCGAGTTTAACAACTGAAAATGGATTAGGTTTCTCTGATGTTGACTTGACACACCAGTTGGAAGGAACCATAACAAGGCCTTGCATGTCTCTATTGAGTGCAAGGGAACTATTCTGGCTCATGTCCTGATTGATATCAGTTCCTCCCTATATGTTCTACCCAAAGGTGCTTTGGACCGACTAGATTGTGAAGGCATGATGTTGAAACCAAGCGATATAGTTGTAATGGCTTTTGATGGGTCTAGAAGGATGGTGTACGGAGAGGTGGACCTCCCCGTTAAAGTGGGATCACAAATTTTCAAATCCACCTTTTATATAATGGACATACGTCCCGCCTACTCTTATTTTCTTGGGCGCCCTTGGATCCATGGGGCAGAGGCAGTAACATCCACTCTTCATCAAAAATTAAAATATCCAGTCAAAGGGAAGATCGTTACTGTTTGCAGCGAAGAAGAATTTATGTTGAGCCACCTCAATTCCTTCAAGTATATGGAAATGGATGGTGAGTTCATAGAAACTATGTGTCATGCTTTCGAAGTTGTTCCTCCTATGGTTACTGCCACCAAAATCTCATATGAAATATCAAAAGCTGATGAAGTTGTACCAAGAATGGTTTCACTTAAAGATTCCCGTTTCGTGGTTGAAGATGGAAGTTGTACTATCTGGGGGAAACTCCCCGACATTCCTTTTAAAGTATACAAATTTGGTTTGGGTTTTACCATCAAAGCTCAGAAAGAGGTCAGGCGCCCTCGCTTGGGAAAGCCACCCATTCACATCTGAAATCATGAAGTAAGTGTTGTGGAAGACTCTGACGATGAATGTGCTTTTGAAGAATGGATTTACCTTACTTCCGGAGGAAAGTCAATAACCAGAACGCAAAAGATTTCACTCCCATCTCCTTCACTGAGGAGTAATTACTATTTACTGTTTTCTGTCATTTCAAGAACTTTTGTCTGTAATTTCAATTCCAAACATGACTTTTAAGCCATGTGCCTTTCCCGGGGCACCATGGTCCATTTGTTAAAGGTTTTGTTCATATTCATTTATCATATGATCATTTAATGGAAAAACATTGGACGTTTACATTCAAATTTTGTGCTCATTCTCTGTATTTTTCTTGATTACATTTTTCAAATAGCCATGTATCTTACATTTGTCAACGACTATACTATTGCCAATTATGACTTTGAACATCCAATTAACCAAGCTGAAGACGAAGGCGAGGAAGACTGTGAAATACCAGGGGAACTAGCCAGACTTATAATACAAGAGGAAAAAGCTATTCAACCTCATGAAGAGCCAGTCGAAGTTATTAACTTAGGTACCAAGACAGACAAGAAAGAGGTCAAGATCAACTTTGGTTAAGATGCTACATGACTATGTTGAAGTTTTTGCTTGGTCGAATGAAGACATGCCATGGTTGGATACTGACATTATGGTTCATCATCTACCGACAAAGGAAGATTTCCATCTTGTCAAACAAAAGGTTCGTCGGATGCAGCCTGACATGTCTGAAAAGATAAAAGCGGAAGTCATAAAGAAATTCGATGCAGGGTTCCTGATTGTGACATCTTATCCTCAATAGTTCACAAACGTGGTCCCCGTGCCAAGGAAAGATGGGAAGGTTCGTATGTGTGTATACTATAGGGATTTAAATAGGGAAAGTCCCAAAGATGATTTCCCTCTACCTCATGTCGACGTCTTGGTTGACAACACCGCTCAACATAAAGTCTTCTCCTTTATGGATGGATTTTCTGGCTACAACCAGATCAAGATAGCTCCCGAAGACATGGAGAAAACCACCTTTGTTACACAATGGGGGCACCTTTTGCTACAAAGTCATGCTGTTTGGATTAAAGAATGTAGGGGTAACATATCAAAGAGATATGGTAGCCTTATTTAATGATATGATCCATCATGAAATAGAGGTCTATGTGGATGATATGATTGCAAGGTCGCAAACTGAAGAAGAGCACCTCGATCACTTACATAAGCTGTTTGAGAGGCTGAAGAAGTACAAGCTAAGGATAAATCCTAACAAGTGCATCTTCGGGGTAAGGTCTAGAAAGCTCCTAGGTTTTGTTGTCAATGGTAAAGGCATCGAAGTTGATCCTACAAAGGTTAAAGCCATTCAAGAAATTCCAGTTCCCCACTCTGAGAAGGAAGTTAGAGGATTCTTGGGTCGTCTTAACTACATTTCTTGTTTCATATCTCATCTAACTTCTACTTGTGAGCCAATCTTCAAACTCCTGAAGAATGATCAAGTAGTCAGATGGAACAATGACTGCCAAGCCGCCTTCGACAAAATTAAGGAATATTTGCAAGAGCCTCATATCCTTATGCCTCCAGTTTAAGGAAGACCCTTGATCATGTACTTGACAATATTAGAGAATTCCATGGGGTGTGTGTTAGCCCAACATGACGAGTCTGGTTGAAAAGAGCATGCAATATACTACCTAAGCAAAAAGTTTACCGACTGTGAAACCGGATATTCACTGCTCGAGAAAACTTGTTACGCTCTGGCATGGGCTGCTCGCTGGCTAAGAAAATATATGTCGACTCATACCACTTTGTTGATTTCTACAATGGACCCTATCAAGTACATCTTTGAGAATCCATCTCTCTCCGTACGAATAACTAGATGCCAAATGATTCTGACCGAATATGACATTCAATATATAACATAAAAGGGTATTAAAGGAAGTATATTGGCAGATCATTTGGCCCATCAAGCTGTTAATGATTATCAGTCTATAAACTTTGACTTCCCAAATGAGAGTATTATGCTAGTAACTGACTGTTAAGAACCTGTACCGTATGGCAGACCTGAACAAGGATCCCGATGGACTATGGTTTTCGATGGGGCTTCCAACACTTTGGGAAATGGAATTGGTGCCGTTATTATTTTTCCTGAGGGTTGCCATACTCCTTTCACTACTAGATTGTGCTTCGATTGCACGAACAATATGGCCGAGTACGAGGCATGCATTTTGGGTCTAAAGGCTGCCATTGACTTAAGGGTCACGTTCTTAAATGTATTTGGAGATTCTACAATAGTAATCAGTCAATTCAAAGGAGAATGGGACACTAAGCATCCTAATCTTATTCCTTACAAGGAGCTTGTGTTAACCCTGATACCATACTTCGAGGAGATCACCTTTGAACACTTCCCTAGAGAATAAAAACAGTTGGCTGACGCCTTGGAAACAAAGTCTTACATGTTCAAGGTCAAATGGGACAACGAAGCTCCTATGATTATGATCGAAAGATTTGATGAACCTGCACACTGCTATGAGCTTGACACTGATGAAGAGAAACCATGGTACCATGAAGTAAGGAGATATCTTGAAGCACAAGAGTATCCTGAAGGAGCTTCCATCAATGATAAGAAATTCTAGCGAAGATTCTTAGCCAAATTTTTCCTAAGCAATGGAATCCTGTATAAGAGAAATCATGATTCCACTCTACTCAGTGTGTGGATAAGAAGGAGGAAGAGAAAATTATGGAAGACATGCATGATGGAATCTTTGGGACTCACTCTAGTGGACACACTATGGCCAAGAAAATCGTGAGGGCTGGTTACTATTGGTCCACAATGGAAACTGATGTCATCATCACTTGAGGACTTTCCATAAGTGCCAAATCTATGCTGACAAAGTCCATGTACCTCCTATTCCTCTAAATGTCATGACCGATCCGTGGTCGTTTCCAATGTGGGGCATTGACATGATTAGAGAGATCAAACCTACTGCTTCTAATGGACATTGCTTCATCCTTGTTACTATTGATTACTTTACCAAGTGGGTCGAAGCTTCCTCATATGCCTTAGTTACGAAGAATGTTGTAGCCCGATTTATCAAGCATAACCTCATCTACTGTTACGATATCCCTGAAAGGATCATCACCGACAAAGGAACAAATCTCAATAATGCTATGAATATAGAGCTTTATACTCAGTTCAAAATCAAGCATCACAATTCTTATCCATACAGACCTAAGATGAATGGCACAGTGGAAGCTGCCAATAAAAATATTAAGAAGATTGTGCAAAAGATGGTGGTAACATATAAATACTGGCACAAGATGTTACCATTTTCTATTTATGGTTACCGTACTTCAGCTCGAACGTCAACTGGGGCAAATCCTTTCTCTTTGGTGTATGGCATGGAAGCTGTCTTGCCTGTAGAAGTTCAGATTCCTTCCCTGAGGATAATGGGAGAAGTCGATCTAGGCGAAGACAAATGCTTGCAGAATAGGTTGGATCAACTAAACTTGATTGATGAGAAGCGATTGACTACTGTTTGTCATGGTCAGATGTATCAAAAACGTATGATCAAGGCTTTCAACAAAAAGATCAAGCCTCGAGTATATCAGACAGGCAACTTGGTAATAAAGCACATCATTCTTCCACAAGGAGACCCTAGGGGCAAATGGACTCTCACTTACGAAAGGTCATTTGTTGTAAAGAGAGTTTTCTCTGGTGGTGCCATGATGTTGACTACTATGGATGGCGAAGACTTCCCACATCCTATGAACGTGGACTTAGTTAAAAAATACTACGCATAAAATGACCCGCTAGGTTGACACACCTAGGAAAAAATAGGGGCATCCCGGTGAACCAATGAGGATCAGGAAAAAGTTAGGGAAATATGAAAAAGATTGTACACCCGACAAGTCAAAAACCCGAAAGGGCGACTTGGGAAAAAATGGGTATCCTGGTGGGCTGAAAACCCGAAAGGGAAGTCTAGGCAAAAGTTAAGGATTAAAGTGTATGACTATGTCCCGTTGTATCCCTACAGCTAGTTTATTACCAAGGACCAAATTCAGTGGTACAAGATCAATTCAATCAATTTCATTCAACGACAAGGGATGATGTTCGAAGACATATGGGCAATAGTAGAGTTGGAACACAATGAGATCACTTACACGTGGCTATTAATTTTGTTTTCACCTTGTATTCCTTTCATTCTTTCAACAATTTCCTCTTACTAAGATCTCTGTCTCTTTGTACAAAAATGCCTATTCATGGGCAAAACATCAATACAAATATACTTTGAAATACAAACTTTTTGTTTTTTCTGTTTTGAGTGAAAAAGTGTCCAATGACTAAAATTGAATGAACATATGCATATGAACATGATTAAACAGTTAACAAGCATCTCCTTAAATGCATTTGAGATATCCCCAGAGTTATTTCAATAACATTATCCCCATAGAGTTGGATTCACGCAATTCCCAGCCAGAGTTTGAATCTCTTGAAAACCCTCTCCCTAGATGAGTTGGTCTTAAAAAGAAGCCTTGTGGAAAGATACACCTCCCCTGCAGGTCATCAAACATTCTCTTCAACAGGGTTTATTTCCCCAACAAATGGAAAATTCCACATCTCAAGTCTACCTCTCAGACTATTACAAATCAATGGGAAAAACCCCTTAATCCTCAACAGAGTCATCCCTATCCAAACAAGTTACTGCAAAGCCTGGACCTGATGACATATCAGTTTAACTTCCTCAAATCATTACTGAAGCCTGGACCCGACCAGATAACAGTTAATCCCAATTTCAAGTTACTAAAGCCTGGACCCGACCAGATAATAGTTCAACTTCTCCAATTTCTAAAACTTGGACCCGACTGGATAACAGCTGACCTTAAGTTCAAATTACTGCAAATCTCAGACCCGACCAGATAGCAGTTTAACTTCCTCAAATCATTATTGAAGCCTGGACCCGACCAGATAACAGTTAATCCCAATTTCAAGTTACTAAAGCCTGGACCCGACCAAATAATGGTTCAACTTCTCCAATTGCTGAAACCTGGACCCGACCGGATATCAGCTAACCTCAATTTCAAATTACTGTAAAGCCTGGACCTGACCAGATAGCAGTTTAACTTCCTCAAATCATTACTGAAGCCTGGACCCGACCAGATAATAATTCAACTTCTCCAATTGTTGAAACCTGGACCCAACTGGATATCAGCTAACCTCAAGTTTAAAATACTGTAAAGCCTGGACTCGACCAGATATTAGTTTAACTTCTTCAATCACTAACAAAACTCCTTTGCCCTAGTAGAGTTTGCCACTATCTCTGGAAAGTTGGTGTGAAACCTGGAATCCGAACATATAATAACTAACTTTCAAGAGATAATTCCCCACTAGAGCAACGGAGGACTAGAAATCGTGAGCTCTTTCCCCCAAACAGAAATTAACACACTCCACAGAGTCTTCTCAAGCAAAGTCAATATTCCCCAACAGAGTTCTTCTCAACAAAGCAGGAATCCCCAATGGAAGCATTTTTAACAAAGTCTAAAGATACACATACTCTTCATCTCCAACAGCAATCTGAGATTCAACTTCTCAAAACTCCCCAGTATCTGCCAAGGATACGCTTCGACAACATGTCACATTCATACATCATATCACATACATAACAAATGCATATAGAATAATCTCATTTATTTTGAGAACATCATTACACCATGCGTACATTCACATATAGCTAACCCTTTGTTCCTTGAAGAAAAATCATTGATCCAAAGACCACTTCTGGATCAGAAATAATTCTTCCAGTTAAAGACAGGAAAGACATCTAGTTTTCAGCATTGAATCGACCAAAGATTTATGATGATGTTTCTTCCAGTTTCTACCATAATCTCTCCAAATGGCATCTATAAGCCCATTCCTAAATCAATATATCATCGAGTGCAAATTTATGGGCACTTTAGTGTTCAATCATCTTTCACCTTTGAGTCACGAATAACGGATCCACCATTCTAACTCTTCAGGTTTAAGAAGATTGAAAGGGGAATCTGTTGTACCCCAAAATTTTCCCTCTCATTTTCTCAATATTTCTCTCACAAGATGTCCATTGGTTTAAGAATGCACAGGGATGGATCAGCTCAAGACACTTCCTTAAGCACTGATGACTCAAAATTAGGGTTTGAGTTTGCACAAGTACAATTGGACTTTTAATGCCCCATATTACTTTAAGGGATTATTTTGGACACTCAAGATTTCTCATGTCAAGTTTCAAACTTTGGATCACATTTTTGCTCAATTAATTGATCAATTGACCTAAAATCAATTGTATAAGGGAAAAAGTCAACTGTGGATAATTTACAGTCAAAGTTCATGATTTTTGACCGATATCAACATATTGAACTTATATATGTCAATTGGTCAAGGTTTTATCACAATTCCTCAAGAAATTTGACCAGATCACTAAAAGGGCAAAATGGTCAAAATTAGAGTTTTGACTAAGAAGGCTCAATTCTTGACTTTTGACCTAATACATGACTTATTGGCTTGAGACATAATATCAAGATTTTAAATACATCATTTTTACCTAATGAAATGGTTCAAAACATTTCTCATGATCAATTGATTGATAGTTTGAAATTTGGTCAACTGATGAAAAAATCAATTGTACACTGAAAAGTCAAATTTTGACTTTTTGATCAAAATCAAGTTTCAAAAATCATATTTCATCAAGACATGTCAAAATATGAATATTTTTCGTAAAGAAATAAAAAAATAAAAATCATCTTTGAAAAGTCAAAATTCTAAGACTTAGAAATTTTTCTAAGTGTTAGAAAGTCAACCTTTTTTTCATGACTTTTTGCCAAATTTTCACCATGATGCAAGATGATTTAAGAAAAGCTTCCAACATGAAAGTTGTAGATCTCAATAAGATAAAAACTTTGTAGAAGGAATAAATTTCTAAAAATTCTTTGATTTCAAGTTATTGATTCAAGAAGTCATGATCATGAAACTAAAAAACACTTAGTTAAATTTCAAAGTGTTTAGGCAGATTTTTGGTACCAACTTTATGGTAACTTTTCACCTAGTTCCAAATTGAATTTTAAAAAATGTCCAACATGAGAGTTTTAGAGAATGTTACAATCTTTCTAAAAAGTCAAAGATATCATTGATATAATTCTTGAGCAAAGAGAATCAAAGATATGAAGATAGGGTTTCAAACTTGTTTCACAAAGCAAATTTTGTGATGATTATGAACCAAATCCATAGCCATGCTGCACAATATTTACTTTGTAGGCATCAAACTTGTTTGTCACTCCATAATTAAATTTTTACAAAATTAATTGAGCTATAATCCAAGTGTTTGAGCCATTGTCCAATTGATCATTCCATTTTTGGAAGAAAGCAACATATCCATTCTTAAAAAGTGACTTTAATCACAAAGTCAACTTGTATTGAGCCTTGCACTTGCTCTTTATGCACATGCAACATCTACAAGATCAGAAGCAAGTATGTTTAAATTTCAACCACTATATAATAGTACGGTACAAGCTTTGGAAAGGTGTTTGTCACTTTGCTTCAAAAACAAGTAAAGTTGCCACAACTTGAGAATTCAAATTCTGAGTTGTTGTAACACTTGAAACCTATTGCCTAAATACATACATCATTTGAAAAATAAGACACGAATGCTCAAGCCTGCAAACTCACTAAAACTCTCCCAATCACAGATTGCACACGAAAACTCCATTGTTGTGCAGAACTTGACCAAAAACTCACATCTCTCAAGCCACTCGTGCGTTTCCTGGCCTTTTGCTTCCAAAATCTTTTAAACATTATACATAAACAATCCCAAAAACTATTATCCCACTGTAACACCATCTTCATTAGCTTCTATAACCAAAAAACAGAGCTTGCACTTTGACTTCTCTAGCACGATTCAGCCATCCCCAGCCCAAAGTAGCTATTGCATTAGCTTCCTAGAGGTTCAAGGAAGCTAACTCAATCATCACAACACCTTGAAAGCTCCTCTAACTCAAAACATGATCCTCAACTGTAAGGTAAGATTTCCGATTTTCAAACTCCTCATATAGGCATTGTTAAGCTTCCATTTTCAAAAATAAAATGTAGATATCATTGCCCTGAAGTTGACCATGTCCTTAGAATTCATTTACATTGCTTGAGTAGAGAGAATTTTGGACCTGAACTTTCTGAAAAAAATTAGGTTAGATTTGGTACCATTCAAAAATTCATGTTTATCTTTGATTTATAGTTTTAATGAGTTACATTTCTGAAATCGTGATGAAATTTGCCATAACTTTCATGTTTACATTTTTCATTTTTGTTGAGAAATAAATGAGATATGGAGGTTCAGGCTGGGCGCGAGGTTGAAGATGAAGTTGCCTTCACGAAGCATTTTGTAATATAATAACATGGTTTCATTTATAACACCGGATGTATATCCACCCCAGTGGTAAGGCAGCACGCGTATTATGCAAAGGGCGTGTGTTCGAGGCCTAGCGTTGCCATTTTGCCTTTTTTCTAACATTTTCCATCTTTTCTTTGTTTGAACAAGCCAGCGCGCCTTGGGCCTCCACAACCGGGTCTTTTTATTTTTACTTCTCCTAACTCCCCTCTTTGCAGGTTTATAGCGCAACCCATTTGTTCTATTTTATTTTATTTCATTTCAGATGACAAAAATGTTAATGGGCCAGGCCAAACAAAAACTGTTTTCTACACAAAAACACCTCAAATTCAACTTTCACCCCCTCCTGACTTATTTTCTTTATTTCATTTTCCTTTTATTTGTTTTATTATTATTAATATTACTATTATTATTATTTTTATTAACTAAAAATACCAAAAAATATTTTCGTTTATTTATTTATTTAGGTATTTAGTAGTTTTTGTCTTATTTCTTTTAGACTAAAAGAGACAAAAATATTTTCTTAAACAAATTTAATTATTTTTCTTAAAAAATTTAGTAATTAGACTTAGGATTAATTTATTTTCTTTAATTAAAAATTAACTTAGAACCTAGGTTTCTTTTAATTAATTTTTATACTAACTTAATTTAATTAAACCCTTTTTCACAAACAAAACCCTAAAAAACTTGTTTTCTTTAATAAAATAATTTCTTTTACTAACTTAATTTTAATTTTCTTATTTTAGTACATTATTTTATTTTAAGTTAATTAGGTCAAGACTATCTTTCTTAACAAAAATCCAAACAAAAATCCATTCTTCATCCATTTATACTTGTACATTATATTCATTTCATTTCTTGTACAAATTCAATATGGTTGTAATAGACAAATTAGGATTTAATTTCTTGTAATCCCCATTTGTAAATTTGTATACCCCATCCCCTAATAATGTAATAGCGTAGAAATTTACTTTTTGCAATTTATCACTTTCATATAAATGCTAGTAAATTAGGGTTTGTATGGAAAGATAAAATCAATACTTAGAAAACCTTAATCAAAGATAAATCAAGCTTGTAATAGAAAACACTTGCACACATGCTCCTCTAGGGTTAACTCCACTTTTTTTCCTTGAAAAAAATGGTCATGTTATCCATGTGAGACATCTTAGCAAAAACAAACAAAATACAAGATCATAGTCCCTTAATGACGCTTCAAATGTTGCCTTTAAAATGATCTTAGACCCTTACGAAGAATGCTAAGGTATCTCACAACATTGTATTTTATGACTATATGATGACCCACGCTCGTCCCTTTACATCCAAAGATAAGGCTTCTTACAAATCTATGGTGAGATAACAATATCAAAGGAAGAGAGAAATGAACAAAAGACTTTTGAGTAGGTAGAACATTCTTAGTTGCTTGCTCACAATCCATCTTCAAAAACAAACATCTTTTCAAACACACCAAACAGTTTCAAAAAACATGGAATATTTTCAAAAGTCCAACACTTTGTATGCATTCTTATAGAGACGAGAATCATTACAAAGTTTAGCTAAACGAAGGCCCTTTTCAAAAATGCTTTTGAAACCCACCACAAACACATTTCAAACAAAGCAATCTCAAAAGTGAGCTAGCAAAGAAACTAAGAGCCCCTAGATAACTATGGATGAAAAGGGTGCTAACGCGTTCCCTTTTCATAACTTACCCTCGAACTCAAGAAAATATCTCAAAGGTCTTTCCTGTTCTTTTCACCCTTTCCTTATTGGATAAAAGAAAAGCCGGTGGCGACTCTTGCTATTCGCAACAATTGCGATAAAACATAAAACACCCAAGTCAATTCTCCCACCGTACTACACACCTTCTTGGTGACATTAGCATAAGAAGCTTCTTCCAACCACTTGATAAAGTAGTCAATTGCCATTAAGATGAAACGGTGTCCATTCGACGCCTTGGGTTTAATCATTCCAATCATATCAATACCCAACATTGAAAAAGGCCATGGGGATGAAATAACATTGAGAAGTGTTGGAGGCACATGAATCTTGTCAGCATAAATCTGATACTTATGGCACTTCTGCATAAATTTGTAACAGTCAGATTCCATTGTCATCCAATAGTAACCTGCCCTAAGCATCTTCTTTGCCATAGAATGTCCATTGGCATGGTTACCAAAAGAAACTTCATGGATCTCATGCATCAACATGTTTGCTTCATGTCTATCCACGCATCTAAGCAAGACCATGTCGTAATTTCTCCTATATAACATATCTTCATTGAGGAAAAAGCTACCGGCCAACCTTCTCAATGTCTTCATATCTTTATTCGACGCACCAACCGGGTATTCCTGAGTCTGAAGGAAGTGCTTGATATCATAATACCAAGGTTTATCATCTGAAATCACCTCCATGACAAACACACGAGCTGGTCTATCAAGATGTTGAACGGTAATTTGTGATACATTATTCCAAGCATTCACTTGGTACATGGAAGCCAAAGTGGCTAAAGCATATTACATCTGATTCTCGTCTCTGGGAATATGATAGAATTCAACTTTATTGAAGAAGGTAATAATATTCTTACATAATCTTTGTAGATAATCAAGCCAATGTGACGAGTCTTCCATTCTCCTTTGATCTAATTTATCACCAAAGCTGAATCACCATATACATCAAGAATTTTGATTATGAGATCTATAGCCTCTTCAAGACCCATGATACAAGCTTCCTACTCTGCCATGTTATTGGTACAATCAAATGTTAACCTTGCAATAAAAGGGATATGTGACCCATGAGGAGTGATAATTATGGCACCAATTCCTTTTCCATAAGCATTTACAGCTCCATCAAACACCATACTCCACCGAGATTCAGGATCCAGACCTTCCTCGAGAAAAGGCTCGTCACAATCTTTAACTTTCAAATATATCACATCCTCACCAGGGAAATCAAACTTAACAGACTGATAATCATCAACTAGTTGGTGAGCGAGGTACTTTGCCAACACATTGCCTTTAATAGCCTTATGAGTACGGTATTCAATATCATATTCAGACAACTGCATCTACCAACGGGAAATTCTTCCACTAAGAGCCAGCGTTTTAAAAATATACTTAATTGGATCCATTTTAGAAATCAACCAAGTAGTGTGATTCAACATATATTGCCCCAATCGCTTCGTCGCTCAGGCCAAAGCACATCATGTTTTTTCTAGAATAGAATATCGTGACTCAAAGTCAGTGAACTTCTTGCTCAAATGATAAATGGCATATTCTTTTCTTCCCGTTTCATCTTGTTGTCCAAAAATATAACCCATGGAGTTATCCAACACAGTTAGATACATAATCTATGGTCTTTCTTCAACAGGAGGGAGCAAGATAGGAGGCTCAAGCAGATAATCTTTATTGTTTTCAAATGCCCTTTAGAAATCATTCGTCCACATACAACCTTGATCTTTCTTCAACAACTTGAATATTGGTTCACATGTTGTAGTCATATGAGAAATAAATCTGGAAATGTAATTTAAACGTCCAAAGAAGCCTCTAACTTGCTTTTTAGTTCTTGGTGCAGGCATTTCTTGAAATGCCTTAAGTTTATCAGAATCAACTTCAATTCCTTTTTGGCTGACAATGAAACCTAGCAACTTTCATGAACAAACACCAAAAGTACACTTATGTGGATTCAAGCAGAGATGATACTTCCTCAAATGCTGAAATAATTTCAACAAGTCTTCCATATTCCCTTCCTCAGTATGATATTTGGCGATCATATCATCAACATATACTTCGATTTCCTTATGCATCAGATAATGTAATAGGTTTTTAATAGCCCTATGGTACACTACACTAGGATTTTTCAACCCGAAAGACATCACTCTGTAATAGAATGTTCCCCAGGATGTGATAAACATTGTTTTTTCCATGTCCTCAAGAGCCATCCTAATTTAATTGTATACGGAAAATCCGTCCATGAACGATAACACTTTGAAATTTGTTGTGCTATCAACCAACATATCAATATGGGGCAATGGTAAATCATCTTTCAGACTTGCTTTATTTAAAGCCCTATAATTAATGCACATGTGGAATTTTCCGTCTTTCTTTAGTACTGGAACAATATTGGCAATCCACTGAGGGTACACTGATGTCACAAGAAAACTAACATCAATTAACTTCAAAACCTCTTCTTTAATATTCACTGCCATGTCAGGATGAGTTCTTCGCAGCTTCTGCTTAATTGATGGACATTATGGCTTTAGCGGCAAATGATGTTCTACAATATCGGTGTCCAAACCAAGCATGTCTTGGTATCAAATATATCCAGGTACTCTTTCAGTAACTCAATTAACCCACTCTTTACATCGGGATAAAGTAGTGCCCCAATTTTGACTTCTTTCAAATCTTCTTCTGAACCCAAGTTAATCGTCTCCAACCGCTCTTTATACGACTTAATGGTATTTTCCTTGCGCTCAAGCAACCGTGAAACCTCTTCTGGGATTTCATCATATTCTTCTTCAGCCACATACACCTGATATTTAAAGTTGGGAAAGGGTGCATGGTCATTGCACTCAACATGTTTTTTAATTAATCTGCACATATGATTTATGATTGATTTTAGAAATTGACACGTGTAATAAGTGATTATACAAATTTATTTACAATTATTATTCATTTCAAAAGGTTTTTTATGATTACCATTTTCCAATAAAAAAGAAGAAAATAAAGACACGATTTATAAATAAAAAACAACTTTTATTAATGATCTTAAAATTGAAAACAAAAGACACGCCCATACAACATCACCTTCACCTTAGGCAGAGTGAAAGACTTTTGAAAAGACAAACCAAAAACAAATTACTTGGAAATATGAATGTAAGAAGGAACATCAACAGTGATCCAATTATGGATTTTAACTGCACGAGTCACAAAGTTCGACATCTCTTGCTTTGGCTCTTCTTCAAGAATAGCGTTGATCTTTAGAGAGGTCGGATGGAGATATCCTTCACTATGAAATATAACTTGATATTTATTCAAAGCAGACTTCGGCTTCACAACTTCATTCTTCATGGAGAAACCAAAACCAATCACATTCTTGTTCACATGTGGATTAATAACCTGTCCCCACACCTTTCTAGGGCACTTCTGCACTACCTATTGAGAATCCTTAAATGAGATGATATAATCATCATTATTCATTATATTATCAATATACAAAGCTTGAAACTGATTTCCAACAATGGCTTCATCAGCTTCTGCTTCATGGATCCAATGTCGTCCCAATAAAAAACTATAGACTGGGATAATGTCCATAACCTGGAAGGTGATTTGGAATAAGTGAGGACCTATGTGAATAGGTAAATCCACTTCTCCAATGAAATATTTTCTTGAACCATCAAAAGCTTTTATAATTCCACTAGGGTGTATAAGAGTTCCCTGGTATTTGAGCTTCATGAGAGTGCTTCTTGGTATGACATTTAAAGAAGATCCTTTGTCTATCAGCACATTGGACAAAGAGTCATTCTTACAATCCATAGATATATGCAGAGCCAAGTTATGGTTTCTCCCTTCATCAGGCAATTCCTCATCACAAAAATCCATATTGTTACAAGACGTAATATTCCCCACAACACCGTTGAACTGATCTAGAGACACATCCCTTTCAATAAAATCCTTATCCAACACTCTCATTAGAGATTCCCATTGAGCAGAGAAGTTCATCAATAAAGCTAAAATGGAGATCTTATATGGAGTTTGCAATAATTGATCCACAAGACTGTAATCACTCATCTTGATGGTTTTTAACAGACCACCAACATCCTTTTCCAAGGTGGCGCCACTAGATTCTCCTACCATTTTCTTAGGTTCAGCATTCTCAACAACCTTCTTACCAGAATTAACATCTCCTCTAAAGGTAGGGGCGAAGACACGACAACTATGAGTTACCCGACTAGCTTTAGCAATATTATCAACATGGGAAAAATGTTGGATAAGAATTTACACACCATCTTCTAGGATAGTTTCATTATACTTATAAGGCACAACTTTATCTGATTCATATGGGATTAGACCAGGAAGACAAATAACTACGGGAGCAACAATAGGTTTGCTGTGATATGTAATCTCTATAGGAGTGGGAACACCAAAATATGGCACAATGACATTCACCCATGCTTATTCAGAATACTCAAGAGTCACAAAATTGTCATAAAACATACTTTCATCAGAGGAAAATAATTCATCAGCAGAAACATACCCATCATCAGACATGGCCCCAACAGAGTAGTCTTTAATGATATTAACTTTATTATAATCATCTTTTTTTCCTGTGACTCTGATAATACCTTTGTCTAACAGCAGTTGAATACCTCTTCTCACAATAGAACAACCACAAGAATCTCTACGTAAAATCTGACAAGAAACATAATGATGTATCTCCTAACCATCCATATAATAAAAGTTAGCATGCAACTGCACCAAATCATCATCCATATAATTCACATCATAAATCTAGAATTCACCGGGACATCCATAAACCATATTCATATCATTCTCATATTGTACCTTTGGCCTGATGATAAGGATAAGGCCTTGATCCAACATCTCTTGTGAATCACCTTCTACCATAGAACAACTGCAAGTGCTTTATCTACATACCCGACAGGCATTATGTTCATGCTCATAGTGACTTTATTGACATAGCAAAACATGTATCTTTCCAAATTCCATCTTAGCATGTTTATGTCAAAGATTCTGAATTGTTCTGGACAACCAGCCACCATATTCACAGTACCTCCACCTCTATGCTTGGGTAGTGGATTAGCCTTCACATTGGGACTACTATATTTAAAAGACAGTAGACCAAATCTTACCATCTTCTGCACTTCAGAATTCAATGGGTAACATTTTTCAATGTTGTTCCTAGGGGGATCCTTGATGAAAAGTACATGCTTTATCAGCTTTATAATACCATGGCAAAGTTGGAGGTATAACAGGTGAAGACCCAGTCTACACCAGGTTCTTCTAAATCAAATCCAGAAAAAATTATGTATAACTCATCGAAATAGGATCAAAAGCTTCCTTCTTATGGCCTTTCCCTTGATTACCTTGTTGAGGTGCTCTCTGATACGCAAAACAATTGGAGCTACATTGACGACCGAAGTTACTGAAGCAACCTATTGTTGACGCTGATGACGTTATCTTGGAGGTTTAATTCTTCTTTCTTTAACAACAACATTCATTTCTCCTTCTTTCTTTTTATAAAACCCATATGATGATTTCTTTATTCCACTAGAACCTTCATCTTTTGACAATCGTCCTTCCTTAAAGACTTCCTCTAGACGAACACCCATATTTACCATCTCAGTGAAATCACTTGGTGCACTTGCAACCATTCTTTGATAATAAAATGAACCAAGGATTTTAGGAAAACCTTAGTCATTTCTTGCTCTCCCATTGGGGGTAACACTTGGGCAGCAACTTCGCGCCAACGCCGCACATACTCTTTAAATGATTTCTTATATTTCTGAGCCATCACTCTCAATTGATCACGGTCAGGTGCCATAAACATGTTGTACTTATATTTCTTCACGAAAGCTTCTCCCAAGTCATTGAATGTATGGATGTTGCTATTGTCCAATGCCATATACCATTTCAAGGCAGCACCAGTTAAACTATCCTGGAAGAAATGAATAATAAAACATTGGACATCAGTATGAGTGGACATCCTTCTGATACACATCACCAGGTGGTCACAGCGACAAGAATTTCTCTTGTACTTCTCAAATTCTGGTACTTTAAACTTTGCTGGAACTTTCACATTAGGAACCAAGCAGAGGTCACTAACGTTTTGTTCGAATAACTCTTTTCCTTGGAGAGCCTTTACTTCTTTCTGAATTTCATTTCATTATATTGTAAGTCATCCATTCTGTCATAAAAGCCTAAACTTTCACTTGGTGGAGGAGCAGGATGATAAACTTCATCATTAGTAACAGGCATAACATTCACTGCAGGAGGTGCAACATGATGAATCTCATTATTAATAACAAGGACAACATGTACCACTAGAGGTGCAGAAACAACAATAGTTTGAACAAATAGAGCAACTTGAGCAACAATATTGTAACCTTCTAGCATTAAATTTTCAGGCATTCCCCACTGGTAACTACGAGGCATACGGTATTGAGTAGCAGTAAATGGAGTAACAGAGATGGGAACTGACAGAACCTCTGAAATAACGATCGCCTATTGTGGTTTAGTAGAATGAGGAGATGGAGAAGAAGGAGGTGGTTGCTGATTCTAAGAAGCCACCAACAACTCTACCAAAGCAGTCAGATTAGCCATACCGCCTCTCAAAGAAGTAACTTCTTCATGCATCTCATGATTCTCTTGTTCAAGGTTTTCCATCTTCTTTATAGAATTAGCTTGAGTATTATAGTGATAAGACAACTTGCCGACTGAACGAAGTAGAGAAACAAATAAGACACCTGGGAGAGATGAGAATACAAATATATGTGCAAAATGATGCATGATATGAAATGCATATGATTTATTGTGTTTATACAAGGAACTCAAAGAATTATAAACAATTGCAAATATTGAGGAACTAACACAATTGGAAATACTGAAAAATCTCATTTTAATAATAAACTTGGAATGGATTAAAACTTTTTGTACAAGTTTCAATAATCCTAAGTACAAGATAATAAAGATAGAATTTAAAAATCCTAAGGAGCCAAAGCTGATGATGATTTTTCCACACACTAACATATTCCCTTGAGTCTTGCAATCTGAGTCTTCAACTGCTTGTTATCTTCTGCATACTTGTCGACGACTTGTTTCCATCAACCAGAATTAGAAAATGTATGGCCGGGACCTGGCTGAACTCTACAAGAAAATAAATCATCCTTCATTTCCATCATCTCCACAACATGACTCTTAAGAATCTCAATCAAGTCATCCTTCTCTTGCAATTCTGTTGAGTAGGACACCTCCAAATTATGGTACTTGTTCTTCCATGCTTCCTTCTCTTGTTGCATCCTAACTAAGGCAAACTGAAGTTCTTCCACATCATCTAAGAGAGGAGGAGCAGTCCTCATAAGCATGTCAGCTAAAGTTTCTTCAAGAGAATAAGGCATCTTCAACTGAATTGCCCTTGTTTGTACCCAATGGAGATGAGGCTCTAAAGAAACAGCTCCTCTTGGTCCCAAATATTTTCTATCCTTTCTATGAATATGGCGCCAATCCTTTTCAATCTCTTCCTTAGCTTCCTTGTGATCTTTTCCTTCTTTGAGAAAGAAACCACTCAGATGAATTTTGTTTGACTTGTCCCTCATCAGATATCCAAGTTGGCAGCATGCAAGAACAAGATTATAGTTAATTCCTCCCTTTATACCAAGAGGCACATTGGGAAAAACACCACAACTATCAATAATCTTCACATCATAATAAAATTGATGATACCAATCAATGTCAGAATGAGTGAGATGCATAATATTCGATGCCCAACGTGGTTCCTTCTTGATCTCTCAAAAATCATCAGACTGAGGTAAGTAAGAAATAAACCACTGATATAACAACGGTGTACAACAAATGATCATCCCTTCCTGATAGAAATTCCGAAGATGGATGGAATAATAAGTATCTTCTAGAAGTGTAAGGACTGGTTTCCCAATCAGAAAGATCCTAATGGCATTAACATCCATAAATTTGTCGATATTAGGAAACAATAACAACCCATAGGTAAGCAAAGCAAATATAGCCTCAAAATCAGTTGTACTCTTTGCTTTGGTTTACTTTGCAAGGTACAACCAACAAGGTAAGAAATAATGGTTTATCACCTGTTGAACAAGGTTATAAGGAAATCCCAGAGTCTACATTCCTCCTTTGGATATTACCAATGTCCCGATTAGCTCGATAATTAGCAATATTCTTAAGATAAACTCGTTTGAGTGCAACATCGCATGACAACAACTTCCGGATTGCTCCGTCATAGTCTCCGCACTTTATATAATGGCCAATATGGGTTAAGGGTTCTACGGTGTCTCAGCTTCTCGGGCTCCTAGGTCGAAAGCAGCAATGGCTTCCCAATTGCTCGGTAAATAAATACTACAATCAAAGAATCCTCCACTGAGTGGGGGATCTCATCTCTTATTTTTAGGACTACTCCTTCAAAGTTAACATGACTATACCATCCATCCTATCTGAAGTTTGCCCAAGTCTGGGTATAGGACTTATAAGAGATCACCAAGCATCCTGAAAACCAGAAAAAACTAGACATACATATATACAACAAATAATATACAACAAATAATATCACATACACAAATAAGCAAAGATAGGATCAAACCACTTAGAGAATTCTTTACCTAGTGAATTCGCCAATTTTTGTAGTGGTAGAAATGTTGAGACTAAGCCATTGGATTGACTCAACTCGTACGTATCAAATAAAAATATTTATCACGCTTTATTGTTTCCAAAGGAAATGAGAAAAGAACGAATAAACCCAAGAGTAAGAGGGAGAGAATCTAGGTACGGGGGTTGGTTATGCAAATGGAAGGTATTAGCACCCTAAACATCTATGGTACTCCATAGGAACCTCTTTGAAAATCTATGTATTTTGGATATAAAAGGTGCATACAAAATAAGATGATGGAGTTGAGAAAAGAAGTATTTTTACAATTTTTGCACCCGCCGCAATTGTGAACCTTTAGTGCATGTGTACCACCTTCCGTGCAATAAGGGATTAAGGTACTCGTAATTCACCTCGAAATTTTTAACAACGTGTGTTGGTTAATTTTAAGAGAAGAGACATCTCGTTGTATCCAAGTGGAAAACATAGTTACTACCCACAATTATGGGAAAGGAGAATCTGTGTCATCTCAAAGTGGAGGATATGACTTGGATTTAAAATCCATCACTCAACACCCAAGTGAAAAATAGCTTTCTTCACTACATATCATAGAAGTATAGTAGCTTGTGTCACTACAAGAATCAACAAGAGTCTAATCTTTTGAGAAAAGTTTTAAAATAAAAAGCCAAAGGGGAAAAATGGTTTGAATGAGGTTAATTATTTTTTAGTTTTCTAAAAAGATGCTAAAGTATGGTTAAATTGATTAAAGTTTGATTAAGAAAAGATTTTTGAAAATGCATGGACCTAAGTCCATGTTTGTTACGAGAGCGGTTAAAGTTAGAAAACGAGAAGAGTTTTGTAAAGGAGGGAGAAGATTTTAAAAATTAAAGAGGGGAGGAGATGAAGGGACTATCCTAAAGCATGAGGTAAAAGTTGAGGAAAAGAATGGTCTAACCAATAAGAAGCCAACACATGACATAAAGAAGTCAATGTAGAATTCCCATCCCTTGGATTAAAACCAAGGAGGAAAAAATACTAAACCTCTGAGGAATACCAAGATTTAGATGAATTAATAACCAAGCAAACTCTTCATTGACAAAAATTGGTCAGCGTAACAACTGTATACAGAGGAACTCTCAATCATAGACAAAGCATGAAAATCAGAATAACCTGCACATAGAAAAAATTCAAACTAATGCCTTGGAGTAAACCCCAAGGATTTCCAAACATCTTTACAAAAATATCAACCAAAGATTACAAAGTTCCAAGGTCTCATGGCTTATAATCCTAAGTCTCATGAATCCACAACTCCACAATGCTAGGGATAGTAACCAAGTAGTCCAAGTAACCTTAATATTTTTTAATGTCCAAGTTGATTATTAAGTATATTTTCAAATGAGCAAAGATAAAATGGCAGAAAATTAATGCTCAAGTGAGCAAAAGGCAAACAGCATGAGATGTAAATGCTAAAAAATAAATGGTACATAAAAGTAAAGGCATAAAGTAAAGTTAATTTTTAGTGAATTAGAAGTTAGAGGTCAAGTATAACAACATGTTAGTTGAATGACTATCTTGAAGCTTGCTTTTGAAAACTCATTAGATGATTGATAAAATCAAAGCGTCTCAACAACAAGTTTCATTTGCTTTTTATTTAGTATATCATTCATTTCAAGTACTCAAAGCCAACATATATGACCAACGATAATTGAAGATCAAACTTAGGCCAATGTTGATGAAGTCTTGAGAGATGAACACTGGTTTATGAATAGCTATTTCACTCCGAATATCTGGTGCTAAACTAGAAATAAAATTATTAAGGGCGGCATCTTAAGATAAAGCAACAACTTGATTTCCCAATTTTTAAAACTTGGCTTGATAAATCACAACAAAACCATCTTGTTTTAACTTAAACAATTCAACTTGGTTGTTAGCATAAGTGGAAGGACCAAAACGTAATTCCAAATCTTTAGTGAAAGAGGGCCAATCCAGCAATTTGTGATTTTGGTGCATCCATTTAAACCAGCATAAAGCCACACCTTTCATGTAAAATGACATTAATGGTAATCTATTTTCAAGGGGTAGTTGATAAAAATTGAAACATTGATCATCTTGAAACAACCACTCTAATGAGTTTGAACCATTAAACATTGCAAGTTCCAATTCAGGTGTTCGAAAATGGGATAGTTGAGGGAGTTGATGCATTTGGGGGTAAAGGGGACTTGTTGGAAAATGGGGATATTATAATTATATGTATTTACAAAGGCAGTTGGAGAATTTAGGTATGGTGTGACAATAAAGTGTTGGGTAAGGAAAACTCTTGGTTGTTGTGTTGTTGCATTTCACATAGTAGTAACGATAGGTGGTATAGAGTTGTGAGAAAGTGTAGCTTAGTGTATAGGGGGTATGGGCATGGGTAAAAATAAGGGTATTGTGGGGTGAGTCGACATGAGTAAAAATGGAATTAACATGGGTTGTAGTCATATGTGAAGGTAATAGAAACACAAGAGGGGGTTTGATTGTGTTTCTAGATTTAAAACTTTTTTCTTCCCAGACAAGCAAGGATAAAACAAGAACAAAAATAAAAGAGCACAATTATTTGTATTCTAGTTCACTATTAATAAAGTTAATCCAGTCCACCCACCAAGGTGATTTTTACTTTCTCAACAAGGACTTAATCCACTATAACCAGACTGATTACAAACATCAACAAAAACTACCCGTCAATGTTTACGAATCACAAAGACTAACTGTCAATGTCTTCTTGAGAAATTCTGACTATACCCTACTCTCTCAATGAATAATAAACACCAAGGTTGAATTACAAAGTGTGTTTACAAGGATGCTTCTTAGAAAGAAGATTACACAAATTGAAATGCAAAGATATGACAAAACAGTGTTAATGCACCAAGTTGAATGAACAAAAGTTCCTTGATTTTATAAAACTTTACACAACATATTTGCACTATAACAAATAATGCATTTCATGACGGAACTTTCACGCCAACCATAAAAACAATGAGGTAATAAGCCTAGGCATGCCATGTATTATGTTTTTTTAATTAGAAAAGTATCAACCTACCTCGGTTTCTAATAAATCTAATGGGTAAAATTATTCTATACGCGCTTTGAGTCCTAACTTTTGTAGTTTATGTATTATTTTGATTAAAGTTGTAAAATAAATTAACAAACCCTTCAATGTTACGATATAATCGAGGGGTCTCCTAATCAGATTACATTATAAAAAGAAAACCGATAACAAATTTTACCCTAATCCTTACTTATTTGTAGCCGCACCAAACTCGAAATTGCATCATTCTTTGGGATGGATTGCAAGATAGAAAAAACCTTCAATTTTCTTATAAGACTAAACATTTTTTCTGCCCTTGCAATCTATCTCACATAATGGTGTTAATGTTGTTGTTGGTGTTGATATTGTTGTTAGTTCTGATGTTGTTGTTGGTGTTGATAGATTGCAAGTGCAGAAAACTCATTCTCCCTTCAGGGAGACAATGAAGGAAGTTAAGCTACCTTCTTTGTAAATTACCCAAGGAAGGGAGTTTAACTAATAGGATGATGGATATCAGTGAAGATATTCATTCAAGGGAGCAAATATTTGTTTTTAAACTATTTTATTTTAATTTTTTCATGTAAATAATGTAAGTAAAATAAAATATATTTCACCTCGGTGTTTCCATAAAATCGAGGTGATAGATAATATATCAGTGAAGATATTCATTAAAAGGAACAAATATATGTTTTTAAAATATTTATTTTAATTTTTTGTGTAAACAATGTAAGTCCGAAAAAAACATTTCACCTTGGTTTTTCCATAAAGTCGAGGTGATAGATAATATAATATACCTCAGTTATAAGTTAAATCTGAGGAGCAAAGTAGTCAAATTTTAATATAAATACCTTAGTTAATCATATTTTACCCTAATTCTAACTTATATGTAGCCGTACCAGATACATGAAATATTTACTACTGTCCATTGCCATGAAATTTTTTGAACTAGATATGCTTAAGAATAGATCTCAGAGATGGATTGCAAGTGCAGAAATTAAAATAACTTATCCGAAGATTTCTAAGTTATGGTTTTTTTTTTGGATTTCCAACATACAAGTATGCAACAAAATTTGGATTCCACCAAAGATCTGTTGTTGAAAACACTTTCTCCTTTGATTTTGTCTACTTGCCAATAGATTTCAGGTACGCTACTAAATTCCTTCTCAAGAAAATTCAGTGTTTATACATTAAAAATAATGATGATTGATGATTTTGTGTGGTTTACTATTAATTTGCTGAACTAGGGTGAATAAAGGCTATGCTTTTGTTAGATTCAGTAAGCCTTAAACATTAGTGGGAATTTGTTGTAATATATTGTGTTTTTGATATTCTTTGTAAACAATGTAATTAAAAAAAATTTATTTGCACCTTGGTTTTTCTCAAAAACGAGGGGATATTTTAGTGTTAAAGTAGATGATTTTTTTCACTAACCTTAATTAAATCCATGCCATTCATTTTATGACTATCAACGGTCAAGACGCTTCCATTAGTGATCCGCGTGAAACCTAGGTTAACTTCCATTATAAAAACATTTTGAATATCAAAAATTGATAATAGAACATCATATGAAGCGCTTGAAACTATCCTCCGCTTTAAGATATGCAAGAGTCTTTGTTATAAAGTGTTCTCTATGATAGATTGCAAGAGCAGAAAATTACTTGCGTTTAAGGTTTGTGTACTTTAATATTTATTTATCCGTTTTTTCATCTAACCCTTTATTTATCTAACTCTTTTTTCATCTAACCCTTTTTTCATCTAATCCTTTATTTATCTAACCCTTTTTTTGTTAATATCAGAAAAAAATGCAATGAAAAGCAATAGAAAAAATATTTTTTCCAGCATTTGATCTTCCCAGGATATAAAGGATTTGAAGATCCAACATAAGGTTCTTCATGGAAAAATTAAATTGTATTAATATTCTGTGTAAACAATGTAACCAGTTTAATATTCTGGATAGACATTGTATTTTGTAAATAAAATATTTTATTAATTTTCCATGTAAACAATGTAACCAATTTAAATTTAAAAAAAAAACTACTATTTTACCCCTCGATTTTATTAAAAAACTGAGACACATGAGGCACTATTATTAAAAATAATAAAAATGCAGACGTTGTGAATCAAACCCATGCGCTATTATGATACCCCTCGATGTTTTAAACAATGAGGTGATAAGTATTTACTTTTCATGACGACCTTATTTACCTCACTTCCGATACCGAGGTAAAACACATTTTGCGTCCGATATTACATGCGTTATTTGTAGTAGTGTTGAGTAGAAAGTTGAGCAGTGTTTCATAAATTTGTTTAGCGTAAAATTCTTATTTTCCAAGTCTTCCTTTTATAGCCAAAAATAAATCTGTTGGATGGTAGAATAGGAATACTGAATTCAAGTTGTCTTCTTGTGTAACGGTCAGTGAGAGTGGTAGACAACTTCGTACCATAGAACAATCCTTTCGTCAAAAAATCAGTGTACTGGAAACATTTGATTTTGTACAATTTACTATTCACTCACGTAAAACTTTTTGATCTTATCTTCTAATCATTAGAGCCTTCAAAATGTGTGTTAATGAAGCATGCTTAGAAGGACCAAAAACAACAAAGAGAATATTCATATCCTATGTCTTCAGAGTCTTCAAAACTTGTTCTCTTCAGAACCTTGTTTTCAGAGTATTCATAACCTCGTTCTTCAAAATCTCGGAACTTGGAAGCGCTAAATCGTTAGAGCTTGAGAAGTCTTCAGGACCACTTCAATCAAAGTCTCAATCATAAGCTTTAGACTAATGTTCATTAGAACCAATTTCTAGAGGCATTCCTAAACATGACTAGATCTATGTAACATGAACTTGAATTTCTCTAGAGTCAAAGTGTGTTGATTCTAAAAATTAATGACATCACACACCCTTCTGTCAGAGTTAGAACTTGTTAGAAATATCTACACACTAGACAAAACCATTAGAGTACAAATGTTTTCTCTAAAAAACAATGTATTATTGTCATCGAAACTAAAGACCAGATGCAGAACCAAATCTTGTTCTTACAATCTCCGCCCTTTTTATGATGATAAAACCATGTATTTTGATGAACAATTTTTACAGGTTTAATCACATAAGAGCAATTCAGAGTCAGCCTTAAAGCTCCCCCTGAGTTCTATATTCTCAAAACTTATCTCAGCTTGTTCAGAGTCTCCCCCCTGAGTTCAAGACTTATGAAATAATTTTGAAATATAAAACAATGTAATTAGAATGAATGGAATACTTCCCTGATTAGAACAATTTCCAGAGTCTGTTTGTAATGTTCAGTTAAAAACACCATCAGAGTCTTCATTTGACAGACTAGAAGTGCTTGATTGAGAAACTCTCATCTTGTCTTGCTTATATGAATATGATGTGCTTTTGGAACCTAGTTCATTCATAGTCTACTTTCAAATACCAGATTTTAGTTTCTTAATAGAATCTTGGTTAAACCTGGGTGTATCAGAGTCTAGTTGGATTTCCTTTAAGCAACAATATGATTCACATGACTTGATAATCACGACTTCTGGATATCAAAACACACAATGTTCTTCAAAGTTTTTGATCATAGCCTGTCTAGAAAATTTAGTGAACTTTCTAAAAGTTCCTGATCAATCAGTCATGGTTAGAGGCAAAAATATAAAAAAAATATATCAAACCATGTATGAGATAATTCTTGTGAATAGATATACAAAAAACATCCCACTTTCTCCCCCTTTGTTAGAATTCAAAAAGACTTCAAAAGAATTAACCAAAAGATAACTTCATTGATTAACCACTTAAGGTACATATTAAAGCAAAGTTCTAAAAATAACACAGGTAAAAACAAAGACGATAAGGGTTTGGTCTTGGGGGTAGCCTTGAAGAAATATCCTGGAGCATTTTAGTAATCATAACATTTGTCGTTATTTGATCCTGGTACTATTTATCTTTAGATCTAGATACTGTCAGACCAGAGCATTCTCTTGTCTCATCAGATCCAGAGTTTCCCTCAAGTCTGGAGACAACTCTTTAGAATTCAAGAGCTTTTTAACACTCAGTCTTTTAGAATTAATCATTTAATTAATTATTTGTGAATTATTGGTTGTTATTTGTGATGTGTATGGTATGTTGTGGGGTAGTGGTATACTAAGGTGCTAATTAGAATAATTTGGATTTAGATAATTTTAGTTTAATTATTTAGATGTTATAATATAGTTTATATTATTTAGAATTATTACTAATAATTAAATAGAAAAATTGGTGAGTAGAGATAATAAGGGTATGGTGGTAATATATGATGATAAGTGAGGGCATAAAAGGAATAACATAGAAAGGGTCCTAGGGGTAAAAAGAGAAAATACAAGGAAATCAATCATTCTATGTGATCGTAGAATTGCGAGAAACACGAAGAAGAGGTTAAGGCTCAGAGGAAGACTTTGTAGAATGCGAAGGAAGAGAATCAATTGCTAGGAATTGAGGTAAGGGGTTTAATCGAGTTTATTATGATCGATAGTGGGTTAAGAAAAAAGCAGGGTGTTGTTGTATGATTGATTTGATGAAATGTGTGATTAATTTGATGACATATTGATGAAATTGTTGATGTTGATGATATGTGAATACCATGATTTAATCCCGATATGTGCCTATACATGTTTTGATATTAATTATGTGATATATAATAATTATAATGCGTTTCAGGATGAGTATGATACCTGTAACCGCATTCGGAATGGCTGAAATAGTGCAGAAATACATTGAGAAGTTGCAGGTTCTTGACCATCGTCGGGCGAGCTTGGGACGAGGAGAGAGCCCAAGCATCTCCGGGCGAGGAGGGAGGCGAGGGACATGGTGGAAAAGAGGTGCTACTAGAAAATTTATGGGGGATGAACTGTCGCTCTAGCATCATCGGGCGATCGAGGCAACAATGATCCCAATTGTGCCCTTCGCCAGGCGAGCAGAGCGCTCCCAAGAGCGCCAGGAGATGAAGAGGTGAGCTGCCCTGGTAGCATTTCCAAGTGTCGTAACTTGAGTTTTAGGACTCTATTTGACGCGCCGTTTGAAGCGTTGGGAAGCTAATACGCTGAACTATATTATGATTGAATTATATGAGCTGTTTGATGCATGATCCCAGTACCTATACATTGATAAGTTTGAATTTTTACATGTTGCTATGCTATGATATTCTGTTTATTTTAATGATGAACATGATGTTACTATGAAGTTTTTCTGAAATGCCATGATGTTTCTATGATGGAATTGATGTTGTTTGTGATGATGTTGAATGAGGTGTATGTTTAATGTATATACATGCTATGTGATGATGATTATGTGAATGATGATGCAATACACTAGTTGTGGTCGAATTGATAAATGTTGTTGTTGTGCATCATACATTCATAGCACTTTTGGACATTGGTCCACCCATGTTGAGCCTCAATTCCATTGTGTGGATTGGGTGCGAGTAGCTAAATCTCATGTTTGGTATTCACTGAAGCGTTACCTATGATGATGATAGTGATTTATGTTGTGCTCTGATTATAAGAGGGAATCGATCCTATGGTGGGGATCTATAGAGGGCGATGACCCAGGTGCTCATAAAGTTTGGTACCATATGCATTATGTTAGTGTTGTTGCATTAGAATTCTATGCGACATTGCATCAATTATGTTGATGAGTAGTTATGTGCTAATAATTTGGATTTATGTGAATATTTGATGAATTGATGATGAAGGATATTTAAGGGCTATTCTGATGTGTCGGCGAGTATGAAGTGTTGATGAATGATGTGTATTAATTGTATGATGATGTTGTTTGTAACTACTAATATTTTCCTTATATCTTTTACAGTGAATCGTGATTACTCACTATAACACAGTGGGAGAACTGACTTTTTTTGTGTTTTACCGCAGATGTTGTGGATAACAAGAGTCACCATCAACTTTTCTTTTATCCAATAAGGAAAGGGTTAAAAGAATAGGAAAAACCTCGATAGATTTTGAGTCGGGGGGTAAGTTATGAAAAGGAAAGGTGTTAGCACCCTTTTCATCCGTAGTTATCTACGAGCTTTTAATCTCTTAAATAACTTTGAAATTTTCTTTTTGTGTGTGTTTGAAAATATTTTGAAATTTTACCAATGTAAGGAGAACTTTGTAATAACTCTTGTATCGGTCCTCAAGAGTGTATACAAAGCGTTTTTGAAAATATTTATTGAAAAGTGTGAGAAGTGTTTTGTTTTGGAAAATTTATGAGCAAGCTATTAAAAGTTTCTACCCATTTAAGATCTTTCTTGTACTTTTCCTCCTCCTTTAGATAGTGCTATCCGTAACATTATTTAGTAGGAAGCCCATCTGTTGGATGTGAAGGGACAGGCGAAGGGTCATCGTATGATCATCAAAGGAAAATTGTAAGGACACTTTAGCAACTTAGTAAGGGACTAGATCATTTTTCGAAAGGCAACGTCAAAGGGGTCATCGAGGAAATATGATGTTTTATTCGAGGGACTTTGCTAAAGCATCCCCACTTTCGAGGGACACGACCATTTTATTCTGAAGGCAACGAAGAGAGGTTACCTAAAAGGTGTAAGTGTGCAAGTGTGTTTATTTCAGTTATTTATCTTTGATTTTAGGGTTTTCTAACGTTCGTTTTTATCTTTCCATAGAAACCCTAATTAATAAGCAGAAGCATATAAAATATAATAAAGTGTGGAAAGTAAAGTTCCTACACTATTACATGGCTTTGGGAGAGATACATAATAGAGATGCTGAAAAGAAACCATAAACTATTACATCACGAAAATAATTACATAATAGAAAAATGCAGGAAAAAAAATGAAAACTACGCTACTACATCCGCGAAAACATCCTATACAATTTATCTATGAAAAAAAATAAAATGAAAATAGAAAAATAAGTGTTTTTGGTGACTTTTTTATAATAAAAAAAGGTTTTGATGACAATTAATTAATTAAACCTAATTCATTTTAATTAATTAAAAAAGGTTAATTAAAAAAAATTAAAATCTAATTAATTTTAAAATTAAAAACCCTAAAACTACTTATGTTTTTTTAAAAAACAAGTGTTTTAATATATTTTTTTTGTAAATAATAAAAATGAGTAAAAGAAGAAAAAGGAAAATATAAGAGAGAAAAAAAAACAGATTTGTGCATGAATTAGTAAAAAAGAGGGGGTGCAGATTGCAATGAAGATTTAGGCCCCAGGTAGGATCCGCCTGATCCTGTGTGAGCAACTCAGGAGGTTCACTATGGGCTTTCATATTCCTGGGTGTTGGATAAGATCTCTGAAAATCTGATGGTGAGAAGCGGCAGGGCGCATGGTAGGGTTGTTATAAGGACGCACGCTGGAAAACCTATAGAAAATAGAAAACATGAAGAAAAAAATGACAAAAGGCAGGGATCGAACCCACCCCCTTGTACAATAATGCCTTATCGTGTGTTTCCTTGCCACTGGGTTTCCAGGCTTCACGGTATCTTATACCATTATCTGGTCGAATCCAGGCTTCATGGTGTCCTGTACTGCTATCTGGTCAATTCCCAAGCTTCACAATACCTTGTTAAGCTGTTTTCCGGTTGATTCCGGGCTTCATAGCTTGTGTTCATGATATACCACTATCTGGTCGATTCCAGGCTTCATGGTGTCTTTGTACTGCTATCTGGTCTATTTCCAGGCTTCACAGTAACTTGCATTGCTATCTGGTCATTCTCCAGGCTTCACAATAACTTGCTGGGGATTAAACTATTTTCCGGTCGAATCCGGGCTTCATAGCTTACATTTAAGAGATACCACTATCTGGTCTATTCCAAGCTTCGTAGTATTTGGGGAAATCAAGATATTATCCGGTCGAATCCGGGCTTCATAACTTGAACTGGAATAGAAATCTTATCACTGATTTGACTGAACTAGAGAAACTTGTGAGAATTTGATTGTATCTTTCCCTGAAAGGTAAAGAGTTAGTCGTATGTAATGTCATGATGTATGACATGTATTGAGTAATGATGTTCTCAAAATAAATGAGATTGTGTTGCATGATGCATATGCGCATGCCATGATGTATGGATATGTAATGTTCTTGTGACATTCTCTAGCTGGGGGAGAATAATTCCTGGACTGCTTTTGGAGAGTTCAAGGAGTTGGGTTCCTCATTCTCGCTGGAGGTAATGACCAAAGATTACTTGAGAATAAATTGGCGAGAGAATAACTCGGTTGGAGAATAAATTGGCGAGAGAATGATTCTGTGGGGAAGAGATACTCTGCCAAAAGATCTGCTGATTTGGAGAAATAACCTCGGCTGGGGATGAATTATCGTTGCTGGAGATAATGAACCCTGTTGGGGGTTGAGTTTATGCTTGTGGAAGAAATAAACTCCTCTGGGGATAATCTTCTAGTGCCGGTGATAGATAAACTCTACTTAGGGAGAATTAACACCACTGTCTTTGGGTACTTCTTACTCGGTGGGGAGTGTATGTACCTTTAGTCATATTCTCAAGCTGGCTCTGTCCCCGTACCTGGTGGGTAGAGCAACTATAAGGTTTGGACACTTCTTGTTTGTCCTTGTTCCTGGAATTACGAGTAATTTTCTTTTATTTCGCATGTAAATATTTATGAGCAACAATTATTTTCAAATGCATATATCAAAAATGAATCATTGGACGTTCTTGCAAAACAAAACAGGAAAAGAAAACAATTTTGAAATTTATTGTAAAATGAATTGTATTGATTTTGAAGTTGGCCTGCAATAGACGTTTTGTCTAAGAGGCTGACGTCCTAGTAAGAGAACGCCGCCGAAAGATAGAAATTATACAAATTGTGTAAAAGAAAGAAAAACAGCTATGTGAAACAATCCCACTGGGTTCCAACACTGCTATTGCCCGTATATTTTCGAGCATCTCATCACTTTGCTACTTGGTCGAAGGTAGATCATATTGATTGGTGTTGTCCGAGCTTGATAGTCGATACTAAAGTCTTGTTGCAAGATGATCCAATGAGACATAGTGTTACTCTTTAATCCCTAATTTTTTCCTGGACCGCCCTTTCGGGTTTTTAGTCCACCGGGATACCCTTTTTTGCCCAAGCCGCCTTTTCCGGTTTTTGACTTGCCAGGTGTACAGTTTTTTTCATTTTCATCCCTTACTTTTGCCCGAACCCTTTTGGTTCGCCGGGAAGCCCTTATTTTTTCCTAGGCCAGTCAACCTAGCGGGTCTTTGATTAGGCGTAGTATTTTTTCACCATGTCTGCATTGACGCGGTGAGGAAGGTTGTCACCATCCATGGTGGTTAGAATCATAGCTCCTCCTGAGAAAATGTTCTTAACCACAAATGAACCTTCGTAAGTGGGGGTCCATTTACCCATGGGATCACCTTGCGGCAGTATGATGCGTTTGATCACCGGATCCCCGACTTGATACTCTTGTCGTCTAACTTTCTTGTTAAATGCCTTGATCATTCGCTTTTGATATGCCTGAACATGACAAATAGCAGTAAGTTTTTTCTCGTCGATTAGATTCAGCTGATCGAGTCGGTTCTGGATCCAATCGTCCTCGCTCAAACTGCATCCTTCATAATCCGAAGAGAGGGTATCTGGACTTCAATGGGTAGGACTGCCTCCATGCCATACACTAGAGAGTAGGGTGTTTCCCCTGTTGACGTCCGTGCTGAGGTGCGATACCCATGAAGAGCGAATGGTAACATCTTGTGCCAGTCTTTGTAGGTCACCGTCATCTTCTGCACAATCTTCTTGATATTCTTATTTGCTGCTTCAACAACCCCATTCATCTTTGGCCGGTAAGGAGAAGAGTTGTGATGCTATATCTTAAACTTTTTGTAGAGCTCGGTGATCATTGTATTGTTGAGATTTGTACCATTGTCCGTAATGATCCTCTCTAGTACACCATATCGAAAGATCAAGTTGTGTCGGATAAACTGCGCTACGGTGTTCTTGGTTACTGTAGCAAAGGAAGCTGCCTCAACCCACTTTGTGAAATAATCAATAGCTACCAAAATGAAACGATGCCCGTTAGACGCATTAGGTCTGATATTGCCGATCATATCGATGCCCCACATTGCAAAGGGCCAGGGAGATGTCAAGATGTTCAGAGGAACCAGAGGTACATGTACCTTATCAGCATAGACTTGGCACTTATGACAAGTCCGAGAATGCTGATAACAATCGGCTTCCATAGTAGACCAATAATATCTAGCCCGTAGGATTTTCTTTTCCATGGTATGTCCACTGGAATGAGTTCCGAAAGTACCTTCATGTAACTCTGCCATAACCTTTTCTGCCTCGTTCTTGTCCACACATCGCAGTAAGGTTGAATCATGGTTTCTCTTGTAAAGAACCCCATTACTGATGAAGAACTTCACAGCGAATCTCCTCAGAAACTTCTTATCATTAGCAGATGCACCCTCGGGGTACTCTTGAGCCTTAAGATCCCTCTTTACCTCGTGAAACCAGGGTTTATCTGCTACCTCTTCAGTCTAAATATCATAGCAATGTGCGGGTTCGTCCAACCTCTCAATGGTAATCTGGGGAGCTTCATTGTCCCACCTGACCTTGAACATAGAATACATGGTATCTAGCGCGTCCGCTAACTAGTTCTCTTCTCTGGGGAACTGTTCAAAGGTTATCTCCTCGAAGTGTGGGAGCAACATCAGTACATATTCTTTGTAAGGAATAAGATTTGGGTGCTTCGTATCCCACTCGCCTTTGATTTGACTGATCACTAGAGAAAAATCTCCGAATACACTCAAGAACTTAGTCCTCAGGTCAATAGCAGCTCGAAGACCTAGGATGCATGCTTCATACTCCGCCATGTTGTTGGTGCAGTTAAAACATAATCGGGTGGTGAATGGAGTATGACAGCCCTCAGGAGATATGATCACAATGCCAATGCCATTACCCAATGCGTTTGAGGCTCCGTCAAAATACAAAGACCATCGAGATCCTTCCTCAGGTCCTTCATCTGGTCCAGGTTCTTCACAGTCAGTCACCAACATGATGTTCTCATCCGGGAACTCGAAATTCATGGATTGATAGTCATCCACGGCCTGATGCGCCAAATGATACACCAACACACTCCCCTTGATTGCTTTTTGGGTTGTGTATTGGATGTCATACTCAGTTAAGATCATCTTCCATCTTGCTATTCTTACGGATAAGGGAGGCTTTTCGAAGATATACTTGATTGGGTCCATCTTTGATATCAATAGGGTAGTGTGAGTCAGCATATACTGTCTCAGCTGGCGAGCAGCCCATGCCAAAGCGCAACAAGTTTTCTCAAACAGTGAGTATCGGGTCTCACAGTCGGTAAACTTTTTGCTAAGGTAGTAAATAGCATGCTCTTTTCGGCCAGACTCGTCATGCTGCCCCAACACGCACCCCATTGAATTATCTAGCACTGTCAAGTATAAGATCAAAGGTCTTCCTTCAACTGGAGGCATCAGAATAGGTGGCTCTTGGAGGTATTCCTTGATCCTTTCGAAAGAGGTCTGACATTCATCATTCCATTTTACCACTTGATCTTTCTTTAGTAGCTTGAAGATCGGCTCACAAGTAGCAGTCAGATGTGAAATGAATCGGGCAATGTAATTTAGACGTCCCAAAAAGCCTCTGACCTCCTTTTCTATGAGGGGAGCCGACATCTCCTGTATAGCCTTCACCTTTGCAGGATCCACCTGAATACCTTTATCACTAACGACGAACCCCAACAGCTTACCAAACCTTACCCCGAAAGTGCACTTGTTCGGGTTCAACCTTAACTTGTACATCTTCAACCTGTCAAATAACTTCTGAAGATGATCAAGGTTTTCTTCCTCAGTCTGGGACCTTGCAATCATATCATCAACGTAAACCTCAATCTCATGGTGAATCATGTCGTGGAACAAAGCGACCATGGCGCGTTGATAATTTTCCCCAACATTCTTCAATCCAAAAGGCATTAGCTTATAATAGAAGGTTCCCCACTGCGTAATGAAGGTTGTCTTTTCCATGTCCTCGGGAGCCATCTTAATCTGATTGTAACCAGAAAAAACATCCATAAAGGAGAAGACCTTATGCTGCACGGTGTTTTCGACCAGAACATCGATGTGAGGAAGCGGGAAATCATCTTTGGGGCTCTCCCTATTCAGATCTCTATAGTCCACACACATCCGCACCTTACCATCCTTCTTAGGCACCGGAACCACGTTGGCAACCCACTGTGGGTTAGAGGTGACAGCTAGAAATCCGATGTCAAACTATTTCATGACCTCAACTTTGATTTTCTCAGACATCTCCGGGCGCATACGGTGAACTTTCTATTTTACCGGAGGACAACCTTCTTTAGTTGGCAGGCGGTGTACCACAATATCAATGTCTAAACCAGGCATATCTTCATAAGACCAAGCGAAGATCTCAACATAGTCGCGTATCATCTATATCAACCATTGCTTGACACTAGGCTCCAAATTTACACCTATCTTGACCTCTTTCTTATCTTCCTCTATACCCAAATTCACTGATTCCACTGCCTATTCATGAGGCTGTATGGCCCTCTCTTCCTACAGTAACAGTCTAGAAAGTTCCCCATGTACCTCACAATGATACTCACCTTAGTCCTCGGCTTGTTTGATCGGACTTTCAAAGTCATAACTGGCAGTAGCAGAGTCGTTATCAATGGGATCCAGAGTGGATGTGGATCTGCATTATGATATGTGAGTGTGTGTAAGACAATACCTGTTTTGATAAAGTGCGAGATAGAAAAGAAAAACAGGTAGCATAAAATTTGTAATGCAAGAAAACGTCCAATGCTGTATTGATGATATATGAAAATGACAAATAATAAGCCCTCACAATCAAAGCCAAGGTGCCTTGGGCAAGGAACCGAGCCGTAAAGTTTTAAACAGCCTATTATAAATCTCAAAACAAAAGTCTATTACTGTGTAATAAAAGAAACGGGCACAAAATCCTTCGCCGTCCAGTTGTTCAATCCACCATTGGTAGTCGGGTAGATCCAGTTGTCGATATCTGACTCTTCTTCATCTTCCTCAATTGCATTCACTCTCTGATTACTGATGTGCAGAGGAGGTCTTCCAATCTGCGTGTGCCGAATAGCCCTTTGAGCCTCTGCAGTAAAGCCCAAACCAAACTTGTCAGTCTTGTGTGTGAAATCAGGGAGCTGACCCCAATTTTCACACCCACCTTTTTCAATTACAGCCCTGGCATCCTTGAGGGAAGCCATCTTCATTGGAGGTTTGTCAGCAGCAACTTTAGTCGACGCCAAAGTCTGGGGGAGCTCTTCAAAGTTCTGACAAGGGGTTTCGATGAACTCCCCACCTATCTCCATATAGCGAAAGGAATTGAGATGACTCACCATGTACTCCTCCTCACCTTGTACCGTGACGATCTTCCCCTTTACTGGATATTTCAACATCTGATGGAGCGTAAAAGTCACTGCCCCAGCCTTATGAATCCAAGGGCAACCCAACAAGCAAGAATATGATGGTCTGATATCCATCACATAGAAAGTAGATGCAAAAGTCTGAGATCCAACTTTAACAGGGACATCCACCTCCCTGTGCACCATCCTTTTTGACCTGTCGAAAGCCCTGACCACAATATTGCTCGGCTTCAGAACCAACTTTCATAGTCCAGACAGTCTAATGCTTTCTTTGGAAAAACATTCAATGAGGACACAATATCCACCAGTACATGGGCAAAAGTAGTGCCCCTGTACTCGATTGAGACGTGCAGAGCATCATTGTGATTTCTTCCTTTAGCAGTCAGATATGCATCTGAGAAACCCAACCCGTTGTCGACAGTCAAACTAGCTACGCAGTCTTTGAATTGATCAGCAGATGTTTCCTGCGGCACATGTGCAGTTTTGAGGAAAGCAATTAAAGCCTTTGCATGGGCTTCATAACACAATAATAAGGACAACATGGAGATTTTTGACGGGGTCTGCCCCAGTTGCTCGACTACGTTGTAGTCGCTCTTCTTGATAATCTTCAGAATTTCCTCTATCTCCTGCTTAGAGGTTTCTACAATGATCTTCTTAGGTGCCTCCATCCGGGCAGGCTCACCTGTGATTTCTTTGCCCCGAGCCCCAAATGACTCGGTGACAGGGGTGATAACTTGGATAGGAACTGGGACAGTGGCTGATGTACTAGCGGATGGAATGACAATAGGTTTATGGACAGTCAGAGGGGAAATCTCGGGAGAAAAGAGTCTTCCACTTCTGGTGACCTTACTACCCCCGACAATATTGCTGATATCAGCACCAGCTTCTTCAACCCTTACGTCTTGCTTAACTCCATGGTAATACACATCGGCCCCATGGTGCCAAGGGATAGCCTTATCCGAAGTGTATGGGATCGAACCAGGGATAATAATGATTAATGGAGCGATTCTTGGAACGGGTGTAATCCTAACAGGATTTCTCAAGGAAGCCTTGGAAGGATTAGCGGAAATGGTTATGATGGGAACATCTTGAATTGGAACCAACATAATCATAGTCTTCTCGAACAGGATCTCTTTGTTATCCATCAGGCGTTGAACACCTGATTTCAATAAATGGCAACCAGCAGGAAGGATTGAACATAGGTGGCAACCTTCGCCACATCCCGGAAATAAACCGACCAACAATAGATTCTTCTTAACTGTCATCAAAGGGGTAGAAATTTCTTCCACAGAGGTCACTAATAAATCATCGCCCACAACATTTACTACATGACCATGCTTGGGCATAGGAGAAGTTATGACGTTGGGTTTCTCCGGAGCGTCAAACTCAATCTCTTTGGCTTCGATCAAATCTTGCACCTTATTCTTCAAGGCCTAACAGTTGTTTGTATCATGACCTGGGCCATCGGAGTGATAGGCGCAACGGGCATTCGGGTTATATAGCGGAGATGTGGTGTTTGGATTCTTCGGGGCTTCCCTCAGAGTTACCAGGTTGGTCTTCAATAATTGTAGTAGAATTTGAGACAAGTTCATGTTGAGCTGAGTAAACTGTCTTTGTGGTTTCTCTACCCTTTGTTGATTGTTGCGTTGTGGAGCCACTATGGGTCTTGATATCACTACCGCATTCACTGCTTGACGGTGTTCAGGTCTGCTTTGGCCCCTCGGGCCATAAACTGCACTAGCTTCTTTCTTACCGGTGAAAGGCTTCTTTACTGCATTTGATGATGTATCCTTCTGTATCTTACCACTTCGGATACCAGCTTTTACTCTCTCCCCAGTCAAAATCAATTTAGTATACCCAGACGACGAACTGCCAATCAGATGATTGAAGAATGGGCCAGATAACGTCCCCAGAAACATGTCAACCAACTCCCTGTCAGACAAAGGGGGTTGGACTCTTCCAGCCAAATCTCTCCACTTTTGAGCATAATCCTTAAAACCTTCACTTTCACCAATAGACATACCCTGAAGATGAGTACGAGTGGGAGCAAGGTCGGAGTTATACTTATACTGCCTGTAGAAAGCAGCAACAAGGTCCTCCTAATTTCGGACATTAGCTCCTTCCAATTGATAAAACCATTCAAGCTGAGTCCCTGACAGACTATCTTGAAAGAAATGCACCCACATATTTCTATCAACAGTGTAAGTTTGGATTTTTCTGATGTACGTGCGAAGATGGAGTTTTGGACAGGATATTCCATCGTACTTGGCGAAAACTGGAGCTTTGAACTTATGAGGGATCACCACCCCAGATGCCAGTCCCAAATCTTCGAAATCTAAACCAGGGATCTTCTGACACTCCATAGCACTCAGACGGTCTTCAAGTTGTTTGTACATATCCTCAACAGGAGGATACCACTCCTCATCATAATCTATATCATTATCAGAAACTGCAGAACTAGGGCCCTTTTCTTCTTCCTGGTCCTCCCCTCCCTTGGATTAAAAGGACATATCAGCTTGTTGTTTTAACCTATCTACAAACCTTTTACCCATACTCAGAAGAACGACCTTCTTCTTCTTCTTCTTCTTCTTCTTCTTCTTCTTCTCTTTCTCTTTCAGAATGAGAGCTTTCAAGCCCTCTTGCCCTTTAGCCGATCTTAAGAACATCTCTTGGAATTGGGCATTTTGTGTCTGAAGATCTTTGATTGCTTGATCGGAAGACATTTTTGCTGAAATAAACAGCGAAGAAGATGAGAAACCTGTAATGGTAGTTGTAATGGTGTGCATGATAATGGGATGCGTATGTAATGATTTCAAAGACCTTGGGAGATTTAAATTTTCAAACCAAGAAATAAACAAACTTTATTAGATTAAACTTGTAAAAAGGTTCAACAATGCCTTTAAGGCGTTTACAAAGAAGTAAATGAAAAACAAATCTAAACTAGAAAAAGCAAAATCAGAAATCCCATGGACGCTTCCCCTTGGTGCTGACGTAGTCATTGATCGTTCTTTCATTCTCAAGCTTCCTGGTGAGCTTCAAGATCTTCCTTTCTTGCTCATGGTACTTTTCCCGATAGGTATCCCTCTCTTCTTTCAGCTGAATCCGGGATCTCTTCAATGCCATAAGACCAGTGGGCATGTAGGGATAAAGGATTGTATAAGGAATTCCCTCTTCATTAGTGGGCTCCATAATCACTAGCAACACAACTTCATAAGGTATCACAAGCTTCTGAGCACGAGCTCGTACCCACTGGAGATAAGGCTGCATAGGGAGGGAAGTCCTTGGTCCTAGCTCTTGAGGGTCAGATCTGTTCACCATGCCCCAAGCTCGTATAAACCTTCGGCGATGCTCGTCAATGTCATCCTTGTAGTCAAATGCAATATCTGTAAGAAGTAGCTCATGAGGAACGTCTCTCCGAGCACGACCAAATTGTCGCAAAGCTAAACAAGGATTGTATGTTATTCCCCCTCTGATTCCGAGCAATGAGACATTAGAGTATCCCCCACATCGATCAATGACAGCAATGCTTTCCATAGCCTTAGAACTCCAAAGAATGTCTGTATGGGAAAGGGACATTATCCTGTAGGACCATCCTAAACTTTCCTCATTCTTCAACACGGACTTGGGGAGGTGCGAAATAAACCATCTCGCCAGCAGCGGCATGCAACATATGAGAGTCACTCTTCTTCGCACGATACGAGTATAAAGGGCATGCAAGATATCACCCAAAAGAGTAGGCACAGGATTGCGAGACAGGAAGATTTTAACCGCATTCACATCTATGAAGGAATCTGGATTCGGGAAAAGAACGAAACCGTAGATAAGGAGAGCCAAGATGTCTTCAAAAGCCTTAAAATCCAAGTTATCCTAGAATAGTTGAGCTTGATCTATCAGACACTTGGATAAGAAACCTTCAACCCCGCTTCGTGTCTCCCAGTTGGATACTACATCAGCCCTTTTTAGATGCAGAGCTGAAGCAATGTCTTCTGGTCTACGAGTCTCTTCCAAACCTGTGAAGGGCATCTGCTCAAGGATGGATATGCCCAATAAATGAGAAAACTCTTCTATAGTGGGAGCTAGCTGATAATCTGGGAAATTGAAGCAATGATGCACCGGATCGAAGAACTGGAAAAGCACACTCATCATCTGCTCATCAAACTTTCAGGTAACCAAGCTAAGAAGCTGACCATGTCTCCTAATGAATGAAGAAGTATCAGAAACTCTCGAGGCTAAATCTTTGAGTTGAGCAGGTATTTGCACAAAGTTAATTCGGATGGTGTTTTTGCGCACAAAAGCCATAATCTGTAAAACAGAACAAAGATAAATCCCCTTGGTCTTTGAAATGGTTAGTATCATGAAGTATGCATGCTATGTTATGATGCATGATGTTATGGTAAAACAAATAACATGTATAGCAGATAACAGACATGGTAAAGGCAAACAAGTCACATAAGAGCCCTTAAGTTTCAGGCTTGCATGGGGTCTAGGTACTTCCCTCTTGAAGTTCAGTTGGTTTCAACCTGTCCTAATAATAGTAACCGGGTTCTATAGGTTCTCAATATCACTGACCATCCTCCATCGGTCATGATTTCAGCTCACGCAATCTTTTCTTGCAGCCGGAACTATCTCAAGAGTATGGTCTCAATGAGTGTAGTATTGAGTATCAACCAGTTCTCAGCTCTACACCGAGGCCGGCTATCTCACTACTTCCTAATGGCCAAGTTGGTCAATTATAGGTTCTAAGGTCAGTTGATGCTTAACGACACATATAGCAGCCC
Source organism: Vicia faba (assembly GCA_948472305.1). Lineage (NCBI taxonomy): Eukaryota > Viridiplantae > Streptophyta > Magnoliopsida > Fabales > Fabaceae > Vicia > Vicia faba. Next base: position 1,044,033,123 of record OX451738.1, on the reverse strand, counting down.
CGTATTCTCCTCGTTTCTCCACTTAGGATACCGGTACCAACCAATGTGTCACATCAACATAGCTACTTCTTCAACCGTATCAGTCTACGCCGTACAGTTCCCTCACAGTTCATTGCTACTTACCTAAAAGGTGTCCCCAGATCCGGGTTAGGATCTATAGTAACTCCCAATACAAAACCCTTTAACAGTAAAACAACCAAAACAAACAAGAGAAGAAATTTATGATGAACTAATCCTAAGGTATACCCCACTTATATCCCCAGCAGAGTCGCCAGTTCTGTGATACGGTGGCAGAACCGGACTGTTTTAGGAAAATGCTGGTCTGCGTTTTGCGTTTGTGTTCGTAAAATGTCACGGTAAGCAAGAGTCGCCACCAAATTTTATTTATCCAACTGGAAAGGACAAAAGCACAGAAAAATTCATTTTTCGAGATTTTGAGTACGGGGGGTAGATTATAGAAAGGGAAGGTATTATCACCCTTTTTATCCATGGTTTTCCACGGGCTCTTAGGTACTTGCTCATCATTTTAAATATTGCTTCTGTGTTTTTGTGTTTTGAAAAGTTTTAATTTTTTTCATTTTAACCCTTGCTTCTGTCTTCAAGAGTGTTACGAAGTGTTTTTGAAAACTTTGTTTGAAAAGAGTGTAAGTTTGGAAAAGTTTATTTTGAGCAAGTATCTACTAGCATCTACCTACTCGAAAAAAGAATGTTTATGTTCTTGTTTCCTTTAGACAACGCTATCCTACTTATTTGAGAAATAGGAAGCACCGTCATTGGAGTTGTAAGGGTCAATTCGAAAGGGACGTACGATCACTAAAGCAATATTAGGACGTCTTAGTAATAACCCTAATGTCTTAAGATCATATTCAAGGAAAGATTTCCGAGGCAAGTTTCTGAGGCAATATTTCTGAGGCAACATTTCTGAGGCAACCTTTCCGAACTAGACTTTTGATCTTTGTTTAGACAAGAGGGTGACCACTAAAACACCCTATACTCAATGATCATTTACCGAAGGCAACCGAAGTGAGAGTATACCCTAGGAGTGCACATGTGCGAGTTTGATTTCAGTTATTATCTTTGCACATTAGGGTTTGCTAACCATTTTAAATTAACATACAGTCTTGTCATGCAATCCTATTATCATACATCTAATAGTTAATATTTACGAAAATTAAAATGCGATAAATTTACATAGCCAAAAACCCGCAAAAAACGATAAATGAAAGAAAATCCTAATTAAAACTATTACATATCGTAAGAAGTTACATTAATATCGTAAAAAATATAAATGCGCGCGACAAATTAAATGAGAAGGAATTAGGGTTTTGACCCCGTCTAAACCTAATTGAAATTTAAAGAGAAAAATCATTTTTTGTTGTTTTGATTGTTTTTGAGAAAATAAAGTTTTAATTGAATAACTAAAAACCTAATTACTAATTAATTCAATTTTGATAAAAATAATTAAATCGACCTATTTTTGTATTTTTTTATTTTATGAAAAGGAAATAAGAATTAAATCAAGTTAACCCTAATTTTTCCTAATTGATTTTAATTATTTACAAAAAGTTATAATTAGCCTAAAATTAAATTAAACTAATATTAAATTAATTTTAAAAAAATATATAAAAACCTAAATTCTAATTTGATGAAATTGATTTTATGAGTTTTGTAGAAAAAAAGAATTAATTTTATGTTAGAAAATAATTAAATAAAAGAATTTAAATAAAAGGAAAAATATAAAAGGAAAAGAAATGGGCCTGGTTTAGTAGCAGTGGAGGGGGTGTCAATAGCAGTTTCTAGGCCCAATAATCCTTGGTCCGTTTTGACCTTTCACGATCCTGTGCATTGGCTTGACTCACACCCATGATAGGCCCTCATGTGAGAAGCCTTGGATTTGGCTTGCTATGGATCCAATGGTTGACAGCTGATGACTCATGGTGGTCTCCTTGTATGTACATGCGCCTGATTATGCAAGTAAAAACATTATAAAATAATATGGGGACCTGGGGATCAAACCCAGGCCCTTTGGCTTTTCCAAGCGCCTGATGACCAACTGAGCTAGCGTACTTATTTTACAAAGTATAACAAACAAATATTATATTGAAAAAACAAATTAATATATGCCAAACGCGCGAATTTTTGAATGGGCGAATCACTGCATGCCACGCAACCCTTCTTCTTCCTCCCTCTGTTGGCAAAAGTCCAACACTTTTACCTACAGTTTTCTGGGTGTAGGTACAGCCCTGTGATCCTCCAAAATCCTATGCACGCATGATATATGAATTCCAGTGGTACCAATCAACTCGTTGCAACCTTACGAGCATCATGGTACCACTCTCCATGGCTAATTGTTCATGCAAGCAAAACCCCTAAAAACGAAACCTAAACCCTAATCATGGCAACTTTCTGTATGGTTAACAAAAACTCAATTGAGTATTATCATTAGGTTGCAAATGTTTCAAGGATTCAGAATATATCCATAAAATATGCCAACAATGCCAGATTTATGAGATACGATTTCAAAAAATCATAGAGGTCGTGGGGTACTTACAGCGCGTATCTGGGCACAAAAATGCTTGCTAATGATTGGGATAGAGTCCTTGGATGCCCAACAGACGAATGGTATACTTGGAATGGCATGAAGAAGCCTGGAATTGAGAAATCAGATTGCACCTTTTCTTTATTTTTTTGAAAGTTGTTCTTCTCTTTTCACGCCTCCAAATCCTTTTCTTTTGGTCTGCACATGTTCTATATGTACCCTTGAATTGATTAGGGTTTCAAATTTGCTTCAAATCTTTTTCAATTAAGATGATTGAATCATGATTTGATCCTTATGCAAATCTTCCAAATCAAGCCAAATCCAATCTTTTTGTGTCCAAATGAAGCTTGCACTATTTTATTCTCTTTCCAGCTGTATAAGAGACCTAAACATGCACAAAATCTCAAGCTTTGATTAGTTTTGATATTTTTCATGATTTTATTTTGATTTTATTTGATTTAATTGAAATAAAATCAAAATAAATGACAAAAATAAAATAAAGACAAGTGGGAAGGATTATGGGTCGTGGACCATGTTACAAACTAAATACAAGTACAAAAAGTTGGGCCCATTTGAGAAAAATAGCAATTTTGGCCACTTTTGACTTTTGTCAATTTTGCAAAAAAGTCAACTTCACCAATGCATAACTCCTTCAATTTTGACCCTAGAGATGTGTTCTTGGACATTTTAGAAATCTCAAGATGTTATCTAAGCAACCCTTTGGTATCATCTCAATTGGGTCTTCCATGTTCATGTATGAGGCTTTGACAAAAAAGGTGTTTTTGTTGACTTTCCAAAATGACCTATAATGTCCAAATTTATATCTTCTTGTGGGTGCATATTCTGAACTTGGGAGCTGAAGATGAATTGTAGGGAATTACATCCTCTTCAAAATGAGCTTTGGATGGGTCATTTTTGATAAAGTATGAGAAAGTAATGCTTGGTCAAAGTTGAGTTGACTTTTCCTACAAAACCCTAATTTAGCAACTTTTGGGTTTTGATGAATTGTGAGCAATCCTTGAGTAATCATGATCAACCCTTGATCAAATGATGAATAATACTTAAAAATGAGGATGTTGACCAAAAATCTTGAAGTTTGACTGTATGTGGGCCACAATTGACTTTTGCCCTAGCATAGTCGATTCTCAGGCCTTTGAGCAATTGACTGAGCAAACTTCCTCTGTAAGGCTTGAAACTTGACATGGATGATCTTGAGAAAATATTAGGATAATAGTGAGAATTTGGGACCTTTTTGATTCAAACATCTTGATGCAAACTGAAACCCTAATTTGGGGTAGACTACCTTAGGAGAGAGTTTGTCTGGTCAACCCTTGGACTTCCTTTAGCAATTTGAGGACCTCACTTGAAATGTATTGAGAAATATGGGAGGGAAATTTTTTGGGTACAACAGTCCGCATAAATCTAGAATTTATGACAAGTTCTTGAATGACGATGGCAATCGGTTTCCATAGTCGACCAATAATAACCCGCTCTAAGAATTTTCTTAGCCATAGTGTGCCCACTAGAGTGAGTACCAAAGATACCTTCGTGCATATCTTCCATAATCTTCTCCGCTTCCTTCTTGTCTACACAACGAAGCAAAGTTGAATCGTGATTGCACTTGTATAAAATTATGTTTCTCAGAAAGAACTTGTAAGAGAACCTCCGTAGGAATTTCTTGTAATTGATAGATGCCCCCTCGGGGTACTCTTGAGCTTCGAGTTATCTTTTCACTTTGTAGTACAAAGGTTTTTCCTCTACTTCATCAGTATCAATTTCGTAACAATGTTCCATTTCGTCTAGTCTATCAATAGTAATTTGAGGAGCTTCATTGTCCCATATGACCTTGAACATAGATGACATGGTAGCTAATACGTCTACCAATTGATTCTCTTCTCGTGGAATATGTTCAAAAGTGATTTCTTTGAAGTACATAATTAATGTCACCACATAATCTCGATAAGGAATGAGTTTTGGGTTCTTCGTATCCCATTCTCCTTTAATCTAACTAATCACTAAGGCCGAGTCCTCATATACACTCAAGAACTTGATTCTCATATCGATAGCAGCTTTGATGCCCATGATACATGCTTCGCATTCACCCATGTTGTTGGTACAGTCAAAGCATAATCTGGTGGTGAAGGGCGTATGGAAACCCTTGGGAGAGATAATCACAAAAACCAATTCCATTACCAAGTGCGTTAGAAGCTCCATTAAAAACCATAGTCCATCGGGATTCTGATTCAGGTCCTTCACACGGTCCAGGCTCTTCACAATCTGTAACTAGCATAATATTCTCATCCGGGAACTCGAAATTCATAGAATGGTAGTCATCTACAACTTTTTGAGCCAAATGATCTGCCAATACACTTCCTTTGATTGCCTACTGAGTAGTGTATTAAATGTCGTATTCTGTCAAGACCATTTTCCATCTGTCTATTCTTTCAGAGAGAGTGGGTTTCTCAAATACGTATTTTATCGGATCCATTTTAGAGATCAACAAAGTAGTATGAGTTAGCATATACTTTCTTAGTCGCAGTGCAGCCCATTCCAAAGCGCATCAAGTTTTCTTGAACAGTGAATATCTTGTTTCACAATTGGTAAACTTTTTGCTAAGGTAGTATATTGCATGCTCTTTTCAACCAGACTCATCATGTTCCCCCAATACACACCCTATCGAGTTCTCTAACACTGTTAGGAACATGATCAGAGGTCTTCCTTCAACTGGTGGCATCAGAATTGGAGGTTCATGGAGGTAATCCTTGATCTTGTCGAAGGCTATCTCACAAGTAGCAGTCAAATGGTAAATAAATCTGGCGATGTAGTTCTATCGTCCTAAGAAAACTCTGACTTCCTTATCAGTACTGGGAGCTATCATTTCTTGAATGGCTTTAACCTTGGAAGGATCAACTTCAATACCTTTACCACTTTAAACAAAACCTAGGAGTTTTCCGGATCTTACCCCAAAGGTGAACTTGTTCGGATTTAGCCTAAACTTGTTTTTCTTCAACCTCCCAAACAACTTATGTAGGTGGTCAAGATGTTCTTCTTGAGTCTGAGACCTGACTATCGTATCATTGATATAAACCTCTATCTCGTTATGTATCATGTCATGGAACAAAGCTAACATAACACGTTCATATGTTGCATTGATATTCTTCAAATAGAAAGGCATAACCTTGTAACAGAAAGTGCCCCATTGTGTGACAAAGGTAGTCATCTCCATGTCGTCAGGTTCCATCTTGATTTGATTATAACCAAAGAAACCATCCATGAAGGAAAACACTTTGTGCTGAGCAAATGTTGTCAACCAAAACATCGATATGTGGAAGAGGACAATCATCTTTGGGGCTTGCCCTGTTGAAATCCCTGTAGTCTACACACATATGCACATTGCCATCTTTTTTAGGTACTGGAACCACATTTGCAACCCACTGAGGATAAGACTTAATAGCTAAGAAACATGCGTTGAATTGCTTCATGACCTCAGCCTTGATGTTCTCTGACATCTTGGGGCGCATACGACGAACCTTTTTCTTTATTGGAGAACAAACGTCTTTCATCGGTAGATGGTGAACCACAATACCAATATCGAGCCCTGGCATATCTTTGTACGACCAAGAAAAAATCTCAACTTAGTCATACAACATCTAGATTAACCTTTTTTTGACGCCGTCCTCTAGACTAGCACCTATCTTGACTTCTTTCTTATCCTCTTCAGTGCCCAAGTTCACGATCTTGACTGGCTCTTCATGCGGTTGTATGACTCTTTCTTCTTGCATTAACAACCTAGCAAGCTCTCCAAGTACTTCACAGTCTTCCTCGCCTTCGTCCTCAGCTTGGTAGATTGGATTTTCAAAGTCATAGTTGGCAATAGAAGAATTGTTATCAATGGGATCCAGGGTGGATATGGATATGCAATTTTTTGTGTGGGTGTGTGTAAGAACACCTAGCTATTTTGAAAGCAATAAAATAAAAGAAAGACAATGAGCGCAAATTTTGAAGTCAAACGTCCATTGATTTATTAAATGAAAATATGTGAATAAAATATGACAACCTTAACAAATGGACCGTTGTGCCCTGGGTAAGGCACAAGGCTTAAATTTAATGTTTTTTAAAATTACATAACCAAAACATGAAAGCAAGAAAACATGAAATAACATTTACTCATGGGTAAAGGAGATTAGTGTAACGTCTCCAGTCTTCCAAGTGCTGAGCCCATTACTGGTGGTAGGAAAAATACAACCGTCTAGATCATAGTCACTATCAACATCTTCTACCACATTTACTTCCATTGTTGCTCGCAGAATGATGGTGTTCTAGCACGAGCACGATGAACAACTATCTGAGCCTCTATAATGAAGCCCAAACCAAATTTTCCAGACTTGTAATGAATCCTAGGAAGCTAACCCCAAGTAGTGCAACCACGTTCTTCTACCACCGCTCTAGCGTCTTTTAGAGAAGCCATTTTGGGCGGAACCCTGGTAAGTTTAGGAATAGCAGAAACGTGATCAGTAACCGTAGTTGTCTGAGGAATAACTTCAAAAGTCTGGAAGGGAGTCTCGATGAATTCTCTATCCATATCAACATACTTGAATGAGTTCAAGTGAATCACCATGTACTCTTCTTCACCATAAATTGTAACAACCTTTGCTTTCACGGTATATTTCATCTTTTGATGTAACTTGGAGGTAACATCACCTGCCCCATGAAGCCAAGTGCGTCCAAGTATCTACGAACCTACTCTAATCGAAAGATCCACCTCTCCATGCACCATCCTCTTTTAACCATCAAAGGCTCTGACCATAATATCACTGGTTCAGCACAACCTCTTCACAATCAAGCCTGTCTAGAGCACCTTTCGGTAAAACATTCAATGAGGAACCTTTGTAAACCAATATACGAGCTAAGGTAGTTCCCATGCACTCAATAGAGACATACAAGTCCTTTTTATGGTTTCTTCCTTCGGGAGTCAAGTCGACATCAGAAAATTCTAGCCCATTAGTCGTCAGGCTAGCAACATAATTTTGAAATTGATCAGCAAAGATTAATTGTGGTACATGAGCAGCTTTCAAGAACTTCACCAAAGCCTGAGCAGGGGCTTCAGAGCAAAAAAATAGGGATAACATGGATATCTTGGAGGCGGTCTTCCCCAGCTGCTCAACAATCTTGTATTCACTTTGTCGAATGATTTTTAGTACTTCCTTCATCTCTTTCTGGGAGGTATCTTTCATGGTAACTTCTTTAGGTGCCTCCATCTAGGCAGGCTCAGTCATCTATTCCTTTCCCCGAGTCTCAGTAGTTGACTCAACAGCAGTAACATGAACTAGTGTAGCAAAAGACTTTGGAGAGATTTTTAGAGAGAAAACCCTTCCACTTCTAGTAACCTTACTGGTCCCCACAATATTGTCAATGTTAAGGTCATTAAATTCAATACCTTCACTTTCAATAGTCAATGGTTCTTGCTTGACGCCATGGTAGTAGACGTCAGTCCCATAATTCAAAGGGATAGCTTTGTTAGAGGAATACAAGATTATTCTGGGTGCGATAATGATCAGTGGAGCAACTGTGGATTTGGCAATAATCTTCACAGGACCCTTGGGAGTGATCCTTAGAAGATGGCTGGAAATTATAGATACCTCTTCCATCTCCAAATCTTGAAACAAATTCTCCACAGAGGGAGTCTTCTCAACTAGAATTATATGGTTATCCATCAGATGTTGAATGCCTTCTTTCAACAGTTTATAGCCATTGGGTTGGGCTGCGCAGCAGTAGCACCTTTCAATGCAACCAAAAAATAATCCGACTTGCAACATATTCTTCTTAATAATCAAGAGGGGAGTAATCAAGTCACTTACAATAGAAACATAAGAAACATCATCAATAGCACTAATGCCTTTGTCATGCTTGGGCATAGGTGCAGTAATAACATTGGGGGTCTCAAGAGGATCAAATTCAATCTCTTTATTGTCAATCACATCTTGAATTTTGTTTTTCAAAAGCCAATAACTATTTGTGTCATGTCCGAGACTATTGGAATGATAGGCACATCTTACATCCGGGACTATTTATCTTGAATTTTAATTTTCAAAACCCAATAAATATTTGTGTCATGTTCGAGACTATTGGAATGATAAGCACATCTTACATCCGAGACTATTTGTCTCTTGACGTTATCAACTATGCCTTAAATAGATGTTGTAATGCCTGAGACAATGTCATGTTTATCTTAGTGAATTATCTTCTTGGTGCGTCTGACCTTCAATGATTGTCGTGTTGATGTTATTGCACAAGCGCAAGATTAGAGATTAGCACAACTCCAACAGATTGTTTATGGTCACCTTGTATGTACATGCGCCTGATTATGCAAGAAAAAACATTATAAAATAATATGGGGACCTGGGGATCGAACCCAGGCCCTTTGGCTTTTCCAAGCGCCTGATGACCAACTGAGCTAGCGTACTTATTTTACAAAGTATAACAAACAAATATTATATTGAAAAAACAAATTAATATATGCCAAACGCGCGAATTTTTGAATGGGCGAATCACTGCATGCCACGCAACCCTTCTTCTTCCTCCCTCTGTTGGAAAAAGTCCAACACTTTTACCTACAGTTTTCTGGGTGTAGGTACAACCCTGTGATCCTCCAAAATCCTATGCACGCATGATAAATGAATTCCAGTGGTACCAATCAACTCATTGCAACCTTACGAGCATCATGGTACCACTCTCCATGGCTAATTGTTCCTGCAAGCAAAACCCCTAAAAACGAAACCTAAACCCTAATCATGGCAACTTTCTGTATGGTTAACAAAAACGCAATTGAGTATTATCATTAGCTTGCAAATGTTTCAAGGATTCAGAATATATCCATAAAATATGCCAACAATGCCAGATTTATGAGATACGATTTCAAAAATTCATAGAGGTCGTGGGGTACTTACAGCGCGTATCTAGGAACAAAAATGCTTGCTAATGATTGGGATAGAGTCCTTGGATGCCCAACAGACGAATGGTATACTTGGAATGGCTTGAAGAAGCCTGGAATTGAGAAATCAGATTGCACCTTTTCTTTATTTTTTTGAAAGTTGTTCTTCTCTTTTCACGCCTCCAAATCCTTTTCTTTTGGTCTTCACATGTTCTATATGTACCCTTGAATTGATTAGGGTTACAAATTTGCTTTAAATCTTTTTCAATTAAGATGATTGAATCATGATTTGATCCTTATGCAAATATTCCAAATCAAGCCAAATCCAATCTTTTTGTGTCCAAATGAAGCTTGCACTATTTGATTCTCTTTCCAGCTGTATAAGAGACCTAAACATGCACAAAATCTCAAGCTTTGATTAGTTTTGATATTTTTCATGATTTTATTTGATTTAATTGAAATAAAATCAAAATAAATGACAAAAATAAAATAAAGACAAGTGGGAAGGATTATGGGTCGTGGACCATGTTACAAACTAAATACAAGTACAAAAAGTTGGGCCCATTTGAGAAAAATAGCAATTTTGGCCACTTTTGACTTTTGTCAATTTTGCAAAAAAGTCAACTTCACCAATGCATAACTCCTTTAATTTTGACCCTAGAGATGTGTTCTTGGACATTTTAGAAATCTCAAGATGTTATCTAAGCAACCCTTTTGGTCTCATCTCAATTGGGTCTTCCATGTTCATGTATGAGGCTTTGACAAAAAAGGTGTTTTTGTTGACTTTCCAAAATGACCTATAATGTCCAAATTTATATCTTCTTGTGGGTGCATATTCTGAACTTGGGAGATGAATATGAATTGTAGGGAATTACACCCTCTTCAAAATGAACTTTAGATGGGTCATTTTTTATAAAGTATGAGAAAGTAATGCTTGGTCAAAGTTGAGTTGACTTTTCCTACAAAACCCTAATTTAGCAACTTTTGGGTTTTGATGAATTGTGAGAAATCCTTGAGTAATCATGATCAACCCTTGATCAAATATGAACAATACTTAAAAATGAGGATGTTGACCAAAAATATTGAAGTTTGACTGTATGTGGGCCACAATTGACTTTTGCCCTAGCACAGTCGATTTTCAAGACTTTCAGCAATTGACTGAGCAAACTTCCTCTGTAAGGCTTGAAACTTGACATGGATGATCTTGAGAAAATATTAGGATAATAGTGAGAATTTTGGACCTTCTTGATTCAAACATCTTGATGCAAACTAAAACCCTAATTTGGGGTAGACTACCTTAGGAGAGAGTTTGTCTGGTCAACCCTTGGACTTCCTTTAGCAATTTGAGGACCTCACTTGAAATGTATTGAGAAATATGGGAGGGAAATTTTTTGGGTACAACAGTCCGCATAAATCTGGAATTTATGACAAGTTCTTGAATGACGATGGCAATCGGTTTCCATAGTCGACCAATAATAACCCGCTCTAAGAATTTTCTTAACCATAGTGTGCCCACTAGAGTGAGTACCAAAGATACCTTCGTGCATATCTTCCATAATCTTCTCCGCTTCCTTCTTGTCTACACAACAAAGCAAAGTTTAATCGTGATTGCACTTGTATAAAATTATGTTTCTCAGAAAGAACTTGGAAGAGAACCTCCGTAGGAATTTCTTGTAATTGATAGATGCCCCCTCGGGGTACTCTTGTGCTTCGAGGTATCTTTTCACTTTGTAGTACAAAGGTTTTTCCTCTACTTCATCAGTATCAATTTCGTAACAATGTTCCATTTCGTCTAGTCTATCAATAGTAATTTGAGGAGCTTCATTGTCCCATATGACCTTGAACATAGATGATATGGTAGCTAATGCGTCTGCCAATTGATTCTCTTCTCGTGGAATATGTTCAAAAGTGATTTCTTTAAAGTACATAATTAATTTCACCACATACTCTCGATAAGGAATGAGTTTTGGGTGCTTCTTATCCCATTCTCCTTTAATCTAACTGAACACTAAGGCCGAGTCCCCATATACACTCAATAACTTGATTCTCATATCGATAGCACCTTTGATGCCCATGATACATGCTTCGCATTCACCCATGTTGTTGGTACAGTCAAAGCATAATCTGGTGGTGAAGGGCGTATGGAAACACTTGGGAGAGATGATCACAACACCTATTCCATTACCAAGTGCGTTAGAATCTCCATTAAAAACCATAGTCCATTGGGATTCTGATTCAGGTCCTTCACACGGTCCAGGCTCTTCACAATCTGTAACTAGCATAATATTCTCATCCGGGAACTCGAAATTCATAGAATGGTATTCTTCGACAACTTGCTGAGCCAAATGATCTGCCAATACACTTCCTTTGATTGCCTACTGAGTAGTGTATTAAATGTCGTATTATGTCAAGACCATTTGCCATCTGTCTATTCTTTCAGAGAGAGCGGGTTTCTCAAATATGTATTTTATCGGATCCATTTTAGAGATCAACAAAGTAGTATGAGTCAGCATATACTGTCTTAGTCGTAGTGCAGCCCATTCCAAAGCGCATCAAGTTTTCTCGAACAGTGAATATCTTGTTTCATAGTTGGTAAACTTTTTGCTAAGGTAGTATATTGCATGCTCTTTTCAACCAGAATCATCATGTTCCCCCAATACACACCCTATCAAGTTCTCTAACACTGTTAGGCACATGATCAGAGGTTTTCCTTCAACTGGTGGCATCAGAATTGGAGGGTCATGGAGGTAATCCTTGATCTTGTCGAAGGCTATCTCACAAGTAGCAGTCAAATGGGAAATAAATCTAGTGATGTAGTTTTATCGTCCTAAGAAAACTCTAACTTCCTTATCAGTACTGGGAGCTATCATTTCTTGAATGGCTTTAACCTTGGAAGGATCAACTTCAATACCTTTACCACTTTAAAGAAAACCTAGGAGTTTTCCGGATCTTACCCCAAAGGTGCACTTGTTCGGATTTAGCCTCAACTTGAATTTCTTCAACCTCTCAAACAACTTATGTAGGTGGTCAAGATGTTCTTCTTGAGTCTGAGACCTGACTATCGTATCATTGGTATAAACCTCTATCTCGTTATGTATCATGTCATGGAACAAAGCTAACATAACACGTTCATATGTTGCATTGATATTCTTCAAACCGAAAGGCATAACCTTGTAACAGAAAGTGCCCCATTGTGTGACAAAGGTAGTCATCTCCATGTCGTCAGGTGCCATCTTGATTTGATTATAACCAGAGAAACCATCCATGAAGGAAAACACTTTGTGCTGAGCAATGTTGTCAACCAAAACATCGATATGTGGAAGAGGACAGTCATCTTTGGGGCTTGCCCTGTTGAAATCCCTATAGTTTACACACATACGCACATTGCCATCTTTTTTAGGTACTGGAACCACATTTGCAACCCACTGAGGATAAGACTTAATAGCTAAGAAACATGCGTTGAATTGCTTCATGACCTCAGCCTTGATGTTCTCTAACATCTCGGGGCGCATACGACAGACATTTTTCTTTATTGGAGAACAAACGTCTTTCATCGGTAGATGGTGAACCACAATATCAATATCGAGCCCTGGCATATCTTTGTACAGCCAAGAAAAAATCTCAACATAGTCATACAACATCTAGATTAACCTTTTTTTGACGCCGTCCTCTAGACTAGCACCTATCTTGACTTCTTTCTTATCCTCTTCAGTACCCAAGTTCACGATCTTGACTGGCTCTTCATACGGTTGTATGACTCTTTCTTCTTGCATTAACAACCTAGCAAGCTCTCCAAGTACTTCACAGTCTTCCTCGCCTTCGTCCTCAGCTTGGTAGATTGGATTTTCAAATTCATAGTTGGCAATAGAAGAATTGTTATCAATGGGATCCAGGGTGGATATGGATATGCAATTTGTTGTGTGGGTGTGTGTAAGAACACCTAGCTATTTTGAAGCAATAAAATAAAAGAAAGACAATGAGCACAAATTTTGAAGTCAAACGTCCATTGATTTATTAAATGAAAATATGTGAATAAAATATGACAACCTTAACAAATGGACCGTTGTGCCCTGGGTAAGGCACAAGGCTTAAATTTAATGTTTTTTAAAATTACATAACCAAAACATGAAAGCAAGAAAACATGAAATAACATTTACTCATGGGTAAAGGAGATTAGTGTAACGTCTTCAGTCTTCCAATTGCTGAGCCCATTACTGGTGGTAGGAAAAATACAATCGTCTAGATCATAGTCACTATCAACATCTTCTACCGCATTTACTTCCATTGTTGCTCGCAGAATGATGGTGTTCTAGCACGAGCACGACGAATAACTATCTTAGCCTCTATAATGAAGCCCAAACCAAATTTTCCAGACTTGTAAGGAATCTTAGGAAGCTAACCCCAAGTAGTGCAACCACGTTCTTCTACCACCGCTCTAGCGTCTTTTAGAGAAGCCATTTTGGGCAGAACCCTGGTAACTTTAGGAATAGCAGAAACGTGATCAGTAACCGTAGTTGTCTGAGGAATAACTTCAAAAGTCTGGAAGGGAGTCTCGATGAATTCTCCATCCATATCAACATACTTGAATGAGTTCAAGTGACTCACCATGTACTCTTCTTCACCATAAATTGTAACAACCTTTCCTTTCACGGTATATTTCATCTTTTGATGTAACATGGAGGTAACATCACCTGCCCCATGAAGCCAAGTGCGTCCAAGTATCTACGAACCTACTCTGATCGAAAGATCCACCTCTCCATGCACCATACTCTTTTAACCATCAAAGGCTCTGACCATAATATCACTGGTTCAGCACAACCTCTTCACAATCAAGCCTGTCTAGAGCACCTTTCGGTAAAACATTCAATGAGGAACCTTTGTAAACCAATATACGAGCTAAGGTAGTTCCCATGCACTCAATAGAGACATACAAGTCCTTTTTATGGTTTCTTCCTTCGGGAGTCAAGTCGACATCAGAAAATCCTAGCCTATTAGTCGTCAGGCTAGCAACATAATTTTGAAATTGATCGGCAGAGATTAATTGTGGTAAATGAGCAGTTTTCAAGAACTTCACCAAAGCCTGAGTAGGGGCTTCAGAGCACAAAAATAGGGATAACATGGATATCTTGGAGGCGGTCTTCCCCAGCTGCTCAACAATCTTGTATTCACTTTTTCGAATGATTTTTAGTACTTCCTTCATCTCTTTCCGGGAGGTATCTTTCATGGTAACTTCTTTAAGTGCCTCCGTCTAGGCAGGCTCAGTCATCTATTCCTTCTAGTAACCTTACTGGTCCCCACAATATTGTCAATGTTAAGGTCATTAAATTCAATACCTTCACTTTCAATAGTCAATGGTTCTTGCTTGACGCCATGGTAATAGACGTCAGTCCCATAATTCAAAGGGATAGCTTTGTTAGAGGAATACAAGATTATTCTGGGTGCGATAATGATCAGTGGAGCAACTGTGGATTTAGCAATAATCTTCACAGGACCCTTGGGAGTGATCCTTAGAAGATGGTTGGAAATTATAGATACCTCTTCCAGCTCCAAATCTTGAAACAACTTCTCCACAGAGGGAGTCTTCTCAACTAGAATTATATGGTTATCCATCAGATGTTGAATGCCTTCTTTCAACAGTTTATAGCCATTGGGTTGGGCTGCGCAGCAGTAGCACCTTTCAATGCAACCAAAAAATAATCCGACTTGCAACATATTCTTCTTAATAATCAAGAGGGGAGTAATCAAGTCACTTACAATAGAAACATAAGAAACATCATCAATAGCACTAATGCCTTTGTCATGCTTGGGCATAGGTGCAGTAATAACATTGGGGGTCTCAATAGGATCAAATTCAATCTCTTTATTGTCAATCACATCTTGAATTTTGTTTTTCAAAAGCCAATAACTATTTTTGTCATGTCCGAGACTATTGGAATGATATGCACATCTTACATCCGGGACTATTTATCTTGAATTTTGATTTTCAAAACCCAATAAATATTTGTGTCATGTTCGAGACTATTGGAATGATATGCACATCTTACATCCGAGACTATTTGTCTCTTGACGTTATCAACTATGCCTTAAATAGATGTTGTAATGCCCGAGACAATGTCATGTTTATCTTAGTGAATTATCTTCTTGGTGCGTCTGACCTACAATGATTGTCGTGTTGATGTTGTTGCACAAGCGTAAGATTAGAGATTAGCATAGCTCCAACAGATTGGTTGTGGTCACCTCTAGCAAGACCCTTCTGGCCATACAAAACATTTGTTTCCTTCTTACCACTAAACGAATTCTTCACAGTACTTGAAGATGCAGCCACTTGAATTTTTCCGCTTATAATTCCACCTTCAACATGTTCCCATGTTAATGTCAGCTCGGTGAACCCGGTTGAAGAGCTTTCAATCAGATGATTTATGAAAGGACCTTCCAAATATTACCATAAACATGTCAACCAGATCCCTATCAGAAAAAGGAGGTTGAACCCTTCCGGCTAGATCTCTCCATTTTTGGGCATACGCTTTGAAGCCTTCGTTCGAGCCTATAGTCATATTCTATAGTTGCACACAGGTTGGTGTAAGATCAACATTTTACTGGTATTGTTTATAGAAAGCAACAACTAATTCTTCCCAAGTACAGATATTGGTCCCTTCAAGTTGATAGAACCATTCCAACTGTGTCCCCGATAAGATTTCTTGAAAGAAGTGCACCCATAACTTCCTATCAACAGTATGGGGTTGAATCTTCCGGACATAACACCTCAAATGAAGCTTAGGGCAAGAAACACCGTCATACTACACAAAAGTGGGAATCTTAAATTTATGAGGAATAACAACTCCGGAAATTAAACTCAAATCTTCAAAATCCAGCCCAAGCACTTTCTGGATCACCATAGCATTGAAACGGTCTTCTAGTTGTTTGTATTTGTCATCAGCAAAAGGATACTGTTCATCTGAATAGTCTGCTTCTTCTTCATTAGAAACCTGATTGTTATTCTCCTAATCTTTCACACTATTATCTTCTTCCTCTTGGTTGTCGTCTTCGTTTGATGGGATATCACAGTCTTGAGGTCGCTTAGGAGGACCTCTAAACCTTCTACCCATATTAAGGATGACAACTGGTTTCTTATTCGTTTTCTTCCTCTCTTTGGTGATGAGGGTCTTCAGCTCTTCCTATCCCTTGGATAAGTTCAAGAATATTTATTGGAATTGAGCATTCTGAGCTTGAAGATCTTTGACGATTTGTTCGAGAGCCATATTTTACTAAAATAAACAACTAGAAGATGAGGAAACCTGTCTCGGGAAATACCTGCTATGATATGATATATATGGTATGGATATGCAATGTTTTCAAGGATCTCGTGAGATAAACAAAAACAAATGAAATGTTAGAAGTCGAGTTTGCAGATTTGTCTGAAGAACTTTGGGTCTTCATCTTTGAATGTCCCTCTATAAGAATCAAGCTCACCATGCCAAGTGGGTCCTAGATTTTGACTCACGAGGACGTACTTTGTTCTTTGACAACATCTGGCTAGAAGAAAATAAATCCTCTTTCCCCTTGCTAGAAGTCTGGTTAATGATAAACCTACATCACAGGTCCCTAAGATCCTTGAAAAGGGCTAGTTAAAATGCCATGGTATGATGTTATGATGTCATATTTAAACAAGATAGCAAACACAAACAAATCACACAAAGGCCTTAGGTTTAAAGGCTTGCATGAGGTCCATAGGTGAGTACCCTTTTCTATTGAAGTTCATTTGGCTCAACTTGTCCTAAAAATAGTAATCGGGTTCTAGGAGTCTCAATATCACCGATCTTTCTCACAAGGTTTATTTCAGCACAACAACTGACTTGCCCTAAAACATCCTGAGAGTCGAATATCAATGAGCGCAACATCAAGTATCAACCAACCTTCGACTGTATCAAAGCCAACTATCTCACTACCTTCTAATGGCCAAGATGGGTTAATTAGGGTTCTAAAAACCAACTAGAGCTTATGACACCATATGACAGCCCAATGTTATCCTCAACTGATTCAAGGAACACAAGTACAAACCAAAGTGCCACACTAATGTAGCCATCACTTCAACCATATCGATTTATGCCGTACAATTTCCTTGATCTATTGCTATTTACCTAAGGCACCTAGATCCGGGTGTAGGATCTTTTCAAGAAATATAAACCCAAACAAGCCCTTAAAATAAAGCAGATAAAGAAAATAAGTAAAAGCAAGTAAAGTGATCCTAAATTAAGGAAACCCGTCTTTTTTAGCTCCCCAACAGAGTTGCCAATTCTGTAACACGGTGGGAGAATTGACTTGCTTTTGCATTTTATCGCAGATTTTGCAGATAGCAAGATTCATCACTGACTTTTCTTTTATCTAATAAGTAAAGGGTGAAAAGAACAGGAAAGACCTCGATAGATTTTGAGTTTGGGGGGTAAGTTATGAAAAAGGAAGGTGTTAGCACCCTTTTCATCTGTAGTTATCTATGGGCTCTTAATCGCTTAGCTCACTTTGAATTTTTATTTTTGTGTGTGTTTGAAAATATTTTGAAATTTTGCCAATGTAACGCGAACTTTGTAATAACTCTTGTATCGGTCCTCAAGAGTTTATACAAAGTGTTTTTGAAATTTTTTATTGAAAAGCGTGAGAAATGTTTAGTTTTGGAAAATTTGTGAGCAAGCGATTAAAAGTTTCTACCCACTCAAGGTTGTTCTTGTACTTTTCCTCCTGCTTTTGATAGTGCTATCCGTACCATTAGTTAGTAGGAAGCCATATCCGCTAGATGCGAAGGGTCATCGTACACTCATCGAAGGCAACTTATAAGGAAGCTTTAGCAACTTCGTAAAGGACTAGATCATTTTTCGAAAGGCATCATCGAAAGGGTCATCAAGGGACTATGATCTTTTATTCGAGGGACTTTGCTAAAGTGTCCCCACTTTCGAGGGACATGACCGTTATATTTTAAAGGCAACAAAGAGAGGTTACTCTAAAGGTATAATTGTGCAAGTGTGTTTATTTCAGTTATTTATCTATGATTTTAGGGTTTTCTAACATTAGTTTTCGTCTTTTCATACAAACCCTAATTACTAAGCAGAAGCATATAAAATATAATAAAGTGCAGAAAGTAAAGTTACTACGCTATTACTTGGCTTTGGGAGAGATACATAATAGAGGTGCAGAAAAGAAACCCTAAACTATTACATCCTGGAAACAATTACATAATAGAAAAATGCGGCAAAAAATGAAAACTACGCTATTACATTCGCAAAAACATCCTATACAGTTTATCTATGAAAATAAAAATAAAATGAAAATAGAAAAAGAAGTATTTTTTGTGACTTTTTTTAATAAAAAAAAGGTTTTGATGACAAAAATTAATTAAACCTAATTAATTATAATTAATTAAAAAAACTTAAAATCTAATTAATTTTGAAATTAAAAACCCTAAAACTAATTATATTTTTAAAAAAAATGTGTTTTAATATTTTTTTGTAAATAAGTAAAAAATGAGTAAAAGAAGAAAAAGGAAAAATATAAGAGAGAGAGAGAGAGAGAAAATGAGTTGGGCCTGAATCACTAAAAAAGGGGGGTGCGAATTGCAATGAAGATCCCAGCCCAAGGTAGGATCCGTCTAATCTTGTGTGAGCAACTCTAGGAGGTTCACCATGGGCTTGCATATTCCTGGGTGTTGGATCAAATCTGTGAAGATCTGATGGTGAGAAGCGGCAGGGCGCTTGGTAGGGTTGTTATGAGGACGCGTGCTGGAAAACCTGTAGAAAATAGAAAACATGAAGAAAAAAAATGACAAAAGGCAGGGATCGTACCCACACCCTTGTACTCTAATACCTTATTGCACGCTTCCTTTCCACTGGGGTGGTTGTTTCATCTAGTAATATAACTAAAGCAATTAATTAAATGATACAGGTAATTACTGGACCGGAGAAGCACCTGAGCCCTAGCTATGGTCTTCTTCTCCAGCGAGCTCTTTTTTTGTTCCTGCAAAATAGCCAATGTTAGTGGTTCCCAAGTACCCTACCCCCTAATTTGGGCCTTGAGATTTTAATGGAACACTTAGTTTTGGCTAATTCCTGCTGTATTGTGAGATACGACAAAGGTAACGTCAAACAGTGCAAACATGGCTAAACAAGATTCAACCATTATGAGGGTCATGCGATGGGTTTGTCCTGTATATTAATACCTTTAGAGAACATTAGTAACATTAGTATGTTGTAAAACACAAAGGAAACAAAAATATGAGTTTGCAAAAAACAAGGAACCGAAGATGCATGTATGATGGTTTTATGCCCTTTGGATCATCACAACCGATCCAATATTACCATACAGTGCTTCTGGAATTGAATGGAAGGACTGGTTTGCTTTAAGAGAGGTTGTAACTAGGATTTTCAATTTGCCTAGTTTTGAGAATTTTTGAGATTTTGGAATGGTGTTTCTCGAAAGGGTTTTGGTGGTCTTTCTATTTGAATTAGTGAGAATATATATAGAGGAAATTAGGTCAAAATATTGGGCTTAGACTTTTGTAAGGATGCCTCTTATTTTATCTAATTTATTTTGAATTTTAAATAAATAAAACCAAAGATAAATAGAATAAAAATACAAGGGTGTATGAATAAGTTCATAGGTTCATAATGAGGCCTATAACACACATGGACCTTGAAACATAAGCCCATTAGCTCAAAAACTCAAGTTTGATCACTTTGGGTTTCATGCATTTTCTCAAAATTTCCCAACTTGCACCAATCGTAACTCTCTCAATTTTTATCATATGAAGGTTATCTTTGACTTTTTGGAAAGCTCAAGATTCCCTCTATAATCTCTATGTTGATCACTTTTCCATTTGAAGATTTATATTGATGTGAGTTGCCTTGAAAAAAAGTGTCTTTTTGTTGACTTTTTGAAATGACCTATAATGTTTTGGCCCATATCTCTCAAATGAAGCATTTTTTGGACTTGAGCTTAGAGAGTCAAAGTTGTAGATAATTGAATTTCCTTTGAAATGAACTTTGGTTGAGAAAAATCTGATGAATAATGTGAGAGTTGTGCTTTGTCAAAGTTCAGTTGACTTCTTCTTATGAAAACCTTAATTTAGTAACTTTCGACTTTTAATGAATCTTGAGTTTTCTTGATGAATCCTGATCAACCTTTGATCAAATGATGAATGTGACTTCAAAATGTTCATGTTGACCAAAAATATTGAAGTTTGGCTGTAAATTGGTCAAAGTTGACTTTTTGCCCAATACAATTAATTTCCAGTCATTTGAGCAATTGATTGAGAAAACATGTGATGCAAGGCTTGAAACTTTTCATGAGCATTCTTGGAGACATATAAGAAACCATGAAATACACTCAAGGCCTTAGAAGTCCAATATTCCTTTAGAAAAGTGAAACCCCAGTTGTAGGTCCATTGCTTAGGAGGAGAATTTGTTTGATCAATTCTTGAATAACCTTGAGCAAATGAAAACCCTAGGAGCATGAGGAGATATCTTGAAGAAAATGGGAGGGAAAATTTTTGGGTACAACACTCACCCTTTCTGTTTGAATGTTGCTTCCACGTGGGTAACATGCAGGTGACCAAGAGTAGTTGGTAGAAGCGTCTGAAGATAGCTTCAAAGAGTTTTATTTAGTTTCACTTTAATAGTGGTGTCTTGATCTTATATATAGCATCGCATTTGGAACTCTATGTTATGTGATTGTTATGTTCTTTTTGATGTTGACTTGATTTATGGATGTTTTAATTTTTAAATTGATTTAATAATTGAAGAGGCAAAAGTATGAGTTTTAAGAAGTTAATTACTATATTATGATGATAAATTATGTTGTGATGTCTTTAAATGATGCGATGATTTATATTTAAAAGTATGTTTCATATTGATGTAACCCTTGTTACAGAGTAAATTTGTATGTTATGATGTTTTATTATGGCGTTGTGTCACCCTTGTTTGGTGATTTAGTTGAATTATTCTTAAATAATCGTGATTTACATGTGGGGTTAAAAGGGTGTTACAGGCTTCCCATACTTAGAAGTAGAACCAAGTTCAGCAGGAGCCTTATCAGAGAGAGACATAACTAGCTGCTCAGAAAGAGTCACTTCTTTAGAAGGATGACGCGATGCATAAGCATCTTCACCAGGTTGACTCACTTCAGGTGTAGGAAGTGGAAGTACCGGAGGAGATGCTACGTTTGCAGCAAGTCTTGCGTTGTACTTCCTCATAGCATCCTTGAAGCAGAAGAACTCGAGTTCTGAGATGTTAGACACGTTCCATTTTCTAAAGTCTTTCTAGAGGGCATTACTCTCATCAGGATCCTCACAGTCATTGCAACTATCCACTAAAGTATGGATTTTATCCAGATCATTTATTTCAAAATGATATAACAATTATTTTTTAGGTGTTGGACAAACATAATGTTGAAGAAGTTCTACAAGTTCATTTTCATAAGTGCAGCTGTCATTCCCTATAACTTTTGAGAGAATGTAACCACTTGTTGATACATACGCATGTATCCAAAAATCCTTGACCAGTTTAGGATAAATTGGACCTTTCAAGTGATAAAAGTAGGTTTCCTAATCTTGAGTCTTCACAATATCAAAGAGATCGAACCCATTTTCTTTTAGATTCTCAAAATCTATGATCAACTCACAAAGAACATTCAACTTGTCGACACGCGTAGATAGATGAGGATCAGGATCTTGTTGTTGTAGTTGTTGAGATGGTGAAGATCCTTGAACCAAATGTTGAGCAAATGAAGTTTTTATGTAGAGAAGCTTCTTTTTGTTGTTGTTGTTGTTGTTGAGCAGCCGATGAAGATTGTTGAGCCATTGCGAACAAGAATATGAACAAGAACCGAAAAGGGTTTTAGGGTTGCAAAGAACTTTTGTGGCTTAAAAGAGAGAAAGTGTGGGATAGCGGTTGAAAAAGTGTGTGAAGTGAGGGTGAGTGGGTTTAAATACAATTTTTTGCAATGATTAAAAATATTTTGAATAGTGCAAAAACTGTAACAAGGGATAAAGAAAAGGGATTTTAATCTAATCACAATAAATGACTTCTCCAAATGTGTCTCATCAAACGATTTATGTGTTTAAAGAAAGAACAACTGTCACTTTTGAACCACAAACCTTTCGCCTGCTTGACAATAACAAATGAAGTAAACTCTTCAGCTTCTAGAGGACAAAAAAACTTTCTAACCTAGTGTTGTACCCCAAAATTTTCCCTCATAATTTCTTTTATCTGGCTTAAGATTTGCATTCATTCGCATATATTCCATTATGTCATTAACATAGCACACATTTTTCATTTTGATAAAGCACGCGAAGTTTAAAGTGTAGTGGTTGTACAAACTAGGGTTTTCACATTAATTAAGGCGTTAAGGCGTTCATATCCAATAAAGGTTTATTATCCTGATTTTTTGGTTATTCTTCAAGTGTTAAACAGATGAATCATGGATGTGAGTTATGGTTATCATGGATCTCCTTCTCTTTAAGCTACAAGGAAATAAGACCTGAATTTGAAGCAAGGTCATCATACGACGTGCTCTAAAGTTATTAGGATTTCCCTTAAAGGATATCGTGAAAATCTTCCTTTACATATCTCAAATCCTTTCCTCATCAAGGTATCTCAAAGTCGAGTTCTAGGATTTTCATTTATGTGACTAAGGGTTCATGGAAATGGTATTTGTCTATTGCTTTAAGCCCTATTTTTCTTCAAGGTTTCCTCAAAACTCTATTGTGAGAACAAGTCATGGCATAAGAGTTAGGCTTTTGATTTCCTTTTAAAGCGATTTTTGGTCATTTCATTGTGTAAGTTTGGTTTAGTTGAGAGTAAAAAAAATGGTTTGGGGATTTGTTGGTTGATATTCATTCAAATTTCCTTATGTGTTCTAAGTGACATCCGAGATTTTAAGGCATGATCGGCCAAAGAGCTAATTCAAGGAGAAAGTTCATTTTGGATTTGAGAAAGGGTTATGTCGTGATAAGGCATATTTCCTATTCATTTCATGTTCCATTCGAAATTATCCTACCATATTGTTCTTTATCATTCCATACGGTTCAAAATTCAAAAATCGATTGCCATTCTTCCTTTTTTCCATCATTCAAGATCGTATCATTCATCATTGTTCAATATGATTCAAATTGCTCTCAAATTCGTTCACAATTTAACTGTAATTTCCTTATTCTTCTTTAACAATATTCATCATTCAAGAGTTCAAATATAGTCCTGATCCAAATCTCCAACACATTACGTCATACCGAAATACAAAAAAAAAATATTACTAAGTCTTATTCTTATGTCTCCCTTTTGCTCCTAAGTTTCAAAATTACGAGACCTATGCTAAACCTTCACCAATTTTCATGGCCATATATATATATATATATATATATATATATATATATATATATATATATATATATATATATATATATATATATATATATATATATATATATATATATATATATATATATATATATATATATATATATATATATATATATATATATATATATATATATATATATATATATATATATATATATATATATATATATATATATATATATATATGTGTGTGTGTGTGTGTGTGTGTGTGTGTGTGTGTGTGTGTGTGTGTGTGTGTGTGTGTGTGTGTGTGTGTGTGTGTGTGTGTGTGTGTGTGTGTGTGTGTGTGTGTGTGTGTGTGTGTGTTTTGCTTCTATGATCTCCATACCATGCCTAAAATTGCTTATTTTGTGTAATACGGTGGGAGAATTAACTTGAGGTTTTGCATTTTATTGCAAATGTTACAGATAGCAAGAGTTGTCAATGACTTTTCTTTTATCTAATAAAGGAAAGGGTGAAAAGAAAAGGAAAGACCTTATGAGAATTTTCTTGAGTTAGAGGGGTAGGTTATGAAAAGGGAAGGTGTTAGCATCCTTTTTATCCGTAGTTATCTACAGGCTCTTAATCACTTGATCACTTTTTGAAATGCTTTGCATTTGTGTATGTTTGAAAATATTTTGAAAACACATAAGTATGACAATTTTGCAATGATTCTCATATCGTTGAGAATGTATACAAAATGTTTATTTTGAAAATACTTGTGAAAGGAAGTGTTATTTTAGAAAGATGTTTTGAAAATGCCAATGTAGGGCAATTTTTTAATGATTCTCGTATCATTGAGAATGCATTCAAAATATTTGTTTTGAAAAGTGTTTTGAAGAATGTGAGGTGTAAAGATTATTTTATTTTTGTGAGCAAGCGATTACGAGTGATCTACCTACTCAAAAAGTATTTATTCTTTTCCTCTTCCTTTAGATAGTGTTATCCTATCAGTAGTTAGTAGGAAACCCTATCATTGGATGTGAGGGACATACGTGGGTCATCGCACAATCATAGAAGTCAACTTGTAAGATGCTTTTAGCAATTTGTCGTAAGGGACTAAGATCGTTTACCAAAGGAAACATCAAAGGGTCATCGAGGGACTATGATCTTTTATTCAAGGGTCTTTGCTAAAGCATCCCACGTTCGAGGGACATGACTGTTTTTATCTGAGGCTACAAGTGAGGGTAACCCTAGAGGTGTTTGTGCGGAGAGTTTTGATTTCAAGTATTTTGTCTTGAATTAGGGTTTTTCTATGATTGTTTTTAATCTTATCATACAAACCTTAATTACTAACAAAAATATAGAAAGCGATAAATTACAGAAATTAAATGACCTACGCTATTACAATGCTTTGGGAATGGGGATACAAGTTTATGAATGGGAGGAGGAAAGCAATAAACCCTAATTAAACTATTACAATCCATAAGCAATTACATGACTATGAAAAAAAAGATGCGGAAAATTAACAAACACGTAGAGATGGAAAGATGTTTTAAGAAACCCTAAAAATACTAAGTATTTGAGAAAATAATTGGTTGTTTCTCTGTTTAGAAAATATTTGGAATATGAGGTAAAAATTAGACCTAATTCTATTTTAAAAATTAATTATTTATAAGAAAATAAGATATAATTAAAATAGTCTTTTATTATCAAAACTAAATTAATTAAAGTCTAAATAATTCTAAGTATTTAGAAAATATTTTTGGAGTTTTTATTGAGAAAAGATATTTGAAATATAGCCTAATTCTAATAAAATTAAGGTGATTAAAATAAATCAATTTTGTCAAAAATTAAATTACTTAATTAAAAAAAAAACCTAAATCTAATTTTATATAAATAAAAATCATATTTTTGTATTTTAATTAAATGAAATAAATAAAAAAAGGTAAAGGAACAAAAATATAAAAAAGATTGGGCCTGACATTAGTAAAAGGAAATTGGGGGTGAAAAGAAAAATGTTAGACCCAAAAATAGTTTTTTCATTTGAAGCAAAAAAATAAAAAAAGTTGAAAATGGGATTGTGTTAGTAAGCAAAAGGGGGGTATGGAAAAAGCAAAAGCACTGGGCCCAGAACAAGGAATCTAACCCCTGTATTGATTCAGTGTGGTTGCCTCTTGAAAGTGTGTCATGCCTTTATTCATATGGGGCGTTGGATTTAATGTTATGATGATCAGATGGTGATGATGAGAGGCACATGGTACACGTGTTGAAATGGCTTGCACATGATCTCAAAGAAACAAATATGTGAAAATTAAAAGGTTACCGCTGAGGCTCGAACCCATGTCCCTAAGGTAAACATGCACGCGCTTTAACCACTAGTGTGGTAATACATTAGATAGTTAAAACAATAATTATTAAATATATTACAAACTTGTTTCTAAATGAACTTTATTGCAATGCTTACTTTGGATTGAGAGTGCCTGGATTCTTCTGGACAATTCAAGTTGTAGGGCTCTATTTTTTAAAAATGGAGGATGATGAAAATGATGTTAAAGTGATAAAAAAGGGTCTTGGGTAAGTTCTATGTGAGTTATAGAAGCTTTGTGAATGATTTAAAATGAAAACGCACGAGTGGGTTAGGTGTTTGGAGTTCAAGGTCAGAAATTGCGAGAAATGGAGTTTGTTTGGCCAATTTTAACTTAGGGAAGATTGGGAGAGTTAGAAGGCTTATCAACTCGTGTCTTAGCTTTCAAATAATTCCTCTATTTATAGAGAAAAGGTTTTAGAGTCTGAGAGGGATCAGTTTTCAAAATCACATGTTGTGGCTAGGTTGGATTGTACATGAAGCAAACTTGAAGAACTTGGTTCCAATGTTAAGTACAGGGAAATCTAAAGTGGTTAGGAACTTTAAACATGTTTCTTCTGGATTTTGTGTTGAGTGTGTGCAGAGGGAGCAAGTGAGATGCTCAATGCATTGACTTTGTGATTAAAGCTTGCTTTACAAGAATGGAAATGTAACCTTTCTCCCTAAAATGGCAAAATGGTTTGGAAAATGCTTAAATAAAATGGACCATAGCTCAAAAGTTCATGTAAACATTTAATTATGGAGTGATTTGGAAATTAGAATCCATAAAAGCAAGATTTATGCAGCATGGCTCAGAGATTTGATCTCATGTTCATCACAAAATGAATTGTGTTTCAAGAATGGATGCCCAACTTCATCTCTTCGAATCTCCTTGCTCAAGCATGATAAAAATGTGTTCTCGGTCATTTTGGAAATCTTGAAACATTGTCTACAACTTTCCTGTTGACCGCTTAGGCTAAATTAACTTGGAACTCGGTGAAAAATTGCCAAGAAGTTGGGACAAAGATCTGACCAAATTTTTTAAAAATTTATCTAAGTGTTAGATAAAAATGTCATGACTTCATGGGCCTGTATCTCCTAATCCAAGCATTTTTTGGACATCATTCCTCAAGGACAAAGTTGTAGAATTCATCATACTCTACAACTTTATTGTTGAAAGTTTTCCTTGAATCATCTTGTATATTAGTGAAAAATGGTCATGAAGTAGTAAACTTATTAAGGACAAAACACTTAGAATTTTTCTAAGTATTGGAAATTTTGACTTTCTGTTGACTTTGTGATTCTTTTTGATCAAGCTTGGCAAATTTGAATGTTTTGATGACTCTTTACCTTTGAAGTTCAAAGTTGACCAAAAAGTTAAAGTTTGACTTTTGTGTGACAATTGATTTTTCATCAGCTGATCTCAATTCTTCAACTATCAATCTCTTGCACCTTTGGAAATGTCTTGAACCTTGTAATTAGGTCAATATGTTGTTTGAGCCCTTAAAATCATGCTTCAAGTCATTAGGTCGTGTACTAGGTCAAAAGTCAATGATCAGTCATTCTCAGTAAAACCTTAATTTTGACAAGTTTACCCCTTTGATGGTTTGAGTGCTTTCCTTGAGGAGTTATGATCAACCCCTGATAAAATGATGAATATCACATCAAAATGTTGATGTTGGCAAAAAAATCTTGAAGTTTGACTGTATGTTGACCACCGTTGAGTTTTTACCCAATATAACTGATTTTCAATTATCTGAGCAATTGAAAGAGCAAATTTGCGATGCAAGACTTGAAACTTGGTATGAGTGTTATTGGAGACTTATGATGAACCATCAAATTCTTTTGAGGGATTAAAATTACATTTTTCCTTTAGAAAACCAAAACCCTAGTTGGGGGCCCTATGCTTAGGAGGTGAGCTTGTGTGATAAGCTCTTGAGAATCTTTTAGAATTTGAAATTTTTTGTAAGAAATGTCTTGAGAAAAAGGGAGGGAAAATTTTGGGGTACAATAGCTTCCCCTGTTCAATCTTCTTAAACCCGAAGAGTTAGATTGGAAGGTCCGCCATTTGTGACTTGAAGGTAGAAGATGATTGAACACTTAAGTGTTAAGAAATTTGCACTTTCTTGTGCACGAAGTAATGCTGTTGGTTGACAATGCCGGGAATGGCTTAAAGATGTAATTTGGAGAGGTAATGAAGAGTTTTCAGAGATGGGCTTATAGACGCCATCCAAAGTAATTGTTGATAGAGAAATTAGACTAAGTTTACGCTAGACTTTAATAGGGAGAAGTATCGGAATAAATGTTTGGTTGATTTAATATGAGCTGAAAGTGGTCTACTGGGAGAAGTATCAGATTAAATATTTGGTCAATTTAATCTGAGTCAGATAAATTTCTACTGGAAGAAGTATCAGAATAAATCTTTTGTCGATTTAATCTGAGCCAGAAGATATCTACGACCGTGTTTAACTAGAAGAAGTATCAGAATAAATCTTCGGTCAATTTAATCTGATACAGAAGATGTCTGTGTCCATATTTAAGTGGAATAAGTATCAGAATAAATCTTTTGTCGATTTAATCTAAGCCATACAATGTCTACTGGGAGAAGTATCAGATTAAATCTTTGGTCGATTTAATCTGAGCCAGGAAATGTCTACTAGAAGAAGTACCCAAATAAATCTTTGGTCGATTTACTCTGAGCCAGAAGAATGTCTATGGTAAGAAGTATCAAAATAAATCTTTGGTCGATTTAATCTGAGCCAAAAGATGTTTGAAGGAAGTATTCATCATGTAGATAATCGCCCCATCTTTTTTAGGAATTAATCTACAATGTGTTTTGAGAATTGTTGATGATATTCGTCTGTTGATTGATCCTTCCTGAAAAGGTAAAGAGGTAGTTTTATGAAATGTCATGCTGTATGAAATGCATTGCATAATGATCTTCTAAAAATAAATGAGATTGTGTTTCGTATGCATATGCTATGACGTATGAATGAGAAATATTGTGAAGTGTATTTGTAAGCCTGTGTTATATTTTGTCTCGGAAAATAAATCCCTGACTATTGCTAGGGATGAAGAGTATGTGTATCTTCAATATTGTCTAGAATTCTTCCGCCGAGGATTCTTTTCTTTTGTTTGAGGAAATTCCCCCGGGGGAATGTTGACTTCTGCTTTGGGGAGTAGAGTTTTAGGGACATTGGTTGTTCATTTCTCTACTGAGGAATTTAATTCTTATATACCCTGACTGGGGATAAAAGAGATGGATAACCTTCCGACTCGTCTGGGAAGAATGATTCTTATATACTCTGACAAGGGATAAAAGATATGGATAACCTTCCTAATCGTATTGGGAGAATAAAGTTAACTGGTATCCGATCCAATTCCAGATTTCATAGCGACTCTCCGGGGATAATGGTGGCTTCACTGAGGAGAGGAATTTTTCTGGTGATTTGTAGAAATTCGGGGAGACTGTAATTTTTTTGGGAAATAAACCCTGTTGATGGAGAAATAAACCCTGTTGATAGAGAAATATTCTACTGAGGAAACAAACTCTCATGGGGAAATTGGATTTTGCTAGAGAAAAGAAATCTACAGGGGTTTTACACTTTTAGAAGAATAATTCAGTTGTGGAAGAGAATTTCCATGAACCTTATTGATTGGAATTATGTAGGTTGGGGATATTGAGGGGAATGTATCTTTATTAGGGATGAATTTATGAAGATTACTCAGTGGGGATAATCTCATAGAAGTGGCTCTATGGGAATTTGTGGGTGGCTTGGATGTCATTCCAACTCCTAGAGTCTTGAGTAAATGCTTATTTCTGTTCTTATACATATATTTGTTAACAGTTAATCATGCTCATATGCATATGTCCATTCAATTTTAGTCATTCAACGTTTTTTTAAAAAACAGAAAAAATAAAAAGTTGAACTTTAAGGTGTATTTGTATTGATAATTTGCGTATAAATAGGCGTTTTTTGTACAAAGAGACATAAATCCTAGTAAGAGGAAATTGCCGTGAAATGAAAAAAATAAAAAGTGAAAACAAAATAATAACTATATGTGGAAATGATCTCGTTGGGTTCTAACTCTGCTATTGCCCCTATGTCTTCAAACATCTTGCCCCTTAATGTCATAAAAAGTTGATTGAATCTATACCATTTGAACTTTTGACTTTGGTAACAAAGCTTGCATTAAGTGATCCAACAGGACATAGTCGTACGATTTAAATCCCTATTTTTTTCCTTGACCGCCCTTTCGGGTTTTCAGCCCATCGGGATACCCTTTCTTGCCCAAGTTGCCTTTTCAGGTTTTCAACTTGCCAGGTGTACAACCTGTTATATATATTTCCATAACTTTTTCCTGAAACTTTTGGTTCATCGAGATGCCCTTATTTTTGCCTAGGTCAGTCAACCTAGCGGGTCGTTTTTTTATGCGTAGTATCTTTTGACTATGTCCGCATTCACAGGGTGCGGGAAGTCTTCATCGTCCATGGTGGTCAGTATCATAACACCGCCCAAAAATACTTTTTTGAAAACAAATGACCCTTCATAGGTGGGAGTCTATTTCCCATGGGATCACCTTGTGGTAGAATGATGCACTTTATTACAAAGTCACCAGCCTGATATACCTAGTGCTTGATCTTCTTGTTGAAGGTCTTGATCATACGTTTCTGATACATTTGACCATGATAGACATCCGCGAGCCTCTTTTCGTCAATCAAATTCAATTGATCCAACCTAGTTTGAATCCACTCGTCTTCGTCTAAGTCTGAATCTTTCATGATTCTAAGAGAAGTAATTTGAACTTCGACAGGTAGGACATCTTCTAGCCGAAGTGCAATAGCCATGAAGAGCGAACGGTAACATCTCGTGCAAATATTTGTAGGTAACAACATCTTTTTCACAATCTTTTTTATGTTCTTGTTGGAAGCTTCCACCATGCCATTCATCTTTGGTTTGTATGGAGAATAGTTGTGGTGCTTGATCTTAAACTGCGTGTAGAGTTCGATGATCATAGTGTTGTTGAGGTTGGTACCATTGTTTCTGATGATTCTCTCGGGGATACCATATTGGAAGATAAGGTTATGTTTGATGAATCGGGCAACCACATTCTTGGTAATAAAGGTGAACGAAGCTGCTTCAACCTATTTTGTGAAGTATTCGATGGTGACAAGAATGAAAGTGATGTCCATTAGAAGCAGTAGGCTTGATTTCTCCGATCATATCAATGCCCCACATTGCAAATGGCCAAGGAGCAGTCATGACGTTCAAAGGTATTAGAGGCAAATGAACTTTATCAGCATATATCTGGCACTTATGACAAGTCCTCGAGTGGTTGTGACAACCAGATTCCATGGTCGACCAATAGTAACCTGCTCTCAGGATTTTCTTAGCCATAGTATGTCCACTGGAATGAGTACCAAAGACGACTTCATGCATATTCTCCATAATTTTCTCTGCTTCCTTCTTGTCTATACAACATAGCAGGGTTGAATCGTGGTTACGCCTGTAGAGAATTCGATTTCTCAGGAAGAACTTAGCTGAGAACCTATGTAGGAATTTCTTGTCATTGATAGATGCTCCTTCAGGGTATTCTTGAGCCTCAAGATACCTTTTTATTTCATGAAACCAAGGCTTCTCTTCTACTCCATCAGTATCCATTTCATAACTGTTTGTCGGCTCGTCGAATCTTTCAATGGTAATTCTAGGAGCCTCGTTGTCCCATTTGAGCTTGAAAATGGATGACATGGTAGCCAAGGGGTCTTCCAGCTGATTGTCTTCCCTTGGGATGTGATCAAAGGTAATCTCTTTAAAGTACATAATCAAGGTTAGCACATGTGCCCGGTAAGGGATAAGATTCATATGCTCTATATCCCATTCTCCGTTGACTTGACTGATCACCAAGGATGAATCCCCATATACGCTCAGGAATTTGATTCTTAAGTCAATAGCAGCTTTAAGACCCAAGACGCATGCCTCGTACTCAGCCATGTTATTGGTATAGTCAAAACAAAGTTTAGCAGTGAAGGGTGTATGGAAACCTTGAGGGGAGATAATTACATCATCGATTCCATTTCCAGGTGCATTAGAAGCTCCATCAAAATCCATAGTCCATCGGAATCCTAGCTCAAGTCCTTCATACGGTCCAGGTTCTTCACAGTCTATTATTAGCATGATGTTCTCATCTGGGAATTTGAAGTGCATAAACTGATAGTTGTCTATAGCTTGATGTGCCAAATGATCTGCCAGTACACTTCCTTTGATTTCTTTTTGAGTGGTTTACTGAATGTCATACTCCGTTAAGATCATTTTCCATCAGTCTATTCTTCCGGAGAGAGTTGGCTTCTCAAATATGTACTTTATGAGATCCATTTTAGAGATCAATAGAGTAGTATGAGTCAACATATACTATCTTAGTCGGCGAGAAGCCTAAGCTAAAGAGAAACAAGTTTTCTCAAGTAGTGAATATCTTGTTTCATAGTCGGTAAACTTTTTACTAAGGTACTATATTGCATGCTCTTTTCGAGCAGACTCGTTATTTTTCCCCAATACACACCCCATTGAATTCTCTATTACTGTTAGGTACATGATTAGAGGTATCCCTTCAACCGGTGGCATCAGAATCAGAGGTTCTTGTAAATACTCCTTGAGTTTATCAAAAGAAATTTGACAGTCGTCGTTCCACCTGAATATTTTATCTTTCTCCAGTAGTTTGAAGATTGGCTCACAAGTAGCAGTGAAATGAGAGATGAATCGGGAAATGTAGTTTAGTCGTCCTAAGAAACCTGTAACCTCCTTCTCAATATGGGGAGCTGTCATTTCTTGAACAACTTTAACCTGTGTGGGATCGACTTCAATAACTTTACCACTGACGGCGAAACCTAAAAGTTTTCCAGACCTCCCCCCAAAGGTACATTTGTTTGGATTCAGCCTTAGCTTGTACTTCTTCAGCCTTTCAAATAATTTGTGGAGATGATCAAGATGTTCTTACTCAACTTGTGATCTTGCTATCATGTCGTTAATGTAGACTTCTATCTCATGATGAATCATGTTATGAAATAAAGCTACCATGGCTCGTTGATAAGTTTCCCCTGTGTTCTTCAACCCAAAGGGCATGACCTTGTAACAGAATGTGCCCCACTGTGTGACGAAAGTAGTTTTATCCATGTCTTAAGGCGCCATCTTGATTTGAATATAACCCGAAAAACCATCCATGAAGGAGAATACCTTATGTTGAGAGGTGTTATCGACCAGAACATCAATATGTGGAAGTGGGAAGTCGTCTTTGGGGGTTTCTCTGTTCAGATCCTTGTAATCTACACACATACATACCTTACCTTCCTTATTTTGCACTAGAACAACATTGGAAACCCATAGAGGATACGATGTCAGTACTAAGAACCCTGCATTGAACTGTTTCATGACATCGGCTTTGATCTTCTCGGACATCTTTGGACGCATGCGATGAACTTTCTATTTAATTGGAGCACAACCCTCTTTCATCAGAAGATGGTGAACCACAATATTTGTGTCGACCCCTGACATGTCTTCGTATGACCAAGCAAAGACCTCAACATATTCATGCAACATCTGAATCAGTCTTCTCTTGACACTAATGTCTAGGTTGACGCCAATCTTGACTTCCTTCCTATCTGTCTCAGAACACAAGTTTACCACCTCAATAGGATCTTCGTGTGGTTGGATAGCCTTTTCTTCTTGTATTAAGAGTCTGGAAAGTTCTTCAGGTATCTCACAATATTCCTCACCTTCGTCTTCGGCTTGGTAGATTGGATTTTCAAAGTCATAAACAACAACAGAAAAATTGTTATCAATGAGATCCATAGTGGTTGGGGATCTTAAATGTAGTGTATGGGTGTGTGTAATAACACATAGCTATTTGAAAGTGCAAATAAAGTAAAAGAAAGACAAAGAACACAAAATTTGAATGCAAAACGTCCAATGTTTTCATTAAATGAAAATATGACGTATGAAATGACAACCCTTAACAAATGGACAATTATGCCCCGGGAAAGACACAAGGTTTAAAGTCATTATTTAAAGAGAAATTACATAAACAAATTTCTTAAAGCGATAAAAAGATAAATAACTATTACTCCTGGATGAAGGAGATTGATACAAAGTCTTTAGCCTTCCATTTGTTGAGTCCACTGCCAACGGTAGGGAATATCCAGTTGTCCAGGTCATCGTCACTATAAGTGTATTCTATTGCATTGACTCACTTGTTGCTGATACAAAATGGAGGTCTTCCATCTCTTGCACGATGTACAACCTTTTGACCCTCTACAACAAAGCCCAGACCAAAGTTGTCAAATTTGTAGGGAATATCAGGAAGCTGACCCCAAATAGTACAACCTCCTTCTTCTATCACATCCCTAGCATCGTTTAGAGAAGCCATTTTATGTGTGTCCTTCGTAATCTTGGGAGTAGCACGAGTAGCTTTAACAACGACAATCGTCGGAGGGATCGCTTCAAATGGCCGGCAGGAATTTTTAATGAATTCACCATCCATTTCAACATATTTGAAAGAATTTAAATGACTGACCATATATTATTCTTCTCCGCGGACTGTAACGATCTTCCCTTTCGCCGGATACTTCAATTTTTGATGTAGGGTAGAGGTAACAACACGTGCCCCATGAATCTAGGGGCGTCCTAACAAACAGGAATAAGCCGAGCGAATATCCATTACATAAAAAGTGGAGTTGAAAACCTGAGATCCCACCTTTATCGGAATATCAACTTCTCCGTGCACCATTCTTTTTTACCCATCAAAGGCTCTTACCACAATATTGCTGGGTTTCATCACTAGCCATTCACAGTCCAATCTATCCAGAGCACCTTTTGGTAATAAATTCAGGGAATAACCTGCATCGACTAACACATGTGCGAAAGTAGTGCCCTTACACTCAATAGAGATGTGCAAAGATTTGTTATGATTCCTTCCTGCCGGAGTTAAGTCGGCATCGGAAAAACCTAAACCATTATCAGTTGTTAGGCTTGCAACACAATTCTCAAATTGAGCAGCAGAGGTCTCTCGTGGTACATGAGCATTCTTAAAAAAATTTAACAAAGCCTGAGCATGGGCTTCAGAACATAATAACAAGGATATCATGGATATCTTGGAGGGTGTCTTCCCCAGTTGTTCAACTATTTTGTAGTCACTTTTACAAATGATCTTCATTATCTCTTCCATCTCTTGTTTAGAGGAGTATTCAATTGTAACATATTTTAAGGGTGCCTCCGTCATGACAAGCTCAGTGACTTTCTCTTTGCCCAGGGCTTTAGAAATTGACCCAGCAGCAGGAATATGAACATGTGTTGTGTTATTTTTTGGAGGAGATATCTCCGGGGAGAAGATCTTTCCTATTCGAGTAACTTTACTAGTTCCGACAATATCTTTAACATTGAGATTGATAAACTCATAATCTTCACCTTCGGTAATCCATGGCTCTTGCTTGACACCATAATAATAAACTTCTTCCCAAAAGTTCCAGGGACCAACCTTATCAGAGGAATAGGGGACTGGCCCCGATACAGTGATGATCAGGGGAGCCACCCTTGGTTCAGCATGAAACTTTACAGGACATCTAGAGGTGATCCTTACAGGAGCATTGGAAATTGTGATTATAGAAACATCTTCAAGTCTCAATTCTTGAAATATACTTTCATGCAAACTTTTCATGGACAGAGTTTTCTCGAACAAAATTTCATGGCTATTAATCAAGCGTTGAATACCCATCTTCAGCCACATACATCCATTAATGTGAGAAGCACAATGGTAACAATTTTCAAGACAACCCGAAAATAAACTGACTCTTAACAGATTCTTCTTAACGATCATCAAGGGAGTGTTCATGTCACTTATGATGGATACAAAGGAAACATCATCAATAGCATTAAAACCTTTACCATGACTGGGCATGGGCGCATTAATCACATTAGGGGTCTTGGGAGGGTCAAATTTTATTTCCTTTGCATCAATCATGTCTTGGATTTTGCTTTTTAAGGCCCAACAATCATTGGTGTCTTGCCCAGGACCATTGGAATGGTATGCACACCTTGCATTTGGGTTATACTTCGGAGATGATGTGTTGGGATTCTGAGGAGGATCCCACGTCCTTACCAATTTTTCTTT
Source organism: Vicia faba (assembly GCA_948472305.1). Taxonomy (NCBI): domain Eukaryota; kingdom Viridiplantae; phylum Streptophyta; class Magnoliopsida; order Fabales; family Fabaceae; genus Vicia; species Vicia faba. The sequence goes on along the minus strand of OX451738.1, from coordinate 1,043,996,830 downwards.
CAACAAATGTTGTAATGCTTGAGCCAATGGCATATTAATCCTCGTGAACTACCTCCTCAGAGCGTTTGACCTACGTTGATTACCCAGTTGTTGTGGTCGAACAAATGTTGGATTAGAGATTAACACGACCCCTATAGACTTATGACGATAATTCTTACTACGACTCCTCTTGCCATAGACAGCATTGGTTTCTTTCTTTCCCATGAATGGCTTATTCAAGGTACTAGAGGATGCATCCATCTGAATCTTCCCGCTCTTGATACCACTTTCAACTTGTTCGCCAGTTAAAATCAGTTCAGTAAACCCTCATGAAGAACTCCTAATCAACAAGTTAAAGAATGGACCCGTCAGAATTCCCATGAACATGTCCACCAATTCTCAGTCAGTCAAAGGGGTTTGCACCCTTCCAGCCAGATCCCTCCATTTTTGAGCATATTCCTTAAAGCCTTCATTTGAACCCATAGTCATACCCTGTAATTGCACACGAGTTTGTGCAAGGCCAACATTGTATTGGTATTGTTTGTAGAAAGCAGCAGCCAAATCCTCCCAGGCATGGATATTAGTCCCTTCTAGTTGATAGAATCATTCCAACTGTGTTCCAGATAGGCTCTCTTGAAAGAAATGAACCCATAACTTCCTGTCGGCAGTGTGTGGTTGAATCTTTCGGATGTATGACCTCAAATGGTGTTTGGGACAAGAGACCCCATCATATTTAGCGAAAGTAGGGAGTTTGAACTTACGGGGGATGACTACCCTTGGGATCAAACCCAGGTCTCCAAAGTCCAATCCGAGAACTTTTTGAATTTCCACGGCTTTAAGTCGGTCTTCTATCTTCTTGTATTTGTCATCCGCCAGAGGGTACTACTCGTCGGAGTAGTCTTCATCATCAGAAATCTGGTTATTTCCACCCCTAGCCATGATGCTTATAACATCCTTTTCTTGACTGTCTTCCTCGGAGGAGGAAACATCTTTTGCTTGAGCTAGTCGGGCGGGACCTTTGAACCTTCTCCCCATGTTTAGGATAAAAGCTTGCTTCTTAGTTTTCTTTTTCCTGACGAGGAGAGTCATCATCTCTTGTAGCCCTTTGGCTAGGTTCAGGAGAGTCTCTTGAAAATGTGCGTGTTGAGTTTACATATCTTTGACGGTTTGCTCGAAATCCATCTTATACTGAAATAAACAGTAAATAGATGAGGAAACCTGTATCGGAAAACCTTCTTATGAAATGATGCATGATATGTGGATGCAATGTTTTCAAGGACCTTAAGAGATTTAAATTTGCTAGCCAAAAAGGAAGCAGAAACAAAGATTGTCCCTTAGGCTTACAATGGAAAAGCAAAAGGTCTTATTGAGACAACAAAATAAACTCCAAAAATCTAAGACTCAAGTCTCCTAAAATGTCCTAAAGTATTGCTATCAATCTTACTTACCATACCCCAAGCACGTATAAACCTTTTACAATAACCTTGAAGATCATTCTCATAGTCGAACACAATACCCCACATAAGTGTGTCATGAGAACCATTTGTTCGAGCGTAACCAAACTAACATAGAGGAAGAAAAGGGTTATAAGTAGTACCTCCCATAATTCTAAGGAGTGGAACGTTAGGAAATTCCCCACAACTGCCAATGATAGTAATATCCTCATGAGATCGGAAACACCAATAAATATACGAATGAGAGAGCGACATCATCCTTTTGAGACCACCTCAAACCATGTTCATTCTTCAATACTGATTGGGGAAGGTGATAAATAAACCACCTAGATAGCAACGATATGAAACACATAAGAGACCTTATCTTCCTCATAGTGTGAGTGTGAAGTGAGTGCAGAATATCCCCAAGCAAAGTAGGCACACGATTACGAGAAAGGAAGATTTTGACAGCATTCACATCTATGAGTTGGTCTGGATTAGGGAATAGTACTAACCCATAGATTAGAAGAGCTAAGATCTCTTCAAAAGTTTGAAAATTCAAAGCCTCCAAAAATAGTCGATCCTTTTCTAACAAAAACTTATACAAAAAACCCTGGAATCCACTCCTTGTTTCCCAATTAGCTACATTGTCAGACTGCTTTAGATGCAAGATTGTTGTTGTTGTACCCAAAAATTTGCCCTCCCTTTTTTACAAGAAAAATCAAAATCCTAAGGTTTTCTTAGATTTTCAAGATTTGCTCAGGAATCGGTCAAACAGACATTTCTCTGGCAGTAAATCAAGAATTAGGGTTTTCTCTCGCATTTCTCAGAAAAAAAACATAATTCCCAGAAGTTCAGTTAACTGTCACATGTTTCCACACTTTTTCAAGTTTGATGAAAGGTTATTGATGGTTCTCAAGGTTTGTTTATCTAAAATAAGAGCTGAGACTGTCATTTGGGAACATTCAGATTCTTGTCGGATCCAGGTTAACCAAGATAATGTGCGTCTGTTAAAATATTTGCCGGTTAATGGAATGCTTGCTTGTTTATTATACAATGCGTATTGTGATTGGAATACTGATGCAAGGTTATGAGATTACAGAGTTTTTGGGATTACTTGGATTTTAAGTTATCTGTATTGGAAATGCTGGAATGCAGTTTCAGTTATTTTAAATCAGGAATCTTAAATAATAAGTGAAGACTTGAAGAAAGAATGGCAAGATTATTGGACAGTAAATGATTTTATTGGATATCAGTTTGCCTCACAAAGATTTTTCAGATGATTGATACAAAAGTAATTTATTATTTGAATATTGTAAGTTTTTACAACTTATAGTACTTTGAAAAATAAATTATTACAATTAATGGAAAAGCTATCTAAATCTAAGTCTAAGCCTAAGCTCCATTGCTCCCATGCTTAAAGCCTCCGGCTTCTACTGCTTTGCCGCCTTCCAAGTTGTACTCACATGAAAAAGACAAAGGAAAAGAAGATTAGTACAGTTAATTGAAAAGAATTTTCAAATGGAAAAGAAAGGAAAAAAGTCATCATTAAAGTTTTCCGTCCGGAATCAGAATGCTATTGTTCATCATGTTTTTATTTTTCTCTTTGCAAATCACAAGAAGATTGCTCTTCTTGGTTCACAAAGAGAAAAGTAAAAAATGCAAATGCAAGCATACAAAAGCAATTATTCAAAAAAAAAAACATAGCAAGGCGCCAAACTGAATAAAACAAGTTTCAAATGCAAGACATGCTATACAAAGCAAGCATACAAAGCTAGCATACAAAGGCAAGTTTCATTACAAAATAAAGTCAGCAAACAGCCTTGCAACTAAATGCAACAAGGTGCCAAACTGTACAAACAGCACAAGCAAAGTGCCAAACATAGGCGCCAACTGTACTGCATTACAAACCAAAGGCAAACTGAATGGAAAATAAGCAAACCAAACAGCACAAGTAAGGTGCCAAATTGAGTTACAAAACAAACTGAAGGCAGCAACAATGCAACTGTACAAATGCAGAAAGTACAGTAGGCCAAAAGTAAACAGCAGAAAAATGCAAAAGATAAACCAATTCACAAGTCAAAACTTGTCACAGCTGTTCATCATTTTCCAGTCAAAAGGGCAAACTTTTCAGAATAATAAGAATAGCAAAAAATTCTTTTTCCATAGAGAGAGAAAGAGAGAAGGATATCACCTTTTTAAAGTGTACAGTTTGGCAAGAGGGCTGTCATAAGTGACAAACAAGAAAAAGATATAAGACTATCAAATGACAGTTTGAAAGGAAGAGAGAACATTGAGCCAAGCCTAAAAAACTCAGAAGTCCAAACCTGCCCTCTCCAAACCAGTTACAACGAAAACTATAACAAAACTGCAAACTATTAAGAGGTTCACAAAAACCCCCAACCTGCATAACAATCAATAGCCAAACTACAAAACCATGGCAAAACTACACAAGTTGAACAATAGCCAAAAAACTGCCTAACAGTTTCCAAAGCAATTGCAAAACCTGCCCAAACCTGTTAAGCAATCAAACTACAACAAATAACCAAGTTACAAAAACCAGCAACATCACCAAACTGCAAATCAAAACACACAACTCAAACCACCAAACCCTGTTATCAAAATAGCCAAACTTATCAAGCTACACAAAACAACACAAACTGTAACTGCATAGCCCAAACTGCAACAACCAAAAACCTGCAAGTTTCAAACTCAGAACAACCACCAAGGACTAAAAACCCCAAAACCTGCAAAAGCACAACCAATCTCCGAGCAACCAAACTGCATTACCACACAGTCAAAACAAAAATAACCACAAAACTGTACAACCAAGCCATTATGCATAACAGAACTTGCAGAACAACAATCAAAGTTTCAGAAGTGAAACAATCAAGAACAACACAGTTTCAGAACAAATCATCATAAACCAACATCAAGAGAGAGAGAGGAAAAGAGTTTCAGAAGCCAAGGCAACAAGTTTCAGAATACTCATCATCAAAAAATAAGAAGTTTCAGAACATCAAATCATCATTAACCTTCAAAGCCAAGAGAGAGGAAAAGAGTTTTCAGAAGCAACCAACAACAAAGTTTCAGAATCGTATCCATCATCAAAAGAAAAACATCAACAAGGAGGTTTTAGAAAGAATTCATCATCAATAGAAAAACAACAAACTCAGTTCAAATCATCATCAAGTTTCATCAACTATCATCAACTATCATCAACTATCATCAACAAATCCATCAACAAAAAAGTCTCAAAATTGTACTCATCATCAACATTCCAAGAGAAAAGAAAAAAAGTTACCAAAAGCAAGCACGGCCATCATTTCTTCCCTCCTCTGCCTCTAAGCCACCAAGGAAGCGCCTCCGTCTCACCCTTTTCTCCTCTTCATTTTTTTTCTAGAAAATCCCCAAGGTACATTTTCCTCAAACCCCCTTACTGCATCTCCAGCATGAAAACACCATAGATTAAAAACAAAACTGGACAAGCATGTGAATCACAACCAAATTCAAACTGTAAAACTCAGAGAGAGATAATGAACTATATCGTTTACAACAAAGCCTTTGACCATCGTGAGGAGATGAGAGGAAGAGGTGGCGCTTCGGCGGCTTAGGGTTAGAGGGGGATCAGAACCCTAGATTGAGAAAGATGAAAAGATGAAGAGAAGAGATGAGAGAGAGAGAGAGAGAGCGGTGCCGCTGTAAATCACACAAACCCTAAAAATCAGAAGGACCCCAACCAAAAACGTTGTACAAACTCGCCCTTGGGCCTGTTAGCCCAAACATCCCTTAAGCCCACTTTTAATTGTTGGCTAACCCCCCCTTTTTCTCCATTCTGACTTTTTGTTTGGGCCTAACCCCAAACAACCCTAAAGCCCATTTCTCCTACTTATTTCAATTTTCTTTCTTTTCTTGGATAAACCCATAAAGAAGAAAAAACTCAATACTTTTTTATTTAATTAAATTTAGCTTAGTTAATTTATCTTTTTATTTCACTAATATTAAAACTTTGTCTTTTTTTTAAATTAGTTTTAATCATTTTTCTTTTTATTTATTTCTTACATTTAATATGAAAATACCAAAAATAATAGGGATTTAGTTTAAATTAAATTTTCTTTCTTTAAAACTTTTCTTTTCATAATTAATAAAACAAATAAGAATAATAATAATTTTTAATCTTTCTTTTAGAATAGATTTTTATTTATTTATTTTTAAGTAAATACATGAATTTCATAATCGATTGATTTTCTTTTTTTTTTATAATTTGTTATGGCTTTACTTTGAATTGCGACAATTCGATTTGGTTGTAACACTTGATATTAAGACATTGTTATCCTTGTGAGATTCATCCCCATTTGTAATAATTTGTACCCCCATCCCCGAATACTTTTGTAATAGCTTAGAATTTTAATTCTCGCACTTTATGCTTTCAAATATGTCATGATTAGAGATTAGGGTTTGTATGCGAAAATCCAAAATCAATCGCTAGATGACCTAATACAAGATCTAAATGCATGAAAATGACAAACGCAATTCACACGTGCACCTCTAGGGTAAATTCGCTTGTTGCCTCGAAAATACAATCATGTCCCTCGAATATGAGACACTCTAGCAAATGTCCCTTCGATAAACAAAGATCATAGTCCCTCGATGACCCTCGATGTTGCCTTCGATAAAACGATCTCGTCCCTTACAAAATTGCTAGAGCGTCTCACAAGTTGCTTTAAATGAATATATGCGATGACCCGCGCCTGTCCCGTTTAACATCCTAACACAAGGTTGTTCACCAAATACAATGGTGAAATAACACTGTCAAAAGGGTTAAAAACATATAGAAAAAATATTTGAGTAAAATAGGGTGGATAACTCTTAGTTACTTGATCAAAAGCTTGCAAAACGTCCTTGCTATTTTCAAGCACACTTCACAACACAATTCAAAACATTTCCCAAAAACCAACTTTCAAACCTTGAAATATCTTTTCAAAAGACATACACCTTTGTATATATTCAAACAAGAATCATTACAAAGGTTGCCACAACAATGGCCTCTTTTTCAAAGCATTTTCAAAACCACACACACAAAGCACCATTTCAAACAATTGAAAAGCAAAAGCAAGTGATCTAAACAAGTAACTAAGAGCCCATGGAAAACCATGGATGAAAAGGGTGCTTGTACCTTCCCTTTTCATAATATACCCCGTGAATCCAAAAAAACATCTCAAAGGTCTTTCCTGTGCTTTTTGACCTTTCCTTTGGATAAAATAAAAAGTCGGTGGTGACTCTTGCTAAACCGCACAATTGCGAACACAAACGCAAAACCTGAAGTCAGTTCTCCCATCGTATCACAGAACTGACGACTCATCTGGGGAATAACCTAAAAGTTGGGTTACCTTAGGGTTTTAGATCACCTTTTCATGCTTATCTTGATTGCCTTGATTGCTTTACATTTGGTTCTATTATTTGGGTTTGAAATCCTCTACCCGGATTTGGGAAACATTTATAGGTAAATAGCAATACGTTGTGGAAATTATGCGGGGTATACCGACATGGTTGAAGCAATAGCTATATTAGTGCGACATACTTGTGGGTACCGGTAGCCTTTGAGTTAATCAAAGAGAATACGGGGCCGCTGAGTGATGTCATGAAGCACTAATGAGCTTTTAGAACCTTTACTTGACCAACTTGGCCTTTTTAGGGGTAGTGAGATGACCGGCTTTGGTGCAGTTCGAAGTTGGTAGATACTCGATACTACACTCATTGAGGGTTGTTTTCTTGGAATATTTCGGTCGCCAGTAAAGTGGCTAAACTGAAACAATGAACACAGAAAATAATCCGGTGATATTGAGCTCCTTATAACCCGGTTACTATTTATAGGACAGGTTGAGCCAACTAACTTCAAGAGGGTACTTACCTATGAAACCCCATGCAAGCCTGAAACTAGGATCTTGTGTGATTTGCTTGTACATATACTTGTGCATACATCATGAACATCATGAAGCATCATTTGCATCCACTAACCATTTCAACGGTTTGGATCTTCATCTTTGTTCTTGTTTTGTAGGTTATGGAATCACTCCGCAGAAAAATAATTCAAGTCAACCTTGTGAGAATCCCTCCTCAACTCAAGGAGCTTGCTTCCAGGATTCCTGAGAATTCTCCCTTCAGTGAAAGACATGGTAGACTTCTCAACATGGTCAACTCCAACATTGAAGAAGACATGGTGAAAGTTCTCTTCCAGTTCTTTGACCCCCTACACCATTGCTTTACGTTTCCTAATTACCAACTAGTACCTACTTTGGAGGAATTTTCTCAACTTCTGAGGATTCCTATTCTCCATCAACTACCCTACAAAGGTACAGAAAGAGAGCCAAAGCCTGAAGATGTTGCTCAAGCCTTACACTTGCAACCATCTGATATCAAAGGTCATTGGGAAACCAGAAGTGGCGTCAAGGGTTTCTTGGCAAAGTTTCTGTTTGAGAAGGCACAAGACTGCTGGAATTCTTTAGATCTACAAGCTTTTGAGGAGATTATAGCACTTCTCATCTATCGGTTGGTCTTGTTCCCAAACCCTGATCAGCTTATAGATGTGAATGCTGTCAAGATTTTCATATCTCGGAATCCTGTGCCTACATTGTTTGGGGACATCCTACACTCATTTTACACACGAACAATGAGGAAAAGCGGTGTTCTCATGTGCTGTACTCCTCTTCTAGCAATGTGGTTTATTTCTCACCTTCCCCAGTCAGTCTAGAAGAATGAACAAGGCTTGAGGTGGTCGCAACGATTGATGACTCTTACACATTCTGATGTTCATTGGTGTTCTCGGTCCAGAGAAAATGTCATCATCATTGATCGTTGTGGGGAATTCCCTAATGTCCCACTACTTGGCATTAGGGGAGGCATTACCTACAACCCCTGTTTAGCTCTGAGACAATTTGGGTATTCCGGAAGGAATGACCCTCATGATATGCTGATTCCTGACTTGGTTTTTGACTTTGACAACGATGCTCAAGGACTTCGACAAAGGTTTATCCGAGCATGGAGGATTCCCAACAAAGTGGATAGTAAGATACTGGGGCACAAGAATTCCATCCCCCTTGAGCCTTATCTCAAGTGGGTACGAACCCGCGCCCAGAGTCTTATGATGCCTTACCCTCACATTCTCCCCGTGATCAAAGAGCCTGTTATGGAAGGAGAGGTTCCATACACCCTCCTACATTCAGACATGCCAACATCATTGGAAGAATTTCAAAAGAGTTGGATACAGCTCAAGGAAGAACGGAACACTTTTGAAGCCAACTTCTATGCCAGTGAGAAGAAGGTTTTAGAACTTACCCGCCGACTTCACGAAGAGGAGAATCTTAACACTTACATCGCGCCAAAAAGGATGCGCAACGTATTTTTACATTAAGAAGCTTTGTAATATTTTGCCCATGGGGCATTTATGTACTGACAAATTTCTTCTTATTAATATGACGTGTGTTCTTTTTGTCTGCAACAACTTTGAATTTCTGAATCCTTGGATGCATTACATGAATAAACATATCATTCATCATATGCATAAACAGGTCTTCACACCAGGTTTCCTTATCTTTCTGCTATTTATTTCAGCAAGATGGATATAGAGCAGACGGTCAAAGATCTGCAAGCACATAATTCGCAATTACAACAACTCCTCATGACCTTGGCAAAGGGTCAAGAGGACCTTAAAGCATTGTTAGAGAAGGAGAAAGAAAAATAAAAGGAAAAAGGAAAAAAGAAAAAGAAAAGAGTCAGAGTAGCTACTCTGGGAAGAAGATTTGAGAACCCAGCTAGGAGAGTCCTAGAGTTCCCCTCGACGTCTGATGAAGGGACTGGCAAAGGAAAAGGAGCTGCAGCACCTTCCGAATCTGAGGTTGAAGAGGAGGAAGTTGAAAAGGATGAAGATTACTCTGAGCAGCAGTACCCTCCTGTGGACGACAGGTATAAGAATCTGGAAGAGCGGTTGGCAGCCATGGAGGTACAAAGGGTACCTGAACTAGATTTCGAAGAGCTGGGATTGGTTGCTGGGATCGTCATTCCCCCTAAATTTAAAGTGCCTACATTTGCTAAATACGACGGTTTGTCTTGTCCAAAGTTGCATCTGCGTTCTTATGTCAGAAGGATCCAACCACACTCTTCTGATAAGGATCTATGGGTCCACTTTTTCAAGATAGTTTGTCGGGTACACAATTGGACTGGTTCTACCACCTTGAGAGGGCTGATGTACATAACTGGGAGGACTTGGCTGCTGCCTTCTACCGACAATATCAATATAATGCAGATTTAGCACCTACTCGAACTCAACTACAGAGTATGAGTATGGTTTCTAATGAGGGCTTTAAGGAGTATGCCCAGAAGTGTCGGGATTTGGCTGGAAGTGTGCAACAACCATTGTCTGAAAGGGAACTTGTTGATATGTTTTTGGGGACCCTGTCAGGTCCATTCTTTAACCACTTGATCGGGAGCTCATCTGCAGGGTTCACTGAATTAATTCTAACAGGTGAAAGGGTCGAAGCTGACATTAAGAGTGGTAAAATTCAGAAGGATGCATCAGCTTCAGCCGCTATCAAGAAGATCTTCCCAGCCAAGAAGGAAATTTTTGCTGTTTATACCCAGAGAAAGAGAGGAACGCCGGCCAGCAGTGGGGGTTGTATTAATTCAGAAGTCTGCATCAGATTAGCCTAGAAATAGTCAACCGATGAATGATCAACCCAGAACCTATCAGCAAAGGTTAGAAAGGCCACAACAACAATATACCCCGATAAACATGACACCCTCTCAGATATTTCCACATCTCATGAAATTAAACCTTGCTAATTTGAGAGAGGCATCTAAGAATACAAATACCACTTCTCCACATTATCATCCCAATGCAAAATGTGCTTATCATTCAGATAGAATAGGGCACGACAACAACAACTGTTGGGCCCTGAAAAACAAGATCCAAGATTTAATAGATGCCAAGGAGGTAGAATTCGATGCGCCCGAAAAGCCGAATGTGATTTCTTCCCCAATGCCGAAGCATGGTCAAAATGTCCATGCTATTGAAGAGGATTTGTATGTTGCTGATGTTGATAACTTAATGACTCCGTTGCCAATGATCAAGATGAATCTGTTGAAAGTCGGGATCTTCCCAGGCTGTGAAAAAGATTGTTACCTTTGTTCAAGCTTGCAATCCGACTGTCCGCTATTGAAGTCAGGCATCCAACGCCTGATGGATAATCAAGAGATCCTCTTTCAGAAAACTCATGTTACTCCTGTTACCCCAATCAATGATGTTGATATAATCACCATTTCCGACAATCTTTCCAAGACCTGCAAAAGGCCTGTTAAGATTACACCCGATCCAAAGTTTGTACCGCTGAAGATTACCATGCCGGGCGTATCCCATATAAGTCCAACAAGACAATACCGTGGAATTATGGAGGAGAGATCTTCTACCACGGTGTTAAGCAGATCGAATTAGTCGAAGAAGGTTTCGATGAAGAAACTCCTGACATAGGAAATATTGCAGGGACAAGTAAGATAACTCGTAGTGGAACAATCTTCTCTCCGGAGATTGCTCCTCCAAGGACAGTCTTTGGACCCTCAAGTGCTTGTGTGCCAGTCAAGATATCTATGCGAAGTCCAATAATTGAAGAAATTGTTACTCCCAAAGTTGTACCCTCTGCTGTTACTGCTGATAAAGGTAAGGGGATCCAAGAAGCGCCCGTCAGGACGAGGGCTCAACCTTTGGTTATCCCCGAGACCACCCAAAAGGAAATGGAGGAAATTTTAAAGATAATCAAGAAGAGCGACTATGATGTCGTAGAACAACTGGGGTAAACCCCTTCAAAAATCTCCATGCTGGCCCTATTGCTCTGTTCCGAGGCTCATGCCAAAGCCTTGATCAAATTCCTGAAGACGGTGCATGTGCCTCAAGAAACTTCTGCGGATCAGTTTCAAGAGTGTGTAGCCAGCCTAACCTCCGACAATGGTCTTGGCTTCTCTGATGTCGATCTAATACCTAAGGGAAGAAAGCATAATGATGCGCTGCATGTTTCGGTAGAGTGCAGAGGGACCACACTAGCTCATGTTCTGGTTGATACCGGGTCATCTTTAAATGTCCTGCCAAAGAAAGCATTGGATAGATTGGACTGTGAAGGTTTGACCTTAAAGCCCAGTAATATCATTGTAAGAGCCTTCAACGGTTCTAAGAGGATGGTTCACGGAGAAGTGGACATCCCAATTAAGGTGGGAACAGAAATTTTCAACTCTACATTTTATGTGATGGACATTCGTCCTTCATATTCATGCTTGTTGGGAAGACCATGGATCCACAATGCTGGGACAGTCACTTCTTCTCTACATCAAATGCTCAAATACCCAGTTCAGGGTAAAAACATAACAGTTCATGGTGAGGAGGAGTATATGATAAGCCACCTTAACTCTTTCCGCTATGTGGAGTTAGATGGTGAATTCATAGAAACACCTTTCCAACACTTTGAAGAGGTTTCTCCTGAAGTTGCGACGGCCAAGACAATAACTTATGTGCCTGCAGTTACCAAGCCTGTGTCTCAAATGTCATCCCTTAAAGGTGTGAAGGTTGTGATTGAGGAAGGAGGAAGTACAGTGTGGGGTCAACTACCAGACTTTTCTCTCAAGACAGATAAGTTCGGTTTGGGTTTCACTGCTGCTAGTCAGAAAGATGTGCGTCGCTCCCGGGCTGGAGGACCACCATTAAAGATCACTCATCACGGAGTTCATGCTTTGGAAGATGTTGAAGACGAAAGTAATTTTGAAGACTGGATCTTTCCAACCATTGAAGGAGGACTGAACAACTGGGAGGCAAAAGACTTCGTTCCCATTACTTTCATCAATCAGTAATTTATCTTTTGAACATTTTTCAGTTGGTCTGTAATAATTATTAAACAATTCGTACACTCTTTTTGCCTTGTGCCTTACCCGGGGCATATAGGTCCATTTGTAAGGGCTTGATTTCTTCATTTTCATATGCCATTTTTAATGAATCATGGACGTTTTCATCTATAAACTTTTGTGTTCATTTTCTTTCTTTTTACATTTTATTTTGTTTAAAGGTGGCTATCCCTTACACACACCCACGCTCACAAAATACAGGTACCCATCCACTCCGGATTCCATGGGTAACAATTTTGCTATGGCCTTCAGTGACTCTGAAGATCTGGTCAATCATGCCGAATACGAAGGTGATGAAGACTGTGAAGTGCCTGGAGAGTTGGCTAGACTTCTACAACAGGAAGAGAGGGCTATTCTGCCCCATGAAGAGCTGTTAGAGACTATCAACTTGGGTACTGCCGAAGACAGGAGAGAGGTTAAAATGGGTGCCAACCTAAAGCAAAATGTCAAAGAACGCTTAGTTCAGCTGTTGAATGAATATGTTGAGATCTTTGTCTGGTCCTATGAAGACATGCTGGGACTCGATACAGATATTGTGGTTCATCGTCTCCCTACAAGAGAAGACTGTCCACCAATAAAACAAAAAGTCCTCCGGATGAGGCCCGATATGTCTGAAAAGATCAAGGCCGAAGTGATGAAGCAGTTCAACACCGGATTTCTTGCTGTTACTTCCTATCCACAATGGGTTGCTAACATTGTGCCCGTGCCTAAGAAGGACGGCAAAATGAGAATGTGTGTGGATTACCGAGATTTAAACAGGGCTAGCCCTAAAGATGACTTTCCACTACCGCACATTGACATTTTGGTCGACAATACAGCTCAACATAAGGTATTTTCTTTCATGGATGGATTTTCAGGGTACAACCAGATCAAAATGGCCCCCGAAGACATGGAGAAGACTACTTTTGTTACACAGTGGGGTACCTTCTGCTATAAAGTAATTCCATTCGGACTGAAGAATGCAGGGGCAACCTATCAGCGTGCCATGGTAGCTTTGTTTCATGACATGATACATCATGAGATCAAATTCTACATAGACGACATGATAGCCCATTCACAAACAGAAGAAGAACACTTCGACCATCTACAAAAGCTGTTTGTCAGATTGAAGGAGTATAAGCTCAAACTGAACCCTAGCAAGTGCACTTTCGGGGTCAGGTCTGGTAAACTTTTGGGATTCATCGTCAGCAACAAAGGCATTGAGGTTGACCCTGCTAAAGTCAAAGCTATACGAGAAATGCCTGCCCCCTGCACTGAAAAGGAGGTCAGAGGTTTCTTAGGACACCTAAACTACATTGCAAGGTTCATTTCTCACCTAACATCTACCTGTGAACCAATCTTCAAGTTGTTGAAGAAAGAACAGGCGGTTGAATGGAATGATGACTGTCAAGCTGCTTTTGATAAAATTAAGGAGTATTTGCTAGAACCTCCTATCTTGATGCCACCCGTCGAAGGAAGGCCTTTAATCATGTATCTGACTGTTTTGGATAACTCAATGGGGTGCGTACTGGGCCAACATGACGAGTCTAGCCGAAAAGAGCATGCCATTTATTACCTTAGCAAAAAGTTTACCGACTGTGAGACTCGCTACTCACTACTTGAGAAAACTTGCTGCGCTTTGGTATGGGCTGCTCGCCGGCTAAGGCAGTATATGTTGACACATACCACTCTGCTGATTTCTAAAATGGATCCGTTCAAGTACATCGTCGAAAAGCCCGCTTTATCTGGAAGAATCGCTAGATGGCAAATGATCCTGACTGAGTATGATATCCAATACACAACCCAAAAAGCTATAAAGGGGAGTTTACTAGCTGATCATCTAGCTCATCAAGCTGTCGAAGATTACCAATCCATGAAATTCGATTTTCCCGACGAGGACATTATGACATTGGACAACATTGAAGGTAACGGACCGTATGACGAACCTGAACAAGGATCCCGATGGACCTTGTACTTTGATGGTGCTTCAAATGCACTTAGAAACGGTATCGGCGTGGTACTTATCTCTCCAGAAGGTTGCCATACACCTTTCACCGCTAGACTCTGCTTCAGCTGCACCAACAACATGGTCGAGTATGAAGCTTGTATCTTTGGTCTCAAGGTTGCGATTGACTTAGGAATCAAATCTTTGGTTGTGTTTGGGGACTCAACTTTGGTTATCAGTCAAATCAATGGAGAGTGGGACACTAAACATCCTAACCTCATCCCATACAAAGAACACGTTCTGACATTGTTACCTCATTTCGAGCAGATTACCTTTGAGCACTTCCCGCGAGAAGAAAATCAGCTAGCAGATGCTCTAGCTACAATGTCTTCCATGTTTAAACTTAACTGGGATAATGAGGCTCCCCGAATTACCATCGAACGGATGGATGAACCTACACATTGTCATGAGATTAATACCGAAGAAGTAGTGGAACAACCCTGGTTTCAGGAAATCAAAAGGTATCTCGAGACTCAAGAATACTCTGAAGGAGCTTCAGTCAATGACAGAAAGTTCTTAAGGAGATTTGCTGCCAAGTTCTTCCTGAGCAATGGTATCCTGTACAAGCGTAACCATGATTGTGTTCTGCTTCGTTGTGTGGACAAAGTTGAAGCCGAGCAGATCATGACTGAACTGCATAGTGGAACATTTGGCACCCATTTGAGCGGACATACGATGGATAAGAAGATCCTAAGGGCAGGCTACTACTGGTCTACCATGGAAACTGATTGTCATCAATACACATGTACTTGTCACAAATGCCAAGTCTATGCAGACAAGGTGCATATTCCTCCGGTTCCTCTCAATGTCCTAACAGCTCCTTGGCCATTCGCAATTGGGGGTATCGACATGATTGGAGAGATCAAGCCTACAAAATCCAATGGACACTGCTTCATCCTGGTGACCATTGATTACTTTACCAAGTGGGTCAAAGCAGCTTCCTTCGCCTCCGTTACAAAGAACGTGGTTGCCTGCTTCACCAAGCAGAACCTTATTTTCCGGTACGGTATTCTTGACCGAATCATCACGGACAACGGTACAAACTTGAACGACACTATGATCACCGCTCTACGCGAACAGTTCAAAATTCAACATCACAATTCATCTCCCTATAGGCCAAAGATGAATGGTGATGTCGAAGCTGCAAACAAAAATATCAAGAAGATCATTCAAAAGATGACAGTCACCTACAAGGACTGGCATGAGATGTTACCGTTTGCTCTACAAGGGTACCGTACCACGGTGCGAACATCAACCAGGGCAACACCCTTTTCTTTGGTATACGGCATGGAAGCTGTTTTACCTATAGAAGTTCAGATTCCTTCCCTGAGAATCATGAAGGACGCTGGTTTGAGTGAAGACGATTGGATTCAGACCCGTCTTGATCAACTTAACTTGATTGACGAGAAGCGACTTACTGCTGTTTGTCATGGTCAGACGTATCAAAAACGGATGATCAAGGCCTTCAACAAGAAAGTCAAGAGACAAGTATATCAAGTCGGGGATCTTGTAATCAAGCGGATTATCTTGCCGCAAAGTGATCCCAAGGGCAAGTGGACTCCTACCTACAAAGGACCATTTGTGATCAAAAACATCTTTTCTGGTGGGGCTATGATTCTAACCACCATGGACGGCGATGATCTGCCACACCCTGCGAATGTAGACATAGTCAAAAGATACTACGCATAAACGACCCGACAAGTTGAAAACCCGATAGGGCGACTTGGTCAAAAATGGGTATCTCGGCGAATCGAAAACCCGAAAGGGCGGTTCGGGAAAAAATTATGGATAAACAAAAAAAATTATACACCCGGCAAGTTGAAAACCCGAAAGGGCGGCTTGGGCAAAAAAGGGTTTCCCGGTGGATCGAAAACCTGAAAGGGCGATCCAGGCAAAAGTTAGGGAATTAAAGCGTATGACTATGTCTCGTCGGATCACTTTAAGGACAATATCTTCATGGACAGGCTCCAAGCGACTGATCAATCCAATCATCTGCGGACAAAGCAACGAATGGACAATATACTCAGAGTTGCGAAGGCTATAGCAGAATGGGAACCCCATAGAATTTTTACACATAGCCATCTTTCTTTATATAAATTTTTCTCAACTTTATGACGACATTCTCTTACTAGGATGTCTGTCTCCTTTGTATAAAATACTTACACAAAGTTAATACAAAGTTACTTCAAAGAACATAAAACTATTTGCCTTTTCTTTCTTTTTTACACTTCTGTTTTATTTGAAAACGTCCAATGATTTATTAAATGAGCATATGCATTTGAACATAATCACTGCTTACAAATAAAATGAAATGAAAAAGAATAATTACTGATAGGATGGAAGTATAGGAAAGCGTCTTTAGGCTATTCTAGGAGAAATCCCCTGCAATACATCATCCAGATCCTAGGCGGAACTAAAGCTTTGAAAGGCATATCCCCAGCGGAATTAAGTTTCAAGGATCCCCATCAGAGTTGAGTATTCAAGTTCCCAACCAAAAGCGGAGCAAAACTTTGAACTACAAACCCTCAATAAGAATGAAACTTTCTTTCCCAAACGGAGTCAAACCTTCAACCTGTGAACACCAGTGAAGACCATCCAGTTTCCTCCCCTTATCTCAGAGAGTCGCTTTTAAACCAGATAATTCGTCAGAAAGTTATTTTTAAACTTTTTCCCAGTGAAGTCGCCAATCAAATCAGCACGTCACTAAGACCCCCAGTGGAGAGGAAACTTTGAGCTGCCAATCCCCAACGGAAACCATTCAGTTTGCCCCTGATATCCTCAACAGAATGAAGTTTCTCATTCTTGATTCCCTAGTAGATTGGCATACACCCAAGCTTCTGATATTCCCGACATAATGAGGATTCTCATTCTCAAAGTTGCGTACAACCTAAGCTCCTGAATTTCTTCCAAGCAGGAATAAGCTTTTCCCAGAGTCCTGAGCTTACTCTCCAGCAGGATAGCTACTCCCCAACAGTATAGCTATTCCCCAGAGAGTTTTTACTCCCCAACATAAATTTGTCAGAATTTTTAATCCCCTGCAGATCGAAGATTCTCGCTCTTGACTCCTCAGCACAAATTCCCATGGCAGAATGAAGATTCTCATTCTCAATTCCCCAGAGTTTTCAGATATTCCCCAGTGGAGTTCTCCTCAAACAACGAAACAGGAATCCCCAGTAGATTGGCATACAAACCAAATCCCTGATTTCCCTAGCAGTATAGCTTCTCCCCGCAGAGGTTGTCAAAAAGCTTGAAGACACACATACTCTTAAACAGTGGTCCAGGATTTATTTTCCCCGACAGCGGTCAAAGATTTTATTATCTCCAGCTATCCAGGATTTACTTTCCTCCGCAAGACGGCTCATCAGCTTACATGCGCATACATTGCATTCATATATCATAAACATTGATATAACACATATATTGCATCATACATTTCATGCAACATAACTTTGTGTTTCAGCTAATATTTTTACCCTTCACAGGATAATTTTAGCCAGCTTCAACTCCAGGATCATAAAAAAAGTTTACGGATGCTTCCCAACATGGATGTCAATCTATCGCTTGTTCAGATTCAACTTTTGAAAACAGTTTACGGATGCACCAAACATGGATGCTAATCTATTGCTTATTCAATTTCAAGGATCATGAAAACAATTTACGGATACTTCCCAACATGGATGTCAATCTATCGCTTGTTCAGATTCAACTTCTGAAAACAGTTTACGGATGCACCTAACATGGATGCTAATCTATTACTTATTCAACTTCAAGGATCATGAAAACAGTTTACGGATGCTTCCCAACATGGATGTCAATCAATCGCTTGTTCAGATTCAACTTTTGAAAACAATCTACGGATGCACCAAACATGGATGCTAATCTATTGCTTATTCAACTTCAAGGATCATGAAAACAGTTCACAGATGCACCAAACATGGATGTTAATCTATCGCTTGTTCAGTTTCGGCTCATTGAAAACAGTTTACGGAGGCTCCAAACACGGATGCTAATCTACTGCTTATTCAGACCCCCAGCTCAGAGACGTTCCAGACATGGATACCTTTCTGATACTCATTCTTTCACCTACAACATACAATTCAACAAACATTCTTGGATGGCATCTTTAAGCCCATCTCCGACAAGATTCTGTCACATCTCCAAATGGAATCTTTAAGCCCATTCCCCCAAGCTATGCTTTGACGAGTGCAAATTTATGGGCACTCTAGTGTCCAATCATCTTTTACCTTCGAGTCACGAAAGGCAAACTCGTCAATCTAACTCTTCAGGTTCAAGAAGATTGAACAGGGGCAGCTGTTGTACCCCAAAATTTGCCCTCGCTTTTTTACAAGAAAAATCACAATCCTAAGGTTTTCTCAGATTTTCAATATTTGCTCAGGAATCGGTCAAACAGACATTTCTCTGGCAGTAAATCAAGAATTAGGGTTTTCTCTCGCATTTCTCAGAAAAAAAACATAATTCTCAGAAGTTCAGTTAACTGTCACATGTTTCCACACTTTTTCAAGTTTGCTGAAAGGTTACTGATGGTTCTCAAGGTTTTTTTATCTAAAATAAGAGTTGGGACTGTCATTTGGGAACATTCAGGTTCTTGTCGGATCCAGGTTAACCAAGATAATGTGCGTCTGTTAAAATATTTGTCGGTTAATGGAATGCTTTCTTGTTTATTATACAATGCGCATTGTGATTGGAATACTGATGCAAGGTTATGAGATTACAAAGTTTTTGAGATTACTTGGATTTTAAGTTATCTGTATTGGAAATGCTGGAATGTAGTTTCAGTTATTTTAAATCAGGAATCTTAAATAATAAGTGAAGACTTGAAGAAAGAATGGCAAGATTATTGGACAGTAAATGATTTTATTGGATATCAGTTTGCCTCACAAAGATTTTTCAGATGATTGATGCAAAAGTAATTTATTATTTGAATATTGTAAGTTTTTACAACTTATAGTACTTTGAAAAATAAATTATTACAATTAATGGAAAAGCTATCTAAATCTAAGTCTAAGCCTAAGCTCCATTGCTCCCATGCTCAAAGGCTCCGGCTTTTACTGCTTTGTCGCCGTCCAAGTTGCACTCACATGAAAAAGACAAAGGAAAAGAAGATTAGTATAGTTAATTGAAAAGAATTTTTCAAATGGAAAAGAAAGGAAAAAAGTCATCATTAAAGTTTGCCGTCCGGAATCAGAGTGCTATTGTTCATCATGTTTTTATTTTTCTCTTTGCAAATCACAAGAAGATTTCTCTTCTTGGTTCACAAAGAGAAAAGTAAAAAATGCAAATGCAAGCATACAAAAGCAATTATTCAAAAAAAAACATAGTAAGGCGCCAAACTGAATAAAACAAGTTTCAAATGCAAGACATGTTATACAAAGCAAGCTTACAAAGCTAGCATACAAAGGCAAGCTGCATTACAAAACAAAGTCAGCAAACAGCCTTGCAACTTAATGCAACAAGGTGCCAAACTGTACAAACAACACAAGCAAAGTGCCAAACATAGGCGCCAACTGTACTGCATTACAAACCAAAGGAAAACTGAATGCAAAATAAGAAAACCAAACAACACAAGTACGGTGCCAAATTGAGTTACAAAACAAACTAAAGGCAGCAACAATGCAACTGTACAAATGCAGAAAGTACAACAGGCCAAAAGTAAACAGCAGGAAAATGCAGAAGATAAACCAATTCACAAGTCAAAACTTGTCACAACTGTTCATCATTTTCCAATCAAAAGGGCAAACTTTTCAGAATAATAAGAAAAGCAAAGAATGCTTTTTTTCATAGAGAGAGAAAGAGAGAAGGATATCACCTTTTTGAAGTGTACAGTTTGGCAAGAGGGCTGTCACAAGTGACAAACAAGAAAAAGATATAAGACTATCAAATGACAGTTTGAAAGGAAGAGAGAACATTGAGCCAAGCCTAAAAAACTCAGAAGTCCAAACCTGCCCTCTCCAAACCAGTTACAATGAAAACTGTAACAAAACTGCAAACTGTTAAGAGGTTCACAAAAAACCCCCAACCTGCATAACAATCAATATCCAAACTACAAAACCATGGCAAAGCTGCACAAGTTGAACAATAGCCAAAAAACTTCCTAACAGTTTCCAAAGCAATTGCAAAACCTGTCCAAACCTGTTAAGCAATCAAACTACGACAAATAACCAAGTTACAAAAACCAGCAACATCACCAAACTGCAAATCAAAACACACAACTCAAACCACCAAACCATGTTATCAAAATAGCCAAACGTATCAAGCTACACAAAACAGCACAAACTGTAACAGCATAGCCCAAACTGCAACAACCAAAAACCTGCAAGTTTCAAACTCAAAACAACAACCACCAAGGCCTAAAAACCCCAAAACCTGCAAAAGCACAACCAATCTCCGAGCAACCAAACTGCATTACCACACAATCAAAACAAAAACAACCACAAAACTGTACAACCAAGCCATTGTCCATAACAGAACTTGCAGAACAACAATCAAAGTTTCAGAAGTGAAACAATCAAGAACAACACAATTTCAGAACAAATCATCACAAACCAACATCAAGAGAGAGGAAAAGAGTTTCAGAAGCCAAGGCAACAAGTTTCAGAATACTCATCATTAACAAAAATACCAACAAAAAATAAGAAGTTTCAGAACATCACATCATCATTAACCTTCAAAGCCAAGAGAGAGGAAAAGAGTTTTCAAAAGCAACCAACAACAAAGCTTCAGAGTCGTATCCATCATCAACAGCAAAACATCAACAAGGAGGTTTCAGAAAGAATTCATCATCAACAGAAAAACAACAAACTCAGTTCAAATCATCATCAAGTTTCATCAACTATCATCAAGAAATCCATCAACAAAAAAGTCTTAGAACTGTACTCATTATCAACATTCAAAGAGAAAAGAAAAAAGTTACCAAAAGCAAGCACGGCCATCATTTCTTCCCTCCTCCTCCTCTAAGCCACCAAGTAAGCGCCTCAATCTCACCCTTTTCTCCTCTCCATTTTT
The DNA here is from genome assembly GCA_948472305.1 of Vicia faba. NCBI lineage: Eukaryota > Viridiplantae > Streptophyta > Magnoliopsida > Fabales > Fabaceae > Vicia > Vicia faba. The sequence continues at coordinate 1,043,975,473 of OX451738.1, read as the reverse complement.
TTTTCCAGAAAATCCCCAAGGTACGTTTTCCTCAAACCCCCTTACTGCATCTCAAGCATGAAAACACCATAGATTAAAAACAAAACTGGACAAGCATGCAAATCAAAACCAAATTCAAACTGTAAAACTTAGAGAGAGAATGAATTATACCATTTACAACAAAGCCTTTGACCATCGTGAGGAGATGAGAGGAAGAGGTGGCGCTTCAGCGGCTTAGGGTTAGAGGGGGATCAGAACCCTAGATTGAGAAAGATGAAAAGATGAAGAGAAGAGACGAGAGAGAGAGAGAGAGAGAGGCGCCGCTGTAAATCACACAAACCCTAAAAATCAGAAGGACCCCAACCAAAAACGTTGTACAAACTCGCCCTTGGGCCTGTTCGCCCAAACATCCCTTAAGCCCACTTTTAATTGCTGGCTCACCCCCCCTTTTTCTCCATTCTGACTTTTTGTTTGGGCCTAACCCCAAACAACCCTAAAGCCCATTTCTTCTACTTATTTCAATTTTCTTTCTTTTCTTGGATAAACCCATAAAGAAGAAAAAACTCAATACTTTTTTATTTAATTAAATTTAGCTTAGTTAATTTATCTTTTTTATTTCACTAATATTAAAACTTTGTCTTTTTTTAAAATTAGTTTTAATCATTATTCTTTTTATTTATTTCTTACATTTAATATGAAAATACCAAAAATAATAGGGATTTAGTTTAAATTAAATTTTCTTTCTTTAAAACTTTTCTTTTCATAATTAATAAAACAAATAAGAATAATAATAATTTTTAATCTTTCTTTTAGAATAGATTTTTATTTATTTATTTTTAAGTAAATACATGCATTTCATAATCGATTGATTTTCTTTTTTTATTTTATAATTTGTGATGGCTTTACTTTTAATTGCGACAATTCGATTTGGTTGTAACACTTGATATTTGGACAGTGTTATCCTTGTGAGCTTCATCCCCATTTGTAATAATTTGTACCCCCATCCCCAGATACTTTTGTAATAGCTTAGAATTTTAATTCTCACACTTTATGCTTTCAAATATGCCATGATTAGAGATTAGGGTTTGTATGCGAAAATCCAAAATCAATCGCTAGATGACCCAATACAAGATCTAAATGCATGAAAATGACAAACGCAATTCACATGTGCACCTCTAGGGTAACTTCGCTTGTTGCCTCGGAAATACAATCATGTCCCTCGAATATGAGACACTCTAGCAAATGTACCTTCGATAAACAAAGATCATAGTCCCTCAATGATCCTCGATGTTGCCTTCGATAAAATAATCTCGTCCCTTACAAAATCGCTAGAGCGTCTCACAAGTTGCTTTAAATGATTATATGCGATGACCCGCGCCTGTCCCGATTAACATCCTAACACAAGGTTGTTCACCAAATACAATGGTGAAATAACACTGTCAAAAGGGTTAAAAACATATAGAAAAAATATTTGAGTAAAATAGGGTGGATAACTCTTAGTTACTTGATCAAAAGCTTGCAAAACGTCCTTGCTATTTTCAAGCACATTTCACAACACAATTCAAAACATTTCCCAAAAACAAACTTTCAAACCTTGAAATATCTTTTCAAAAGACATACACCTTTGTATATATTCAAACAAGAATCATTACAAAGTTTGCCACAACAATGGCCTCTTTTTCAAAGCATTTTCAAAACCACACACACAAAGCACCATTTCAAACAATTGAAATGCAAAAGCAAGTAATCTAAACAAGTAACTAAGAGCCCATGGAAAACCATGGATGGAAAGGGTGCTTTCACCTTCCCTTTTCATAATCTACCCCCCGAACCCAAGAAAACATCTCAAAGGTCTTCCCTGAGCTTTTTGACCTTTCCTTTGGATAAAATAAAAAGTCGGCGGTGACTCTTGTTAAACCGCACAATTGCAAACACAAACACAAAACCTCAAGTCACTTCTCCCACCGTATCACAGTTGTAATTTCTTCAGGTTGTGGATCTTTCTCTAAACCGGTGAAAGGTGTCCAGTCAAGAACATGTATTCCTAGCAGCTCAAAGAATTCTGGTATTGTGGGTACTAGTTGATAATCCAGAAAGGTAAAACAGTGATGAGCGGGATCAAAGAACTGTCATAGAACACTCGTCATATCTTCTTCAAAACCCAAGGTAACCAAACTGAGTAGTCGACCATGCCTTTTGATGAACGAAGAACTTTCGGGAACCCTCGAGACTAACTCTGTAAGTTGAGAAGGTACCCTCACAAAACTGACTCGGCTAATGTTTCTGCGAGCGGAAGCCATAACCTATAAAACAGAACAAAGATAAATCTATAGGTCCTTGACATGGTTAGTGAAAATGTTATGGCATGATGTCATGATGTCATATTCGAACAATTAATCATACGTAAACAAAACACGCAAGGCCTTAGGTTTAAGCTTGCAAGGGGTTTATAGGTAAGTAGCCTCTTATAGTTCTAGTTGGCTTAACCTGTCCTAAAAGAAGTAATCGGGTTCAAGGAATCTCAATATCGTTGATCTTTCTTCTCGGACATTGTTTTAGCACAAGCATCAGAACTACGACCGAAATATCCCAATAGTCTGATCTTAATGAGTATAATATCGAGTATTAACCAACTTTAGTCTGCACCAAATCCCGATATCTCACTACTTTCTAATGGATAAGTTGTTCAACTAAGGTTCTACGGTCAGTTAGTGTTTTATCACACCACACAGCGGCCCCATATTCTCCTTGGTTTAACTTAAGGGACACCGATAAAAACAAATGTGTCACACTAACATAGCCATAACTTCAACCATATCGGTCTACACCGTACAATTTTCACGATCTATTGCTACTTACCTAAAATTCCCTAGATCCGGGTATAGGATCTATACAAAAAATAAACCCAAGCATAACTCCAAAATGTAAAGCATACAAGTCAAGCAAGTAAATCATTTCTAAATGTGATCTAGCTCTAAGGTAACCCCACTTTTAGTTTTTAAATTTCGCCAGCATAGTCATCAGTTCTGTAATACGGTGGGAGAACTGACTTGAGGTTTTGAGTTTTATCGCAAATGTTGCGGATAGCAAGAGTCACCACTGACTTTTCTTTTATCCAATAAAGGAAAGGGTGAAAAGAACAGGAAAGAACTTTTGAGAATTTTCTTGAGTTCGGGAGGATAGGCTATGAAAAATAAAGGTGTTATCATCCTTTTCATTCGTAGTAATCTACGGGCTCTTAATCGCTTGATCACTTTTTGAGATGCTTTGCATTTGTGTATGTTTTGAAAATATTTTGAAAATGCATAAGTATGGGAATTTTGCAATGATTCTCGTATTGTTGAGAATGTATACAAAATGTTTATTTTGAAAATACTTGTGAAAGGAAGTGTAGTTTTGGAAAGATGTTTTGAAAATGCCAATATAGGGAAATTTCATAATGATTCTCGTATCATTGAGAATGTATATAAAATGTTTGTTTTGAAAAGTGTTTTGAAGAATGTGAGGTGTAAATATTGCTTTATTTTTGTGAGCAAGCGATTACGAGCGATCTACATACTCAAAAAGTATTTATTCTTTTCTTCTTCCTTTAGATAGTGCTATCGTACCATTAATTAGTAGGAAACCCTATCATTGGATGTGAAGGACAAATATGGGTCATTGTACAGTCATATAAGGCAACTTATAAGACGCTTTTAGCAATTTGTCATAAGGGACTAAGATCGTTTACCGAAGGCAACATTGAAGGGTCATCGAGGGACTACGATCTTTTAGTCGGGCAGGACCTTTGAACCTTCTCCCCATGTTTAGGATAAAAGCTTGCTTCTTAGTTTTCTTTTTCCTGACGAGGAGCACCATCATCTCTTGTAGCCCTTTGGCTAGTTTCAGGAGAGTCTCTTGAAATTGTGCGTGTTGAGTTTATAGATATTTGACGGTTTGCTCGAAAGCCATCTTATACTGAAATAAACAGTAAATAGATGAGGAAACCTATATCGGAAAGCCTACATATGAAATGATGCATGATATGTGGATGCAATGTTTTCAAGGACCTTAAGAGATTTAAATTTGCCAGCCAAAAAGGAAGCAGAAACAAAGATTGTCCCCTAGGCTTATAATGGAAAAGCAAAAGGTCTTATTGAGACAACAAAATGAACTCCTAAAATATATGACTCAAGTCTCCCATAGACGCTTCCTCTTCGTGTCGATGTATGCATTAAGGATTTGCTCCTCGTGAAGTCGCTTTGTGAGTTCCAACACTTTCTTCTCGCTTGCATAGAATTAAGCTTCAAAGGTGTCTCGTTCTCCCTTGAGTTGAATCCACGACTTCTGCAATTCTTTAAGGTCAGTAGGAATTTATGTATGAAGGATGGTATAAGTAATATCCCTTTCGGCAACAGGCTCCATGATCACTGGTAGGATAGATGGATATGGCATCATGAGGTTTTGAGCGCGAGCTCGTACCAATTTGAGATAGGGATCTAGAGGGATAGAATTCTTATGTCCTAAAGTCTTGCTATCAATCTTACTTACCATACCCCTAGCACGTATAAACCTTTGACAATAACCTTAAAGATCATTCTCATAGTCGAACACAATACCCCAGATAAGTGTGTCATGAGGACCATCTCTTCGAGCGTAACCAAAGTAACATAGAGCAAGAAAAGGGTTGTAAGTAATACCTCCCATAATTCCAAGGAGTGGAACATTAGGGAATATCCCACAACTGTCAATGATAGTAATATCCTCATGAGATCGGGAACACCAATAAATATTTGAATGAGAGAGCGACATCATCCTTTTGAGACCACCTTAACCCTTGTTCATTCTTCAATACTGATCGGGGAAGGTGAGAAATAAACCACCTATATAGCAATGGTATGCAACACATAAGAGACCTTCTCTTCCTCATAGTATGAGTGTGAAGTGAGTGCAAAATATCTCCAAGCAAAGTAGGCACAGGGTTACGAGAAAGGACGATTTTGACAGCATTCACATCTATGAGTTGGTATGGATTAGGGAACAGTACTAACCCATAGATTAGAAGAGCTAAGATCTCTTCAAAATCTTGAAAATTCAAAGCCTCCAAAAAAAGTCGAGCCTTTTCTAACAGAAACTTAGCCAAAAAACCCTTGACTCCACTCCTTGTTTCCCAATTAGCTACATTGTCAAACAGATTTAGATGCAAGATTGTTGCAATTTCTTCAGGTTGTGGATCTTTATCTAAACCGGTAAAAGGTGTCCAGTCAAGAACAGGTATTGCTAGCAGCTCAGAGAATTCTTGTATTGTGGGTACTAGTTGATAATCCATAAAGGTGAAACCGTGATGAGCGGGATCAAAGAACTGGAATAGAACACTCGTCATATCTTCTTCAAAACCCAAGGTATCCAAACTGAGTAGTCGACCATGCCTTTTGATGAACGAATAAATTTCGGGAACCATCGAGACTAACCCCGTAAGTTAAGAAGGTACCCTCACAAAACTGACTCGAATAGTGTTTCTGCGAGCGGAAGCCATAACCTACAAAACAGAACAAAGATAAATCCTTAGGTCCTTGACATGGTTAGTGAAAATGATATGGCATGGTGTCATGATGTTATGATGTCATATTTGAACAATTAATCATACATAAAAAAACACGCAAGGCCTTAGGTTTAAGCTTGCAAGGGGTTTATAGGTAAGTAGCCTCTTGAAGTTTTAGTTGGCTCAAGCTGTCCTAAAAGAAGTAACCGGGTTCAAGGAATCTCAATATCGTTGATCTTTCTTCTCAGACATTGTTTCAGCACAAGCATCAGAACTACGACCAAAATATCCCGATAGTCTGATCTTAATGAGTATAATATCGAGTATTAACCAACTTTAGTCTACACCAAAGCCAGATATCTCACTACTTTCTAATGGCTAAGTTGTTCAACTAAGGTTTTACGGTCAGTTAGTGCTTTATGACACCACACAACAGCCCCGTATTCTCCTTGTTTCAACTCAAGGGACACCGGTAAAAACAAATGAGTCACACTAACGTAGACAACGCTTCAACCATATCGGTCTACGCCGTACAATTTTCACGATCTATTGCTACTTACCTAAAATTCCCTAGATCCAGGTATAGGATCTATACAAAAAATAAACCCAAGCATAACCCCAAAATGTAAAGCATACAAGTCAAGCAAGTAAAGCATTTCTAAATGTGATCTAGCTCTAAGGTAACCCCAATTTTAGTTTTTAAATTTCCCCAGCAGATTCATCAGTTCTGTAATACGGTCGGAGAACTGACTTGAGGTTTTGAGTTTTATCGCAAATGTTGTAGACAGCAAGAGTCGCCACCGACTTTTCTTTTATCCAATAATGGAAAGGGTGAAAAGAAAAGGAAAGAACTTTTGATAATTTTCTTGAGTTCGGGGGATAGGTTATGAAAAATAAAGGTGTTAGTACCCTTTTCATTCGTAGTTATCTACGGGCTCTTAATCACTTGATCAATTTTTGAAATGCTTTGCATTTGTGTATGTTTGAAAATATTTTGAAAACGCCTAAGTATGGGAATTTTGCAATGATTCTCGTATTTTTGAGAATGTATAAAAAAATTTATTTTGAAAATACTTGTGAAAGGAAGTGTAGTTTTGGAAAGATGTTTTGAAAATGCCAATCTAGGGAAACTTTGTAATGATTCTCGTATAATTGAGAATGTATATAAAATGTTTGTTTTGAAAAGTGTTTTGAAGAATGTGAGGTGTAAAGATTGCTTTATTTTTGTGAGCAAGCAATTACGAGCGATCTACATACTCAAAAAGTCTTTATTCTTTTCCTCTTCCTTTAGATAGTGCTATCGTACAATTAATTAATAGGAAACCCTATCATTGGACGTGAGGGACAAATGTGGGTTATTGTACAGTCATAGAAGGCAACTTGTAAGACGCTTTTAGAAATTTGTCGTAAGGGACTAAGATCGTTTACCGAAGGCAACATCGAAGGGTCATCATGGGACTACGATCTTTTATTCGAGGATCTTTGCTCAAGCATTCCACGTTCGAGGGACATGACTATTTTTATCTAAGGCTACAAGTGAGGGTAACCCTAGAGGTGTGTGTGTGAGAAGTGTTTTGATTTCAAGTATTTTATCTTGAATTAGGGTTTTGTTATGATTGTTTTTAATATTGTCATACAAAACTTAATTACTAACAGAAATATGGAAAGCGATAAAGTTCAAAAATTAAATGTCCTACGCTTACAATGCTTCGGGAATGGGGGTACAAGTTTATGAATGGGAGGAGGAAAGCAATAAACCCTAATTAAACTATACAATCCATAACTAATTACATGACTATGAAAATAATGATGCGAAAAATAAACAAATGCGCTGAGATAGAAAGATGTTTTAAGAAACCCTAAAAATTCTAAGTATTTGAGAAAATAATTTGTTGTTTCTTTGTTTAGAAAATATTTGTAATGTGAGGTAAAAATTAGACATAATTCTATTTTACAAATTAATTATTTATAAGAAAAGAAGATATAATTGAAATAGTCTTTTATTATCAAAATTAAATTAATTAAAGTCTAAATAATTCTAAGTATTTAGAAAATATTTTTGGAGTTTTTATTGAGAAAAGATATTTGAAATATAGCCTAATTCTAATAAAATTAAGGTGATTAAAATACAACAATTTTTTCAAAAATTAAATTAATTAATTAAAAAAAACCTAAATCTAATTTTATATAAATAAAAATCATATTTTGTATTTTAATTAAATGAATTAAATAAAAAAGGTAAAGAAAAGAATATATAAAAAAGATTGGGTATGGCGTTAGTAAAAGGAAATTGGGGGTGAAAAGAAAAATGTTAGGGCCAAAAACAGTTTTTTCAGTTGAAGCAGAAAAAAAAAGAGAATGGGCTTGTGTTAGTAAGAAAAAGATGGTATGGAAAAAACAAAAGCGTTGGGCCCAGAAAAAGGAATCCAACCCCTATATTGATTCAGTGTGGTTGCCTCTTGAAAGTGTGTCATGCGTTTATTCATCTGGGCGTTGGATTTAATCTTGTGATGATCAGATGGTGATGATGAGAGACGCATGGTACGCGCGCTGGAATGGCCTGCACGTGATCTCAAAGAAACAAATATGTGAAAATTAAAAGGGTATCACTGGGGCTCGAACCCGGGTCCCTAAGGTAAACAGGCACGCCCTTTAACCACTGGGGTGGTGATACATCTGGTAGTTAAAACAACAACTATTAAATATATTACAAAATTGTTTCTGAATGGACTTCATCTTCTCCATCGCCCTAGTAACTTCAACAATATTTTTGAATTTCTCAAAAGTGAGAATCGTGTTTGAAGTTGGAGCACTCCTGAAGATGTTGTGATGATCTGGACAACTTCACTGAACTCCCAAGAAACTATTGCAATGCTTACTTTGGATTGAGAGTTTCTGGATTCTTCTAGACAAGTCAAGTTGCAGGGCTCTGTTTTTTGAAAATGGAGGATGATGAAAATTATGTTATAGTGATCAAACAGGGTCTTGGGTAAGTTCTACATGAATTAAAGAAGCTTTGTGAATGATTTAAAATGAAAACGCACGAGTGGATTAGGTGTTTGGAGTTCAAGGTCATAAATTGCAACAAATGGAGTTTGTTTGGCCAATTCTGACTTGGGGAAGATTGAGATAGTTAGAGGGATTATCAACTCGTGCCTTATCTTGAAAATACTTCCTCTATTTATATAGAAAAGGTATTAAAGGCTGAGAGGGCTTGGTTTTCAAAATCACATGTTATGGCTAGGTTGGATTGTACATAAAGCAAACTTGAAGAACATGGTTCCAATGTGAAGTACGGGGAAATCTAAAGTGGTTAGGCACTTTAAATATGTTGCTTCTGGCTTTTGTGTTGAGTGTGTGCAGAGGGAGCAAGTGAGAGGCTCAATACATTGACTTTGTGATTAAAGCTTGCTTTACAAAAATGGAAATGTAACCTTTCTCCCTAAAATAGAAAAATGGTTGTGACAATGCTTAAATCAAATGGACCATACCTCAAAAGTTTTTGTAAACATTTAATTATGGAGTGATTTGGAAGTTATAAGCCTGCAAAACAAGATTTATGCAGCATGGCTTGGAGATTGATCTCATTTTCATCACAAAATAACTTGTGTTTCAAGAATGGATGCTTAACTTTATCTCTTCGGATCTCCTTGCTCAATCATGATAAAAATGTGTTCTCGGACATTTTGGAAAGATTGAAACATTGTCTACAATTTACGTGTTGACCACTTTGGATTAATCAACTTAGAACTTGGTGAAAAATTGCCAAGAAGTTGGCACAAAAATTTGACCAAACATGTTGAAGATTTCTCTAAGTGTTAGATAAAAATGTCATGACTTCATGGGCCTATATCTCCTAATCCAAGCATTTTTTGTACATCATTCCTCGAGGACACATTTGTAGAATTCATCATGCTCTATAACTTTCATGTTGAAAGTTTTCCTTGAATCATCTTGTATCTTAGTGAAAAATGGTCATGAAGTAGTAAATTTATTAAGGACAAAACACTTAGAATTTTTCTAAGTATTGGAAATTTTGAATTTTTGTTGACTTTGTGATTCTTGTTGATCAAGCTTGACAAATTTGAATATTTTGATGACTCTTGACCTTTGAAGTTCAAAGTTGACCAAAAAGTCAAAGTTTGACTTTTGTGTGACAATTGACTTTTCATCAGACGATCTCAATTCTTCAACTATAAATCTCTTGTACCTTTAGAAATGTCTTAAACCATGTAATTATGTCAATATTATGTTTGATTCCTTAAGATCATGCTTCAAGTCATTAAGTCATGTACTAGGTCAAAAGTCAATGACCAGTCATTCTTAATCAAAACTTTAATTTTGACAATTTTGCCCCTTTGATGGTTTGAGTGCTTTCCTTGAGGAATTATGATCAACCCTTGATAAAATGATGAATATCACATCAAAATGTTTATTTTGGCAAAAAAATCTTGAAGTTTGACTGTATGTGGACCGCAGCTGACTTTTTACCCAATATAGTTGATTTTCAGTCATTTGAGCAATTGACTGAGCAAATTTGTGATACAAGACTTGAAACTTGGTATGAGCATTCTTGGAGACTTATGATGAACCATGAAAGTCACTTGAGGCATTAAAAGTCAAATTTTACTTGAGAAAACCAAAATCCTAGTTGGGGGCCCAGTGCTTAGGAGGTGAGTTTGTCTGATCAGCTCTGGAGAACCCTTGAGCATTTGAGAACTTTTGTAAGTAATGTCTTGAGAAAAAAGGGAGGGGAATTTTTGGGGTACAACATTCTTCAAACTCTTTGTCGAATTTCAATCAAAGCCAAGTTGACCATGACTTGAACTTCCGTTGCTTCAGGATCAAAACATATGCACATCAGACCTGCATCACATTCAAAAAATGTTATATCAGTATAAAACGCGTTCGAACAAAACATCAATTGCAGCCATGTACTTGTTTCAAAATAGAAAGTAAGTTCAGCAGAAAAGGGAAAAAATACCAGTTCACAATCAAAGTATTTCCAAAATCCTTGCCAACACTTTGTAAACCTGCACAAACTCGATAAGTAGTTCTAATTTCAGGATACAACCTGCCCTACATCCTGTTACCAAAAGCATAAGGAAAATCAGCCCATTGATTAACCAATAACCCTACAGTCATCAAAACCTATCCGTCAACCATGGCCATGCACATACATAAATTAGTTCAATTAAGAAAACCAGTTGAAAAGTGCACATTGATAAACAAAACAATTACTAACAACCAGCATTTATTTCTAACAGTTCTGTCCCTTTTACCAATGTTTTTTCTAACTCAATGTTCATTCATCTTTGGAATTTTAGATTACAATAGAAGAAGAACCCAATTTAACTCCTAACTGATTTCACAACAACCCTGACTACCTCCAATCTCATCATTCATTTTTGCAACCGATTTCTCATATCCTAGGGCAGGGAATTAAAGTCTTTAACTAACTTTTCCTAATAGTAATAATAGAATTATAAAATAGAGAAGACACACCTCTAACCTTCAGGATGGATTCTGCAGAGGAATCACTTTCTCATCTTCATCTTCATTTTCACATTCTTGGAGAATCACCACAAACTGAAAACTACAAAAATTCACTCTGCTTTCTCTGCTTCAACCTTCAAGAACCATCATCACTGCTACAATCTTCCTCTTATATGCACAACTGATATTTCTCACTTGATCTTCATCTCAAAATCTCCATCACTTTCCTCCGCGGAACCATAATCATTCTTCACTGTAACTTCTCTCTTCAACAACCTCTTATTGCGCCTCAATAATCATTGTCCTTGCGACTTCACATCACAACGTCAATATTGTAACTTCTTCAATCTTCCAGAATTATCATCATCTTCATCGCCAATCTCCACCTGTTATCAACAACAGATTACCACAAACACAAAATGCAACATCTAGTTCAAAAACGTATAGCAATTCGTGTTCAAAACAAGAAGTAGAAGAAAACAGATCTCGAGAATGTACCTGCATTTGAGGCTCTTATTCATTCATCTTCATCATCAAATATTTGATTCCTCTGGTGTTTTTATCGTGTTCTTGATGCAAGATCATAGAGAAGAACAAGATGAACAAAAGCCCTAACAAATCATGGCTGGAATCCGCTACAAACCGGTCAAAGGAGAAGTCGAGGAAGCTTGTTCGCGGATTAAGACGAAGATGAATTAAGAGAGATGGGATGGTCTTTTGCGGTGGCCGGACGTTGATGTTTGATCATATCCGCTACCTAAGCAATTGGAAGGTATAAGCGATGGAGAAGAATGAGGCGGGATGATGGATGTATGCTTGTAGTCGCCGAACTGACAAATACGAAGGCAGAGAAGAACTCGATAATGTTGTGTTTGGTTTCAATGAAGAAGAATGTAAAAGCTGAACCATCACAACGTTAACCCTATGTTTTCTCACAATTTCGTTCCACCATTTAATTTTGTTTAATTTATCTTTATTTTTATGCAGTATTAAAAAATATGAGTTGATCTGAAGTTTGTTGGGCTTGGTTTAGGTTTTTGGAGAGTATGTGAACTGGACCGAAACACCACTCAGAATGGAGCCCAGTATGCAATTTTTGGCATTATGATGTTCGAAGCAGAAATAATTGTCTGGACTGAGTTGATGGGCCTTCAACGCCTGTTTGCTAGCTCGTTAAATCCAGTTATACACCCCCTCTATAGTAGTTTATATTAATTGTTTTGAGTCACCTTTTTCTTTCCAATTATTTAAGTAGATTTTGTTGATAAAAATGTATGAATAAAAAATAGTAGAGTATTGTAGAATTTTTCCAGGATTTCTTTTTAGAAATTTAATTAGAATTTTATATTATTGACTATGTTTAGTAACCATTTGTTAGCTATGGCTTGTGATTCACCTTTGCTTGTTGAGATTTGAGTTTTATGCAAGCTTATCGTATGATATGCGGATGTGCTTGAGATTTCGACTGTATTTAGTTTCACATCGATGATGCTTCGACACTTATTCCATGCATTTGATCTCTTACTCTTTTCTTTGCTTGGTGAAGCTTACTCGAAGTTTTTCGGGTTTCTTTATTTTGATATGCTTTGCTACAGATGGATATCCGTTTGGTATTTTCCCTTGCTTACCTAATTTCAGCGTTTACCGCTTTCTAGAGATCATATATAGTAGGGGCATTTATCACTTTCTAGAAATCATATGAATTAGAAAGCAGTAAATAAAGAACGTGCGCTTGAAGTCGCTGATTATCCTATAGCAGGCACCGCTTTCTGTATGCTAATTATGGTTGTTTAAAATCACACCTTTGAAGTAGGTATTCCGCATGAGTGTTAACATATGTGCCTGCATATATTACAGGTGATAAGTCCTCAAAAGGAGCCAAGCGGGGAGGGTCCGTAATCGACCCCCACACATTCTAGTATGTGTCATCCTTAGCTCATGTTGTACGTCGGTGCTTCGGCATCGTGCAGATCTTGTGTATTGAGTACGTCAAGATGGGGAGGGTTTTGCAATCAAACCCCCACACTTGTCAAGAGTTTGCATTGGTGGATTCTGACACCGCATGATCGTTCATATTGTCTTTTATCGCCTACCTAGATCTTCTATATCTTGGTTAGGTGTTCAGTCGCTTTGGACGTCATATTTTTTTATTTCATCTGTCTCCCGCTTGTTTGCTTAGGGTGATACTCTCCTCTTAGCTAAAGCATGTATCTTGTATCCTCAATCTGTTTGAGTCAGTATATGCTACTCATGTTTGTGTGCTATTTCCAAAGCACATACTTGCTTATTTGTTTGCTATGCCATGTTCCCTTAGGATTGCTCGATTAGAGTAGATTTCAAGATAGACATTAGGATAGGAATCCATGCATGATAACATAGGTTAGAGATTTCACTTTCAAAACCCAACCTTAGGATTATTCATTGTATGACAACATTAGGGATATATCTAGGTTAGTCTCCCTTATATGTTTTTCTTTCTTTTGCATCCTTGCATTAAGACTAAAACCTTTTTCTTGGAAAAGCATAAAACATCTAACAACTTCCAAATCCTTCTTCAAGGTAAAAGATATCAACCAGTACAAACTTTTTCCGCTTTTGGGCATTTCTTTGGAACTTGAAAAGTATGTGTTATTTTCCTACCCTATGGAATAGGACGCGTAATTCCCCAAGATTCGGGTTGCATCACGTTTACTTGCTAAGTGTCGCGACTGTAACATCATTTTCCTTCGGGAATCTTTTCTTTTGAAAACACCTGTTTAGGTGAGAGCATGTTATTTCCTTTCCACTACATATGCGTGAGTCTTCAATGGTCGAGCAACGGTGGAATGATTGAATTTAGCATTTATCATTAAAAACACAAACAAACCAAGACATGTGAGCCAAACTACAGTTGCTCTAATTCCTTAAAAGGGATATGTTGGTATTGGGGTAGGGCCCGAACGAGCACAACTTTATTTTTCCCTACATTATTTTCTCTTTTCTTTTGCACGCATTCCCTAATTGTATTTTCTTTTAGCTCTTAAGCCTAGATATAGCTTCCAACACACCCATAAGATAGACAACAAGAGTGGATATCATAGAGTACTACGGGCATGTGGGGTGCTAATACCATCCCCTTGCATAACAGACTCTCTTACCCGATCTCTCGGTTGTTTGATCATGATTTCACCCTTCTCAAGTTTACTCAATGTTTACCTTTCCCTTCGTGTGGGATAAAAACGTTTGATGGCACTTTATTGATTTCATCTCGGTGATTTGTTCAGTCGGTTGTTTCAACTGGCGACTTCACTGGGGATAGATTGACCTATTGATGGTCCATCCCAGAGTCATTCCTAGCTCTTGTTTGTTTATTGCTTTAGGTGTTTATTTACTTCCAGTTATTTACAACTTTATATACACTACTTGCATATGTTTGTGCATGCATTTTGTCGCTTTCCATATGCTGGTGGTACTGTTGTTTCTTTGTTCTTTCTATGGGTGGGTGTTACAAGAGGTAAAATTCCCAATACCCAGGCCAAGTGATGACCATAGGAACCATAGGAATAGAGTGAAACATGAAAGGCTAGTTGACTTTGGTTTGCTAGTACGGAAATGTCGTCCATGCTCAGTTGATGTACAAATGAGGTGTTATCGTTTCACGTAGGTGTTTCGATGATAGTGGCCTCAGGAGGACCCACGATTCTAGGTTACCCTTGCCTTACCCTGACCTAGATTTGACCCACAGTGGGGCGGGAATATATCTTTCAGGTACAAATGGTAATTGTTATTCTGTTGGTGATTATGTGGGTCTCAGATTAATTTTGAGTTTCTAGATTCGGTATTCAGGATGGTTCTTTTGTTATGTTCTGGACCCTTGATCCTGATATATCCAACTTGTCCAGAGATTATACAACGTTTATTCATGGTACTTGGTTCCGTTGTGTTCTGAAATTGGTGTCGAACCTTTGATCCGGTGATATTTGGATTATTCAACAGATTTATACAACAATTATCGAGAGGATTATACAGTTGCTATGTTTAACTTTTGAACCTTTGTTATTGCAACTTTCACCGTAACATACTTACTTTCTACAAAATAAATGAGTAAAAAATGTATGCATGAAAAAATTAACACATATGTTCTTTCTATTTCCAAGGAATCGTGCTTGTGAACATTATGTTGTGGCTATCTATCTCTTACTAAATCGAAATCAAAACTAAAAGCATGTGGGTTCCTTGAAAATGATTGAACAGTGCATTGCATCCACTCATTCAACTCATGCATCTTCATGCATTCATAACAGGTACTCAGAGTGGGGAATTCTTATTTAGGCCTGGTATTCTTTTCAGAATTGTGAATCTTGACTTCTCACCGCTCCGTTTTCAGAAAAAGCCATGGAGTTACTTCGTGGGGAATTGGGTGAAATAAAGAATTAGATGGGGCTATCTATTATGGACATGCAAGCAATAACCCATAGCCACAAATCCTTAAGGGGGGAAGATAACCAGTTGAAGACTCAGTTGAGTCGGTTATGGAAGTTCTGAAGACAGTGTCAGCAAAGGAAAGTGGCCATGTATACGCTGTTGCAACATGAGATGTCATTCATCTATTATATTGGACATTTTTCTTGCTAGAAGTTAGTTTCTAGTCTCCAAGTGAACCCATGGGGCAAAGCTTATCAGCAAAGATAGAAGAGACCTGAGAAGCATGCTGATACAATCTCTATACCTTACATCCATTTACTTCCTCACGTGTTGGAAGCTCAATTGATTAAGCTTTATGCTTTGGGTCATCCTACCACAAATTTCTCTCCTGATTTAAATACAAATACTAGATGTGTCTCCCATTATGGGGCACCTGGTTATGATATTGAAGACTGCAAGGGGTTGAAGTATGAAGTCCGTCACTTGGTTGGCTTCTTTTCCAATGTTCAGTCCATATTTGGCAAACCGTTTCAGGCTCTTTTTCCCCAGCAGAATGCTTCTTCTGGTAGTAGAAGATGGGGTGATGCTTTTGTGAAGAAGAAATATAAGATATTGAGATCTTGGACATTTGCTGCTTTCTAGAAAGAAAACACCTTAAAGGTCAAGTTCTACATTCAGAGTTTACTTTCTTCTGTGTAGTAGAAGATGGTTTGCATTTCTTCTTGGTGGTAGAAGATACTTGGTGATGCAGTTTATGCAAGTTTGCATGATAAAGCATTTAACACATTTGTTGAGGGAAACTGACGTGATTACCATGCTAGGGAACCTAGCCATTCAATCGAAGGTTTTAAACCATTCAGAGATGAAGTGCAAGAATTGCTTGACGTAAAGGCTATCAATTTCGGGATAGCTTGACAAATTTGAAGTCTCTTTTAACTCAGTGAATGTCAATACTTCCAGAGCATCATGTGAAGCAAGAAGTCCATACAGAGACTAGTCTCCTAAACATGGCAATTTCAAATTACATTTGCATTCTCATTTGTAATCTTTCTTGTTTCGTTCAGCACTTACTTGTATGCAAAACATTCTTATTTTTTAATACTATTCATAATGCATTGAAAATGTTTGTCTTGAATCAATCCATTCGTATTCACTCTTAAATAATTGTTTGCTTTATGATACTTAAATCTTGTTAAATAAAGCAAAATACCCCTGGAGGGAGGATGATGAGAAATATACTAATAATATCAAATGGTGTGCTTTTGAGTAAAACCACGCTGATGATGTACATGTATTGTTTCAAATTCCCAAACACCAGAGATATAAGGGAGTCAAACCCTCGTTAACCCCATTGAGCCTTGAAGTAGGAGTTTCATTTCTAGTCAGAAAAAAACCCTCACATTTAACCCGGGGTAGGGTATTGTTCAGTTAATCTGATCGAGCGCTCATAACTCATAAAGAGTGTGAATCTAAGGATACATCAATGGTTATCCATCAAAAGGCTGAGGAAAATCAAAACCGTAATGGTTAACCCTCATTTATAAGTAGCGTGCATCAAAGAGAATGATATCCCAATGGGTATCTCTCGCACATCAGGAGATCAACAGATGACAGTACCACAATGGTTATCCCTCATCTATCAAAGACTCAGGCAATCACAGTCACTTCCAACAAAGTCGAAAATGACTCGAAGTCACACGACGTGTTCAAAAAAGGAATGATTAAAAATAGAAAAGAAAGACAAAAAGCCTCGTTAAGTCGAAACTTTAAAAACAAGTGTCTTAGGAAAAAGTCAGGGCATCCAGCTGGACTTCAGAGTAAAATTCAAAAGGAATTTGTCAAGGCAAAATTTAGGGAAAGCAAAAAAGCGCGAAAAGTGAAGAAAGGATTACGAGATGAAAATCATCGGCAAATAACAAAGACGTGTGATCAAACTCCAAGAACGAAAGAGGTGAGTGATTGTCATGTCCAAAAAAAACCTCGTTTGAGTCCTCAACCATTGTAAACTCCTATTGAGAGGTGAGTGCTTGTATCGAGTTAACTGAATGTAAAAATGGTGAAAATCACGGAGAATGCGTGGGCACCAAATAATTTTGAGCCTTAAATCCTTTTTTCTAAAACCGTGTACCAGGCCACATTCCAACCCTTAAAAGACCTAACTGAAGCATGGGTTAATTCGAAAGCACATTACAATGAGAATTTGGTAATCTGACTCCTAGGAGGCTTGCTAAAACTTTTGAGTTGGTATCACACCATATTTTTACTTTCTTTTGTACAAGGAAATTCAATGTTTAATCTTTTAAATAAAAGTTTTTAAACTTCAAGACAAGCATGAACATTGCAATATAATCATATTTCCTAGAATAAACATCCTTTTCATATGAGTAAGTGCTTAAACATCGAGTAAGCTTGTATAATGAGCATCATATGAAAGTTTGATTATCTCGAGGGACAAATAGCTTCAAGATACCGTTGAATGTTTTTTTTTTAAAAGGATCTTAATCTGGGGCATGTTTTCTATTAACTCCATTGAATAAAATAATACCAGTTTGAGAAATGATCCAAAGCAGTTTGTATGGATGATTTGATTGCCCAGAAGTCTCCATTGAGAAGTGGTGCATTACTTTGAGTTGGCCCCGAGGGACGTATTTTCGTCAAGTATCTGTTAGATCATGAGGCATCGCCAAGCCAACCAACCTAGGGTTGTGTTGTCTTCCTAACTCCGCGAGATTCTCATTTCTCCGTGAGCACGAGATGAAGAAAAGGTTTGTCAAGACTATGTTGAGCCGGGGCAAGCATGTTGAATACTCTATTAAGTAAGTGTTCAACCAATATGAGGCACTCAAGTCGGGATTTGATCCCTCAAAGTAAATTCAAACTAGGGCGGTTATGTCTAGATTTAACAAATCTCTGAGAATCTGTTGAGTAGAAGAGAATATTTTAAGAATTTGAAGATGCATGGGCATTCATTCAAGCATGGTTAAAAAAATCTCCACCTATGTTTATCCAGGGGAAGTGTTCTGAAGTTCATAACATTGAGGCTGTTTATCTTTCTGGTACGGATCTCAGAAAGTCCTCTCGGGGCAATTTTCTTCAAAGGCCCTATAGATTGGGGCAAGAAATTATGTAGGGGCATTTTCTCATCTTCAAGGGTTGACCAGATTAAGTCTAGGCACAGGATAAACAATTTGTGTATTTGAAGAGCATGTCGGGAAGTCAGGATCGTTATCCTTGGCTCATTAGAAACTTAAGTCCATTTATTTATGTTTGAAACCGCCTGGCCAAACCGTCATCTGGTGTAATGAAACATCAATGAAGTCGCCACTGAACGTATTTTATCCCGCCGAAAGGGAAATGTAAACATCGAGAAAACCTGGAAGAGGGAGAAATCCCGATCTTTCAACCAGGATATCGGGTAAGGGAGTCTGTTACACGAGGGGAAGGTATTTGCACCCCACACGCCCGTAGTACACTATGATATCCACTCTTGTTGTCTAATCTAATGGGTGTTGTCAAAATCTATGTCTATGGCTTAAAGCTAAAAAAGGAATGCATGTGAAAGAAAAGAAGAAAACAATGTAGGGAAAATAAAAGTTATGCTCGGTTGGGCCCTACCCTTTTGCCTACGTATCCCTTTTTAGGAATCAGAGCAGCCGTAGTTCGGCTTATATATTTCGGTTGGTTTGTATTTTTTAGTTAAGACAACAAAAACAATCAAGATGGAAAAACATCAAATAAAACAACAAACAAATGAGATAGTAAAACATCGGGTAAATAATAACAAAGTAACATGTCAAAGGTGGCGAAACACCAAATGATAAAACATCACACCTAACAATGACATTGAGAATTAAATTAGGATAACAAACATGTGCGATGGCGAAACATCGGCTTCAAACAAATGTGCGATGGCGAAACATGGGCTATAAGATAACAAGGTATCATGGAAAAGATGGTGAAACATCAATAAACTGCATGGCAAAACATCACACCTAACAATGATATTGAGAATCAAAGTAGGATAACAAACATGTGCGATGGTGAAACATCGGCTTCAAACAAATATGTGATGGCGAAACATTGGCTAAAAGATAACAAGATATAATGGCAAAGATGGAGAAACATCAATAAAACGGATGACAAAACATCACACCTAAAAATGATATTGAGAATCAAATTAGGATAACAAACATGTGCGATGGAGAAACATCGGCTTCAAACAAATGTGCGATGGCGAAACATTGGCTAAAAGATAACAAGGAATCATGGCAAAGATGGCGAAACATCAATAAACCAGGTTTTAAAAACAAATCCAAGAGGCGCACAAACAAAAGATTGATTTGTATCTTTTACCTTGAAGAGGGGTTTGAGTTTATTAGAGGTGTATTATGATTTGCGAAGAAAACAAATTTTTGTTTTAAGATGTAAAATGCAAAGGAAAAAAACAACAACTAAGGGAAAATAGCCTAGCATTATCCCTAGTGTTATCATACAATGATTGACCCTAAGGTTGAGGATAAAGGAAACTCCTACCCTATGCTAGCATACATGGATTCCTATCTTAATCAACATGTCAAAGGAAGCTTAATAAAACTATCCTATAGGGAACAGGAAATGAGAGCAAAGTTGTGATCTCAATTTCTAAATTGAGTGACTCATCGATCAACAATTAAATAAGAAAAACAGTAAACATCCTATAGGGAACATGCACTGAGAGCGAAGTCGTGATAACAATTACTAAATTGAGTGACTCATCGATCAAAAGATAAAGAAGAAAAACAATAAACATCCTATAGGGAACATGCACTGAGAGCAAAGTCGTGATCTAAATTTCTAAATTGAGTGAGTCATTGATCAAAAACAAACACAACACATGTGTCAAACAAAAACAGAGGGCCTCCTGACATATATCAGCAACAGAGGTCCCATCATGCAAAATAGAACTATACAAAATGAAAATAGAAGAAAGGAAATAGTTCAATACCAAACAGATAACTATCTGTAGCAACTGAGCAAGAATAAAAGAAACCCAGAGAACTTCAAGCAAGCTGGCATCAGCAGACAAATCAAGCTAGAAATTACGCCATCAGGATGAAAGTATTGAGATTTTCAGATATGAACAGATCCCATGGGCAATGTATAGCATTCATAATCACATACATATATCCTACATAGACTATCAAATATGCCAAGCACAAGAGTAGGGCCAATATAATAAATTGTGTTCCACAAATAAAGTAAAACACAATAGCCTCAAGTCAAAAATGGAAAACTTTTTTGAAAGTACCTCGCACATTCAACAACCAAGTTAGTATTCCCATAAATTGAATGATGACTCACATAAGGGATGGATGATGACACCATAAAGAAGTGAGGAAACATGATAGCAACTATCAAAACATTAGATATGATAGACAAAAGGAAATAGGCATTTGCACAATTTAGTCAAAAGTTAGAGGAACGTTGCTCCTTTCTATCACCATGTTGAGTTGACAATTTAATATCAATAAAGGATCATGGGAGCTTGAGAATAATACAATTAAAGACCATAAAGGTCAGTAGCAAACACAATTCAATCATACTCAATTACTTCATCACAACTCACAAGCATAATAGAAGAGGAATCCCACACAACGCATCAAAAGGTTCAATCATTCAAAAATAGGGCATTAAGTGAGATGACTTGAGTTTATATGGATAAAAAGAAACAACATGATCATTAGGTGCCCAATTATAGGCCTTAGTCAAGTTCATTGGCCATCAAGCAAATTGCAACAAGATATGCAACAATAATTAGGTACCTTCACTTCAAAAATGCATCAACAATAGAAAAGGATTTCAATAATTCAAACCAAAATTTCCATAACATATTTGAGATGTGTAGAAGTCAGAAAGCAAGTCTTAAGTTCATGAATGGTTGAAGAGGGGATCAAATGAGGCCCAAAGTTACAAACTAGTTGGCCAAACTATCAAAACTAGACAAGTTTTCAAAATAATTTATGGAAAAATATCAAACCAAGTCAAATAATTCAAGAAAAATGGTTTTTTCGATCCTCAATACATCCATGAACCATAATCAAGACTTAAATTCCATTGAAAATCCATGGCATAATGGTTTTTCAATTGAAACTTACACAATAAGCAACAAAACCCTAATTATTTGACTTTTAATCTTAAATATTAATTAGATAAGATCAAAATTCAAAAAATTCAGAACAAATATACATCAAACATGACAAAACTCAAGAGGTCAGAATACCTATTTTTCCATATTTTTTTAATTAAAGAAAAGTCGAAAATAAAATCAAATTCAAACATATAATCAATTAAACAAATAATCACATCTCAAAATAAAATTCTAATTAAAAAATCAGAAAAATATCCAACCAAAATTATATTCAAATATTAGAATTAAAAACACACATCCCTGATTTTTTTTTGGAATTTTTGAATTAAATGAAACATTAAAATAAAATCAAACAAACAATTAAACAATTAAACTATTATTAAATGACAAAAATGCAAACCCTAGTCAAAAGTCATAAAAAGGTCAAAAATAAATTATATTCAGACTATATGATTAAAAACAAACTTATATGATTTTTTTTAAGGATTTTTGAATTAAAGGAAATATTAAAACAAAATTATGAAGCGAACATTTCAAATAAACTTCTCAAATTAAATTTCTAATCAAAAATAGAAAAATGCTAAACAAAAATCAGAATCAATTTCTAAACTATTTTATGAGTCCAAAACATTTTTTGTGGAATTTTTAGATCACAAGAACTATTAAAATAAAAATAATCATTGATCAAACAATTAATTAAACTTATGAAATTTTAAACCAAATCAAAACATTTTAAAAAAATTTCAAAAAAAATATGAAAAATACTAGAAATTATTATTGGCCTATGGTAATTTTTTCATGATTTTTGAAAATGTTTTGATTACAAAAATAAAATCAGAAAATTCAATTGGAATCAAATAATATAAAATGCATGAAAAAATCAAATCTACCAGTCAGGGCGCGCCACCTCATCGTCTTCAACCTCCTGCATAGGGCAAAATGCATGCAGAAATGAATTCAACACCACATGTTCTGATCCTTCGTTCTATCTCAACTCTCAACCAAAATTCATCAAATTAAGCGCAAATCAAAGCTAACATATCATACTACACTATACAATTTGAATCAAACTCAGAGATCAAACATGGATAAAGAAATCAAGTCTACAAAACTGAAAAAACTCACTGCAAACATCAAAACCAGGAACACGATTTCATCCATTCAGCTTGAATCAAAGCTCAAATATACATCAATCTTAGTGATTGGCCAGCTAGCAACTCAATGGAAATGATCTACATCATCAATTCAAATTGAAACACATATATCAAAGTGCAAGAAAACTCACATGGATGTGAAAACTGGAAACTCGATTCCTTTACTCCAGAAGCAATCCCATGATGCAAGCTTGATCTCCTTACTTCACTGAAGCTGAACCACCAAGAATTTTGAAGAATGATCCAAGGAGAAGAGAGATTCGAAGAAGTTTGCAAAGACACTTCAGAAATTTTAGATCTGGAATTCTTGCAATGGGAGCGTGTCCAGTGTAAAACAAGGCTTGCCTCTTCTTATATAGAGTTGATAGAGGAGCATAGAAGTGGAAATGCAACCTCAAAGCCGTTGGAGGGCAGGATTGGTAGTTTTGGCCAAAAATGAGGATGCACATGGAGCCTGCATTTCACTCGTGCATTTTCTTGCCTTTTGTGCATTTTGTGAGCCAAATAAGGTCAGAAATACATGCTCAAAATGCCAGCTCATGATTATTTGAAATGAAGAAGTGTTGGTGAATTTGCAAAATTGAGCATGTTTTGTATTTTTTCATTCAAGCAAGTTCAAGAAGCACATAGGCACGAAATGGTGAGTGTAATGGTCCTCATCATACCACAAAATTTTCATGGTCTTGATTAGAAACAAAAGGAATGGCTGAAACTCGAGTTCTCATGAATTGGCCATTTTGCATACTTGTCAAATTTCAATAAAATGCCTCAAAATTCCAAAGTTCATAACTTGCTCATATTTTTGAATTTGGACACAAATGAGTACAATTTGGAAAGGTATTGAAAATATCTAAAATACCTTAGTTTTGAGTTTTTGCAATTGAATCCATTAAGGTCCTCAAAATTTGACATGAAATTCACTAATTTTAGAAAATGACCTATAATTTTAACTTGAGGCATGAACTTCCAAAGACCATAACTCTTGGCTCTTTGCCAATTTGGACATGAGACCAAAAGGAGATGAAATATCACCCTCTCATATTTCCAAGCATATTTCATTTACATTTTTTTGATCAAAGGTGAATAAAATATGAATTGTTGAAGTTAAGTCCTCATTTTCCAAAATTAGAAACTTTTAGGGTTTCTTCATGAACAAGTTTCAACCCAAACCTCAATCTTTTTGATCCAATGATCAAAATGGACTTGAAATATGAAAATTACGCCCTTTAATTGATGGTTGACCAAAAATTCACTTGGTCAATCTTGACTTTGACTGATTTTGACCAAAATGACCATTTTGCCCCTTGGAATCAATTGATCCACTTCCCTTCAAAATTGATGATCAAAACTTCAAACATATGATCTTCCAAATATATAGAGGCCATGTACAATGTTTCACTTCAAAATTCTCAAGAAATATTGATGAAATCCCAAACCCTAATTTTGGTTAACCCCTTAGGAGACTGATGAATCATCTCCAAAACTTCAAATCCTCTGGATATCTTGGCCAAATTCTTGCACAAAGACTTTTCAAATGCCAATGAGATGTTGTAACTTCCAAATCAAGACTTGTACATGCATCAATAGCCTTGATCAAGCAAAACCCTAATTTTGACTGGTGAATCCAAAGAGTGATTCTTCTTATAATCAATCACAAACTTCAATCCTCTGATGATCCAGAGAGATGGATAAAATACCTTCAAAGCTTGAGGAAGACTTGATAACCAAAGTATTTTGATTCCATCACAATGTATGAATGCAATGCAATATGATATTCATGATGATACATAAGCCTAAATCAAGAGGGTAAATTTTGGGGTGCAACAGCGTTCCTCCAGCAAAAGTCAGGATTGTTATCCATCTCCAATCAAAGTATCAAATGGTTATCCTCACCATGATATGAGCAGGAATAAAAAGAGCATATGAGGTTATTACCCATACGAGGCTCATGATCGAAATGGTGTTTCCTAAAATGACTCTTTCCCGAGATGTTGGATCTGTTGCTACTTGAAAAAGGTATGTCTCCTAAGGGATTTCTCTTCAGAGATCTTTATTCCCTGGTGTTGTACCCAAAATTTTTCCCATAAGATTCCCATATCATCTCATATCAAATCAATCACAACAAGATCACACTAGGGTTTGGTTCTCCTCCCTATCTTTAGGTTTGCTCATGAGGAATCACCAAGCATCTTGATTTATATATTGTGATCATATTTTTTTGTATTGATTAACTTTTAACTAACAAGTACAATGAATGTTTTCTATAATTTATGATATTATAGGTAAGGGCACAACACATTTCATCAATTTGATTCATAGGTTCATGAGTTTATTTCCATGCCTTCTTCAACAAAGTTTCATTGAGATTCAAGCTTCATCATTGAAGATGCTTTAAAGTAATATCATGACAAGGTCTACTATGATTTATCATGCATCAATTTGTCAAATAAAATAAAAAGATGCAAGAGTTGATTGAAGAAGTTTGACATAATTGGACATGTTCTTGATTTCTTGATCACAAGTGCATAACTCTCTCAATTCTTAATATTTTGAGTTGATTTTTGTATCTATGGGTTCTTATTATCATACATAACAAATTATATTAAAATGGAATAAGTTATTATGCAAGAAAGTTTGTCAAAATTGAAATGGGTTTCTAAGTTATTTTGGTGCTCTAAGAGCTAGGGTTTTGGACTTCCAAGGGCTATATCTTGGTCACATTTTGAGATTTTTGAGTGATTCCAAAGAAATGCTTCTCTTTAAAATATTATCAACTAATCACTTTAAGAGTTTCAAGAAGATTTTATTTGGAAGATTCCAAATGATGAAGAAAGATTACAAGTTCTATATATAGGCCATTAAATTCCCTTACGTGACTTCAAAAGACCATAACTTTGTCAATTTTTATCTCCTTGTGCCCATTATTTTTCCATAATGTCTTAATTATGTGAAATTAAATTCTTCTTTTATGTGCAAAGGTTGAAAATGGATGGAAGATGCCCTAAGAATGCAAGATATTATATGTCATCTCATGAATTTTCACCAATTTTGCAAGACCATAACTTTTTCAATGCTTATTATTTTTGAGTGATTCAAGTTTCAAAATAGTCTTTAAATAATCCAATTCAAGTTAGAATCAATGATCAAAGCTCAAATATCCATTTGATCCCATTATTTTCACATTGTAAAATTTGTGACCTTATCTTTCAATTGTTTCAAGAATTATGCCCTATGACTCCTTGAGTTGTGAATGCCATTGATTCAAAGTTAGTACCTTGAAACTGAATTTTTCCTCCAAGTCAGAATTTGAAGTGCACAATTCAGCTTCTACTCACTAATTTTTTGCACGTTTTTACTTCTAATCATGTTTAACAATCTTCCAGAAGTAATTAGCACCATGAAACACATGTTTTGGTATAGTTTTTGGCAAAATATGAGTCACACTTTTCATGCTTGCAACTTCACATGAAGTTCCTCAAAACTGCATCATTCCACACGCTTGAGCATCCCATTTGGTTCCCTATAAATATAGGGTTATATCTCACTAATTTTCTCAAGATTTTGAAAGCAAATTGACCTCTGTTCAGATCCCACACCAACTCTGAATTTGAATTTCTAATATCTTTCCTTCTCACTCCAAAACACTAAAAGCTCCATTTAGTTAGCTTCATTGAACTTCTCTGAAGCTAACCACACTCTTACCTTCAAGAATTATAACCTATACTGATCTATAGAAGTCTTGTGTCAGAGCCACCTTATGCTACTTTGTTCAGGTAGAATCCTTGGTCAAATCGATCCAAATAAAAGACCATTTTATTCTCTGCATCCTTCTGATTCCCGTGCTTTTTATAATTTGCAATTTCATTGAGATTTGAGTGAGATATTCCAAAATTTCGAGCTCACTATTATTTATGAATTTCCTCAATTTACTCCTTGCTCAGTTTATATAAATTTGGCGCGATGGTACCATTAGAATAGTCTTGAAGAGATGAATCTAATGGTACTGGTCTGGTCCTTTAATTTTAGAGTATGATGATTCCCAATCTAGGGCGTCTGGAGGTTGAAGACAACCTACGTGTCGTGCTTCAACCAATGAAGGCGTGTGTTGTACCCCAAAATTTTCCCTCCCATATTTTTCAATACATTTCAGGTGAGGTCCTCATATTGCTCAAGGAAGTCCAAGGGTTGACCAGACAAACCATTTCCTAAGGCACTCTACCTCAAATTAGGGTTTAAGTTTTCATCAAGATGTTTAAGTCCTAAGGATCCCAAATGCTCACCATTGTCCTAGTATGTTCTCAAGATCATCCATGTCAAGTTTCAAGCCTTGCAGAAGATGTTTTCTCAGCCAATTGCTCAAAGGCATGAAAATCGACCGTGCTAGGGCAAAAGTCAACTTTGGTCCCCATACAGTCAAACCTCAAGATTTTTGGTCAACATCCTAATTTTGAAGTATTATTCATCATTTGATCAAGGGTTCATCATGATTCCTCAAGGATGAAGATGTGAAAAACACAAGAAGGGGGTTGAATTGTAAATCTTAAAACGAAAGCTTAGACAACACTGTATTTTTATCCTGGTTCGTTTGATCTCAAACTACTCCAGTCCACCCGTCAAGGTGATTTCGCCTCTCTCCAACGAGGTCTTAATCCACTATATTTAAAGGGATGCAACAACTACTTTAACAGTTGTTAAAGCCTTCTTGAGTATAACCACAAACCGGTTTATCTCAAGGAAATCTCTTTACAAATAATTGAACAAATAATGTGTTTGATGTTTTCTAATAAAACAGTATACCACAACTGTGATAATACACAAATTTAAGCTTAGAATGAAACTGGATTTTCTAGAGCGATAGAGTAAGCATGGTTGGAAAGCTTAGCAAATTGTATGAGTGCGTGCGTGAAGATTATTAGCCTTTTCTTTTCTCACACTGACTCGTTTAAATAGCCAAGGCAAAGATACGTTGTTGTCCATAAATCACTTTCAATGATAGTAACGTTCTTTCCTTTTTGAGAGGATCTTGTCTTTGAATAAAGTCGTTGGTAATTAATCTGTCTTGAATGCTTAGTAACGCTTCAGAGTCTTCTTTATGATAATCAGAGTGTTCTTTGCTTTAACTGGATGATGACGCTTCTGAGTGCTGATGACTTGGTAAGGATCTTAATCAGAGTTAGAGTATTTTATGTGCAGATTCTGGTCATCAGGCTTCAACATATGATCTGGTAGATCTTCTGCGTGTAGCACATATTATTGATCTTCTGATGCTGACATATCTTCTGATGCTGATTCCATCAGAGTTTCTGTAAATACACAACATAATTTTAAGTAGCATATATGTCTTATATATAAATCTTACAATTTATTTATTCTTGTATTTTGTTATCATAAAAACTCTAATTGAGGGTTTTAGAATCAAACTATGTTCTAACAATCTCCCCATTTTTGATGATGACAAAAACCAGATTTTTTCAATTAAAAATAAAGAATAAAAGGTATCAGAGATTAAAAAAATAAAGAATAAAAGGTATCAGTGCTAAGAAGAGAAAACTCCCCCTGAGTTGATTACTTCCCTTTAATTCCATGAGACTTTGAGCATTAGAACTTTACTGTATCAGAGTTCATCAGATCCATCAGAGTTTTGTACCTGTAAGCTTTTCAGAAAAGAGAAATTTAAATTGATCAGAATGCTTGAGACTTATGTCTCAGTAATTCGTTATTGAAAAATATCATTATTTCTCCCCCTTTTTGTCAGTTATCAAAAAGCACAAATAAGCAGAGCTAAAATGATCAGAGCTAAAATGCGTTTATATTAAAAACAGAAGCAATGATAAGTTCAGAACATGTAAAAATATTACAGATAAACAAGTTATAAAAACAACAAGGAAATTTCTAAGAAGGAGGAGGAAGTCGTGTGAAAAAGATTGAAAGGGTTTCTTGAGAAAGTAAGAACACTGAAATCAGTAAGTTTGAGAGAAAATGAAAGTGAAGGTAAAGCGTGTAACTGGTGTGAAGTGTGTTTAAATAGATTTCTAAAAAGGTTTTGAAAACATAAACGTTAAGAGATAGAAATTAATAATGATTATTTGCATTTAATTATAGCTGATTTTAGGGGATTCAGAAAGATATTTGGAACGGTTACCCATGACATGTGTCTCAATGCATCCAATCAGCGCTTTGCCTTTTCAGAAACGTGAACGCGTGTTCAGCCTCAGAAAATAGCTGATGACTGGATGACACTTGTTTGCTTGAGTGAACAGCACATTTCTATCCTTGAAATGAAGCGCCCAGATCTTCATGGATAGATTCTGATACAATCTGCACTTCTAAAGTTCTGAAAGAAGATTGATCAGTAGTTCACAGAAAATAAACAAAGTTCTGAAGGTTAATATATGGAATCAAAACAATTTTATTCTGGGCAGAGCCTCATGCTGAGATGTTTTAGAATGAAGTTGAACCTATCTTCAGAAAGAGGTTTTGTAAAAATATCAGCCCATTGATGGTCTGTGTTGATAAATTTTAAATTTTAAATCCCTTTCTGAATATAGTCCCTAATAAAATGATGTTTTATTTCTATATTCTTAGCCCTAGAATGTAAAATTGGATTTTTGCTAAGACAAATAGCAGAAGTATTGTCATAGAGGATAGGAATGTTACTCTCAAATATCTGGAAGTCCTCAAGTTGACTTTTCATCCAGAGCATTTGTGTGCTGCATCCAGCTGCTGCTATGTATTCAGCTTCTGTTGTTGATAGAGCAATTGTGGATTGTCTTTTGCTGGACCAAGAGATCAGATTTTCTCCCAGAAACTGGCAGCTTCCAGAATTACTTTTACGTTCTACTCTGTCTCTAGCAAAATCAGCATCACAGTATCCTACTAAGCTGTAATCACTTGATTTTCTATAAAACAAACCCAGATTAGTAGTACCTTTCAGATACTTGAAAATTCTCTTAACTGCTGTTAAGTGAGATTCTCTAGGATCTTATTGGAATCTAGCACAAATGCAAACACTGAATAAAATGTCAGGCCTTGAAGCCGTCAGATAGAGAAGAGAACCAATCATACCTCTGTAGACCTTCTGTTCTACCTTTTTACTTACCTCTTCTCTTTCCAGAATGCACGTGGGATGCATTGGAATCTTTGATGGCTTACATTATGAGAGATCAAATTTCTTCAGAAGTTCTCTGACATATTTGCTCTGATGAATGTAAGTTCCTTCTGGGGTTTGATTAATCAGAATGCACAGAAAGAATTTCAGTTCCCCCATTAGGCTCATCTCAAATTCTGCCTGCATACACTTAGCAAACTTTCTTCCCAGAGAAGGTTTAGTAGATCCAAATATGATGTCATCAACATAAATCTGACATACTAAAATGTCATTCTTAATTGTCTTACAGAATAAGGTTGTGTCCACTTTCCCTCAGGTGAATTCCTTTTCTAACAGGAAGTTACTTAGTCTTTCATACCAAGCTCTGGGAGCTTGTTTCATACCATAGAGTGACTTCTTTAGTTTGAAAACATATTCTGGATTTTTGGAACTTTCAAAACCAGGGGGTTGGTGCACATATACCTCTTCTTCTATATAGCCATTTAAGAATGCACTCTTAGCATCCATCTGATACAGAGTGATGCCTTTATTAACAGCAAATGAGATTAAGAGTCTGATAGATTCTAACCTGGCGACTGGAGAAAAGGTTTCTGTATAGTCTATCCCCTCTTGCTGACTATAACCTTGTGCTACCAATCGTGCCTTGTTTCTGATGACTTCACCTTGTTCATTCAGTTTGTTTCTGAACACCCATTTTGTTCCAATAACGTTGAATCCTTTTGGTTTGGGAACTAGATCCCATACGTCATTTCTTGTGAATTGATTTAGCTCCTCTTGCATTGCTAGAATCCAGTCATTTTCCTGAAGTGCTTCATCAATTGTTGATGGTTCAATTAGAGAAACCAGTCCCATGAGGGATTCTTCAGAGTTTTTGAAGCTAGATCTTGTTCTGATTGGATCTTCCTTTCTTCCTAAGATTGTTTCTTCTGGGTGATCCAAGCTGCTTCTGGATAGTCTTTTTTGAAGTTGATCAACAGAAGGTGCTGGATTGCTTGCAATTGCTCTTTCTGATGTTGAGGGAGTGTCTCTGTTGAGCACTTCTGATGATTTGTCTTCAGTACCTGTGAATTCAACTTCCATACCTGCAAGGAATTCATTCTGCTTTGACTTTTGAGAGTCAAGCTTATCATCAAAACAAACACTGATTGATTCTTCCACAATCTGTGTTTCTGTATTGTATACTTTGTACCCTCTTGAGCATTCAGAGTATCCTAACATAATACACTTTTGTGCTTTAGAGTCAAACTTGTTCAAATAATTTTTTGTATTCAAAATAAAACAAGTACATCCAAATGGATGAAAATATGAAATGTTGGGCTTTCTGTTCTACCACAATTCATATGGAGTCTTTTCCAGAATAAGTCTTATGGAGATTCTATTCTGAATGTAACACGATGTGTTTATTGCCTCTGCCCAGAAGATCTTAGCAACGTTTGTCTCGTTGATCATGGTTATGGCCATTTCTTGCAATGTTCTGTTCTTTCGTTCTACAACTCCATTTTGCTGGGGAGTTCTAGGACAAGAGAAATCATGTAGAATGCCTTTGTCATTAAAGAATGATTCAAAATCTTTGTTTTCAAACTCTCCACCATGATCACTTTTGACTTTGACGATTCTAATATCCTTTTCATTCTGAACCTGGTTGCAGAAGGTGACAAACACAGAGTGGGACTCGTCCTTGTGCCTTAAGAACTTTACCCATGTCCATCTGCAATAGTCATCTACGATTACTAACCCATACTTCTTGCCACTGACTAAAGCAGTTTTAACTGGTCCAAATAAGTCAATGTTCAGAAGTTCTAATGGCTTAGAGGTGGAAACAACGTTTTTGGATTTGAAAGCTGGTTTTGCAAACTTGCCTTTCTGACATGCTTCACACAGAGCATCTGAATTGAACTTCAGGTTAGGAAGTCCTCTGACCAGATTGAGTTTGTTAATCTGAGATATTCTTCTCATACTAACATGTCCCAATCTTATGTGCCA
The DNA here is from genome assembly GCA_948472305.1 of Vicia faba. Lineage (NCBI taxonomy): Eukaryota > Viridiplantae > Streptophyta > Magnoliopsida > Fabales > Fabaceae > Vicia > Vicia faba. The sequence continues at coordinate 1,043,943,701 of OX451738.1, read as the reverse complement.
GATCCATTGCTTGTTGTTAACAGACATAAGACACTTTACATTCTGACTTTTCAGTTCAGAAAGTTTTATTTTATAAATGTTGTTTCTCCTCTTTCCATTAAATAGGATACTCCCATCTTTCTGACTAACAGCTTTGCATGAATTTTGATTAAAGATTATATCATAACCGTTATCACTTAATTGACTTATGGATAACAAGTTATGCATTAATCCATCTACTAATAAAACATTACTTATAGAGGGAAGATTTCCATTACCTACAGTTCCAGAGCCAATTTCTTTCCTCTTTGATTGCCTCCAAAACCTACGTGGCCTCTAGGCTTAAGTTCCAGGCTTTGGAACATATGCCTTCTTCCCGTTATGTGTCGTGAGCAGCCAGAGTCCAGGTACCATGATTGGTGTTTCTGCTTTGCTGCTAAAGATATCTGCCACATGTATTATTTTATCCTTAGGTACCCATATTTTCTTGGGTCCTGATTTGTTAGTTTTACCAAAACTCTGGTTGAATTTTGGTTTGACAGAATAATTACTACTTGTATATTTGATGTCATGTGTGTGCCCATATACAAAGTGTGAATCAAGTGAAGTGCGTTTTATAACTAAATCCATGGCATTTTTTGGTGTAGGTACCTTACCTTGGTATCCTATTCCTTTTCTTCCATTTCTGCTAACTCCATAGATCATTGAAGCCATTTTTCTTCTATCTATGTTTTTAGCTAGAAACTTCTGAAAGTTGTGATCATACTCCTTGATGATCTCATCAGCACTGCTGGGAGTTTCAGGGATTATTTCCTTCTGAGAGTTTTGCAATTGGTTTTCTAATTTTGAAATTTTATTTTTTAACTCAGAATTCTCCAATTTGAGACTCTCAGTCTTATCAGAGTTAGAGGCAAGATTCCTTTTCAGGTTTCTGAATTTGACTCTGATCTGCTGATATCATTCCAGAATTTCATTAAGGCTTTCAGCTAGTTCAGCCTTAGTAAAGTTTATAGCAAAGTCAGGGAATACCTCTTCTGAATCTGATTCAGAGTCTGACTCAGAAGCTTCACTGTCTTCTGTTATGTTTGCCATGAGAGCTATGTTTGCTCTCTCATCATCTGATTCTGAGTCAGCTTCAGATGTGTCAGAATCATCCCATGTAGCCATGAGACTTATCTTCTTTTCCTTACCAAACTTCTTTTTGGGCTTTTCCTTCTGAAGCTTTAGGCAATCACTTTTGTAGTGCCCTTGCTCGTTACATTCATAGCAGATGATGTCTTCGTTGTTTGGCTTTCTGTTTCCTGAAGAACCTTCAGATCTTCTGTGTCCAGAGGAGGATTCTGACCTTCTGTATCTAGAGAAAGATTCATTCTGATTCTCTGATCTTCTGGGATTCCTGAACTTCCTTTGCCTCTGCTTCCATAATTGGTTCACCCTTCTGGAGAGGAGAGATAGTTCATCTTCTTCTGATGAAGACCCATCAGAGGTTTCTTCTACAGCCTGCAAACCTTTGGATTCAGATTTTCTGTTAGATTTTAAAGCTAATGGCTTACCTTGCTTTTGAGGTTCATCTGCTTCTAGCTCTATCTCGTGACTTCTGAGGAAGCTGACAAGTTCTTCCAGAGAGATTTTGTTGAGATCCTTGGCTAGCTTAAGCGCTGTGACCATTGGCCTCCACTATTTTGGCAAGCTTCTGATGATCTTCTTAACGTGATCAGCAGTAGAAAACCCTTTGTCAAGAACTTTGAGACCAACAACAAGAATTTGAAATCTTGAAAACATAGTCTCTATTGATTCACTCTCTTCCATCTTGAATGCCTCATACTTCTGAATGAGCGCAAGAGCTTTGGTTTCTTTGACTTGAATGTTGCCTTCATGCGTCATTCTCAGAGAGTCAAACATATTCTTTGCAGTGTCTCTGTTTGATATCTTTTCATATTTTGAGTAAGAGATGGCGCTGAGAAGAATTATTCTGGCCTTGTGATGATTTCTGAAATCACGCTTTTGCTGATCAGACATTGCTTTCCTGTCAATCTTCTGACCACTTCCATCCACTGGGTGCATGTATCCATCAGTCACCATGTCCCACAGATCAGCATCATGGGCCATAAAGAAGCTTTCAATTCTGTCTTTTTAGTAGTCAAAGTTCTCTCCATCAAAGACTGGAGGTTTGCCACTGAATCTGTCTCTTTCTTCATTGTTGTCATTGCTGATGTTTTGATGTGGTCCTGCCATTGTGTTTTTCTGACCCTGGATCTTGTACTGACACGGTTAAGTGTTATAAGCTCAGAACCAGGCGCTCTAATGCCAATTGAAGATGTGAAAAACACAAGAAGGGGGGTTGAATTGTAAATCTTAAAACTAAAGCTTAGACAACACTGTATTTTTATCCTTGTTCGTTTGATCTCAAACTACTCCAGTCCACCCGTCAAGGTGATTTCGCCTCTCTCCAACGAGGTCTTAATCCACTATATTCAAAGGGATACAACAACTACTTTAACAACTGTTAAAGCCTTCTTGAGTATAACCACAAACCGATTTATCTCAAGGAAATCTCTTTACAAATAATTGAACAAATAATGTGTTTGATGTTTTCTAATAAAACAGTATACCACAACTGTGATAATACACAAATTTAAGCTTAGAATGAAACTGGATTTGCTAGAGCGATAGAGTAAGCGTGGTTGGAAAGCTTAGCAAATTGTATGAGTGCGTGCGTGAAGATTATTATCCTTTTCTTTTCTCACACTGACTTGTTTAAATAGCCAAGGCAAAGATACGTTGTTGTCCATAAATCACTTTCAATGATAGTAACGTTCTTTCCTTTTTGAGAGGATCTTGTCTTTGAATAAAGACGTTGGTAATTAATCTGTCTTGAATGCTTAGTAACGCTTCAGAGTCTTCTTTATGATAATCAGAGTGTTCTTTGCTTTAACTGGATGATGACGCTTCTGAGTGCTGATGACTTGGTAAGGATCTTAATCAGAGTCAGAGTATTTTATGCGCAGATTCTGGTCATCAGGATTCAACGTATGATCGGGTAGATGTTCTGCGTGTAGCACATATTATTGATCTTCTGATGCTGACATATCTTCTGATGCTGATGTTGATACTGATCTTCTGATGTTGATTCCATCAGAGTTTCTGTAAATACACAACATAATTTTAAGTAGCATATATGTCTTATATATAAATCTTACAATTTATTTATTCTTGTATTTCTTTATCATCAAAACTCTAATTGAGGGTTGTAGAATCAAACTATGTTCTAACAAAGGATTGCTCAATATTCATCAAAACCCAAAAGTTGCTAAATTAGGGTTTTACAGGAAAAGTCAACTCAACTTTGACCAAGCATAACTTTCTCATAATTATATTAGAAATGACCCATCCAAAGATCATTTTGAATAGGATGGAATGCCCTATAATTCATCTTCAGCGCCCAAGTTCAAAATATGCACTCACAAGAAGTTATGAATTTGGACATTATAGGTCATTTTGAAAAGTCAACAAAAACACCTTTTTTGTCAAAGCTTCATACATGAACATGGAAGACTCAATTGAGATGATACCAAAAGGGTTACTTAGATGACATCCTCAGATTTCTAAAAAGTCAAAGAAAACATCTCTAGGGTTAAATTTGAGGAAGTTAAGCATGGGTGAAGTTGGCCTTTTTGAAAAATTGCCAAAAGTCAAATATGCCTCAAATTGCAATTTTTGTCAAATGGGACCAACTTTTTATTCTTGTATTGAGTTTGTAACATGGTCCAAGACCCATGATCCTTCCCACTTGCCTTTATTTTATTTTTGTCATTTATTATGATTTTTAATTCATTTAAATCAAATTAAATCAAAATAAAATCATGAAAATATCAAAATCATTTAAACCTTGAGATTTTATGCATATTTTAGGTTAATGAATAGCTGGAAATGAGATCAAATCGTACAAGGCTTGTTTGTAAACAAAAAGATTGGTTTTTGGCTTGTTTTGGAAATATTTACATGAGAATCAAATCTTGATCAATTATCATTATTGGAGAAGATTGGACGCAAACTTGTAAACCTAATTCACTCAAGGATACATATAGAACAAATCCAGACCAAAAGTACAAGGATTGGAGGCGTGAGATTGCATAGTCAGATTCAAAAAAATCATTAAAAATTGTGAAATCATTCTTGCAGTTAAAGGGAGATTGAGGCCATTCCAAGAGCACCATTCGCATCCTGGACCTTCTCTGAAGTAGATACGATCATTTGCAAGCATCCATAAGGCCAGAAACTCGAACCACAGACCCACGGTTTTCCCTTCAAACTCAAAATCCATTCTTACAATTTATGCAACATTAGCATATTTCAATGACATATTTGTGTTTGATAATGTATTTGCAATGTTTTGGTAATACTCAATTGAATTTTTGACACACATACTAAGATCCACCATTCCTAGGGTTTTCTTGTTTGTTTTGGGGTTTTCTCATGCAGGTAAAATTGGCCCAAAAGAGAGGTACCATGGTGTTCACAAGGCCAAGACGAATTGGCCTGTACCATTAGTTTTCATTTATTGTGCTTGTATAAGATTCTGGAAACACACAGGGCTATAGCTACAAACTTTTTTTGTAGTTAAAAGTCTTGGACTTTTACCAACGGAGAGAGGAAGAAGAAGGGTGGCGTGGCACCCCCTGGCTGGTCCATTTAAACTTCGCGTGCTTTAATATATTATTTGGCCTTTTTCCAATATAATATTTGTTTGTTATCTATTGTACAACAAGGCACGCTAGCAGAGTTGGTCTAGAGGCATGTGGAAAAGGCCAAAGGGCCTGGGTTTGAATCCCAGGTCCCCCTATTATTTCATAATATTTTTCATTGCATGATCAGGCACATGTATAGGCAAGGAGACTACCATACTCCGTCATCTTTCAACCATCAGATTGCCCACAAGATGGATCCAAAGGTCATCATTTGAAGGTCTACAATGCATCCTCGTCAACTTGCAAAGTGGGATCAGAAAAGTGAACGTGGACCCATGCTTATTGGCCTCAGATCTGCTAATGGACACCCCCCTTTTCACTTTGATACCAGGCCCAATTCCTTTTTCTTTTCTTTTATATATATTTTATTTATTTATTTATTTATTTGTTTAAATTATTTTCCCACACAAATTTAATTCCTTTTTAACAAAAACTCATAAAAATCAATTTTCACCAAATTAGAATTTAGGCTTTTTATTTATATATTTTGTCAAAATTAATTTAACTAGTTTAATTTAATTTTAGGGTAACTTTAATTTTTTTGTAAATAAACTAAAACAAATTAGAAAATTAGGTTTTATTCGATTTAACTTTTATTTTCTTTTCTCAAAATAACAAAAATATAAAAATAGGTGAAAATTAATTATTTTTCTTAAATTAAAATTAATTAGCAATTAGGTTTATACTTATTTAATTAAAAGCCTTATTTTCTCAAAATAATAAAAATAACATTAAAAAATGATTTTTCTTTTAATTAGGTTTAGACGGGGTCAAAACCCTAATTTTTCTTATTCTCGATTCATCGCGCGTTTATTATTTTTTTGCAAATATTAATGTAACTGCTTATGGGATGTAATAGTTTAATTATGACTTTTTCGTTTATTTATCGTTTTTACGGGTTTTTTGGCTATGTAATTAATCACCCTCCCCAAAGCCTTGTAATAGCGTAGGTTTATTTCTCGCATTTTAATTCTCGCAAATATTAACTGTTAGATGTATGATAATAGGATTGCATGACAAGAATGTATGTTAGTTTTAAAACGGTTAGAAAACCCTAAATGTGCAAAGATAATAACCTGAAATCAAATCACTCGCACATGCGCACTCCTAGGGTATACTCTCACTTCGGTTGCCTTCGGTAAACGATCATCAAGTATAGGGTGTTTTAGTGGTCGCTCTTTTGTCTAAACAAAGATCAAATGTCCCATTCAGAAATGTTGCCTCGGAAATGTTGCCTCGAATATGATCTTAAGACATTAGGGTTATTACTAAGACGTCCTAACATTACTTTAGTGATTGTACGTCCCTTTTGAATTGACCTTACAATTCCAAAGACGGTGCAACCTACTTACTAATAGTGGGATAGCGCTGTCTAAAGGAAACAAGAACAAAAACATTCTTTTTTCAAGTAGGTAGATGCTAGTAGGTACTTGCTCAAAAATAAAATTTTTCCACACTTACACTCTTTTCAAACAAAGTTTTCAAAAACACTTCGTAACACTCTTGAAGACAGAAGCAAGCGTTAAAACGAAGTAAAACAAAACTTTTCAAAACAAACACACACAACAATTTTTAAAAGATGAGCAAGTACCTAAGAGCCTGTGGAAAACCACAGATAGAAAGGGTGCTAATACCTTCCCTTTCTATAATCTACCCCCCGTACTCAAAATCTCGAAAAAGGAATTTTTTTGTGCTTTTGTCCTTTCCAGTTGGATAAAATAAAAGTTGGTGGCGACTCTTACTTACCACGACATTTTACGAACAAAAACGCAAAACGCAAACCAGCATTTTCCTAAAACCAGTCCAGTTCTGCCATCGTATCACAGAATTGGCGACTCTACTGGGGATTAAATAAATGGGGTATACCTTAGGATTAGTTCATCATAAATCGCTTCTCTTGTTTGATTTGATTGCTTTACTTTTGAGGGTTTGTATCTGGAGTTACTATAGATCCTAACCCGGATCTGGGGGACACCTTTTAGGTAAGTAGCAATAAATTGTGAGGGAACTGTACGATGTAGACCGATACGGTTGAAGCAGTAGCTATGTTGATGTGACACATTGGTTGGTACCGATATTCCTTATGGAGAAACGAGGAGAATATGGGGCTGCTATGTGTGTTATTAAGCATCAACTGACCTTAGAACCTATAATTGACCAACTTGGCCATTAGGAAGTAGTGAGATAGCCGTCCTCGGTGTAAAGCTGAGAACTGGTTGATACACGATACTACACTCATTGAGACCATACTCTCGAGATAGTTCCGGCCGCAAGAAAAGATTGTGTGAGCTGAAACCATGACCGATGGAGGATGGTCAGTGATATTGAGAACCTCTAGAACCCGGTTACTATTATTTGAATAGGTTGAAACCAACTAAACTTTAAGAGGGTAATACCTAGACCCCATGCAAGCCTGAAACTTAAGGACTCTTGTGTGACTTGTTTGCCTTTACCATGTCTATTATCTGCTATACCTGTTGTGTGTTTTACCATGACATCATGCATCATAACATAGCATGCATACTTCATTATACTAACCCTTTCAAAGACCGAGGGGATTTATCTTTGTTCTGTTTTGCAGATTATTGCTTCCATGCGCAGAAACACCATCCGAGTTAACTTTGTGCAAATACCTGCTCAACTCAAAGATTTAGCCTCGAGAGTTTCCGATACTTCTTCATTCATTAGGAGACAAGTTCAGCTTCTTAGTTTGGTTACCTCAAAGTTTGATGAGCAGATGATGAGTGTGCTTTTCCAGTTCTTCGATTTGGTGCATCATTCCTTCACTTTCCCGGATTATCAGCTAGTTCCCACTATGGAAAAGTTTTCTCACTTGTTAGGCATATCCATCCCCGAGAAGATTCCCTTCACCGGTATGGAAGAGACTCCTAGACCATAAGGCATTGCTTCAGCTCTACATTTGAAATGGGCCGATGTAGTATCTAATTGGGAAACACGAAGCGGGGTTGAAGGTTTCTTAGCCAAGTTTCTGATGGATCAAGCTCAACTATTCTGGGATAATTTGGACTTTCACGCCTTTGAAGACATCTACAGTTTGGTTCTTTTCCCGAATCCAGATTCCTTCATAGATGTGAATGCAGTTAAGATCTTCCTTTGTCGCAATCCTATGCCTACTCTTCTGGGTGATATCTTGCATGCCCTTTATACTCGTACTGTGCAAAGAAGAGGAACTCTCATGTGTTACATGCCGCTGCTGGCGAGGTGGTTCATTTCGCACCTCCCCAAGTCCGCGTTGAAGAATGAAGAAGGTTTAGGGTGGTCTTACAGAATAATGTCCCTTTCCCATAAGACATTCTTTGGAGTTCCAAGGCTATGGAAAAGATTGATGTCATTGATCGATGTGGGGGATACCCTAATGTCCCGTTGCTTGGAATCAGAGGGGGAATAACCTACAGTCCTTGCTTGGTTTTACGACAGTTTGGTCGTGCTCGAAGAGACGGTCCTCATGAGTTACTTCTTACAGATATTGCCTTTTATTACAAGGAGGATGTTGACGAGCGTCGCCAAAGGTTTATACGATCCTGGGGAATGGTGAACAGGTCTGACCCTCAAGAGCTAAGACCAAAGACTTCTCTCCCTATGCAAACTTATCTCTAGTGGGTTCGAGCTCGAGCCCAGAAGCTTGGGATGCCTTATGAAGTTGTGTTGCCAGTGATTGTAGAGCCTACATACAAAGAGGGTGTTCCTTATACAGTCCTTTATCCCTACATGCCCATTGATCTTGGGGCATTGAAGAGATCATGGATTCAGTTGAAGGAGGAAAAAGATACCTACCGGGAGAAGTACCATGATCAAGAGAGGAAAATCTTGAAGCTCACTAGGCAACTTGAGAATGAAAGGACGATCAATGACTACGTCAGCACCAAGGGGAAGCTTCCATGGGATTTCTGATTTTTTCTTTTTCTAGTTTAGATTTGTTTTTCATTTATTTCTTTTGTAACGCCTCAAAGTCATTGTTAAACATTTTTACAAGTTAATCTAATAATGTTTGTTCATTTCTTGTTTTGAAAATTTAAATCTCCCAAAGTCTTTGAAATCATTACATACGCATCCCATTATCATGCACATCATTACAGGTACCATTACAGGTTTCTCATCTTCTTCGCTGTTTATTTCAGCATGAAATGTCTTCTCAAAAACCTACCGATTAAGCCGTCAAAGCTCTTCAGGCACAAAATGCCCAATTCCAAGAGATGTTCTTGAACTTGGCTAAAGGGCAAGAGGATTTGAAGACTCTCATCCTGAAGGAGAAGAATAAGAAGAAGAAGAAGGCGGTTCTTCTAAATATGGGTAACAGATTTGGGAATAGGTTGCGACATGAAGCTGATCTGTCTCTTTCATCAAAAGGAGAGGAGAACCAAGAGGAAGAAAAGGGTCCCAGTCTTGTGGTCTCTGATAATGATACTGATTTTGATGATGAGAAGTATCCTCCTACTGAGGATAGGTACAAATAACTCGAAGAGTGTCTGAGCGTTATGGAGATTCAAAAGATCTGGGACTAGCATCTGGGGTGGTGATCCCTCATAAATTCAAAGCTCCGATTTTCGCCAAGTACGATGGAGCATCCTGTCCAAAACTCCATCTCCGCTCGTATGTCCGAAAAATCTAACCTTACACTGCTGATAGAAATCTGTGGGTACATTTCTTTCAAGATAGTTTGTCAGGGACTCAACTTGAATGGTTTTATCAATTGGAAGGAGCTAATATCCGAAAATGGGAGGACCTTGCTGCTGCTTTTTATAAGCAGTATCAGTATAACGCCGACCTTGCTCCCACTCGTACTTAACTTCAGGGTATGTCTATGGGTGCAAGCGAAGGTTTTAAGGACTATGCTTATAAGTGGAGAGATCTGGCTGGAAGAGTCCAACCCTCTTTGTCTGATAGGGAGTTGATTGACATGTTTCTGGGGACGTTGTCCGGTCCATTTTTCAACCATCTGATCGGCAGTTCGTCATCTGGGTTTACGGAATTGATTTTGACTGGGGAGAGAGTAAAAGCTGGTATCCGAAGTGGTAACATACAGAAAGGTACTTCATCAAGTGCAGAAAAGAAGTCTTTCACCGGTAAGAAAGAAGATAATGCAGTTTACGGCTTGAGGAGCCAAAGCAGACCTGAGCGCTGTCAAGCAGTAAATGCGGTAGTAATATCAAGACCCACCGTTTCCCCACAATGCAACAATCAAAAAAGAATGGAGAGACCGCAGAGATAGTACACTCGGCTTAATATGACCTTGTCTCAAATTCTACCACAATTGTTGAAGACTAACCTGGTAACTCTGAGGGTAGCCCCGAAGAATCCCAGCACCACATCTCCGCTATATAACCCGAACGCCCACTACGCCTATCACTCTGATAGCCCAGGTCATGATACAAACAACTGTTGGGCCTTGAAGAATAATGTGCAAGATTTGATTGAAGCTAAAGAGATTGAGTTTGACACTCTGGAGAAACCCAACGTCATAACTGCTCCCATGACCAAGCATGACTCGGGATTCAATGCTATTGAGGTTGTATCCGCCACGGAAGATGTTGATAATGGAGATTCAGATATTGACAGCTGGATTTACTCGACTACCGACGGTGGATTGAACAACTGGACGGAAAAAGACTTTGTGCCCGTTTCTTTTATTACATAGTAATAGACTTTTGTTTTGAGATTTGTAATAGACAATTTGAAACATTACGGCCCGGTGCCTTGCCCGAGGCACCTTGGCTTTGTTTGTGAGGGATTATTATTTTTAATTTTCATATATCATCAATAAAGCATCAGACATTTTCTTGCATTACAAATTTTGCGCTCCTTGTTTTTCTTTTCTATCTCGCACTTTATCAAAACAGCTATTATCTTACACACACTCACATATCATAATGCAGATCCACGTCCACTCTGGATCCCATTGATAACGACTCGACTATTGCCAGTTATGACTTCGAAAATCCGATCAACCAAGACGAGGACGAAGGTGAGGATGATTGTGAGGTGCCTGGGGAGCTTGCTGGACTGTTACTACAGGAAGAGAGGGCCATACATCCTCATGAAGAGCCAGTGGAATCAGTGAATTTGGGTACAGAAGAAGACAAGAAAGAGGTCAAGATAGGTGCAAATCTGGAGCCTAGTGTCAAGCAGCGGTTGATACAAATGCTACAAGACTATGTTGAGATATTCGCTTGGTCTTTTAATGATATGCCTGGTTTGGATATTGACATTGTGGTTCACCGCTTGCCAACTAAAGAAGACTGTCCTCCGGTAAAGCAGAAGGTTCGCTGTATGCACCCCGAGATGTCTGAGAAAATCAAAGTTGAGGTCATGAAACAGTTTGATGCCGGTTTTCTAGCTATCACTTCTTACCCACAGTGGGTAGCCAACGTTGTTCCAGTGTCCAAGAAGGATGGTAAGGTGCGGATGTGTATGGACTATAGAGATATGAACAGGGCAAGCCCCAAGGATGATTTCCCACTTCCTCACATTGATGTTATGGTGGACAACACCGCGCTGCATAAGGTCTTCTCCTTTATGGATGGTTTTTTCTGGTTACAATCAGATTAAGATGGATCCCGAGGACATGTAGAAGACAACTTTTGTTACACAGTGGGGCACCCTCTGTTACAAGGTAATGCCTTTCGGGTTGAAGAATGCAGGGGCAACTTATCAGCGTGCCATGGTCGCTTTGTTCCACGACATAATTCACCATGATATTGAGGTTTACGTTGATGTCATGATTTCAAGGTCCTAGACTGAAGAAGAACACCTTGACCATCTCCAGAAATTGTTCAACAGGTTGAAGATGTACAAACGGATGTTAAAACCGAACAAGTGCGCCTTCGGGGTAAGGTCCGGTAAGCTGCTAGGTTTCATCATTAGTGATAAAGGTATTCAAGTGGATCCCACAAAGGTGAAGGATATACAAGAGATGCCAGCTCCCCGAATGGAAAAGGAAGTTAGAGGATTTTTGGGACGAGTGAATTACACTTCCCGATTCATTTCACATCTGACTGCCACTTGTGAGCCGATCTTCAAGCTGCTGAAGAAAGATCAAGTGGTAAAATGGAATGAGGAATGTCAGACCGCTTTCGAAAGAATCAAGGAGTACCTCCAAGAGCCACCTATTCTGATGCCTCCAGTTGAAGGAAGACCTCTGATCTTATACTTGACAGTACTGGATAATTCAATGGGGTGTGTGTTGGGGAAGCATGATGAGTCTGGCCGAAAAGAGCACTCTATTTACTACCTTAGCAAAAAGTTTACCGACTGCGAGACCCGATACTCACTGCTTGAGAAAACTTGCTGCGCTTTGGCATAGGCTGCTCGCCAGATGAGACAGTATATGCTGACCCACACTACCCTATTGATATCAAAGATGGATCCAATCAAGTATATCTTCGAAAAGCCTGCCTTGTCCGGAAGAATAGCAAGATGGAAGATGATATTAACTGAGTATGACATCCAATACACAACCTAAAAAGCAATCAAGGGGAGTGTGTTGGAATATTATTTGGCGCATCAAGCCGTGGATGATTACGAGTCTATGAATTTTGAGTTCCCGGATGAGAACATCATGTTGGTGACCGACTGTGAAGAACCTGGACCGGATGAAGGGACCTGAGGAGGGATCCCGATGGTCTATGTATTTTGGTGGAGCCTCAAACGCGTTGGGTAATGGCATTGGCGTCGTGATCATATCTCCTGAGGGCTGTCATACCCCATTCACCGCCCGATTATGTTTTACCTGCACCAACAATATGACGGAGTATGAAGCGTGCATCATGGGCCTTCGAGCAGCTATTGACCTAAGGATTAAGTTCTTGAGTGTATTCAGAGATTACGCTCTAGTGATCAGTCAGATCAAAGGCGAGTGGGATACGAAGCAACCAAATCTTATTCCTTACAAGGAGTATATACTGACATTGCTTCCGCACTTTGAGGAGATAACCTTTGAACACTTCCAAAGAGAGTAGAACCAGTTAGCGGACGCGCAAGCTACCATGTCTTCTATGTTCAAGGTCAGGTGGGACAATGAGGCTCCCCAAATTACCATCGAGAGGTTGGACAAACCCGCACATTGCTGTGACATCGAGACTGAAGAGGTAGCAGATAAACCCTGGTTCCACGAGGTAAAGAGGTATCTTGAGGCTCAAGAGTACCCCGAGGGTGCATCTGTTAATGATAAGAATTTCTTGAGAAGGTTCACTGCAAAGTTCTTCATCAGTAATGGTATCCTTTATAAGTGTAACCATGATTCAACCTTACTGCGATGTGTGGACAAGAACGAAGTAGAAAGGATTATGGCAGAGTTACATGAAAGTACTTTCGTAACTCATTCCAGTGGACACACCGTGGCAAAGAAAATCCTACGGGCAGGATATTATTGGTCTACTATGGAAGCTGATTGTTATCAGCATTCTCGGACCTATCATAAGTGCCAAGTCTATGCTGATAAGGTGCATGTACCTCCAGTTCCTCTGAACGTCTTGACAGCTCCTTGGCCCTTTGTAATGTGGGGCATCGACATGATCGGCGAGATCAGACCTACTGCATCCAACGGGAATCGTTTCATTCCGGTAGTAATTGATTATTTTACAAAGTGGGTTGAGAAAGCTTCCTTTGCTAGAGTAACCAAGAACGTTGTGGCGCGGTTTATTCGACACAACTTGATCTGTCGATACGGCGTACCAGAGAAGATCATTACGGAAAATGGTACAAATCTCAACAATACAATGATCACTGAGCTCTGCAAACAGTTTAAGATACAGCATCACAACTCTTCTCCTTACCTGCCGAAGATGAATGAGGCTGTTGAAGTGGCTAATAAGAACATCAAGAAGATTGTGCAGAAGATGACAATGACATACAAAGACTGGCACGAGATGTTACCATTTGCTCTTCATGGGTACCGTACCTCAGCACGGACGTCAACATGGGCAACACCCTACTCTTTGGTGTATGGTATGGAGGCGGTCTTACCCATTGAGGTCTAGATACCTTCTCTCCGGATTATGAAGGATGCACGTTTAAGCAAGGACGACTGGATCCAGACCCGGCTTGATCAGTTGAACTTAATTGATGAAAAAAGACTTACTGCTATTTGTCATGGTCAGATGTATCAAAAGCGAATGATCAAAGCATTTAACAAGAAAGTTAGACGACAAGAGTATTAAGTCGGGGATCTGGTGATCAAGCGCATCATACTGCCACAAGGTGATCCCAGGGGCAAATGGAATCCTACGTACGAAGGGCCATTTGTGGTTAAGAACATTTTCTCAGGAGGAGCTATGATTTTAACCACCATGGATGGTGACGACCTTCCTCACCCCGTCAATGCGGACATAGTGAAAAGATACTACGCATAATCAAAGACCCGCTAGGTCGACCGACCTAGGCAAAAATAAGGGCTTCCCAGCGAACCAAAAGGGTTCAGGCACAAATAAGGGATGAAAATAAAAAAACTGTACACCTGGCAAGTCGAAAACCTGAAAGGTTAGCTTGGGAAAAAAAAGGGTATCCCAATGGACCGAAAACCCGAAAGGGTGGTCCAGGCAAAAATTAGGGATTGAAGCGTAACACTATGCCTCGTTGGATCATCTTGAAACCAGACTTCGGTATCGACTATCAAGCTTGGACGATGCTGATCAATATGATTTACCTTTAACCAAGTAGTAAATTGATGAGACGCTCGAAGATATAAAGGCAATAGCAACGTTGGAACCCAGTGGGATTGTTCACATAGTTGTGTCTTTGTTTTTCACAAATTGTATAATTTCTATCTTTCGGCGGCTTTCTCTTACTAGGATGTCAGCCTCTTGTACAAAAACGCCTATTACAGGCCAACTTCAAAATCAATACAATTCATTTTACAATAAATTTCAAAATTGTTTTTCTTTTCCTGTTTTGTTTTGCAAGAACGTCCAATGATTCATTTTTGATATATGCATTTGAAAATAATTGTTGCTCACAAATATTTATATGTGAAACAAAAGACGATTACTGGTATTTTCAGGAACATGGGCAAACAAAAATGTCCAAACCTTACAGTTTCTCTAGTCACCAGGTACAAGGATAGACCCAGCTGGAGAATATGACTAAAGGCACATACACTCCTCACAAAGTAAAAGGTATCTAAAACATTAGTGTCAATTATCCCCAAGAAAAGTTCATCTATCACCAACAATGGAAGACTATCCCCAGTAGAGTTTATTTCTTCCACAAGTAGAGACTTAATCCCCAACAAAGGTTCATTATTGCCAGCAGCGGTAATTCATCCCCAGCCAAGGTTATTTCTCCAAATCAGCAGATCTTCTAGCAGACTCTCTTCCCCACAGAGTCATTCCCGTGCCAGTTTTTTCTCCAGCAAAGTTATTCTCCCACCAATTTATTTTCAAATCATCTTCGATCGCTATCCCCAGCGGGAACGAAGAATTCAACTCTTTATATTCTCCAGCAGCAGTCCAGGATTTAATTTCTCCAGTTAGAGAATATCATAAAAAACATTGCATTTCATACATCATGACATTACATACGACTAACTCTTTACCTTTCAGGGAAAGGTACAATCCAAATTCTCACAAGTTTTCTCTGGTTCAGTCAAATCAATGCTAAATATTTCTATTCCAGTTCAAGCTATGAAGCCCGGATCCGATCGAATAATATCTTGATTTCTCCATCATATTGTGAAGCCCGGAGAACGACCGAATAACAGTATCAAAAATCGCTAAGCCTGGAATCGACCAGATAGTGGTTTATCTTAAATTTAAGCTATGAAGCCCGGGTTCGACCGGATAATAGTTTAATCCCCAGCAAGTTATTGTAAAGCCTGGATTACGACCAGATAGCAATACAAGACGCCATGAAGCCTGGATTCGACCAGATAATGGTATGAGACATCGTGAAGCCTGGATTACGACCAGATAGCGGTAAAAGACGTTGAAGCCCGGATTACGACAAGATAACAGTAAGGGACACTGTGAAGCTTGGATTTCGACCAAATAGCAGTTTACCCGGCCAATTACTATGAAGCCCGGAAATCGACCGGATATTAGTAGGCCTTAAAATTAAATGGAAGCCCGGATGCGACTGGATAACCACTTGATTTCTTCTGAAGCCTGGAATATGACCAGATAAGAAGTAAGGTATTGTGAAGCCTGGAATCGACCAGATAGCAGTACAGGACACCATGAAGCCTAGATTCGACCAGATAATGGTATGAAACATCATGAAGCCTGGATTACGACCAGATAGCGGCAAAGGACTGAAGCCTAGAATCGACCAGATAATAGCACAAGACACTGCAAAGCTTGGATTTCGACCAAATAGCAGTTTACTTAGACAATTACTAAGAAGCCCGGAGTCGACCGGATATTAGTGTGCCCTAAATTCAAGTTGAAGCCCAGATGCGACCAAATAATAACTTAATTCCTTCTAAAGCCTGGAGAACGACCAAATAAGAAATGAGAAATTGTGAAGCCTGGAGAACAACCGGATAGCAAGTTTAATCTCCTCTCCCCATTAAGTCACTATAAAGCCTAGAGTACGACCAGATAGC
This sequence comes from Vicia faba, assembly GCA_948472305.1. Lineage (NCBI taxonomy): Eukaryota > Viridiplantae > Streptophyta > Magnoliopsida > Fabales > Fabaceae > Vicia > Vicia faba. The sequence goes on along the minus strand of OX451738.1, from coordinate 1,043,927,417 downwards.
TGTCGATCTTATCACTATGAAGCCTGGATCGCGACCAAATAGTAGTTCATTTTCACCTCTTCAACCAAGAGACGATTTCCCAATAGAATATAGATGACTGAAGCTCCTAAAATTCTATTTCCCTCAAAACAGAGATCATCATTCCCCAGCGAAATCTTCCTCAACAACAGGTATACGGGTTCTCGCTAAAGAATCTCTTAGGCGATTGACACTACTTCGGATGGCATCTTTAAGCCCATATTCCATCATGAATCTCCAAATGGAATCTATAATCCCATTCCCGGTATCACAAGACGAGTACCACTTCATGCGAGTGCAAATTTCTGGGCACTTTAGTGTTCAATCATCTTCCACCCTCGGATCACGAAAGGCATACAAGCCAATCTACATCCTCAGGTTTAAGAATATTGAACAGGGGCAACTGTTGTACCCCAAAATTTTCCCTCCCATATTTTTCAATACATTTCAAGTGAGATCCTCAAATTGCTCAAGGAAGTCCAAGGGTTGACCAGACAAACCCTCTCCTAAGGCAGTCTACCTCAAATTAGGGTTTCAGTTTGCATCAGGATGTTTAAGTCCAAAGGATCCCAAATTCTCACCATTGTCCTATTATGTTCTCAAGATCAACCATGTCAAGTTTCAAGCCTTGCAGAGGAAGTTTGCTCAGTCAATTGCTCAAAGGCCTGAAAATCGACTATGCTAGGGAAAAAGTCAATTGTAGTCCCCATACAGTCAAACCTGAAGATTTTTGGTTAACGTCGTAATTTTGAAGTATTATTCATCATTTGATCAAGGGTTGATAATTATTCCTCAAGGATTGCTCACAATTCATCAAAACCCAAAAGTTGCTAAATTAGGGTTTTGTAGGAAAAGTCAACTCAACTTTGACCAAGCATAAATTTCTCATACTTTATTAGAAATGACCCATCCAAAGCTCATTTTTAAGAGGATGCAATTCCCCACAATTCATCTTCAGCTCCCAAGTTCAAAATATGCATTCACAAGAAGTTATGAATTTGGACATTATAGGTCATTTAGAAAAGTCAACGAAAACACCTTTTTTTGTCAAAGCTTCATGCATGAACATGGAAGACTCAATTGAGATGTGACGAAAATGGTTGCTTAGATGACATCCTAAGCTTTCTAAAAAATCCAAGAAAACATCTCTAGGGTCAAAATTGAGGAAGTTATGCATGGGTGAAGTTGGCCTTTTTGCAAAATTGCCAAAAGTCAAATATGCCTCAAATTGCATTTTTGTCAAATGGGCCCAACTTTTTGTGCTTGTATTTAATTTTTAACATGGTCCACGACCCATGATCCTTCCCACTTGCCTTTATTTTATTTTTATCATTTATTTTGATTTTTATTTCATTTAAATCAAATTAAATCAAAATAAAATCATGAAAATATCAAAATCATTTAAACCTTGAGATTTTATGCATATTTCAGGTCAATGAATAGCTGGCAATGAGATCAAATCGTGCAAGGCTTGTTTGTACACAAAAAGATTGGTTTTTGGCTTGTTTTGGAAATATTTACTTGAGAATCAAATCTTGATCAATGATCATTATTGGAAAAGATTGGATGAAATCTTGTAAACCTAATTCACTCAAGGATACATATAGAACAAATCCAGACCAAAAGTACAAGGACTGGAGGCGTGAGAGAGCATAGTCAGATTCAAAAAAATCATTAAAAAGTGTGAAAGCATTCTTGCAGTTAGAGGGAGATTGAGGCCATTCCAAGAGCACCATTCGCATCCTGGACCTTCTCTAAAGCAGATACGATCATTTGCAAGCATCCATAAGGCCAGAAACACGAACCACAGACCCACGGTTTTCCCTTCAAACTCAAAATCCATTCTTACAATTTACGCACCATTATCATGTTTCAATGACATATATGTGTTTGATAATGTATTTGCAATGTTTTGGTAATACTCAATTCAATTTTTGACACACATACTGAGATCCACCATTACTAGGGTTTTCTTGTTTGTTTTGGGGTTTTCTCATGCAGGTAAAATTGGCCCAAAAGAGAGGTACCATGGTGTTCACAAGGCCTAGACGAATTGGCCTGTACCATTAGTTTTCATTTATTGTGCTTGTATAAGATTCTGGAAACACGTAGGGCTATAACTACAGACTTTTGTCTGTAGGTAAAAGTCTTGGACTTTTACCAATGGAGTGAGGAAGAAGAAGGGTGGCGTGGCACCCCCTGGCTGGTCCATTTAAACTTCGCGCGCTTTAATATATTATTTGGCCTTTTTCCAATATAATATTTGTTTGTTATCTATTGTACAACAAGGCACGCTAGCAGAGTTGGTCTGGAGGCATGTGGAAAACGCCAAAGGGCCTGGGTTCGAATCCCAGGTCCCCCTATTATTTCATAATATTTTTCATTGCATGATCAGGCACATGTATAGGCAAGGAGACTACCATACTCCATCAGCTTTCAACCATCAGATTGCCCACAAGCTGGATCCAAAGGCCATCATTTGAAGGTCTACAATGCATCCTAGTCAACTTGCAACGTGGGATCAAAAAAGTCAACGTGGACCCATGCTTATTGGGCTCAGATCTGCTAATGGACACCCCCCTTTTCACTTTGATACCAGGACCAATTCCTTTTTCTTTTCTTTTATATATTTTTATTTATTTATTTATTTGTTTGTTTAAATTATTTTCCCACACAAATTTAATTCTTTTTTAACAAAAACTCATAAAAATCAATGTTCACCAAATTAGAATTTAGGCTTTTTATTTATATATTTTTTCAAAATTAATTTAATCAGTTTAATTTAATTTTAGGGTAACTTTAATTTTTTGTAAATAAATTAAAACAAATTAGAAAATTAGGTTTTATTCGATTTAACTTTATTTTCTTTTCTCAAAATAACAAAAATATAAAAATAGGTCAAAATTAATTATTTTTCTTATATTAAAATTAATTAGCAATTAGGTTTGTACTTATTTAATTAAAACCCTTATTTTCTCAAAATAATAAAAAAATAACAAAAAATGATTTTTCTTTTAATTAGGTTTAGACGGGGTCAAAACCCTAATTTTTCTTATTCTCGATTCAACGCGCGTTTATTATTTTTTTGCAAATATTAATGTAACTGCTTATGGGATGTAATAATTTAATTAGGACTTTTTCGTCTATTTATCATTTTTACGGGTTTTTTGGCTATGTAATTAATCCCCCTTTCTGAAGCCTTGTAATAGCGTAGATTTATTTCTCGCATTTTAACTCTTGCAAATATTAACTGTTAGATGTATGATAATAGGATTGCATGACAAGAATATATGTTAATTTTAGAACGGTTAGCAAACCCTAAATGTGCAAAGATAATAACCTGAAATCAAATCACTCGCACATGCGCACTCCTAGGGTATACTCTCACTTCGGTTGCCTTCGGTAAACGTTCATCAAGTATAGGGTTTTTTAGTGGTCGCTCTTTTGTCTAAACAAAGATCAATGTCCCGTTCGGAAATGTTGCCTCGAATATGATCTTAAGATATTAGGGTTATTACTAAGACGTCCTAACATTGCTTTAGTGATCGTACGTCCCTTTCGAATTGACCCTTACAATTCCAACGACGGTGCTACCTACTCACTAATAGTGGGATAGCACTGTCTAAAGGAAACAAGAACAAAAACATTCTTTTTTCGAGTAGGTAGATGCTAGTAGGTACTTGCTCAAAAATCAAAATTTTCCACACTTACACCCTTTTTAAACAATTTTTTCAAAAACACTTCGTAACACTCTTGAAGACAGAAACAAGGGTTAAAACGAAGTAAAACAAAACTTTTCAAAACAAACACACACAAGCAATTTTTAAAAGATGAGCAAGTACCTAAGAGCCCATAGAAAACCACTGATAGAAAGGGTGCTAATACCTTCCCTTTCTGTAATCTACCCCCCCCCCCCCCCCCCCCCCCCGTGCTCAAAATCTCGAAAAAGGAATTTTTTTGTGCTTTTGTCCTTTCCAGTTGGATAAAATAAAAGTCGGTGGTGACTCTTTCTTACCGCGACATTTTGCAAATGCAAACCAACATTTTCCTAAAACCAGTCCGGTTCTGCCACTGTATCATAGCGTGACATGTAATTTTTTGAATTCAATCCAGTATGTTTCCTTTACCATATGCGCGTTTTGAGAGCCCTTACATCTGATTACTTTCATTAGTCAGACCCCATCCAACGCGCCTGAATTTTAGTTGTTTTTAATATTCAAAAGGTGATCTGGTGCAATTTTCAAAGTTGATCATGATATGCACAACGAGCTTGATCCTTTGGATATGATTAATAGCGTGTCCACATTTTTTTGGTTTGTTATTTTATTTTCTGATTTTTTATTTTAATTGATTTAAACTTCAAAAAATCATAGAAAATTCATGTTTTACTAAAAAATGATGAAAAAATTCACAAAAATATTTCCAAATATTCTATTCCTGATTTTTATATTTTCATGATTTTATTTTCATATTTTATATTTTTTTATAATTTCTCCTTTATTTTAACTTGTTTTTAATGATTTAAAAATGCTTTTTGATGTTTTTAAATTCTGAAAAAATTTATAAAAATCATTTTACTAATTTCTGACTTTTTGAATTTTTTCTAGAATTTCATTTTGACTTTTACTACTTTTGATCTTTTTTTCACTTATTTGAGTGATTTTAATTTGTTTAAAAATACTTTTCTGTTTTAAAAAATTCCCAAAAAAACTTATAAAAATATTTGAGATCACTTCTGACTTTTCTATGGTCTCTTTTAATTTTTCTTTGATACTTTGAATATAATTTGCTATTTTTCCTTTTCTTTTCATTTAAAAAATTTAAAAATAATTTCCTTTTTTTATCTCGTTTATTTATTACAATTTATTTTTTTGAATATAGTCTGGCCATGTGTTTTTTGATCATGAACTTCATTAACATCATTGGATCTTGGGTGTTGAGTTTAATTCCATCAAAATGGATGAATCATTTTAATGATTGTTTGATTAAAATATTTAATTCAAATGTATCCCCTCCTTCTTCATCTCATCCTCTTCTCTTTCGTGTTACATGTTGTTAGAGGATGATCTACATATCATCACTCCAAATATATGGCACATGGATTGCTATTGACCAACCTCAAAATAGGTGGGACTTCTATATAAGTCCACTTACGATTGCTTAACATAGCGTTAATGATCGTTCATGGTCTAAAACTATATTTGCAAGCCCAAACATGTTTAATTTGAAACATTTTATCCAATAATCTTGAGGTTCATTGTTAGGAGGATTTAGTCTTATCAATCCTCTAATGAATCTTCATAAATTTTGGAACTAAGTGAATCATTTAAACATCGTTGATCATTTATTGTTGCCTTGAGATTTTGAAATGAATGATATACTTGACACAAATCAAATAAAACTTGTTGTTGAGAGGGTTTGATTTTATCAATATTCTATAGAGTTTTCAAATATAAGTTTCAAGATGGTCATTCAACTAACCTCTAATTCTAACAATTGACTTTATTTTATGCTTTTTACTTTAAGCACATTTATTTTAGCATTTTCATTTCATACTATTTTCATATTTGCTCACTTGAGAATTTATCTTTATGTCATTTTTATTTTGCTCACTTGATATTTTTCATTTCTTTTTGAAGATACCTAATAATCAACTTGAACCATAAAAAACTTTAATGTTACTTTGACTATTTGGTTACTACCCTTGGTATTTTGGAGTTATGGACTTCTTGGACTTAGGATTAGAGACCATGACCTAACTTGAGACCTTGTGACTTTTATTGTAATTTTGTCTGGAGTTCTTTGGGTTTACCCCAAGACATTGGGTTGTTTGTTTTCTTTGTGTGCAGGTTATTCTGATTATGTGTTTTGTCTGTGATTGGGAATTCATCTATAAACAACCGTTACTCCGTCCAATTTTTGTGAAGACTTAATTCCTTTGAAGCTTGGTTTTCTTAAGAGGTTTTATTATCTTTGCTTTTTTGGTTTCAAATCCAAAGGATAGGAATTCTACATTGACAATTATTTTCCCTAGCTTTTACCTTATGCTTTAAGATAGTTTCTTCATCTCCTCCCACCTTCTTTAATTTCGAAAATTGTTTCCCTACTTTTCAAAATTATTCTTGTTTTCTAAACTTGAACCACTTTCATAATAAACTTGGACTTAGGTCCATGCATTTTCAAAAATATTTTCTTAATCAAACTTTAAACAACTTAATAATACCTTGACATTTTGTGTGAGAAGATTAAAATTCAATCAATCTCATTCAAACCATTTTTTCCACTTTGGCTTTTTTTTTACTTTAAAACTTTTCTCAAAAGATATACTCTTGTCAATCCTTGTAGTGATGTGAACTACTATACTTCTATGATATTTAGTGAAGTGAGATATTTTCCACTTGGGTGTTGAGCGAGGCTTTGTTGATTTTAAAGTCCAAGCCATATCTTCCACTTTGAGATGACGCAAATTCTACTTTCTCATAATCGTGGGTAGTAAGTATGTTCTTCCACTCAGATAAGACGATGATGTCTCGTCTCTTAAAATTAATCAACACACTTGTGTTTTAAAATTTTTAAAGGTAAACTACGAGTACCTTGATCCCTTATTGCACGAAAGATGGTATGTAGGCACTAAAGGTTCACAACCGTGGCGGGTGCAAAACTTGTAAAAAATACTTCTTTTCTCATCTCCACCATCTACTTTTTATACAACATTTATAGCCAAAATACACGGATTTTTCAAAGAGGTTACCGCGGAGTACCATAGATGTTTAGGGTGCTAATAGCTTCCCTTTGCATAACCAACCCCCGAACTTAGATTCTCTCCCCCCTCTTTTTGGGTTATTTTCTCTTTTCTCATTCCTTTGGAAACAATAAAGCGCGATGGCGATTTTTATTTTGATATGTGCGAGTTAAATCAATCCAATGGCTTAGTCTCAACATTTCTACCGCTACAGAAAAACATGGAGACTTCACTGGGGAAAGATCGACAAATTGCTGGTCCATCCCTAAGTTGGTTGAGCCTATCTTTGTTTATTTGTGTATGTGTTGTTATTATTTATATATCATGTGTTGTATATATGTTTGTCTGGATTTTCCTGGTTTTCAGGGTGCATGGTGATTTCTCATAAGTACTATATCTAGACTTGGTAAAACTTAAGATAGGATGGGCGGTATAGTCATGTTAACTTTGATGGAGTAATCCCAAAAAGGGAGGCATGAGATCCCTCACTCAGTGGAGGCCCCTTTGACTGTAGTGTCGTTTACCGAGTAATCGGGAAGACGTGTTGCTTTCGACCTGGGACCCTGTTGAAACTAAGGACCGTAGAACCTTTAACCCATCTTAGCCTATTAGGTGTAGTGAAGAAACTATGACGGAGTAATCCGAAAGTGGTTGTCATGCGATACTATACTCAGACGAGTTTTTCTTGAGAATATTACTAATTACCTAGTCAATCGGGACATTGGTAATATCCGAAGGAAGGACATAGACTATGGGAACCTCTTAGAACCTTGTTCGACATGTGATAAACTAATAGACCATACCTGGTGGGTAGTACTTTTGACTTCATGCTCGTGACATCAAACCTATGAACCCCCCATGTTTGTGATCTTGTGTGTGATTGTTGCATCATGCATTCATGCACCCATGAGCATCCGTAAAAACATTTTGTTTAAAGGGACTTAAAGTTGACTTTTTGTGAATATCTCAGGTACTTTTTACCATGGATTCTGGAAAAAGAAAGGCTCAGAAGTACATGTTCAAGAAGCCCAAGATAGATGATTTGATGATTCTGATTCCCCACATTGAGAGTTCTACAGATTTTCAGAAGAAGTATGGATCCATTATGTTTCTCATGAAACTCAGGATGAAGGAGAGTATTCTCTCGATTTTAGTCAAGGTTCTATGATCCGATGTATAAATGTTTAACTTTCCATGATTATCAGTTGATGCCTATATTAGAGGAGTATTCTTATCTACTTGGTTTACCTATTACCGGTCGTGTTCCTTTCACCGGTTTAGAGGTGGAGCCAAAATCTCATGAGATTGCTGCTATGGTTAATTTGTGGTAGTCGGAGATTGAGTCCCACATGACTACCAAAGGAGGAATTAGAGGATTAACCGGTCAATTTTTATTGGAGAAAGATCGTTACTTTGCTAGGATGAAGAGTACAATTGCTTTTGAGGCCATTTTTGCTTTGCTTCCTTATGGGTTGTTCTTATTTCCAAATGTTAACAACTTTGTGGATACCAATGACATCATGATCTTTTTGATAGGGAATCCAGTCCCTACGTTATTAGGAGATGCTTATTACTCTACTCATATTCGATATTCTTATCATGGAGGGATGGTCATTTGTTGAACGCCTTTGTTGTATCACTGGTTTATTTCTCACTTACCTAGGTCTGATGCTTTCTGGGATGTCAAGAAGGAACCTCGTTGGGCTCCAAATATTATGGCCCTCACTAATTCCGATATTGTTTGGTATCATCAAGCTTACCATGATGTAGAGATTATCGATAGTTGTGGTAGTTTCCCCAATGCACCTCTTCTTGGTACAAAGGGAGTAATTAACTGCAATCTCGTTCTTGCACAATGACAACTTGGATATCCGATGAGAGATACGCCAAATAGTATTCATCTGAGTGGTTTATTTCTCAAAGAGGGAGAGGATCATAAGAAATCTAAGGAGGAGACTGCAAAGGCTTGGCGCCATATTCACAGGAAGAGTAGAAAGGACTTAGAACTTAGAGGAGCTATTTCTTTGGAGCCTTATATCTGGTGGGTACAAGCCAGGGCAATTCAGTTAAAGATGTCGTATTCCCGTGAAGCACCTATGCCTGATATGTTTGTGAAGACCACTTCTCCCCTTTTAGATGATGTGGAAGAGCTTCACCTTTCCCTAGTCAGGATGCATCAGAAGAAGGAGGCTTGGAAGAATAAGTGTCAGACTTTAGAGATGTCCTACCGAGAAGACTTGAAGGAGAAGAATGACTTGATCGAGATTCTTGAGATTCGTGTTATAGATATGATGGAGAGGCGAGAGGATTTATTTTCCTCTAGAGCTCAGCCAGGACTTAGTCATTCACTTCCCGACTCTAATGATTAGAAAGTGGTTGCCGACAGGTATGCAGAAGAGAACAAGCAGTTGAAGGCTTAAATTGAAAGACTCACAGGAAAGCGTCAGTGTGTGGAGTGATCTTAATTATCTTTGCTTTCTTAGGATTTTGGATTCTATCTTCTTTTGTTCTTGGGATTGTTGAAACTTGTACTAAAATTTGTAATCCGTTTTGAAGTTATTATAATGAGATTTTTAGTATTTCAAAAATGTATTAGTGCTTTAGTATTTGAAAATTCTCTATAATTCTTTCAGTCCCTTGAAGTATTAATAATAATAAAATATACCATGTGCATTGCATATCATGTATCATCTTGTACATATCATGCATCATCTTGTACATATTTCTCTACTTCGTTCAACAAGTTGTCTCACCGGTGCGATACTCAGGCTAATTCCAAGAAGAAAATGGAGAATCTTGAACAATAGAATCGCGAGTTGCGCGAAGAAGTTACTGCTTTGAAGGCCGGTATGGATAATCTAACTGCTTGATGGAATCATTGGTGGATACCCAGAATCAGCCACCACTTGCTCAGCCTCAACAAACAACAATTTCTTCTGAAGGTCCATCAGTTCCCGTTTATGTTACTCCAATTATTGCCGCTCAGGACGGTACGCCTCAGGGTTACCCATGGGGAATTCCAAAGAACTTCATGCCACAAGGTTTTAATATTGACACTCAAGTTGCTCCAGTTGTCAAGATATTGCTACTATCACACCTCATGTGGTGCATATTACCCCTGCTGCTAGAAATGAGATCCATTATACTGCACCTCCTTCGATGAATGATATGCCATTTGTTAATGATGAAGTTTATCGTCCTGTTCCTCCACCGAGTGAAAGTGTGGGTTTCTATGACCGGTTGGATGACTTATAAGACCAATTCAATGAGATGTAGAAGGAAACGAAGGCCCTTTGAGGAAAAAAATTGTTTGGACAGAACGTCAATAAACTCTACATAGTTCCCAATGTGAAGGTGCCAACGAAGTTTAAAGTGCCGGAATTTAAGAGGTACAAGGGAAACTATTACCCTCGTGACCACCTTGTGTTGTATATCAGGAAAATGTCTACCCATACTGATGATCAGCATTTTCTCATTCATTTCTTCTAAGATAGTTTAACTGGTGCTTCTCTAAAGTGGTATATGACCGTGATAAGTTAAGGGCAATGGCTAAGAGAGACAATGAGTCGTTAAAGAATATGCACAGCGATGGCGCGAGATAGCTTCCCAGGTGGTGCCACCTATGGGAGAACAATAAATGACCAAAGTCTTCCTAAAAACCCTTGGATCATTTTATTATGAAAGGATGGTAACCAGTGTGTCGAGTGATTTTACCGAAATGGTAAGCATGGGTGTTCGTTTGGAAGAGGTTGTCAGATAGGGCCGTTTGACAAAAGAGGAAGGGAAAAAGAAGTCGTCGTATGGTTTCTCTCGAAAGAAATAAAGTGAAATGAATGTTGTTATTGGAGAAAGGAAGATTAGACCAACTAGAAGGCATCAACGGTACCAACAACAGGTTACTTCTGTGACTCCAGTCATCAATGTAGCTCCAACCACAGTTGCCTATCAGAGACCATCTCTTTAGGGGAACCAAGGTAAAAGTTAGAAGAGAGAAGCTTTTGACTCCATTCCAATGAGTTATTCATAGTTACTTCCGGCTTTGATTTAGAAGAAGTTGGTTCAGACCAGGCCACCCCCTGTTATACCATCACCTTTACCTTAGTATTATAAGGCAGACCAGATGTGTGATTTTCATCAAGGAGCACCATGGCACAATATTGAGACCTGTTATCCTTTGAAATCTAAAGTACAAAAGATGACGAGATCAGGCCTTTTATCCTTTAAAGATGTTGGCCCTAACGTGAAAGATAATTCTTTACCAAAAAATGGAGGAGTAATTGTTGTAAACATGGTTGCTAGTTGTCTTAGGGACTTTCGAATTTTTGATATCAACTTGGTTAGAGGAGATTTGGTAAAGATGCATGCTGACCTATGCGAGTTTAGTTACTATACACAAGACCATGCTGGTTATGATATTTGTAGTACCGATATCCAGGGATGTGATAAGATAAAAGTTGATCTGCAGGAAATGATGGATAAAGGCCTCATTCATATAATCAGGCCTAGGGAAGAGTACAAAGAAGATGTGAATATGGTATTTGGATGTCTTGGAGAATTACAATATTTTAACGTGAATCATATGAATGATGATTTGGTGCAGTTGCACGCTACTTTCTATCACGTGGATGGTCAAGAAGAACACCATTATGGGTCTTGCGGGATCTGTTGTAGAGATTCTCATGGTTGTTCCATAGTGAGAAAAGGTGTTTAATTGTTGTTGGACAATGATACTATCAAAGTTTCAGGAAATAGAGATGATTACAATGGGTTAATGTGAGTGAAGATTGCTTGGTTGAGACTGTGTCAGATGATGAGTATGCTTCTGCAGATGAATTCTTTTATGCATATGAAGATGTATTTTCCATCAATGATTATGTGATGTCTAAGTATTCTGAAGAGGGGGTTAATATTATTGTGCCTTGTTTTGGTATTCCCGGCTCTATAGAGATTGAATACCATAGCAAGTCAGCTATTGCTCCAGTGGTGATTTGCTTACCAAGTCCTGTTCCTTACGAATCAGACAAGATCATACCTTATAAATACAATGCTACAACCTTAGAGGATGGTGTGGAAGTTCCCATTTAAACATTGTCTGATATCAAGAATATTGTTGAAGCCAGCCGAGTGACCTACACTGGCCGTGTTTTCGCACCTGTCATTCGAGGGAATGTTAATGTTGATAAAAATGTTGTTGAAAGTACTGAACCCAAGAAAGAAGTAGGGGAATCTAGCGGTACAAGAACGTAGATCAATTATTGCAGACTCCATCAAAGGTATCTATTCTAGCCTTGCTAATGAAATCTTCTGCCCACAGTGAATCTTTGATGAGAGTATTGGATCAAGCTTTCATGGAAAGTGATATGCCTTTGGACCAACTTAGTAGTGTTGTTGGAGATATTACATCATGTAATAACCTGAGTTTCTGTAATGACGAGCTGCCTGACAAAGGAAGGAATCATAACTTGGCTCTCCATATCTCCATGAACTATAAGAACAATTTATTGTCCAATGTGCTGATTGACAATGGATCCACTTTAAATGTCTTTCCAAGAAGCACACTTATGAAATTGAAGTACCAAGGAACTCCCATGCGCCCTAGTGGCATAATTGTGAAAGCGTTTAATGGATCGAGGAAGTCTGTCATCGAGGAATTAGATTTGCCTATTCATATAGGCCCGCACTTATTTCAGATTACTTTCCAGGTTATGGATATTGTGCCCGCTTACAGCTGTTTTCTAGGACGACCATGGATACACGAGGCAAGGGTTGTTACTTCAACTTTGCACCAGAAGCTGACGTTTGTTTGGGAAGGAAAGGTGGTCATCATAAATGGAGAACATGATTTGTTAATATCTCATTTATCCTCTTTCAGTGTTGTGGAAGCGAATGAAGCTACTGTTGGAACTCAATTCCAAGCTTTATCCATTGATAATATAAGGGAAAATGAGAATTCTATAGCTTCATTTAAGGATGCTCAGCAGGTAGTGCGTAATGGCCCTAGTAAAGTATGGGGGCAGATTTGGATCCACCTATGAATAAGAATAGAGCTGGTTTGGCATTCTCTGTGAAGAATGCTAAAGGTGAGGTTATGAAGCCGATGTATTCATTGGGCAAATACCATGATATCTTTCACAATGGAGGTTACCTTCATCCAACTGTTCCTAGGATCAATGTTATTATGGAAGATGAAGCAGAGTAGGAGATGCCGAACTACGTGACGCATGGAGTCAGAGTCCAAAACTGGATCACTATTGATGTTCCCTCTTGCATTCATGTCTCAAAATAATTTGTTTTTTGTTAATCTTTTAAAAAAACCTTTCACTCTGGCCAAAGTGAAAGTATTGATATTGTATGGTCATATCTATTTGCTTTGATCTTTAAAATCAATAATAAAAGTTGTCTTTGATCCCAAATTGTGTCTTTATTTTCTGCTTTTTCTTGGAAAATGGTAATCAGAAAAAACATTTCAAAACAAATAATAATTGTAATTGAATATACATAATCACTTGTTATATGTGTCAGTTTATAAAAGAAATCATAAATCATATGTTCAGATTAATTAAAAAAATCGTTGAATACAATGACCCTGCACCCTCTCCCAACTTTGAATATCCTGCGTATGTGCCCAAAGAAGAAGAATATGATGAAATCCCATAAGAGGTTTCATGGTTGCTTGAGCGTGAGAAAGTTCCATTCAGCCGTATGAATAGCCGTTGGAGACAATCAATTTGGGTACAGAGGAAGATCCAAAGGAAGTCAAGATTAGAGCATTGTTACATCCCGACGTGAAGAGCAGGTTGATTAAATTGTTGAAATAATATATGGATATATTTGCTTGGTCTTACCAAGACATGCCGGGGTTTGATACTGATATTGTGGAACATCATTTGTTGTTAAATCTAGAATGCCCACCAATCAAGTAGAAATTGCGATGAACTCACCCTTATATGGCCGTAAAAATTAAAGAAGAATTTTTAAAGAAGATTAATGTTAGTTTTCTTGTGACATTAGTGTACTCTCAGGGGACCGCCAATATTGTCCCAGTACCAAAGAAAGATGGAAAAGTTCGCATGTGCGTGGATTATAGAGATTTAAACAAAGCTAGTCCAAAAGATGATTTTCCATTACCACATATTGATATGTTGGTTGATAGTACAACAAAATTCAAACTATTCTCGTTCATGGAAGGATTTTCTGGATATAATCAAATCAGAGTGGCTCTTGAGGACATTGAAAAACAATGTTTATCACACCCTGGGGAACATTCTGTTATAGAGTGATGCCCTTCGGGTTGAAGAACGCTGGTGCAACGTACCAAAAGGCTCTGAAAACCCTATTATATGATCTAATGCACAAGGAAATTGAGGTATAGGTTGATGATATGATTGCTAAGTTCTAGACCAAAGAAGGGCATATAGAAGATTTGTTGAAATTGTTTCAGCATTTAAGGAAGTATCATCTCCGCTTGAATCCAAATAAATGCACCTTTGGTGTTCGATCAGGAAAATTGTTATGTTTCATTGTAATTCAAAAAGGAATTTAAGTTTACCCTGATAAAGTCAAAGCAATTCAAGAAATGCCAGCTCCAAGAAATGAATAGCAAGTTAGAGGCTTCCTCGGGCGTTTGAATTACATTTCCATATTTATTTCCCATATGTCTGCAACGTGTGAACCGATCTTTAAGTTGTTAAAGAAAGATAAAAGTTGTGTGTGGACTGTGTTAGAACATAGTTTGATTCTACAACCCTTGTAAGAGTTTTGATGATAACAAACACAAAGAAAAATTATGCTCCTTAAATTTATATTTTGTTTTGCAAAGAAGTTCTAATGGAAGAAGATCAGAAGATAAGTTTAAAAATTGTTTCAACTCTCATTATAATCATCTCTTAAAGAAGTTATAACGCTGCAGACAAGACTCCGGGTTTCTTATCCACAAAGCTCTAGAAAGAAGCAATGAATACTTTCATCTTCTGAAGCAAGCATGTTCTGAAGCATTACAAATCAATTATTACAATTTCAAAAGTAACGCCTGGAAGGGAACAAGGATCTTTATTTTTGGAAAGCTCTTTAATTGTCATTAATCAACATTCCAAAAGCTCCTACATGCTTCGCATATTTAAACAAAGTTTAAAGGATAAATCATTTACGATTTCTCACGCACAGTAACGAAGCTATTCTTATCATCCTCAAACCTTCAACGCTCAACTTGTGTAAAACGTCACTTGTCTTGTGATATTTTTTTATTAGAAAACATTCTTGTACACTTTTATTATATATTGTTTAGTGAAGTTCCTTGAGAAAACAGGCTTGTGGTTTATACTTAAGAAGACTTTGACGGTTGTCATAGTAGTTTTGTAATCAAGATTGATTAGTGGATTAAGACCTCGTTGAGAGAGGAGAAATCACCTTGGCGGATGGACTAGAGTAGTATGAGTTCAAACGAACTAGGATAACCAACATGTTCTTTTCTTTAAGTTCTAAAAATCCCAATTCAAACCCCAATTTCTTGTGATTTTCCATTCTTCAATTTCCATCAGAGCGCCTGGTTCTGAGTACAAGCACTTAACCGTGTCAGAAAAAGATCCAAGCTAAGAAAAACACTATGGTGGGACCAAGTTAGAGCATCAACAATGACTACCATGATGAGAAAGACAGAATCAACGGTAAACCTCCAATATTTGATGGAGAGAACTTTGATTACTGGAAATACATAATTAAAAGTTTCTTTCTGGCTCATGATGTTGATCTCTGGGATATGGTGACTGATGGGTACATATATCCTGTTGATGAAAGCGGTCAGAAGATTGACAGAAAAATAATGTCAGATCATCAAAAGTGAGACTTCAGAAATCATCATAAGGCCATAACTATTCTCTTGAGTGTTATCTCATACACATGGTATGAGAAGATCACAAATAGAGAGTCAACAAAGAACATGTTTGATTCCTTGAGAATGATGCACGAAGGCAACACGCAATTCAAAGAAACCAAAGCTCTTGCACTCATTCATAAGTATGAAGCCTTCAAAATGGAAGAAGATGAAACCAATGAAACAATGTTCTCAAGATTTTAAATTCTGGTTGCTGGGCTAAAAGTTCAGGATAAATGGTACTCAACTGTTGATCATGTAAAGAAGATCATCAAAAGTTTACCAAAGAAATGGAGACCCATGGTAACTTCTCTCAAACTGGCCAAAGATTTGAACAAAATCTCTCTCTAAGAACTTGTCATCTCTCTCAGAAGTCATGAGATAGATTTAGAAGAAGATGAGCCCTAGAACCAATTTAAGTCCTCATCAGAAGAAGACGAACTACCCCTTCTCTCCAGAGGAGTCAATCAGTTGTGGAAGCACAAGCAAAGGAAGTTTAGAAATTCTAGAAGAACAGGGAATCATTCTGAATCATTGTCTGGATACATAAAGTTTGAACCATCTTCTAAATACAGAAAGTCAAGAAACAGAGACATTGTCTGCTACGAATGCACTGAATAAGGGCATTATAAAAGAGATTGTCCAAAGCTTCAAAAGGAGAAAGCTAAAAAGAAGTTCTTTAAGGAGAAGAAGAAAAGTCTCATGGAAACATGGGATGACTCAGACTCTTCTAAAACAAACACAAAATTAGAAGATGAAAGAGCCAACATTCCCATTACGGCCAATGTATCAGATGATATTGAATCATCTGGATCAGAATCAGACTCATGCAGAAGAGGTATTTTCTAAATTTTCTAGATCTCAATTAGAAGAGAGTCTGTCAGAAATTCTAGAAAGGTATCAGAAGCTTCGAGTCATAAACAAGAACCTAAAAAAGGATCTAGTGTCCGACTCTGAAGAAACTAAGAAACTGAGATCGGAAAACTGAGTTGAAAGAAAAAATTTCAAAACTTGAAAATGAATTACAAAATACTCAGAAGTTCCTAGTAACCCTGATAAGATCATAAAGGGATATGATCATAACTTTCAGAAATTTCTTTCTAAAAACATAGATAGAAGCAAGATGGCTTCAATGATCTATGAAGTTAGCATAAATGGCAGAAAAGGAATAGGATACAAAGGTAAAGTATCCCAACCTAAGAAAGTTAAGGATTTGGTAATTAAACGCACTCCTCTGAATTCTCAATTTACCTATGGGAACACACATGAGTTAAAGTATACTAGTAATGTTTTTTCTGCTAAATCAAAATTCAAACAGAATTTTGGTAACTCTAACAAACAAGGACCCAAAAAGATATGGGTACCTAAGGATAAAATTGTCTATGTTACATATATCTTTAACAGCAAGACTGAAACACCAATCTTGGTACTTGGTGTTGCGACTATTTTTAAATACAGAGCCGCCACTATTAGTTTTTATCCTAGGGAAGGGAATCTAATAGAAAACCCTAATTCACAGACAGAGATTCTAGGTTTCCGACTTCTTTAGAAAAAAGGAATATGTTAGGAACCTTTCATCTACCTTGTTCACAAGGATAGTAGATTTTAGTTTTGAGTTGGGGAAACAGGATTTAAATTTTATTAGGGGAAAGGGTTAAAAAAAATTATAAGGGAACTCGCTACGATTTTTAATCGTATGCCTATGTATTCTCTTATGAGGAATCAGAGTCCCAATTCGTATTTCGTATGAGTTTATGTTTTTTAGGGGTTGCAAACATGCTTTGAATCACCTCGCATTTTGGCCGTGAGTAGTAATTGCAGAGATTTTGGCTAAATGCGCAGTAAGTCAAAATCTGGTTGAAACCCTTTTGCAAAAATAGTCGTTTAGATTAATTTGTTGCGAAAAATAGTTTTACGTTTGTTATATGTTTTTTTATAGATATTAATTGCAAAAATTCTTATTAATGCATGATATAAAAAAATATTTAATGCAAATAATATAAGAAAATAATATGAAATTTTTGACGTAAAAACGATTCAAGTGATATAATAAATAATATTAATATTCACAGTAAAAATTAATAATTATAATAATTACAAAATAGAAAAATAAAGGAAAAAAAATTCATGAGCAGGGGGGTTGCATCTTCTGGTTGTGGTCGGATTACATTGAGGTATCTAATGATTCAGACTGCAAGTGCACAGTCTTATCGTGTAGTTATAAAAGATATTGAACCATAGAGACTGATGAATCAAACTATCGTCTTCTATTGTTACTTTGAATATCTAAAGCTAATGAACGTTTGGTTGGGTTGTAGGGAAACTAAATACTAAATTAAGTTTAATTTTAATTATCAGTAAGCGGAACTACTAGTATGTAATGGTCGGACCTCGGGAACTAGAAATCGGTTGGGTGTCTTTGCATTTTCAAAAGAACTTTCAGTAAAATCTATTTAGTTTAAAAGCCCTCGTTTCACACTATCATTTTATTGATCTAGGATATGCAGTTAAGTCCTAACATACGCTTCCGCCATCCCGCAGGAGTTAAAAACACTTTTTGAAAATGAAATAGAATCTTAATTAACTTTAAAGTGCTTCCCATGTATTTTAAGCCAATGTCTAATTACTACTGTCCAGTTGAAAGATCTCAAACTTCCGCTTTGTTGACCCTAACCTCTATCTGTTCTTTACTTTCGTAACAAAACAATTTATCGATTAAAAATAGTAACTTAGACCAGAAAAATGTTTTGTAGTAAAAATTACCCAACTGAGTCACTCGATCCCTTGGTTATGTGACCTTACATACCGGTATACGAATTCTAGCCTAGCATAATATCAGACCAAATCACAGAACAATCCAAAGACAAAACAAAATAAACATGATTATATTAATTAAAAGCAATAACAATTCATAAAAATAAACCTGAGGATAATAATTCTGGATACGGGTATAATTACTTTTAACTCTTGACTAGAAGCACTCCTCCACAAGCTGGTAGGCTTTGCTTCGACCAGGAATAGAGAAAACCGTACAGAAAACAAATGCTAGAGGAAATAGAAAATTGCAGGAAAAAAAATGCTCAAAGAAAAAAATGCTTAAGGAAAATGAATTCTCCAAATATAAAAGGTCGCCCTCGGTTTGTTGTGTCCAGGGTTCTATTTATAGTACTTTGTGCGATACGTTGGTTTGAGAAAATATAGGAACACTTCAAGTTCATTTGAGAAAAATAGGACCACGGAGTTGGTTACATCCTTCATGTGTTGACTGAGTGGAGCTTAAAAATAGGATGACCGTTGGATTGGTGTTTGAACTTTCCTCTTCCGTTGGATTTGCAGACTACGTGGTCAAAGAAGGAAAAGGTGGGCCTGTGACGTTCGTCAAGTCCAAGTGACGTTGGTCACTTGGTCCATTATGCCCGTGACAACCGGCAGTGTGCCTTGACGATCGTCAAGGTCCTTATGCTAGTGGGCCACGTGCTCACACCTTGTGATGGGCTTATACTTTCTTCTTCTTTTATTCTTTGGCCCTTTTTCTATTTTTGCACCCTTTTTCTTCATTTATTCCAAAGTCTTTAACTTAACATTTATCTGCAAAATAAGTGAATACCCGCGTAATACCATTATAAAATAATACAATTAAAATAAAATAAGGGAAATAATTTATGTAAATCAAGCTAAAAATATCATATATTTGTTTGTTATCAAACTCCCCCATACTTGAACTTTGCTTGTCCTCAAGCAAATGCTCAGTACAATATTTTTCTAAACATGGTCAGATGCACATACATGACTCGAATAAACTCATACGGATGCGTTATGTTTTTGTCAGAAAATTGAAAGCTTGATTCATGATCCATTACTACGGTAATGACACTAGATAATCGCATTTTACGTAAACTAGTTACAGATGCTATCATAGCCTACCTCGAGTATTTGTCTCGTTTCGTCCCTTTCATTCTAGCGCAATCACATTAAGACCTTTATCCTTGCACGCACATAGCAGAACAACCGGTTAGTGGTTATGATCCCTTTTTTAGCACTTACGTTTCTGGCACATTAATGTGGCAACCTTTTTCTATCCAATTTCAAGATGCGGGGGATAAGACCGTAATCTTCCCTACCAAGTTCAGTACCAGACGCTCCTGAACCATCTAACAAAGGATTTTTAATGTTACTTTGTAAGGCTTACATCCTTTGGATTAAACGATCGGGTAAGGATCGCCCAATTTAATTGGTGTATTACCTATCTCCTTAAAGCTTGTAATATTTTTCTTAAATAATAAATTAGATCACCCACTTATATTCATCGACTTCCTGCGTAGTTTGTGTTTAAGACGGTGTTGACTGCTAATATAAACTACTCAGGGTTACTACAAAAACTAAAACTCAGGGTTTTGGAATAACAGGTACTTGAACTAGTCTATCATACTCTGGGGTTGTAGAATGTCTAGACGGTAGTAATTTCGCTTAATGTTGCCACAATTCCTAACTATTAAAGATCTTGCAGCCTATGTACTTGTCAAGTGAGTCAAGTTATGCATAAAACTCTAAAAAAAAATTTGATAGGGCTAAAAAAGATAGGGGAATCGGAAAAACAGCACAAATGCTTCAATAGTTAACTTGATAACAAAAATTGTATTGAATTAGAAATGAAAGAAGGGAAATTGCAAAGAAAATAAAAATTACTAGGAAAGGGAAATACTTACTCCCCCATACTTGAATCATACATTGTCCTCAATGTATTGACAAAATATGGAAAAGGGAAGTGGAAACTAGACAATTATTTTTCCTCCTCTTGCCTTCGAAAACTGCCACGTGTCCTTTCTCTTCTACGTGCTTGCTCACTGCTTCTAGAAGATTCGACTCCATTACCACGAGAAATAACGTTATGCAAGTCTTTAACACGAAGTGTTAAAGCTCGCATATCTTCCGTCATTCTTGCGGTGAGTTCCAGCATACTTTGATTGTGCCTGTGATCATAGTCGCTTTGGTCTCTCTGCATTTATTGCATGAGATTCAAAATCTCAATTTGGCGTGTCTCAATTTGGTTCTGCTGCATTATTGCGGCATAAATTGCATCAATGGTGGCAGGATTTTTGGCGTGCGGTGGTTGGGGCTCTTTCTGCTCTAATTCTTCTTCAATTTCATCAACAACAGCATTGTTGGCCTCACCTTGATATCCTTGCTCATTTACTCCAGGTTCGGGTGCATTCAGGTTGTAAAGCCAATTATCAGGATTGCCCAAATTTATACGACTGTGATTTGGCAAGACGACGCTACGAACTTCTGCATTCTTCACCATCAGATAGTAACCTCCAGCTTCTCTTAACTTGATCAGGCGGCCAACTCTGCAGTTATCAATGTCCATATAAACTGCTAGCAGTGTAGGTAGAAGTTAAATCCTTTCCCCCCAGTTCAGGTGAACTGCGATGGTGGTGACAATGCCTCCAATACAAAAAGGCGTAGTCCCATCTCTCGTGACAAGGTTTTGAATATGGGCCATCATTAATGTAACAGGATTAAGACGGAGATCTTGTGAAAAGGCGCAGTGAAGAGCATACAACTCCTTAGTGTTGACTTTGTTATTGTTTGCCCTTCCAAAAACCGTGTTGGCCATAATGCGGTGTAAGAAGCGAATATTTAGGTTATGAATGTGAGAGGCGTAGCGTGCTTCAGGAATAACATTGGGATCACCGGTTATTCTTTCCCATAGTGCGTATTCACTTCCATTCCAATCTATCTCCGGGGGAATACGATATTTCACATCATTTCCACGGGGAAAACGAAACATTCCGCTCAAATTTTCAAGGCTAAGCGTGTATTCTCGGTTGAACATCCGAAATTGAGCGGCTCCAGTTAGATGTTCATCAACATCGTCGCGAGTGTGGTAGGCATAGGAACTCAAGAATTCCAACGTCAGAGCCTCGTAGGTTGGTGTGTTAAACGTGCTTATAAACCTCATGCCTGCTTTTTCGAGTAAGCCTTGCATATTGTTTCGTAACCCCAATTCTTGCAAGTAGCAGTTGTCGATAAGTCTTGTGGATGTCAAACCTCAACGATAAATTTTTTTGTATCGTTCTCTTTGAAGTTTGCCTATTTCCCCTTGCCGGAACACGAGATGGCTCATGTCGGGTTCTTCTTGGTTTGGTGGGTTTCTTCCGCGGGGTGGATTCGTTCAGGAGGCCATGATTGTGTTTTTGACAAAGAAGAAAATGTAATGGTGATGAAGGAACGAAAGGAAGGTGGGTGGTAGTGGTGAAAACTAAAGAATGGAAGAAGGGTTTAAATAGATGGATTTATGAGTGGGAAATAAATGAGGTTTATGAGAAATTTTGAATATGGGAAGTTATAACTGACAGTCGTCACGCGTTTCCTGACGTCCGTCAGGGTCAAAGGGACATGCTTCCTGACGTTCGTCAGGGTCAAAGGCGCGTGTTGTGGTTGTCTGACCGCGTGCATGTTATCTTATTGGACATGCAAATTAAAGCATTTTTTATTTATTCATATAGTTTAAATATTGTTACATGGTTTATATATTTATATGAATAGTTAGTGGCACACAATTTGTAGGGTATATGATAGGAATTATTATTGATACATTGAAAAATATAGCTAATACGTCTATTCGATAATATTTAGTGCATACAATCGAGTGTTAGTATTGTAATCAATATTTCGTGGAATTAGTGTAAGCGTATCAATATGATGCTTCGAGTAGAATCGGAGGAATGATAATCAAATAGAATTAAAAATTAACTAAAAATAGAAATTAACCAAAAACGAAAAATATAGAAATTAACCAAAAAAGAAAAATAGGAATATGAAATGCAAAATGAAGTAAATAAATAAATGCTATTGAATGAAATAAATATCCGAAAAATTTAGAACCGGTTGTAACAAAATATCCGAAAAATATGAGCATTAAAATAATAATGTAAACCCCCCCCCCCCCATACTGAGAACAAAAAGTGTCCTCACTGGGGAGGCACTTGAACAAAACTAGCGATCACGTGGGCCTCTTGGAGGTGGAGCAGTAGAGTGCAAATGCTGATAGATATGGTCGAACTGCTCAGTGACGAAATCCATGAAATAAAATAAATCACATAGAAGTGTGACGATGTCGTCTCTAACAGGGGTGATCTCTCCTCGGAGCGCAGTAACATCACAATGCAATGTCTCGGTAGTATGTGAATGTTCTACCATTGGAACATCGACAACTTCGGTAACATGGGAAAGTGTATGGTCGTCTAATGGAGTATACTCATGGTAACCAGGAGGTGTGGAAGAGTCGCTCTCCTCTCTCTCAGGGTCATGATCATCTGTCTTCTCGAGGTTATACAACCAGTTTTTCTTGTTATGGACGCTCGTGTTCTCTGGGCTAGGCAAGGTAAAGTAGTAGACAGGATCATTTCGCACTAGAAGCTGAAAGTGAGGTGGGTCTAGGTTACCTATGAGAGTAATGTTAAAATAGAATTGTATGTCCATGGTATGGTATCTGCCATATGGGATAAGGCGTGATAATGATGATCTCAGTGATAATGCCTCGACTATCATGGTGACTAGCCCGCCGACACAGATAAATCCATGGGTACACTAGGCTATGGAAAACATATTAGCGATCATAAATGATGCACCAACTACAGGTCTAGACTGGAAAGCACAGTATATAATAAATAGCTCATCCCTAGAAACTGAGTGACGATTTATAGATTTTCCAAACAGGGTAAAAGATAAGATGTGGTGGAAATACCTAATGGCTAGGTTATGGATATCAGTCACATCCAGGCGGTCAAGGTCCTCAGGGTACTGGCCAGCTATATCCCTCCAAAAATGGTTTAGCTCGAAATCAAGGTAGTCGTCTTCCTGGGTCTCCATGTAAGCATCTATGGATCTAGGAAATCCTATAAGCTCAGCAAGACGACGAACGGTGAAATGGTGGGTAAAGTCGAATAGTCTGAAGGACATTTGTCCTCTACTACGCCCTAATCCTCGGGTAGATTTATAATGGAGTGAGCTCAGGAACTCTAGGGTAAGGTTTCGATAGGTGGGGTACCTATGGGCAAGGAATCCTTCTCAACCTATCTAGTTAAACAAAAAGATTAACACTCTCCCTAATACCTAGAACAATTAACGTGGGATCATGCACATAAGTCGTCAAATTCATCTGGCGGTGGGCTAGTATCTCATAACGCCTCTGTTGGGCCCCAGTAACGAAGGTGATAGTATCCATAAGTTAGTCTAGCTAGTTAGTTCCTGTGAGTCGGTACTAAAATTAGTAAATAAAGAAAAGAAAACAAATAAAATATGAAATGATAATAATCTAGGAATCGTAATAATAATCAGAATAAAAAATAAAGAGATTTTAGAAGAAATTAAATAATAAATGAAAAACTTGTGGGTTTCCTCCCATACAACGCTTGTTTAATGTCGTTAGCTTGACATCGTTCAAACGTGAATTAGTCTTCTATTTCTGGCGGTAGCTCTATAAGTGTTAAACTCGCAGCGTAGTCTTTGTTTTCAATGCTGTGATAATGTTTTAAACATTGGACATTTACTATGAATGGGTTTGTGGACTTTCCTTTAATCTAGATGGCGCCACTTGGAAAGACTTTGGTCACTTCGAAGGGTCCAGACCATCTTGAAGGGAGTTTCCCAGGAAAGAGTTTTAAACAGGATTTAAATAAGATAACTACATCTCCTTCATTGAAATCTTTCCTAGAGATTCGTTTGTCATGCCACTTCTTTGTCCTTTCTTTGTAGATCCTTGCATTATCATATGCGTCTAACCCTAGCTCTTCCAGTTATTTATGATGCGGATCCTTTTCTCACCTGTTGCGGTGTAGCTTAGGTTTATGGTTTTAATTGCCCAATAAGCTTTGTGTTCTATCTCCACTGGCAGGTGACATGACTTACCATAGACGAGTTTAAAGGGTGTTGTTTGGATTGGCATCTTGAATGTTGTCCTATAAGCCCATAGTGCTTCAGGTAACTTGGCTGACCAGTCCTTCCTTGACGTGGCGACAATTATTTCTAATATTTTTTTTTATTTCTGGATTTGAGACTTCCACCTGCCAGCTTGTTTGGGGGTGGTATGGTCTTGCTACGCGGTGTTTCACCCCATATTTGGTTAGGAGTTTATCGAAGATTTTGGATATGAAGTGTGAGTCACCGTCTCTTATGACTTGTTTGGGTACACCAAATTTGGGAAGATAATATTCTTGAAGAGTTTAGTCACTACTCGAGTGTCGTTTGTTGGAGAAACTATTGCTTCGATCCATTTTGAAACGTAATCTACAGCCACGAGTATGTATTTATTTCCGAATGATGACGAAAATGGTCCCATGAAGTCGATTCCCCACACATCAAAGACTTCGACTTGTAGAATGCCAGTCTGAGGCATCTCATCGCGTCTGGATATGTTTCCAGTGCGTTGGCATCGATCGCAGTTAAGAATGGCTATGTGCACATCTTTCCATAGATTTGGCCAATAGAAACCAAACTGCAGAATTTTAGCGCATGTCTTAGATGTGCTTGCATGGCCTACATAAGGGGCGTCATGACAATGAGAAATAATGTTTTCAATTTTGTTCTCTGGGATGCATCTTCGGAAAATACCGCTGGCACTTCTCTTGAATAGTAAAGGTTTATCCCAAAAGTAATGTTTCAGATCGTGAAAGAATTTTTTCTTTTGTTGATAGGTCAGATCAGGGGTTAGGATTTTAGCGGCTAAGTAATTTGTTATATCTGCATACCATGGTAAGGTCTGATTTGTTCGGACAGTGTTCATAATTTTGTTCATATCATTATCTATTGCGTCTTGGCTTTCTTGTAAATCATGGCTAACGGCCTGTGTGTCAATTTCTAAAAGTAATTGGTTTGGATTTAATTCAGGGTTTTCTACGTTGGCACCTCCTAAGTCCATATGAGCTAACAGACGTTCATACGAGAAGTCATCGTTAATGGGCACCTCCTCTGGTTTCAGCCTCTCCATTCGAGATAAATGGTCGGCTACTACGTTCTCAGTACCTTTCTTGTCTTTAATCTCTAAATCGAACTCTTGTAGAAGTAGAATCCATCTCAATAGTCTTGTTTTTGAATCTTGCTTGGTTAGAAGGTATCTAATAGCTGCATGGTCTGTATAAATGATTATTTTCGCGCCCACGAGGTAGGAGCGAAATTTGTCCAGCGCAAAGAATACAACTAAAATTTCCTTTTCTATGGTCGCGTAATTCATCTGTGCAGGGTCCAGGGTTCTACTTGCATAGTATATCGCATGAAGCTTCTTATCTCTCCTTTGTCCCAGGACTACACCTACGGCGTAATCACTCGCGTCACACATGATTTCAAATGGTAGTCTCCAATCGGGTGGTTGCATGATTGGTGCAGATATAAGATTTGTTTTTAATTGGTTAATTGACCTTACAAATTTGTCATTGAAATCGAATTCAACGTCTTTCATAAGGAGGGTAGTTAGAGGTTTGGAAATTTGGGAAAAATCTTTTATGAATCGTCGGTAGAAACCGGCATGTCCTAAGAAACTGCGTATTTCTCTAACTGTTTTAGGGGGTTGTATGTTTTCTATGACTTCGATATTTGCTTTATCGACTTCAATCCCCCACTCATACACGACGTGTCCTAGCACAATTCCTTGTTTGACCATAAAGTGACATTTTTTCCAATTCAGAATGAGGTTCACTTTCACGCATCTCTCCAAAACTTTCTCTAAATTTATTAGACAATCTTCAAAAATCACTCCACATACAGAGAAGTCATCCATAAAGACCTCCATGATATTGTCTATGAAATCAGCAAAAATTGCCATCATGCATCTCTGAAATATGGTGGGAGCGTTACATAATCCAAACGGCATTCGTTTGTAGGCGAAAGTTCCATAAGGACATGTGTATTTTGTTTTATCTTGGTCATCGGGGTGAATAGCAATTTGGAAAAATCTCGAGTAACCGTCTAGGTAATAGTAATGAGAGTGCTTATCCAATCGCTCAAGCATTTGATCGATGAATGGTAGAGGAAAATGGTCTTTACGAGTGGCTTTGTTTAGCTTCCTATAGTCAATGCACATTCTAGCTCCGCTTACGGTTTGTTCCGCTATAGCTTCGCCTGCTTTGTTTGTCGTGACTGTTATACCTCCTTTCTTTGGTACACAGTAGAATGGGATTACCCATTGACTATCAGAGATTGGGTATATGATTCCTGCGTTCAGAAGTTTTTTTACTTCGTCTTTAACTACGGTACTCCATATTGGGTTAATTCTTCGTTAATGTTGTCTAGAAGATTTGCAGTCATTTTCCAACATAATGTGATGCATACAAATGGAAGGACTTATTCCTTTGAGATCCGTAATGTTATATCCCAAGGCAGATGGGTATTTTCTTAAGACTTGTAATAATTTGTCTATTTCTTGTTGTCCTAAGTCTGCATTGACAATTACTGGTCGTTTAAGCTCGGTGTCGAGGAATTCATATCTAAGGGTCTTAGGTAATGGCTTAAGATCCAAGGCTGGTTTTCTCAAACAAGGCATGTGGTCAGGTGTCAGAGCTAAGTATTTGCTTAGATTGTCATCTTGGTATTCGGGACACCATTCGTTATCTTCGAATATTAGAGGTGTGGGAATCTTCATGGTTTCAGAACAAGGTATCAGTTCCCATTCAATTTCCCTCACACATTCGTCCATGATGTCTACCAGATAACATGTGTCATCTATGGCAGGCACTTGTAGGAACTATGTCAGAATAAATTCGACTTTCTCTTCACCTACTTCAAAAGTTAGTTTGCCTTTCTTTACATCTATGATGGCTCCAGCGGTAGAACTAACCTATTCGTACGGGAGCATTCTCTAAGATTCCTATTGGGTATTTAACAGAGCGGTCTACCAATTGAACGGACATATTTGTTGGTCTTAGTTCTCCCATTTCATGTTTGTTTCATATGGACAAAGGCATAACACTAATACTAGCTCCTAAATCAGACAGGGCTTTGTCTATGACAAACTTTCCTATATGACAGGGTATAGAGAAGCTTCCAGGATCTTTCAGCTTAAGAGGTATCTTGTTTTGAATAATTGTGCTACACTCGACAGTAAGTGTGACTGTTTTGTTATCTTTTAGCTTTTTCTTGTTAGATAAGATTTCCTTGAGGAATTTGTCATAGGAATGCATTTGAGTTATGGCTTCTATGAAAGGAATTGTTATATTAAGTTGTTTAAGAAATTCAACGAATTTTTTAAATTTCCCTACGTTTTTAGGTTTAACTAGTCTTCTAGGAAATGGGATTTGGGGTTTATAAGGCGGTGGAGGCACATAAGGTTTTCCTTCTTCTTCGGCCTCTCCTCCTTTATCTTCTTTATCCTCCTCCTTCTTCTCGGGTTGATTCTCCTTCTCATCTGGTTTTTCAGATCTTTGGTACATAGCTGGATTTGTAAGTCTTGGGCCAGTTGGTCCGTCTAACTCAGTTCCACTTCTTAATATGATGTCATGAGCATGCCCTTTCGGGTTAGGTTGTGGTTGACCAGGAAATGTATCATTCGGTGTAGCTGTAGGTGCTTGTTGTTGAGCCACTTGAGAGATTTGGGTTTCTAACATTTTATTGTGGGTGGCCAAAGCATCTATTTTGTTTGCTAATTATTTTATCTACTCGTTAGTGTGTATGTTTTGATTTTGGACGTCTTTGTTTGTTTGCGCTTGGGTAGCTATGAAGTTTTCCATAATCAATTCTAAGTTTGATTTTCTAGGCACATTATGAGTGTTTGCAGGAGGTTTCTGATATCCAGGTGGCACAACAGGTGTTTGGTTTGGAGCATACAACGCATTGGGGTTTTTATACGAGAAATTTGGATGATTTTTCCATCCAGGGTTGTATGTGTTCGAGAAAGGGTTTCCTTGAGCATAACTTACTTGGTCGATTGGAGTTTCTGCCAAGATCTTACATTCTATAACTGCATGTCCAGGAACTCCGCATATCTCGCAATTTGGAGGTATAGCAGCCATGGTGGCTGGAGGTATTGCAGTCAAGTTATCTATCTTAAGGGTGAGGGCGTCTACCTTAGCATGGACGTTGTCTAGACCGCTTATCTCGTACATGCCTCCTTTTGTCGTTGTTTTCTCTGCGGTAGCTTTGTCTACTTCTCCTCTTTCACTTCCCCACTGATAGTGGTTTTGAGCCATACTTTCTATGAGAGCATAAGCAGCGGTATAGGATTTATCCATAAGTGCGCCTCCTGCAGCAGCGTCTATCGTTAATCTTGTATTGTAAAGGAGAACATTATAGAAGGTATGGATAATTAACCATTCTTCCAAGCCATGACGTGGGCAGAGTCTCATCAGATCCTTGTATCGTTCCCAAGCATCGAAAAGGGACTCGTTGTCCTTTTGTCGAAAATCACTTATTTGAGATCTTAGCATAATTGTTTTACTTGGCGGGAAATACCTTGCAAGAAAAACTTTCTTCAGCTTATCCCATGTGGTAACATAGTTAGTGGGTAGAGATTGGAGCCAAGCTAGGGCTCTTTCTCTTAGAGAAAAAGGGAAAAGACGAAGTCTTATTGCCTCTTTAATGACCCCATTGTTCTTAATCATATCTGCGTACTGCAGAAATATTGATAAATGAAGATTGGGGTCTTCCATTGACCCACCAGAAAATTGGTTCTGTTGTACAACAGACAACAAAAAAGGTTTCAGTTCAAAGTTGTTAGCCTCAATTGGAGGAGCAACAATTCTATTATGCGGTTCATCTTACGAAGGAATAGCATAGGATTTGAGCGGACGTGGAGAAGGTTGTGCGGACATTTCTTTGGTTGGTTGAGGAATAGGAGATTCGAGTAATTCACAAGGTGGAGGATTATGCAAGAGATGATACTCTTGAATGCGGTGTCTAAGTCTGAGATACCACTCGATAACATTGATTTGTATGTATAACGGCTCGCCTTGCGAACGAGTGTTTGGCATACAATAAGAAACTAAAAATAGAGATGTTTTGCTCTAGTCTCTACTGCATAATAAAAGAGTAGCGATATCGACTTAAATCAATCCCCGGCAATGGTGCCAAAAACTTGGCCGGATTACACTGAGGTATCTAATGATTCAGACTGCAAGTGAACAGTCTTATCGTGTATTTTTAAAAGATATCGAACCACAGAGACTGATGAATCGAACTATCGTCTTCTATTGTTACTTTGAAAATCTAAAGCTAATGAACATTTGATTGGTTTGTAGGGAAACTAAATACTAAATTAAGTTTAATTTTAATTATCAGTAAGCGAAACTACCAGTATGTAATGGTCGGACCTCGGAAACTAGCAACTGGTTAGGTGTCTTTGCATTTTCAAAACAACTTTTAGTAAAATCTATGCAGTTAAGTCCTAACGTACGCTTCTGCCATCCTGCAGGAGTTAAAAACACTTTTTGAAAACGAAATAGAATCTTAATTAACTTTAAAGTGCTTCCGCTGTATTTTAAGCCAATTACTAATTACTACTGTCCAGTTGAAAGATATCAAACTTCCGCTTTGTTGAGCCTAACCTCTATCCGTTCTTTACTTTCGTAACAAAACAATTTATCGATTGAAAACAGTAACTTAGATCAGAAAAAGGTTTTGTAGTAAAAATTACCCAACTGAGTCACTTGATACCTTGGTTATGTGACCTTACATACCGGTATACGAATTCTAGCCTAGCATAATATCAGACCAAATCACAGAACAATTCCAAAGACAAAACAAAATAAACATGATTATATTAATTAAAAGCAATAACAATTCATAAAAATAAACCTGAGGATAATAATTCTGGATACGGGTACAATTACTTCTAACTCTTGACTAGAAGAACTCCTCCACAAGCTGGTAGGCTTTGCTTCGATCAGGAATAGAGACAATCGTACAGAAAACAAATGCTAGAGGAAATAGAAAATTGCAGGAAAAAAATTCTCAAAGAAAAAAATGCTTATGGAAAATGAATTCTCCAAATATAAAAGGTCGCCCCCGGCTTGTTGTGTCCAGGGTTCTATTTATAGTACTTTGTGCGATACATAGGTTTGAGAAAATATAGGAACACTTAGAGTTCGTTTGAGAAAAAATAGGACCACGGAGTTGGTTACATCCTTTATGTGTTGACTGAGTGGAGCTTAAAAATAGGATGGCCGTTGGATTGGTGTTTGAACTTTCCTCTTCCGTTGGATTTGTAGACTACGTGGTCAAAGAAGGAAAAAGTGGGCCTGTGACATTCGTCAAGTCCAAGTGACGTTGGTCACTTGGTCCATTATGCCCGTGACGATCGACAATGTTCCTTGACGATCGTCAAGGTCCTTATGCTAGTGGTCCACGTGCTCATGCCTTGTGATGGGCTTATACTTTCTTCTTCTTTTATTCTTTGGCCCTTTTTCTATTTTTGCACCCTTTTTCTTCATTTCTTCCAAAGTCTTTAACTTAACATTTATCTGCAAAATAAGTGAATACTCGCGTAATAACTATATAAAATAATACAATTAAAATAAAATAAGGGAAATAATTTATGTAAATCAAGCTAAAAATATCATATATTTGTGTGTTATCAGGTTGCTAAGCCCTAGCGCAAATTTTGGAAAAAGGATATTCTGAAAGGGACAGAAGTTCTGTAGAGGATGCAGGGAAATTGACTGGGTTTTGGCCGAGTCGCGGAAGTTCTGGAAAGGGGCGCTGCTAACTGGTTAGTAAAGTCAAAACAATAGGGGTGTCTTTTCTGGGCTAAGCCCACTACTTAGAATTTCTTGAAAAGGGCAGACAGAAAATATGTAAGTCTAATGCTGATTCTGGTAAGGGAAAAAAATCTGAAACCTGGGTTAAGCCCAGCCAGAACTTCTAAAAGGGGCACTACATCTGAACGTAAGGAATTAGCGTGAACATCAGAATATAAAACTATCTACAAATCTATTTTCTATGGTTTCAACCCTGCCTATGTTCTTCTGACCATATTCATCTTAAACCCAACATGAAAACAATAAAGAAACAAGGTAAAATTTGTTACCCCTTTGGCGCTTTTACTTCTGATTCTGGTGCATGTTTTTCTGTCCTTTCCTTCTTCTACAGATTCTGGTGATAGCAACGACGGAAGGTGGATCAACGGTGATTGAAACTAGGGTTCTAGATATTGTAACCTCAGTTACTCCTCTGCGTGTTCTTCTTCTGGGTTTTCCAGAAATTCTACTCTCCTTTCTTATTCTTTAAGCGTTATTGTATTGATTTTCTCTACAAATTTGTCTCTCTCCTCGTATTCTTTCCTCCCTTTTCCCCTTTTTTACTAGTTTTCTAATTTGCTCCTCTATTTATAGTGTTCAATTTTTGGGCTTGGACTATGGCTAGAGCAAAGATTGAGGATAAAATTAAAAAGATTTGATTGGAATTGATCATTTGTGGAAGATTTGATTGAAATTGATACAGTGCATGTCCAACAGATTTGGGCCTGGGTTGCTTAGCCTCTGAAACTATGAGCTTGGGTTGTGGAAGATAATCTGATTCTGCCCTTGCTTACAATTTAACCCTGCTAGAAGATCTGATATTCTAGTTCTATATCAGCACTAGCTTATGCATGATTCTGGCTCTGATCTGCAAAGCTTTTTGCGTTTATTTCTGTAAAGAAGAACTTCTAGGATTTTTGTCTCAAAAATTCTGATGGGTCAGCGCTTGTACCCCTTTCTTTTGCATACTCCCAGATTTAATTTTCACCCCTCCTTTTTTAATAACAACTAAATCTTCTTGTTTTAAAATACACCCCCCTCGATCTTAAATAAAGATAGTCCACCAGATATTGTTATACCATCTCTAATTAAATAATTCTAAAAGAAGGATCGCTAAGGTAGGACAAATTTGGGGTATGACACCTGGACTCTAGATGCTCTCGACACATGATAGGAAGAAAGCATATGCTCCAAAGCTCGGAGCTTAAATATGGATTCTACGTAGGTTTTGGAGGCAATCAGAAGGGGAAGATCATTGGCTCTGAAACTATTGGTAACGGTAATCTTCCCTCTATAACTAATGTTATGTTAGTAGATAGATTAATGCATAACTTGTTATCCATAAGTCAATTAAGTGATAACGTTTATGATATAATCTTAAATCAAAAGTCATGTAAAGCAGTTAGTCAGAAAGATGGATCTATCCTCTTTAATGGAAAGAGAAAGAACAACATTTACTAAATAAAACTTTATGAACTAAAAATTCAGAATGTAAAATGCATTTTGTCTCTTAACGATGAGCAATGAGTCTGGCTCAGAAGATTGGGGCATGTTAGTATGAGAAGAATATCTCAGATTAACAAACTCAATCAGGTTAGAGGACTTCCTAACCTGAAGTTCGGCTCAGATGCTTTGTGTGAAGCATGTCAAAAAGTTAAGTTTGCAAAACCCTCTTTTAAAGCAAAAAATGTTGTTTCTACCTCTAGAACAATAGAACTTATGCATATAGATATATTTGGGCCGGTGAAAACTGCATCCATTAGTGGCAAGAAGTATGGATTAGTGATCGTAGATGACTAAGCAGATGGATATGGGTAAAGTTTTTAAGACACAAGGACGAGTTACACTCAGTGTTCTTTTCCTTCTGTAACCAAGTCCAAAACGAAAAAGATCTTAGAATTGTTAAAGTCAGAAGTGATCATGGTGGAAAATTTGAAGAAAAAAATTTGAACTATTTTTTAATGAGAATGGCATCTTTAATGATTTCTCTTGTCCTATAACTCCCTAACAAAATGGAGTTGTAGAACGAAAGAACATAACTATACAAGAAATGGCCAGAACCATGATCAACGAGACTAACATTGTTAAGATTACTTTTGTTTTCTATCTTCTTAGTGAGTGTATAGTTTGCGGTTATCTGTCGATTACTCTTATCCTTTATTTTCTCTCCTTAATGTTTGAGTTTATGTTACTTTGTCTCCTCCTTGGGCTTTACCCCAATAGAGTCGAGTTTTCTGTTTACTAGTGATTTACTTTCTCGTCTAATTTTATTTTGATCTTTTATTTTCTTTATCCCCAGCGGTGTCCTATGTCATCTTTGGATTTACTTATTTGCATGCACAATCATGAGCGTTGCATGGCCTCTTAGGGCCAAAAATAGAGTTTGTTTTGTATTTAAGTATCTTTAATCGCGTCAACATGAAGATTTTAATGTTCGTATCTCCAGATAGAAGACACTTAAATAAGAGCAGTTGTTGTACCCCAATTTGTGCCCCTAAGATTCCCCTATCATCTCATATCAAATTAATCACAACAAGATCACACTAGGGTTTAGTTCTTCTCCCTATCTTTAGGTTTTCTCATGAGGAATGACGAAGCACCTTGATTTGTTTATTGTGATCATATTTGTTTTGTATTGATTAAATTTTAAGTAAAAAGTACAATGAATGTTTTCTCTAATTGATAATATTATACGTAAGGGTACAACACATTTCATCAATTTGATTCATAGGTTCATGAATTTATTTCCATGCCTTATTCAAAAAAGTCTCATTGAGATTCAAGCTTCATCATGGAAGATGCTTTGAAGTAATATCATGACAAGTTCTACAATGATTTATCATGCCTCAATTTGTCAAAGAAAATCAAAAGATGCAAGAGTTGATTGAAGAAGTTTGACCTAATTGGACAAGTTCTTGATCACAAGTGGATAACTCTCTCAATTCTTAATATTTGCAGTTAGTTTTTGTTGCTATGGATTCTTATTATCATCATCAATAACTTATATTCACATGGAAAAAGTTATTATGCAAGAAAGTTTGTCAAAATTGAAACGGGTTTCCAAGTCATTTTGGTGCTCTAGGAGCTAGAGTTTTGGACTCCTAAGGGCTATATCTTGCTCACCTTTTGATATTTTGGAGTGATTCCAAAGACATGCTTCTCTTTAAAAGGTTATCAACTAATCACTTCAAGAATTTCAATAAAATTTCTCGTGGAAGATGCCTAACTATGAAGAAAGATTACAAGTCCTCTAGATAGGCCATCAAATTCCCTTATGTGATTTCAAAAGATCATAACTGGGTCAATCATTACCTCCTTGAGCCCATTATTTTTCCAAAATGATATTAAGGATGGTAAATTCAACTCTTCTTTTATGTGAAAAGCTTGAAAATGGATGGAAGATGCCCTAAGAATGCAAGAGATTATAGGTCATCTCATGAATTTTCACAATTTCTGCAAGACCATAACTTTTTCAATGGTTGTTATTTTTGACTGATTCAAGTTTCACAATAATCTTTAAAAAGTCCACTTCAATCTAGAATAAATAATCAAAGCTCAATTTTTAAGAAATGCCTTGTTTGGAGTCAAAACATTATAGGATTCTTTTTAAGAAAAACGTAGAATTTTTATAAGTACAAAAAGTAAGCATCTTTTTCTCAACTTTGACTCATCACAACTCCCAGCTCAAGTATCATTTGATCTCGTTATTTGCACATTGTAAGATGTGTTATATTATCTTTCAATTGCTTCAAGAATCATACCCTAATACTCCTTGAGTTGTGAATGCCATTTATTCAAAGTTGGTGCCTTAAAAATGACTTTTTCCTCCAAGTCAGAATTTGAAATGCATAATTCATCTTCTAATCACTAATTTTTTATGCGTTCTTACTTCTAATCATTTATAACAATCTTTCAGAAGTGATTAACACCATGAAACACAAGTTTTGGTTGAGTTTTGAGCAAAATACGAGTCACAATTTTCATGCTTGCAACTTCACACGTATTCCCTCTAAATTGCATTATTCCCCACGCTTGAGCATCCCATTTGCTTCCCTATAAATAGAGGGTTATATCTCACTCATTTTATCAAGCTTTTGATATCCAATTGACCCCTATTCAGATCCCACACGAACGCAGGATTTGTATTTCTGATTTCTTGCTTTCTCACTCCAAAACACCAAAAGCTCCATTCAATGCTTCGTTGAACTTCTCTGAAGCTAACCACACTCTTACATTCAAGAATTATAACCTATAATTAACCACAGAAGACTAGTTTCAGAGCCACCTTGTGGTACTTCATTAAGGTAGATTCATTGGTCAAACAGATCCAAATAAAAGACTAATATACTCTCTATATCCTTCTGATTCTGGTGCTTTTTATAATTTGCAATTACATTGAGATTTGAGTGAGATATTCTAGAATTCCGTGCTCGCCATTATTTCTGCATTTCCTCAATTTACGCCTTGTTCGACTTATATACATTTGGCACGGTGGTACCATTAGAATCGTCTTTAAGAGACGAATCTAATGGTACTGGTCTGATCCTCTAATTTTACAATTTGAGGAATCCCAATCTAGGGCGTCTGGAGGTTGAAGACGACATATGTGTCGTGCTTCAACCAATGAAGGCGTGATATGTTATTTTTTGAATTTAATCCAGTGTGTTTTCTTTACCATACGTGTGTTTTGAGAGCCCTTGGATATGATTACTTTCATTAGTCAGACTACATCGAACACACCAGAATTTTAGTTGTTTTTAATATTTAAAAGGTGATCCAGTGTAATTTTCAAAGTTGACCATGATATGCACAGCGTGCTTGATCCCTTGGATTTGATTACTAGCGTGTTTTGACTCTTATACAATGGTCCACATTTTTTTAGTTTGTTATTTTATTTTCTAATTTTTTTATTTTAATTGATTTAAACTTCAAAAAATCATAGAAAATTCATTTTTTTTAAATTATGAAAAAATTCACAAAAATATTTCGAAATATTCTATTCCTGATTTTTATTTTTTCATGATTTTATTTTCAGATTTTATATTTTTTATAATTTCTCCTTTATTTTAACTTGTTTTTAATCTTTTAAAAATACTTCTTGATGTTTTTAAATTCTGAAAAAATTTATAAAAATAATTTTACTCATTTCTGACTTTATGAAATTTTTCTAGAATTTCATTTTGACTTCTACTACTTTTGATCTTTTTTTTCCACTTATTTGAGTGATTTTAATTAGTTTAAAAATACTTTTCTGTTTTAAAAAATTACCAAAAAACTTATAAAAATATTTGAGACCACTTCTGACTTTTCTATGGTCTCTTTTAATTTTTCTGTGATACTTTGAATATAATTTGCTATTTTGCCTTTTGTTTTCATTTAAAAATCATTTTCTTTTTTTTATTTTGTTTATTAATTACAATTTATTTTTTTGAATATATTATGGCCATGTGTTTTTGGATCATGAACTTCATTAACATCATTGGATCTTGGGTGTTGAGTTTAACTTCATCAAAATGGATGAATGATTTTAATGATAGTTTGATTAAAATCTTTAATTCAAATGTATCCCCTCCCTCTTCATCTCATCCTCTTCTCTTTTGTGTTACATGTTGTTAGAGGATGATCTAAATATCATCACTCCAAATATATGACACAAATATTTATACAACATTTATAGCCAAAAGACACAGGTTTATAGCCAAAATATTCAGATTTTTCAAAGAGGTTCTTGCGGAGTACCGTAGATGTTTAGGGTGCTAATTCCTTCCCTTTGCATAACCAACCCCCAAACTTAGATTCTCTCCCCCCTCTCTTTGGGTTATTCGCTCTTTTCCCATTCCTTTGGAAACAATAAAAGCAATTGTGATTTTTACTTTGATTTGTGCAAGTTAAGTCAATCCAATGGCTTAGTCTCAATATTTCTACCGCTACACCTGGCAAAGCATTCTTAGTTTCTCTACAGGAGGAGAATGGATCTTCTCCCCATAAATTTTGAAGTTGTTTGAAGTCAAGATGATTTTATTCTCAATGGACTATAATTTATTTTTGCAGTATCCTCTCCAAAGTCCACTTGGTAGTGGCATTCCTCCTCGGAGTTGACGCGTCGAAGTTGTAATCTTGCATCGCAGTTGTTACCCATTGATCGGTAGTTCAAACTGTTTATTCCTCAATAGAGGTTGCCATTCCAAATATGGGCAATATTGCCACGATATCTCTTTTTGCGAGTACTGTTTCTCTTTTATGACAAGAAGAATACCAACAAATGAATCAAGAAGGGTTTGTATGTGACTAACATGAGGATTTCTGTAGAATGGGATCCAATTTCCCCAGTGAATACTCACTTCTTCTCAAGATGAAATCATTCATCCCCAGTGAAGGCGTATTCTCTCCCAGACGGAATCCCTTATCTCCATTAAAAGCATGCTCTTGTGTAATCCTCACTGAAGTCAGTAATCTCGATAAAAGTTTGTTTAAGAGTTTGTCCCTTCTAGAGGGCTTATCAACAAAAAAGTGCATTTCAGCACGACTTTGTATGATCTCCTTCTTCAGTTCACTCTACTCTTTCCAAAGAATATGGGAAGGATCATTTCATTGGACTGTATACATTTGTTATATCCCCTTGAAGTTGATACCATATGTCTTTGTGGTTGGTATTTATCTCTATAGTGAGGTTGTTGTTCATTGTCCCCGTGAAGTTCATATCTTTTCTCCCCAGGGAAGTTCACCCCTGTCAGGCTTTCTTGAAGATATGTTTGATCATAATGCTCATTAAGCCCTGGTGGAGCAAGTCTCCTGTTTTTCTGGAGCGGTATACATAAACAATGTTGTTTAGGGCTCTTTTATCCCCAATGATAGGGTATTGCTAAAATATTTCCTCAGTGGAGTTCTAAAACCTCAAGCTTATGTTTCAATGATGTCGTCCTCTTCTCTTAGTGAAGACGGTTACCCCCAACGGTAGTATCCCTAGTGTAGTCTGGGTAGAATTCTTTTACTTAAGAATTTTTACAATTCCCCGGTCAAAGTCACTTTTATTAAGGACTTAATTCCGAAGGTCCTGATTCCCAATGAGGTTCTCTTTAGACCTGGAAATGGATGTTGGATCTCTTCCCTAGGAAGTTAAGTGTTGGATAAGAGTTAAAGAGTTTCTCTAAACTGCAATTTTATTTTTGTAGTATCTTCCCCTGGAAGTTACTTCCCCAGTGATATCAATCTTCAAAGGTCGGTGGTCCCGAATCTCATTTCTCCATTGAAGTTTAGAGGGATTATTCTCTACATAAGTTCATATATGCAAAGATAATCGTTCAGAATTTCCTGGTTTTCCCAACAGCCGATTATTTATGTGTTTTCCCCACTTCATTGCTAAACATGCATCATTACATTGCATCTACCAAAATGCGTAGCATTTCCATTGTATGGAGCATTACACTATGAAAAATTCAAACATGCATTAAGGTTTAAGCCAAATATCTTCACCCGTGACAACCAAATTTGTTATGCGCTCAGATTTGAATTATCTCCACAACAAGCTTAGGGTGATTCTATTTGGTTTCCCCATTGGAGTCTATTTTGATTTGCCACTAATCGGGTCTTTAGTGCTTTCCATTCCCTAGTGAGTCGTGGTTTTCCCTTGCCCTTGCAAGCCCTTGGTTATTTTTACCCGTGTTTACCTATCCTTTTTTAGTGCAACTAAGAGTCGATGTATAAACTTTCTTATTTCTCGAGTATTCGAGTATCCATGCTTGGTGTGTGGTAATTCAAATAAGCTGCCACTCTTGAAGAATAACACCCCACTTCTGGCATGAGGGATATTGTGGTTCATGCGCATTTGCAACCTATATAGAGGCCAACATGTTTTGGAAATATGTGTTAGAGTCCCCGTTGGATGGTCTCTTTCTCTTGTAGAGTTCATCTTCGATCGATGCTCTCTAAAGGTACTGCTTAATCAGTTCTTTACCTTTGGTATTCGTGCTAGTCGAGTTCTCCTTTTGTTAGCTTAGCTAACCTTCTCTGTTAAGAGTCCTTCACTGTGTCCTCAAAGTACAGTTGTATGGCATCCTTTTTTAGGCGAATGCCTCTTCTCTTGTTGGGGATTTCTTTGATTAATCTCTTTCTTATGTTCGCTACCAGTTCTGAAAATTTGTTTCTTGATGACCAATTTCGCTTTTGTGTGTCTAACTTTGACCAGACATGCATATCTTTATCCCATATGAGTTCTCCCTTGATCGAAATCCCCCCCCCCCCCCCCCCCCATTAAATCCATCTTCGGTTGGTATCATTTGTTAGGAGTCCCCTTCGGTTTGTCTCTTTTCTTTGTAAGTTCGGCTTCGATTGATGTTCTATTTAGAATCAATGTCTATTGGTATCCCTAGTAAGTTTGCCTTCGATTGGTGTTTCTTCAATAGAGCCTTCTTCGGTCAGTCTCTTTCTTGTATATGTCTAACTCTAGCCTGACATATATCTCCATTATATTCTTTGAGAGTCTATTTCGATTTGTCTCTTTCCTATGTGTGTCTAACTATGACCAGACATGCATATCTTTATCCCTTTTTGAGTTCTTACTTGCGCATCTTTTTCAGGATACAACATTCTGGTATTCTGAGGAGTCTAGTTGTTACTCGTTTTCCTAGTTACTGTTAGCTTCTCCCTAGCGCAATGTTGTAGGTTGGTAGATAACATTCCTACGAAGGTCAAGTTCGCGACTTGTCACCTGATTTTTGTGCAGTGTTCTGGCATTCATTTTGTATTGGTTGAGTCTAGTCATTACTAGGTTCTACTGAGTCAGATTAATATTTGTCTTGTTTCATCTTTGTAATTCCTTGGTTAGGGTCAGTCGTTACTACTTCTTTCGGGTTCAAGATTATCAAGTATTTTCCTTGTTTTGAGGATCCAATTGTTATTGCTATCCTGAGGAATACTCATTAAGGTCTAGTCGTTACTATTTCCTTTCAAAGCAGGAGTCGTTACTCTTGGTTTTTGTTTATTATCTAGGGTGACACATTATTTGAAGTATTCCTAAGGTCAATTCGTTACTCGTACCTTCACTCAGTCCCCCAACGTTGTGATTAATGTGCCAATGGGTTTTGGTTTAGAAAGGAATTGTTCCAGTTCGATCGAGACTAGTTGTTACTGGTATTTTGTGAAGTCTGGTTATTACTAGTCTTCCCTTGTAAGGTCATTATTCTTTCTCAAAATGCGGCATTCCTATATTCTGTGAAGTCTAGTTGTTACTAGCATCTTTCAATCTTTACCATCTTTCTCAGAATGCAGCATTCTGTAAAGTCTAGTCTTTACTAACATCTTTAGGTGCTTACCTTTTACGGAATGCAGAATTCTTGCATTCTGTAAAGTCTAGTTGTTACTAGCATCTTTCGGTCTTTATCTTCTTTCTTAGAATGCAGCGTTCTGGTGTTCTATTAAGTGTAGTCGTTACTAGCACCTTTTGGCCATTATTTTTCTTCCTCAGAGTGCCTAATTTTTACATTCTATGGAGTCGAGTTGTTACTCGCTTACCTTTTCTCAGAATGCAGCGTTCTGGAATTCTGTAAAGTCTAGTTGTTACTAGCACCCTTCAGCCTTTATCTCTTTCTCAGAATGCAACATTCTGGCATTTTGTGAAGTCTAGTCATTACTAGCATTTGTTGATTAAGTTCCACGGTCTTTAATCCTTTTTTCCCATCTACAAACTTATTCTTTGGTCCAGTGCCAAGAGGCCATCAAAATTTTACCTTGTGTTGATATACATCATCTCAATTCAGAGTGCAAATTTTTGAGTTCATTTTTGTATTCAATATCCTTCCACCTTATCGCTTGAAAGGCTGTCGTTGCTAATCTCTCTTTAGGCTGAAGA
Source organism: Vicia faba (assembly GCA_948472305.1). NCBI lineage: Eukaryota > Viridiplantae > Streptophyta > Magnoliopsida > Fabales > Fabaceae > Vicia > Vicia faba. Next base: position 1,043,886,216 of record OX451738.1, on the reverse strand, counting down.
AGCTTGTATAGGGGCAGCTGTTGTACCCCAAAATTTTCCCTCCTAATTTCTTTTATCTGGCTTAGGCTTTGCATTCATTCGCATATATTCCATTATGTCATTAACATAGCATACATTTTGCATTTTAATAAAGAACATGGAGTTAAAAGTTCAGTGTTTGTACGAACTAGGGTTTTCACAGTAATTAAAGCGTTCATATCCAATAAAGGTTGATTATCCTGATTTTTTGGTTATTCTTCAAGTGTCAAATAGATGAATCATGGATGTGAGGTATGTTTATCATGGATCTCCTTCTCTTTAAGCTACAAGGAAATAAGATCCGAATTTGAAGCAAGGTCATCATACGACGTGCTCCAAAGTTATTAGGGTTTCCCTTAAAGGATATCGTGAAAATCTTTCTTTACATATCCCAAATTCTTTCCTCATCAAGGTATCTCAAAGTTGAGTGCTAGGATTTTCATTTATGTGACTAAGGATTCATGAAATAGTATTTGTCTATTGCTTCAAGCCCTGTTTTTTCTTCAAGGTTTCCTCAAAACTCTATTGCGAGAACAAGTCACATAAAAGAGTTAGGCTTTTGATTTCCTTTTAAAGCTATTTTTGGTCATTTTATAACTTTGGTTTAGTTGAGAGTAAAAAATTGGTTTAACGATTTGTTCATTGGTATTCATTCAAATTGCCTTATGTGTTCTAAGTGACATCCATGGTTTTAAGGCATGATCTGCCAAAGAGCTAATTCAAGGATAAAGTTCATTTTGGATTCGAGAAAGGGTTATGTCATGATAAGGCATATGTCCTATTCATTTCGTGTTCCATTCGAAAGTATCCAACCATATCGTTCTTTATCATTCCATACAGTTCAAAATTTAAAATTCGATTGCCATTCTTCCTTTTTTCCATCATTCAAGATCATATTTTTCATCATTGTTCAAGGGGATTCGAATCACTCTCAAATTCGTTCATAAGTTCACAGTAACTTCATTATTTTTATTTAACAATGTTCATCATTCAAGTGTTCAAATATAGTCCTCATCCAAATCTCCAACATATTACATCATACTGAAATACAAAAAAAAATTATTACTAAGTCTTATTCTTATGTCTCCCCTTTGCCCCTAAGTTTCAAAGTTACGAGACCTATGCTAAACCTTCACCAATTTTCGTGGCCATATATATATATATATATATATATATATATATATATATATATATATATATATATATATGTTGCTTCTCTGATCTCCATATCATGCCCAAAATTGCTTCTTCTTCAAACTCTTTGCCGACATTCAATAGAAGCCAAGTTGACCATGACTTGAACTTTCGTTGCTTCGGGATCAAAACATGTTCATATCAGACCCGCATCACATTAAAAAAATGTTATATTAGTACAAAACACGTTCGAACAAAACATCAATTGCAACCACGTACTTGTTTCAAAATAGAAAATATGTTCCGCAGAAAATGGAAAAAACCAGTTCACAATCAAAATAGTTCCAAAATCCTTGCCAACACTTTGTAAATCTGCACAAACTCGATAAACAGTTCTAATTTTAGGACACAAACTACCCTGCATCATGTTATCAAAAGCATAAGGAAAATCATCCCATCGATTAACCAAGAACCATGCAGTCATCAAAACCAGTCCGTCAACCATGGCCCATGCGCATACATAAATCAGTTCAATAATGAAAACCAGTTGAAAAGTGCACATTGATAAACAAAACAATTACTAACAACCAACATATGTTTCTAACAGTTCTGTCCCTTTTACCAAAGTTTTTGCTAACTCAATGTTCATTCATCTTTGGGATTTTAGCTTACAATAGCAGAAGAGCCCAATTTAACTCCTAATTGATTTCACAACAACTCTAGCTATCTCCAATCTCATCATTCATTTTTGCAACTGATTTCTCATATCCTAGGGCAGGGAATTAAAGTATGTAACAAACTTTTCCTAACACCAATAACAGAATTATAAAACAGAGAAGACTAACCTCTCACCTTCAGGATGGATTCTGCAGACGAATCACTCCTCTCATCTTCATCTTCATTCTCACATTCTTGGAGAATTACCACAAACTGAAAAATCCATAAATTCACTCTGCTTTCTCTGCTTCAACCTTCAAGAACCTTCACCACTGCTACAATATTCATCTTCAATGCACAACTGCTATCTCTCACTAGATCTTTATCTCAAAATCTCTATCACTTTCCTATGCAGAACCTCCATCACCATAATCATTCTTCATTGTAACTTCACTCTTTAACAACCTCTTGTTGCGCCTCAATCATCATCGTCCTCGCGACTTCGCAGCGCAACATCAATACTACAACTTCTTCAATCTTCCTGAATCATCATCATCATCGCCAATCTCCACCTGTTATCAACAACGGATTACCACAAACGCAAAATGCAATAACTAGTTTAAAATCGTATAGCAATTTGCGGTTAAAAGAAGAAGTATAAGAAAACAGATCTCGAGAATGTACATGCGTTTGCGGCTCTTCTTCGTTCATCTTCATCATTAAAGATATGATTCCTCTAGTGTTTTTATCGTGTTCTTGATGCGAGATCGTAGAGAAGAAGAAGATGAACAAAATCCCTAACAAATCATGATTAGAACCAGCTGCAAACCGATCAAAGGAGAAGTCGAGGAAGCTTGTTTGTGGATCAAGATGGATATTAATTAAGAGAGACGATACGGTCTTTTGCGGTTGCCGAATGTTGACGTTTGATCGGAGCCGCGACCAAAGCGAGGGGAAGGTATAAGCGATGGAGAAGAAGGAGGTGGGGATGATGGATGTATGGCTGTAGTCACCGGACTGGGAAATGTGGATTTATGGTTGTCTTGTGTCGCCTACCTCGATCTTTTATATCTAGGTTAGGTGTTCAGTTGCTTTAGATGTCACATTTTTTTATTTCATCTGTCTCCCGCTTGTTTGCTTTGGGTGATACACTCTCCTTAGCTAAAGCATTTATCTTGTTTGGTTCAGAGGTATATGGTGCTGAGTTTGGTAGGGCGGACTACCATCCGATCCCCTGCAACTTTCAATTGGGTAAATAATAGGGGTTACCAAAATTATGTACCAGAACCCCATGCTTAAGCATTAGAATCATTAACCGACTCCCCTACTATGTGCGTGCATGTATAAAGGGCTTAATGTGATTGCGCTCGAATGAAAGTAGGTGAAATAAAACAAAAGAGATAGGTTGAGCTATAATAGAATGATTCGTATTGGTTTTGCATAAAGTGGGAGTTTCTGATCGTGTTTTGTAGTTTCGTGTCATTACGGTATCTTTAGTGTTGACATTGAGTATCTATCTACCTAAGAATATTCCTCGCAACCACATATGATTTCATCTTTGTCGTCTATTTGTGTCGAGCCCGGTTATAATTGAATTATTATGCTAGTGTTATTTGCTTGAGGACAAGCAAAGATATAAGTGTAGGGGAGTTTGATAATGCAAAATTACATTGTATATTCGACTTGACTCACATGAATTCTTTTACCGTTTTCATTTATTTATGTCAGTTTATGTCGGTACTTTCTTATTTCATTTCAGGTATTACAAACACATGCTGACCACGATTAAAAAAGTGAGAAATGGACAAGACATAAGAAGAATTGAAGAATATATGAAAGAAAAGTGTGGGAAAACATTTCAAGCCTGCGGCCCTCGCCACAGGTGGTGTGGACCTTTCCATACAACCAAGAAGCATGGCCCTCGCCACACAATGCATGGCCATCACCACAACTCTTAAAATCCAGCCACGTGCTCTATTATGTGGTTCTTCTCCATGTCATTACTCACGAAGCCCAGTCTCCTAAATCTTCTCCACAAGCAACATCTCACGACATATTCTCCATGTTACCACTAGTCCCGGATTCTTCTGCATGGAACTAACGAGAATCTAGCAGGGAGTCTATATAAGTTGCAGCTATTCACAAGTAGGGGGTCAAATTTTCTTGAGTTCAGAGTACCATTTTCATTTGATTTTAAGCAGAAAAACTCACTTCTAAAAGTGATAGCCTTCCATATTAGGGGACTATTACAACCATAGTCTTAGGTTTATTTCCTGTTGTCTAAATTGTAATTCAGAGTAGCCAATCCTGCCGGCATCTGTGGAGGATATTAGTTGAAGTTGGAGTTTATCGTTCAGTATTTTTCATTCAATTGTTGTTACTGTATGTTTACGTTTAAAACCATGACTGGAATATTCCCTTGATACCGGTATGTGAAAGTAGTCTCACGGACGAGGTTTATAAATCTGTTGGCGAAAATATTTCATAAACTACTTTTCTGATTTAGTTCCTAATTTTAATTGAAACAGTTTTGTTACGAGAGTAAAAGACACAAAAAGTTTATAATCAATAAAATGGGAGTTTCCGATTTTTAATCGGATAGAAGAAACTAGAAATTAATTCTAAACACAACAAGAGCACTTTAGGGTTAATTAGAATCTATTGATTTCCAAAAATCATTTCTAAATTCAAATGAGACAGCAAGAGAAAAGAATTTTGATTTAGGAGTTTAGTCAGAGTCAATAAACACGAGAGTGTAAGACACAAGATTTTAAATTTATATTTTCTACATAAGAGTATTTGAACACTTAAAGATTACGCCAACGATTTTTTGAATCCCAAAAGTTTGATGAATTGCATACTGGTATCCCGTTATTAAATATTTTAATTAAACCTGAATTTATTCCCCGTTTCTCACCGAAACCCAAGATTAATTATCAGACTTAGATTTACTTAGTAACATTAGATAGCATTAGTTTCATTATCACTCCCTGTGGGTTCGATATCTTTTAAAACTCTACGATTAGACTGCGCACTTGCAGTCAGTAATTCCGACAGACTCTTAAAGTCGCGATCAATAAACTTATCTAATAAGTGCCCAATATGTTTATCATGTCCTAACCAAAATACTTATCTAAGACTTATTTCTAACAAAGAAACTTCTTAGACACAAAACACAGATGCCTCCTCTTCCAGATCAAGAGTAGGTTCCAAATATAAGTAATCAAAACACATTCGTTCAACACCCAAGCATCTGGTATTCCATACCTTTATCCAAAAAGATTATGTATAATCTGCTGGTTTGATGTTCCAACATCTGGTAGGCCATCAATTCCCTTCACAAGGAACACACCAAGAGATCCTCTATCAAAGTTTGAAGATTGACCTTTTAGGGTTGGAAGCAAAAATAGTTTGCCTCTACCAGATCTTTCTTCAACAAAATCATATAAGAGTGCCTTTATGAGTGGACTTGGGACAATAATCAAGTATCTTTGGAAACTCTAACAAGCTAGTCGAACCTCTCCTGAAGTATCACCACACCATGGGATACACCTTTAGAGGAGAATAAAGTGTTGCAGACTCAACACACAAAACCACCAGGAGTTTCCCATCAGATATATATGCAGCGGAGCACAAACTAGAAAACTCCTTAACAACCATTAGGCACAACATAAACCTTTACACAAACACACCATACTCCAGGTGTAAGAGGTTAACCTGTGTTTGAAAATAAATCAAACCCTCAAAACAGTAGCTTGCCACCAATGCTACATGCATGGAATCAACGCAAACAGGTCCAATACACACCCTATCATGAACAATCCATTCTCCACTTCTAGGGACCGTTAAAACACAATATGAACATTCCAAGTTCAAATGGATTTTCAGTAATAACCTTCTTCCTTTCCCATGACCAAAAAGTATAATCCCAGGATCTCACCCCAAAATAGAACATGATGCCTGCTCTGATATCAATTGAAATTATGGTATGACAGAACTCAGATGACCTATGACATGTTGGGACATCTGATCCGAGTTAAACAAACAGGCAAGATATAAACAAACAAAACATTACTGAAAAGCATAAACAACACACCAGAATTGTTAACCTAGTTTGGAGCAACTCTCCTACTCTAGTGGCATACCAAGCCAGAGATAAGTCTACTAAAATAGTATTAATTCATAGACCCTTAGCAAACCTCTAGTTTACGGATTAATCACTACCCTTAGTAGACTTCTATATAAGACTCACATAGATATGAGGCCCTCCTCAATCCCTCTTCAATCACAGGTAATGATTGGATCAAACCAATTTTGAACAAACAGGAAGACACATTTCCATGACAATATCTAGCTAAGACCTAAAGCTAAACTCCAACTTTACTCCTAACTAAGAACACAAATTGGAGTTGCTTAAAAGCTTACTCCAAGAACAATATTGAACTCATTACCTACAGGTTTATGAGAGAGAACACAATGACCATCTCACAACCCGAGTGGTTACAGACTCAGCCCTAATGACTACATATTTTCAATTCTAAACTGGTACCTATCCTAGGTTACAAATACTACTATTTATAACCTATATCCCAACTGGATTTGAGCCTTCAAAATACACCACATTCACTGTTACAAATTAGTAGTAATTTTTTCTATAAACAAGGTCTTCAATAATTAGTTTCCTGATATATCTCCATATTTTGAAACTGCATAATCTTTAAAATTCTGACTTGATTCTTCTTGATCTTTAATTCAGAGCCACATAGGATTGCATAACATTCCCAAAATATTCTACATCAGTTAAATCACAATAGAATCTAACTGTCCACTTCAGCTCATGCACGATGTTGTATGCTCCTTCATATGACATCTTATACGACATGTTGTTCCATATGATGAGAACTTCTCATCTCAACATGTCTCCATATAAGATAGGACTTCTTGCTCAACCTGTTCATTAGCAAGTTAACATCTCCTATATAACATATTGATGTCTTATTTATTTTATAAAAATTAATGCCAATCCTAAAACAAGAGATCTTACAATAAGCATCAGATGAATAGTAAATGCCTCAGGTGCAAGTTTCCATCAGATGAATCCAATAAGGCTTAAATGACTTGACATATATCAGATAAATAATTCTTGCATCAAATGAAATTTTTAAAGTAACACCTGCACACATAAAATTTCCTAATACACAGACAAAATAACAACAAGATAACACAAGATCTAAAGGTCCCAAGGTTTTAAAGCAACAAGGATTCTAATCTTAAGTCCAAGAGGTCCAAAACTCCAACATGCAAAGGATAGTAACCAATAGTCCAAAAGAGCCTTAAGTCTTTTAATGTTCAAGTTGATTATTAATGATTTAAGAACAAAAATAAAATTCCAAGTGGACAAAGGAAAAGACAAGAGCATAAACAATTACCAAGTGGGAAAAGAGCAAAGTGCAGAAACATAAACAAGTTGCATGAAATGTAAATGCTAAAAGTAAAAGTGCATAAAGGTAAAGGTGTAAAATAAAGGGCATAAAGTAAAGTTAATACTTAGTAAGTTAGAAGTTAATGGTCACAAAGTATGATCAATGATGATTAAATGATGATCTTGGACAAAAAATAATGAAAATCATTAGAGGATTGATAAAATCAAAGCATCCTAACAATAAGTATCATAGGTATTTGACCTAAAGATAACAAATCAACCATACTTGGATATTTAAACGTAAAGTTTGAGCCATGAATGATCATTCTCTGATTCAGGATAAATTTAGCGCTAAGTTAAGTAATTACAGACGTATTTATGTAGAAGTCAATACTATATGAGGCCGATCAATAACAACCTATGTATCATACATGTTAGAGATGTGATAGAAATCAAACTCCTAAAACATGTAGCACAAGTAAGAAGGGGATGAAGTAGAGATAAATAAGAAAATAAATCCCACATTGAATCAAAGGATTAATCAAGTTATAATCAAAGTCATTTGTCTATTTTGGTGGTGTTCAAACTCAACATCCATGATCCAATGCGTTTGATGAAACTTATGGCTCAAATTCATATGATCCAAGATCATCCAAAATATATACAAAAATAAAAGCCAAAATAAGAAACTACAATCAAACCTTCAAATAAATTGTAACTAAGGTCATAGAAAAATCAACAATACTACTTATGGTTATTTTTGAATATATCAATTTGGCTTAGTTAAAAAAAATCAATAATACTTCAAAGTACATTGACAAAAAATTTCAATATTTTTAGAAGTCAGAAACTAATTTTAAATATACCAAAATCAAGTAAAATAAACCAAAAATCACAAAAAATAGCAAAATCATAAATAAAAATCAAACAAGTCACCATAAGTTGTCAAACTATCTTTAGATCATTCCATAAATTTTTTAGAATTTTTAAAGATATAAAAGTATTTTTTTAACAATTAAAAACAACTCAAATAATGAGAAAATTAAAAAAAATATCAAACATGAAATAAAATTATGAAAAAAATAAGAATCAGAAAGAGAATATTCAAAAATATTTTTTGTAATTTCTTCATAATTTTTGGACTAAAAATGAAGTTTCTATGATTTTTTGAAGTTTAATACTATTTAAAATAAAAACAAAAAAAAAATCCTAATTAATGTGGTGCGTTGGATGGAGTCAGATTATTAAGGTAATCAGATCCAATGGTCAACATATCAGCGCACAATACATTTTAGTGTGATTTACACACAAAATCATCAAATAAAAATTGAAAATGCCAGAAAATTCGTGGACCACTTGATTTCCCTCATTAGTTGAGTTGGCAGATCAAGTGATCCAAAATATGCAGTGCATGGTATACTTGAGTCAATAAAGTGCATGAGATCAAACAAAATTCAAACACACAGTAGACACAGACGTGTCACGCTTTCATTGGTTGGATGATGCCGACACATCATCTTCAACCTCCAGACCCTATAAATTGAGACTAAATCGAAGGCGATAAAAATGGCCCAGACTTATATCATCATACTCGTCTCTTCATCACCATCAAAACTATATAACTCACTTGAATTAAAACTCAAAGATGAAGGAGTCATTTGGAAAAAACCAAAAGATCATGAAATTTAAAATCAATATGAAACGCGTATTTCTCAATCATTTTAAAAACAAGAAGAAGCATGAGCTTCAGGGATGAAATGACTATAAGTCTGCGAAGAGTGAAAAAATTCACTTATCAAAGTTCACTTGAGAAGCTTTGAAAAATGACTTGGCTAACACGATTTAGGGCACTACAAGACTTGATTCTGTTTGGAGAAGCTTCAGTGAAGTTCAATGGTGCTTATAGAGTGAAGAATTCAGAATAAGGAGTGCTCTAAATAAGAATTTGAAGTTGTAGAGAAGTGAGGTATGGAGAGAGTTTGGCAGGGCTTTTTGTCTCTCTAAAGCTTGATAAATGAATGAGGGAAGGTCCCTATTTATAAAAGGAATGCAATTCAATGTTGAAGTGTGGTGAATGATAAGAAATTCGACCAAATCGTGTGCACTCGAGTCATGAGAAAAGTGTGACTTGAAACTCCTCAAAATTCATCCATTTCATGAGTTTTATGACTCAAACAACTTCAGAAAGAATTATAGGATTGATTAGTGAAGTAAACACGTGCTAATTCTGATTAATTTGGAGAATTCAAGTTGATCCTTGAGCAAGAAATCTGATACATGGAGGCAACTTCAAAGATGTGGGGCAAGCATCCTAGGAGGCTTTATCACATGATTCCTTTTAGAAATGAAATACTTTCTCCCAATATTTACAATGTGCCCTGAAAATTTCCATTTGGAAGCTTGTAGAAAAAGTTATGTCTATTGGAAAATGATAAAAACCAACTGAGTTTTGTACTTAGAAAATATTCTAAGTATGGAGCTTCAAAATGACCTATAATATTCCTCAAACCTACATGAACTTCCAAGCATAATTAAGTCTTGTACTTTGAATATGAATTGCAGTAGACTCTTTCAAGAGGAGAGTGGTGTTGAGATTATTCATAAATGTTAAAAATTGAAGAAGTTATGGCCCTTGGAAGTTGGTAAAAATTACTTGAAAACTCCATAGATGACCTATAATCTTTTCAAAACATACATAACCATCCATACATAATTGGCCTTATATCCTTGAAGAGAAGTTAAATAGGAATCATTAAAGATAATTGTGGCATTGAGATCATCTCAAAATTAAAAAATTGAGCAAGTTATGATCATGGGAAGTTAGGTCAAGAATTTCACTGATTTCTCAAAAGACATATAATCTCTCCAAACCTTTAATGATTTTCCAAGCATAATTGGATCTTACCATGTAAATAGAAGTTTTTGGGGATGATGAGAATCGTTCATAGAAAAAGTAACTACTTCAAAATGTTGAAATTGAGAGAGTTATGAACTTGTGACCATAGAATCAAGAACTTGCCAAATTAGGTCAAACCACTAGAATCAACTTTGAATCTAATGAGCTTTGTTTGACATATAAGGTATGATGAAGCATATAGGACCTTGTAATGATATTGTAAGTGTTTAGTTATTGGCATGTATTTTTGGTAAAACCAGGTGTGTAAATGTCATGACTGATGTCATAACATTCTGGTTTATTAGGTACTTTATGCAGAAAAAGTATGGCATACAGTAGCTACTGTTTATGAGTGTGTATCTGAGCATTTTGCAATGATCACATTTATTGCCTTCTACCAAAATCAGTAAACAGGAATTCTGATGTCATAACAAATGTTAAGACATCCTGTACTGATCTAACAGATATGCAGTTTGGTTAATTCTGAGATTTTTCAGGAAGATGGCTCCTTCCTTCCAGAACAGAATCTCACGTGGACTTTAGGTTAACCTAGCTCAAACCTAATCTGGTTGATAAAGTCTTGTGACCAAGTCTTAAGGTTAAACCTAATTAACCCTAGCTTTTTGTGGAAACCCTAACTGAAGAAACAGCTGCATATATATTCAACAGGAATGCTGGTTGCAGAATAACTCTCTGGACTGAAGATCAATTAGGAGCTGTATAGTTTTAACTGTTGTAATCCAAGCAAGTATCATTGTGATAAGTGACTCGGAATAGGTTTTGATTGTAAGGGTTTTTGTATCACTCAAAGCTTTGAAGCAAGAGTGTTTGTGTCTCTTGACTAAAGCTTTGAAGCAAAGTCAAGTTAGGTTTATGTATCACTCAAAGCTGTGAAGAAAGAGTGTTTGTGTTACTTGATTAAAAAGCTGTAAAGCATAATCAAGTGTATTTTCTGAAGAGTGTCTTCATTAATTCATTAGTCAATTGTTTTAAGTATCACTGCTGTGATTGAGGGGGAGTGAGTAGGAACTCAGGTTTAAGTTGAACTTAGATTGAAGTTGCATTGGGTAGGTCTTAAGTGAAGGAGATAAACTGGTTGGTTTATTCCTGAATTAATATCTCTTATAGTGGATTTCCTCCCTGGCTTGGTAGCCCCCAGAGTAGGTGTTGTTTCACACTGAACAGGGTAAACAATTGATTGTGTTCATTACTGTTTTTATTTACTGTCTTATAGAAAGTCAGATATAGTGTCATAACATTCACTGTGACATTGAGTATCTGCTTCCAGAATTTCAATTGGCATCAGAGTAGGCACCCTGCCTGTATTACTGGGTGAGATCTAGGGATATCACTTTCTGGCACTAGGGACAAAGAAGGAGTTTTTGGAAATAGACCACCCATTATGGATGGAACAAATTATGACTACTGGAAACCTCGTATGATTGCCTTCTTAAAATCACTGGACAAAATGGCTTGGAGAGCTGCTGACAAAGGATGGAACCATCCCACCATAACTGAGAAAGATGGGACAATCAGTCTGAAGCCTGAGGAAGAATGGAGTAAAGAAGAAGATGAGTTAGCCCTGGGTAATTCCAAAGCTTTAAATGCCTTGTTTAATGGAATTTATAGAAACATATTCAGGCTAGTACATCAATGTGAACTGGCCAAGGAAGTGTGGGACACTCTCAAAACTACCCATGAGGGCACATCCAAAGTAAAAATATCAAGGCTTCAGATGCTGACTACCAAGTTTGAGAACCTAAGGATGAAGGAAGATGAAACCATTCATGAGTTTCACATGAACATCTTGGAGATTGCCAACACCTCAGGAGCATTGGGTGAAAAGATGTCTGAAGAAAAACTGGTGAGAAAGATTCTCAGATCCCTGCCTAAAAGATTTGCAATGAAGGTAACTGCTATAGAGGAAGCCCAGGATATCAGCAAGTTAAAGGTGGATGAACTCATTGGGTCTCTTCAGACTTTTAAGATGGGGATCAGTGACAATGTTGACAAGAAAAACAAGAGCATAGCACTTGTATCCAACTCTGAAGATAAAAACAAGGAGGATGAAGAAGAAAATATTTCAGAAGCTATAGCCATGCTTGGAAGACAATTCAACAAACTCATCAAGAGAATGAATCCAAAGTCAAGGTCAAATGTTGAGAACATCCCCTCTGACATTAACAGATCTTATGACTCCAGCAGAAGACCAAGGTCTGAAGAGAAGGGAAATCAAGGCAGAGGAATTCAATGCCCATGGTTGTGAAGGATATGGGCATATTTGAGCTGAATGTCCTACCTTTATTAAGAAACAAAAGAAAGGAATGACTGCTACCTGGTCTGACTGTGATTCAGAAAGTAATTCTGAAGAAGAATCTGCCAAACTAGTTACTGCACTAACTCGTGTTTGTACCTCTGAAAGTGACACTAGTGATGAGGAAGTGACATTTGAAGAACTGGCTGATACTTACAAGAAATTGTGTATCAGAAGTGCTGAAGTATGTGTGCAAAATGAGAGACAAACAAAACTCATCATAAAGTTGGAGGCTGAAAAAAGGGCAGACCTTGAAACTATAAGTCATCTAGAAGGGGAAGTTCAAATGCTGAACTCAAAACTGAACCAGATGACCAAATCTGTCAAGATGCTGACAAATGGAACTGACAAATTGGAAGAAATCCTTCAAGTTGGACAAAATGTGGGAAACAAGTCTGGTCTAGGATTTGTGGCAGTAAAAAAATCTGATGCAGACAAGAAGATCAGGTATGATAAACAAAGGTCAAAGCAGATGTCACAACATAACACTCAACATCGGGAACAGAGAAATATGAAGAAAAAGTACCAAAGATGGAGATGTCATCATTGTGGGAGGTTTGGTCACATAAAGCCTTTCTGTTTCAGATTGTATGGATACCCTAATCAGAACCCAGGTGTCAAACCTAAGTCTAACAGGGTACCACATACTCCTCAATGGAAGAAAAAGGCTACTGCCCTGATAGCCCACACATCCCTGAGAGTCTCTGCAAAGGAAGACTGGTACTTTGACAGTGGGTGTTCTAAGCACATGACTGGAATCAAGAACCTTCTCAATAATGTTAAAACTCACACCACTAGTTATGTGACCTTTGGAGATGGTGCTAGAGGTGAAATCAAAGGAGTTGGTAATTTGGACTGCCCTGGAGTTCCAAATCTGAATGAAGTACTATTGGTAAAAGGCCTGACTGCTAATCTCATTAGTATCAGTCAATTATGTGATCTAGGATTCAAGGTCAACTTCTCAAAATCTGAATGTCATGTAATTAATGAAAAAAAAGAATTTGTAATGAAAGGAGTCAGATCTAAAGACAACTGTTACTTGTGGGAGCCTGAGAACACTAATTACTCCACTGTGTGTTCTATTGCCAAAGAAGAAAAAGAGGTGAAACTGTGGCACCAAAAACTTGGCCATCTTCATCTAAGAGGAATGAAAAGGATTATCTCCATGGAGGCAGTTAGAGGGATTCCAAGACTGCAAATTGATGAAGGGAGAGTTTGTGGTGAATGTCAGGTTGGTAAGCAGACTAGGATGTCACATCCAAAGTCAAGACATCTGACCACCTCTAAGGTTCTAGAACTTCTACATATGGATCTGATGGGACCAATGCAGGTGGAAAGTCTTGGTGGAAAGAGATATGCCTATGTTGTTGTGGATGACTTTTCCAGATTCACCTGGGTTAACTTCATTAGGGAAAAATCTGATGTGTTTGAAGTTTTTAAAGAACTGTGCAAAAGAATTCAAAGAGAAAAAGAAGGGTGTATTGTCAGAATCAGAAGTGATCATGAGTTTTGTTCCTCAGAAGGAATTAGTCATGAATTCTCTTCTCCTATAACTCCTCAAAAAATGGAGTTGAAGAGAGGAAAAATAAGACCATACAGGAATCTTCCAGAGCTATGATACATGCCAATAGACTTCCTTTTCATTTGTGTGCTGAAGCTGAATACATTGCAGCTGGTAGTAGCTGTTCTCAAATTATCTGGATGACACAGATGCTCACTGAGTATAATGTCACACCAGATGTTATGACATTGTACTGTGACAATCTGAGTACAATCAACATTTCCAAGAACCCTATTCAGCATAGCAAGACCAAGCACATTGACAGTAGACATCACTTAATCAGAGACCTTGTAGAGGAGAAAACAATTAATCTGGAACATGTTGCCACTGAGCTACAGCTGGCTGACATTTTTACCAAGGCACTTGATGCAAATCAATTTGAAAACTTGAGGGGCAAGTTGGGTATTTGCCAACATGAGAAATTGTAGCAATTAATTTTGCTTAAAACAAGGGTTGAAGGAGTTATTTTTGTTAAGTCTATTTTGAGTGGGTTAATCATTTGTTTTCCCAATTCTTTCAGAGTTATTAAGAAGTTGAATAGACACTCATTTGCCTCCTTCCTCTCTCGACTTTGCAACAAATCCCTTTCTCTCAATCAAAGTTTTCTCTCGAGTTGCTACTGGTTTTCTAAGTCAATCAAAATGTCTCAAACATCGTCCTCATCCAAGACGACCGTTTCATCTTCATCATCTGATCAAGATTCTCGGGAAATCACCTCATGCATGGATTCTGAAGTCCTGGAGATTACTCCTCTTAGAGAAATGGCAACTAACCCCTCCAAGGTCAAAAAGCTGAGAACAAGGCATGCAGGAAGGTCTCAAGCTACTTCATCCGGTAATCCCTCTAAACCTTCATCTTCTGTACCAAATAGGGAAGGATCAGCTTATTTACACCAAGCAATAGCTAGGCTTGTTACAAGAATACTGAGTGAGAATCACTCTATACCGGGGATCTCTATTCCATTAAATCAAGAATCAGCAAGCCCAAATGTTGAAGCAAATCCAGATGTCTCTGAGAATGTTGAGACACCAAATGACAACATTCAGAAATCATCTGAAAACCTTGATGATATTCAGAACCCTTCAGAGAAGAATGTTGAACCACCTGTTATTGATGTGGATGATGAATACTCAGACAATGACCTAATTGCAAATATCAACCCTAGCATAGCTAGGAGAATGATGAACAGAAAGGGTAATCAGGATGCTGCAAAATGTCTGACCAAAGAGAAACCTGCTGATAAGAAAACCAGGTCTGAAGGAAAGACTGGTGTAGAAACTGTGAAGACTGGACTGTCCAAAGGGAAGGTGAAAGCCCAAGTGCATACTGGGAGTCTCTCAAAGCCTGCAAGACAACCAATAACAAAGAAGAGAAAAGAACCTGAGCCTTCTGATTCTGATGAGGAATCAGAATTTGAAATTGATGCTGAAGACATTCCTCTCAGAAGGAAACTCCCTTCCAACAAAATGGCTAGAGTTCCTGAAGTCCCCACTGACAACATTTCATTTCACCACCCTGAAAATGCCAACAGATGGAAGTATGTTTGCTTGAAGAGAATAGCCTTGGAAAGAGAACAAAACACTTGTGCCATGGATTGCAAGGAAATCATGGACCTGATCAAAGCTGCTGGACTAATGAAGACTGTGGTAAAATTTACCAAATTCTATGAAAATCTGGTCAAGGAATTCATAGTGAATTTGTCTGATGAATGTGCTGATGGAAGGTCAGCTAACTTTGAATGTGTCTATGTGAGAGCAAGAAGGGTTAATTTCTCTCCATCTGAAATTAACAAATTTCTTGGAAGAACAAATGAGGCTTGCCCTGAACTAGAAGTCACTGACAATGAAGTATGCCAAACCATCACAGCAAGACAAGTCAAGTGCTGGCCCTTAAAAGGCAAGCTGAATGCCGGCAAACTAAGCATAAAATTTGCCATCCTGCACAAGATTGGTGCAGCCAACTGGGTCCCTACCAACCATAAATCAACCATCTCCACAGGATTGGGGAGATTCATTTATGCTGTTGGAACCAAGACTGAATTTGACTATGGCAGGTATATTTTTGATCAAACTTTAAAACATGCTGGTATCTATGCTGTTAAAGGCCCTATTGCCTTTCCCTCCCTCCTATGTGGAATTATCCTTGCTCAGTACCCTGATATCCTGGTGGAAAGAGATACTGCTTGCAAAAGAGCTCCTGCTCTTGGGTTACACTACAAGCTATTTCAGGGATCTCATGTTCCTGACATTGTCATAACATCAGCTGAGACATCATCTGTAAAATCTCAGTCCAAGACATCTGATGTTATAGTTGTATTGAAAGAGACCTGCAAAGAGCTGGAGACAAGGAAAAAGACTCTAGAAAACCTAATTGCCATATTAGAACAGGAGGAGACTGAAGGAAACAGAAGGGAAGAGGGTGCTGCTGAAGATCAGCTCAATGATGAAGAAAGTAGCTCCTCTGAAGATGACAGTGCTTAAAGTTTGGTGTAGTTGACAAGCCTGATACTGGTTCCTGTTGATGCAAGTGTTTTCAGATTTTTATTTGTTGTTTTTATTACCTATTTTGGATAACTGTATAACATTTAAGTACATGTATCTTTGGCCCATTTGTGGCTAAAGAGGGGGAGATATTTTGTGTTAATTACTTGGTAGACATTATATTTTTCTGCAGACTTATTCATTCTGCTGCTCTCTACTCTCTGATGCTTAGGGGTTTTAGCCAAAAATCTGCCAAAGGGGGAGTTTGTAAGTGTTTAGTTATTGGCATGTATTTTTGGTAAAACCAGGTGTGTAAATGTCATGACTGATGTCATAACATTCTGGTTTATTAGGTACTTTATACAGAAAAAGTATGGCATACAGTAGCTACTATTTATGAGTGAGTATCTGAGCATTTTGCAATGATCACATTTATTGCCTTCTACCAAAATCAGTAAACAGGAATTCTGATGTTATAACAAATGTTAAGACATCCTGTACTGATCTAACAGATATGCAGTTTGGTTAATTCTGAGATTTTTCAGGAAGATGGCTCCTTCCTTCCAGAACAGAATCTCACGTGGACTTTAGGTTAACCTAGCTCAACCTTAATCTGGTTGATAAAGTCTTGTGACCAAGTATTAAGGTTAAACCTAATTAACCCTAGCTTTTTGTGGAAACCCTAACTGAAGAAACAACTGCATATATATTCAACAGGAATGCTGGTTGCAGAATAACTCTTTGGACTGAAGATCAATTAGGAGCTGTATAGTTTTAACTGCTGTAATCCAAGCAAGTATCATTGTGATAAGTTACTTGGAATAGGTTTTGATTGTAAGGGTTTTTGTATCACTCAAAGCTTTGAAGCAAGAGTGTTTGTGTCTCTTGACTAAAGCTTTGAAGCAAAGTCAAGTTAGGTTTATGTATCACTCAAAGCTGTGGAGCAAGAGTGTTTGTGTTACTTGATTAAAAAGTTGTGAAGCATAATCAAGTGTATGTTCTGAAGAGTGTCTTCATTAATTCATTAGTCAATTGTTTTAAGTATCACTGCTGTGATTGAGGGGGAGTGAGTAGGAACTCAGGTTTAAGTTGAACTTAGATTGAAGTTGCATTGGGTAGGTCTTAAGTGAAGGAGATAAACTGGTTGGTTTATTCCTGAATTAATATCTCTTATAGTGGATTTCCTCCCTGGCTTGGTAGCCCCCAGAGTAGGTGTTGTTTCACACTGAACTGGGTAAACAATTGACTGTGTTCTTTACTGTTTTTATTTACTGTCTTATAAAAAGTCAGATACGATGTCATAACATTCATTGTGACATTGAGTATCTGCTGCCAGAATTTCAGATATTATCTTTAAGCACACATGATGTTAAAGCTCATATCTTGAAGAAACTTATTGAAGAAGGCATGGAAATAAACACATGAACCTATGAAGTTTCTTAATGAATCAAACCACAATTCCTTGAGATAAACTCTACCATATGAAGTTGAGAGAGGTTCAAGACATGGAACTTGGATAATAAAGGCATAGATTTGAAGTTCAATCCTTTTAGGTTCAGTGAATGATCAATTGGCTGAGGATCAAATCTCAAAACCCTAGCTTAGGAGATGAGATAGGTACACTTGGCTCAACTCCTACAATGTGCAAAGCATAAAAGAGAAACAAAATATATTTTTATTGAAATTTAGCAAAAATTTAGTAAACATAAAATATGTATGTACAAGATACACAATTAGGGTGCTTGGTGAACCCCCAAGGATAAACTTAAAAAAAGGACAGAGCACAGGTGTGAAGTAACCCAAAGTTATGATCTTGATGTATTGTAAAGATGTAAGAATGAGGGATATTACAGGAACATATTAGGGTATTGCGCAACCCATGAGGTTGGTGTACGTATACTTCCTTAGTAATGTAACCATTCAGAAATGCACTCTTAACATCCATATGATACAAGATGATGTTATAATTAATAGAAAAATAAATTAAGAGGCAAATTAAATATAACCTGTCAACTGGTGTAAATAATTTTGAATAGTAAATGCCTTCTTGCTGACTATAACCTTGTGCAACCAGTCGAGACTTGTTTCTTACCACCTCTCCTTTCTCATTAAGCTTGTTTCCGAAAATACACTTAGTTTCAATTACATGAGTTCCTTTAGGTATAGACACAAGATCCCACACATCATTTATGGAGAATTGTTTGAGATCTTCTTGCATTTCCATAATCCATTATGTGTCTAAAAGCGCTTCATCAACAAATGTAAGTTTTATGAGGGACACAAAATCCAGAAACGTCTCTTCAGAAGGTTTAAATAAGGATCTGGTTCTGTCTGGTTCTGTCTACTCACCCATAATCAATTCTTCATAATGTGAAGATATTTGTCTATGCTTTATTTTAGGAGTATGAGCTTTAATAACTTCTGGTTGAGCATCATCAGAATCCTTCTTCTCAGGTTCCTTTGCAACAACTTCGTCACCTTTAGAGTCTTAATAGGTGATTTCCAAATCTGCAAACTTTTCAACTAGATTTAACTTTTTAGGGTCAAGCTTATCATCATAACTAACATGAATAGATTCTTCAATAATATATATTTATGTGTTATACACCCTATAGCCTTTTGGGTGTTCAGAGTATCCTAACATTAGACACTTTTGTGCTCTAGAATCAAAGCAGTTGATAATTTCCTTCGTGTTCAGAATAAAACAATCACATCCAAAAGGATGGAAAAAAAAATGAAATGTTGGGTTTTCTTTCCTTTCGTAGTTCATATAGAGTCTTATTCATATTGGGTCTAATAGAAGTCTTGTTTTGAATATAACATATTATGTTAACTTCCTCAACCCATAAGTACTTTGTCATGTTAGTATCGTTGTTCATAGTTCTGGTTATTTCTTGCAAAGTTCTATTTTTTCTCTGTACAACTCCATTTTACTGTGGAGTTTTAGGTCAGGAGAAATAATCGGAGATGGAATTCTCATAAAAATATTTTCAAAAAGCTTATTTTCAAACTCACCACCATGATCACTTCTAAATTTAACAATTTTAAAATCCATCTCATTTTTCACTTGAGAGTAGAAGGTAGAGAAGACATAATGAGACTCATCCTTGTGTTTGAGAAAATTAACCCATGTACGTCTATTGTAGTCATCTATAATGACTAAACCATATTTCTTACCATTGACATAAGAATTTTTCACTGGTCTAAAGAGGTTAATGTGTAAGAGTTCTAGAGGCCTAGTGATAGACACAGTTTTCTTTGGGTTGAAATAAGTTTAAAAAACTGGCCTTTCTAACATGCTTCACAAAGAGCATCTGAAGAGAACTTCAACTTAGGAAGGCATGTGACTAAATCAATCTTATTTATCTAAGAAACATTTCTCATGCTAACATGGCCAAATTTTCTATGCCATACACATTGCTCTTCATTAAAAAACATGGGGCATTTAACATTTTGTACTTCAAGATCAGAAAGTCTAATCTTATAAATGTTTTTCTTCCTCTTGCCATTGAATAGAACGGAGCCATCCTTCTGACTAACAACTTTACAATACTTTTTATTAAAGATAATATCATAACCATTGTCACTCAATTGACTTATGGACAATAGATTACGCATTAATTCATCATAAAGTAAAACATTAGTAATAGAAAGGAGATTACCATTATATACTATTCTAGAGCCCATGATTTCCCTTTCTGATAAGCTTCTAAACCCACGATACCGCCTGACTTAAGTTCCAGGCACATATGCCTTATTCCCATCATGTGTCGCGAGCACCCAAATTCCAGGTACCATGAATGGTGTTTAAACATGGTGGAAAATAATCTGCAACATAGATTATCTTATCCTTAGGTACCCACATATTTTTGGGTCCTTTCTGTTAGTACTCCCATAGTTTTTAACAACTTTGGGTTTCTAAGTAGGATAAACATATTTATATGATCAATGAAAATGTCGAGGTGTAGCCTTTAGTTTTGCCTTTGTTACCTTTTCCCTGTCTTTTCCTCCAAAGTTGATTAACTATTTTGGAGATAAGAGATAACTCGACTCCATCTTCTGAATCTTCTTTAGATTTTTCTTCTTCAGTTTCAAGAGCTCTAGTCTTTTTAGACTTTTCAAAAGATTATAGAGCCACTGATTTTCCTCTTTTTCGAGGCTCATCTTCTTCAAGCTCTATCTCATGCCTTCTTAAAGAAATAACAAATTTTCCAAAGATGTTTTGTTCAGGTCCTTGGCTAGCTTCAATGCATTTACCACGGGCCTCCATTTCTTGGGAAGGCTTCTGATAATTTTCTTCATGTGATCTGCTGTAGAATACCCTTTGTTAAGAACTTTAAGTCTTGTAAGAAGAGTTTGAAATCTTGAGAACATGTTCTTAACAGTTTCATCATCTTCCATATTGAATGCTTGATACTTCTGATTACAGCCAAACGCCTTGGTATTTTTAACTTGGGTAATTTCTTCATGAGTCATTCTCAAATAATCAAATATAGACTTTGCATTGTCTCCATTTGTCACCTTTTCATACTCATTGTAAGAAATAACATTTAGCAGAATAGTTATCGCTTTGTGATGATTCTTGTTGACTTTCTTCTATTTCATATTCATCACTCTTTTACCTATCTTAATTCCACTATCATTAACATGATGTTTGTAGCCATAGACTATCATATCCCATAGATCAACATCATGACCAAGAAAGAAACTTTCTATTCTGTCTTTGCAGTAGTCAAACCTTTCTCCATAAAAGAATGGAGGTTTGGAGTTATAGTTATCTCTTTCACTTGCAACGGGTGCAACTGGTGGTGGAATCCCCGCCATAGTGTTTCACAAATAATCTAGATCTTTATCTGACACGGTTAAGTGTTTGATAATAGTCAATACCAGAATCAACACTCTGGTATCAATTGAAGGTACGAGAAACACAAGAAACGGGGGGTTTGAATTGGGTTTTAAGATTTAAAACATTTTGCTTCCCAAACAAACAAGGATAAAACAAGAACAAAAATAAAAGAACACAATTATTTTTATCTTGGTTCACTATTAGCGGTGTTAATCCAATCCACCCACCTAGGTGATTTTTCCTTTCTCAACAAGGATTTAATCCTCTATAACAAAACTGATTATAGACACAAACAAAGACTACCCATCAATGAGTACCAATCACAAAAATTAATTGTCAATGTCTTCTTGAAAAATTCTCACTATACTCTAGCCTCTTAAGGAACAATAAACACCAAGGTTGAATTAAAAAGTGTGTTTACAAGGATGCTTCTTAGAAAGAAGTTACACTAGTTGAAATACAAAGATATAACACAACAATGTTAACACAAGTTGAATTAATAAAAGTTCCTTGATTTTACAAAAATTTATAGATATTTCAGTAGAAAGTTGAGCAGCGTTTCAGCAATTTGTTTAGCGTAAAATTCTTATTTTCCAATTCTTCCAAGTCTTCCTTTTATAGCCAAAAAGAAATTCGTTGGAGGGTAGAATAGGAATACTGAATTCCAGTTGTCTTCTTGTGTAATGGTCACTGAGAGTGGTAGACAACATCGTGCCATAGTACAATCCTTGCATAATAAAATCAGGGTAGTGGAAACATTTGATTTTTTACCATGTAATATTCACTCACGTAAGACCTTTTGATATTTTTCTTCTAATCTTCAGAGGCTTCAGAATGTGTGTTGATGAAACATTCTTAGAAGGACCAAAAACAACAAAGATAATCTTCAAATCCCATTTCTTCCGAGTCTTCAGAATTTGTTCTTTCCAGAAACTTGTCTTTAGAACCTCAGTCTTCATGATCTGTGAAATCGGAAGCATAGAATCTTCAGGGCTAGAGAAGTCTTTAAAATATCTTCAATCAAAGTCACAGTCAGAAGCTTTAGACTAATGTTCATCAAAATCGTTGTCTAGAGGCATTCCTGAGCTTGACTAGATCTATATAACCCAAAATTGAATCTCTCCAGAGTCAGACTATGTTGATTCTAGAAATTGATGATAATACATGCCCTTATATCAGAGTTAGAACATGTTAGCAAAAGCTACACACTAGATAAAACCATTACTGTATAAAATTTTTCTCTAACAAACAATGTATGTTATCATCAAAACTAAACGCCAGATGCATAACCAAATCTTGTTCTTACAATTGTGATTGATGGCGGGACATGAGTCATAATTGATTATCTTATTGTTGTGTGAGCAGTAGAAAATAGTTGTTGTTCATTATGAGTTACTAGCTTGGTGACGATGCTCATGATGGACTCGTATCTAGAGTCATAAACATGTTTTTCATTGTCCATTCTTTTTTGACTATTCTCTAAATATGCATTTGTTTCATCAAATTTCTCATCCATTTGTTGTTGGGCCTGGTGGATAGCATTATCAATATGTATGTAGGCAGTTTGCATAGCTTCTTCCATAATTTCTCTAGAAGAAGGGTTGGTAGCTTTGAAGGGGCATGAATTCAAGTAATGAATGTTAGACTACCGCAATGCATCTAGAAGGTGTGTGTGTGGGGGGTGGGGGGGGGGGGGGGGTGGGGGGTGAATAGATACCCATATTAAAAATGACATTTCAAAATGGTAACTTAAAAACTTATTTGAAAAACAAGGTTGAGCGAAAGGTTTATTAGCCTAGATCAAAATAGTAGTCTAACGAACATTTGATAATATCTCAATTAAGATAATGAAAAAATCAATTAACATAATAATATCTCAATTAACAGTTGAATATCAAACACAACAATTTCCTATTTCCATTGAAATCATATAAAAAACATAACTTGACATTTTATCGAACATGTGGTGTGCAATCAATTTTTTAGAGTTTTCTTTGCGCTTTGTTGATATGAAAAAGCACTTACAATCAAAGTGATTATAAGCTAAACAGTAAAGCAATTTAAACTTTAACAATCAAATAAAAGTTCTATACGAATCAATAAATCAAACAACACATTCAACAAAATGCATATAAAGAGTAAATGAGAGTAAGAGATAGAACAATAAAATTTTCGTTTGAGTTAAACAAGATAAACAATTTATCAAGCAATTGCTGTATAATCAAAGTTTCAGATTTTCCTTTTTGTTGATATGAAAAAGCACTTATAATCAAAAGTGATTATAAGCAACTCAACACACAATTCAAAATAAAAACAGTCTCGAAAAATTCCTACGCGTTGATAAATTACTCAATGCTTTTTGACAAACTAATATATAAAAATTAAAGCAAGTAAAGAGATAAATAAAAAGAGACACAATGATTTGTCTACACAGTTCCCCACTTTTGTCCTCGCATGTGGGTACATCTGAGCCCAATTCCAATGTGGAATTAAGATACTTTCTTACTTTGCAAAAAGTATGAATACATGAGAAGTGTTCCAAGAGCAACCCTACAAACCATAATCGTTTGATGCTGATTCAAAACCATCAATTCATGGAGAGATTTACAAGAAGTTGTGGAAGATTGAACCTCAAAAGGTTGGGGTAAACTTGTGGAGATACCTAAGAAGAAATATCCTTTTGCTTTGGGCTACAAACCATCAAAGGCTATTCTAAAAGGCAAGGCACATTTTCCTCTCATTCAGCAAACCTTTATCAACAAAGGGGTAGATAAAGGTGGGAAAGTAACAATGATATCCAACAAGAGCAGCACCAAAGGGAGCATCAAACTTCATCCGTGAATGCGCTCCAGGCGAAGAACTCAAGAATTGGACAACCATGGAGATTCCAAGGATCTTTTTCTTTCCAAATTAATTTTTCTTGTTTTTAAAAGAACCTATGTCACGCCCGAGGCATATGGGTAGCTTGTAAGGGTCCCTCATTTGCTTTAAACAGTATTTTCAAATAATAAGAGTTTTGTTTTGCATCCAATTAAGATCCTTGTCTTTCTCTTGCATTTATCTCTTATATTTAAAAATGGAAATACTTTTATTCATATGCACTTTCAAAATTCACATACTAAGCTACACCAAAACATGATAAAATGTGCAGATCCATATCCAAACCCACCAGTAATGTTACTGCTGCTATCCGATATGATTTTGATGCACCAATTTACCAAGCTGAAAAGGAAGATAAAGAAGATCTTAAACTCTCCGAAGAATTGGTGAGGGTATTATAGCAAAAAGAAAACAGTATACAACCATACCAAGAATCTATTGAGATCATTAACCTTGGCATAGAGAAGGATCCGAAAGAGATCAAGCTAGGGGAAACCTTAGAGGAAAGCGTCAAAGAAAGGCTGATCAAACTTTTGCATGAGTATGTGGATATATTTTCTTAGTCTTATAGAGATATGTCAGGATTAGATACACATATTGTGGTGCATATATTACCTCTTAAAGAAGGTTGTTCTCCAATTAGGCAGAAGCTCAAAAGAACTCGTCCAGACATGTCTAACAAGATTAGAGAAGAAGTCCTTAAACAATTTGATGCGGGGTTCTTAGTTGTGGTAGAGTATCCACTTTGGATAGCAAACATCTTACCAGTTCCCAAGAAGGACGGCAAATTACGAATGTGTGTAGATTTTCATAATCTGAACAAAGCAAGTCCCAAAGACGATTTCTCGTTACCTCACATAGATGTTTTGGTGGATAATATAGCTCAAGCTTCAGTATTTTCATTCATGGATGGTTTCTCAGGTTATAATCAAATCAAAATGGCACCTGAGGATATGGAGAAGACTACTTTCATGACTCTTTGGGGAGCTTTCTGTTACAAGGTAATTCCTTTTAGTCTAAAGAATTGTTATGCATTGGCTTGGGCTATTAAACTATTGAGGCAATATATGTTAACTCACCCCACGTGGTTAATAGCAAGAATGGATCCACTTAAATATGTGTTTGAAAAACCAACCCTTAAAGAAAGATAGTCAGATGGCAGATGTTATTATCCGAGTACGACATCGAGTATGTTACTCAAAAGGCCATCAAAAGTAGTATACTAGCTGATCATCTGGCTCATCAGCCATTGCCAGAATATCAACCAATGAATGGGACATTATACTGCAAGGTTATTTTTTGATTGCACCAACATTATGGTTGAGTATGAAACTTGTATCTTGGGGTTAGAAGCTGCTATCGATCTAAGAATTAAACACCTTAAAGTTTATGGAGACTCAACATTAGCTATATAGCAAGTCAACGATGAATGGGACACTAAACATCCCAAACTGATTCCATATCGAGATCATGTTTTGAAGCTAGCTACGGAATTTACTGAAGAAAATGATATGGGAGACTCCTTGGAAACATTATCATCCATGTTCAAAGTAACTTGGCCAAATCATGAACCTCGCATTACAATAAGACATTTTGAAGAACCTACACATTGCCTTGCCATTGAAGAAGGAACATATGACAAGCCTTAATTTTATAACATCAAGAGGTATCTCGAGAAGAAAGAATATTTGGAAAGTGCCTATATGATTGAGAAGCGGACTCTAAAATAGCTAGCTTCAAAGTTCTTTCTAAATGGTGATGTGTTGTACCAAAAAAACTATGATATGGTGTTACTCAGGTGTGTGGAGAAACATAAAGCAGATACACTTATGAGAGAGATCCATGAAGGAACTTTTGGAACTCATACAAATGGTCATGCCATGTCTAGAAATATCTTGCGAGCATGTTATTATTGGTTGACGATGGAACTTGGTTGCTACCATTATACAAAGACATGTCACAAATGTAAAATCTATGATGACAAAATGCATGTGCCACAGACTCCTTTGAGTGTCCTGAGTTCTCCTTGGCTATTTTCAATGTGGGGAATTTATATGATAGAATGATCAAACCAAATGCCTCTAACGGAAACTTGTTCATACTAGTTACCATCGATTACTTCACCAAGTGGGTGGAAGCTGCATCCTACGCAAATGTGACGAGATAAGTGGTTACTCGGTTAATTAAGCAGAAACTTATATGTAGATTCGGGGTTCCTATCAAAATTATTACAAACAATTGGTCCAATCTGAATAACAAAATGATGAAGGAATCATGCGATGATTTCAAGATCGAGCATCATAATTCATCATCTTATTGACCCAAGATGAATGGGTCTGTTGAAGCTTCTAATAAGAATATCAAGAAAATCATTTAGAAAATGGAGAAGACATACAAAAATTGGAACGAAATGCTCCCCTTAGCTCTACATGGCTACCGTACTTCCGTATGTACGTCAACATGTGCAACACCTCTGTCTCTCGTATATGGCATGGAGGAAGTACTCATTGTTGAAGTAGAGATTCCATCGCTATGAGTTCTAATGGAAACAAACCTTAAAGAATCAAAGTGGATTCAAACACGAGTTGATCAACTTAATCTCATTAAAGAGAATCGCTTGACAGCTTTGTGCCACTGTCAGTTATACAAAAGGCGGATGAAGAAGGCATTTGATAAGAAAGTTCGTCCTCGAGTGGTCAAAGAAGGAGATTTGGTGCTCAAGAAGATTATACTGCCTCACCTTGATTCACGTGGTAAATAGACACCCAACTACAAAGGTCCATATGTGGTTAAAACAACATTTTAGGGTGGTGGTCTTATCTTCACAATAATGGATGGGGAAGAACTGCCACATCCGGCAAACTCTGACACCGTCAAAAAATACTATGTATAAAAAGCCCGCTAAGTTCAAACCCTAAACGGGTGAATCAGGCAAAAAGGGGCGTCCTGTGGATTGAAAACCCGAAAGGGAGTTCTGGTAAAAAATTAGGGACATAAGCAAAAAAAAATTTATCCCGGTGGATTGAAAACCTAAAAGGGCGGTCAGGAAAAAGTTAGGGATCTTATTCTAAAAAAAAGGAACAAATAGACTGCGATCTAAAAACCGCGACCATGTAGGAGAAGGATTAATCCAAATCATTTGTTTCACAAACGAAGAAAGTTGGAGTTATCAAAAGGACATTTTGGAGAAATAGCAGTAGCAATTACCATTTTCATTGTCATTATTAAATTTTGTGAAAACTTTCTGTAATTACCTCTTTCAAGGAATTTCATCTTGTACTTTCGCCTATTAGAAGGCAATTTCACCAAATACAACAATTTACTTTTCAATCTTTCAATTTTGTTTTTCTTTTTCCGACTTGTTTGCAAAATACTACGAATATTTCTTGTATATACTATATTGAAATTATTTTGGGGATGTGACAAACAATTCAAAAGCATTTAATAAAACATCAAAGAGAATTTTTGTTAGAAAAACATTGCAAGAAAATCCACGTCTACGTCCACGCTTACGCCTGCGCCTATGATACAATTATCGAAATCTTGTTGACATTGCTCACCATGTCATATCAAATTTCAAATCAACCTGGAGACACCACGACAAAACAACCGACAACGTTGAGGAGACCGTGACTGGAAAAACCAATGGCTTAAAAGGAGAAAAATATCAAAAAACATTTACAATTCATTTGGTGCAGAAAAATAGGAAACATTTGGTGCATATACATATAAATTTGGGTTTCATATCGATTTAGGGCAACATGCATATACATGTGCATTGCCTTTACAAATCTACTTTAAATATAAATACTACGAATTTTCTTGAGGCCTATTGTTGATTTAGCTTATCTATGCAAAACAAAAAAAAAACCTTGGTTGAGAACTGACACAACTGGTAAACTGCGATCTTATCTTTAGTTTAGTTATCTAAGATTCGATTATTAAAGCACTTTTCAAATATCTAACCTCTAGGTTGTGGTAGGTATGCAAAAATATATAGTTCATTGTGTCAGTCTCTAAGCGATAATGAATTATCTTGTTTGTGTTATTTATCCTCTATGTCATGATAAATACACAAGCCTATCCTCGTACTATCTATCCTTTAGGTTGTAGTAGGTATGAAAAAATATATAGTTCATCGTGTCAGTCTCTAAGCGATAATGAATTATCAGGTTTATGTTATTTATCCTCTATGTCGTGATAAATACACAAGCCTATCCTCATATTATTTATCATCTATGTTGTGGTAGGTATGCGGAAATCTATAGTTCATTGTGTCAGTCTCTAAGAAATAATGAATTATCAAGTTTGTGTTATTTATCCTCTAGTTCGTGATAAATACACAAGCCTATCCTCGTATTAGTTATCCTCTAGGTTATGGTAGGTATCCGAAAATCTATAGTTCATTGTGTCAGTCTCTAAGCGGTAAAAAATTATTAGGTTTATGTTATTTATCCTCTAGGTCGTGATAAATACACAAGTGTATCCTTGTATTATCTATCCTCTAGGTTGTGGTAGGTATGCGAAAATCTATAGTTCATTGTGTCAGTCTCTAAGCGATAATGAATTATCAGGTTTATGTTATTTATCCTCGAGGCCGTGATAAATACACAAGCCTATCCTCGTAATATCTATCCCTTAGGTTGTGGTAGGTATGAAAAAATCTATAAGGCATTGTCTTAGTCTCCATGCGACAATGTATTATCAAGCTCTATGTTATTCATCCCCTAGGTTGCGATGAGTATACAAAGTCTGCATTAAGTTTACTATGTTAGTCTCGAAGAGATAGTAAGTCAACTTTCAAACTTGTGTTATTTACCTTCTAGGTTATGGTAAATGCGCAAAAATCTACGATCTCTTTTCAAGGTATTGGCAAGTTATTCGTGTTGTCGTATCTAGGTCAATCATAACTCTTTTTTCAAACTCTATTAGGATGATACATCATCATCTTTTCCTATTCTTTGTCCTCTAGGGTATACTTTATAGTATATCCCTGACTAGAAATTCTTTGGTCAAGTTTTGGGGTATTCCATTATTTAATAACCCTCCGATCCGAATATGCGAGACCTACGTATTCTCGCACCATTCAATCGGAGAGCGATTAAATAGGGGCATTTGTCATACCCCAAATTTTCCCCATCAATTTCAATAGTCATATTATTATGATAATAGTGTTACTATGGTTCTAATTTATAAAAGTATTATTTAAATTTTCTTATTTTTTTTGGATTTTACTCTAGTAGGGGTTTAAAGTTTTGAGGGAGGTGCATTACTCCAAATGGACCATCAAAATCTGATGGCCCATTAGGATTTTAAGATCCATTTTTTAAGAAGTATGGGTGTATTGTTTTTTCATTTTTGTAGAATGGCATGTTTAAGTTCTTTTGGCCTATTAGGGTATATGAAGAGGGGTGCTTTTTTGGATAATTGCTAGCCATTAAGAAATCTCTGAGGCCCATCCTTTTTAGTGTTGACCAGAGTCCACTATCAGATCGTGGTCTTTTATTACTTTTAGTTATTTTCATTTAATATTGTTATAATTATTAGTTATTTATTTATTAACATTATTATTATTAATAATATTATTGTTATTTTTATTTTATAATTATTATTTTTGAATTGTTGACCCGGCCAACTGCAAGGGGACAAAACCCTAATTCTCTAAACAACACATTCTGTCTGTCTGCTGCTAAGGTACCCAGCTTCATTCCTAGGCCCAAAAACGCATATCCAAACTTAAAACAAAATTGTATCAACAGTTATTGTTCGAATCAAATTTCCAGAAATGAATCAATACAGACAAAATCAAAACTTCAGAAACTCATTCGAATCAAAATATTAACTAAATCAGATTTTATTACACAGGTTCGTATCGAATTACAAAAGAAAAATCTGAAACGAATCTAAACTACAAGATCAATTACATCAATCAGTTTCTAATCTAATTCCTCAATCCAAGTTTATAACGGAAGTCATACTATTTTTTCCTAATTTAAACCCCAAACTTAAAGTATAAAAAGCCCTAAAAAAATCTAAGATCAGAAGAGGGGGGGAAGAAAATAGAAGGAAATAGAGAAGGAGAAGAAGTAGAGTATGTGAATCCACCTCCCTATTGAGATCTGGGTTTCAAAATATGAAACCCTATATCTGTTGCTACGCTGCCGTCAAACTTCGATCCCTTGATCTTTGTTCGTCGCGTCGTTACTTGCAAAACGAGAAGAGAGAAGGGGATTAGACCGAGCAGAGAATCACACAGATAAAGGTTGGTGTTATGCTCAACTTGCGATATCCTTTACGATTGATGTTGTTATGTGTTTGTTTATAGAGGATTTGGGGTTGAAGGTGGGGTTTTAGGGTTGCGCCACCGTCACGTTCTAGGGTTGCGCCACCGTCACGTTCTAGGGTTGCGCCACCATCATGTTCTAGGGTTTTTGGGTTAGGTGTTGTTGTTGTTGTTGTTGAGTCTGAGAGAAGAAAAGAGAACTAAAGGCGATAAGAGAGAGAGATAAGGGATGGAAACGAGGAATGAATGAAAGAAAAATGAAAATATAATACCTCCACGTTCGGGTGCATCACCCTTACCATGCGCCCTCACTCTCCGCCCTCTGATCTTAATCAGACGTCCCTCAAGCTGCGCACCCACGATAACCCCTTGTGACCCATGCAATTGATCTGAAGGTATCTTAGTGCTTTTTATATGGGCTTAAGCCCAATGCTACCGCACCCCCTAAAATTTCTACAAAACTAGAAATCACACCCCTACCCAATTGGGCCAAATCCAATATCTGGATTTAGGCCCTGATATTCACACCCCAAGCTTTTCCTACCCAAACTAAATTTACACCCTCCCTATTCTTAAATTAATTATTTAATTTTGTTTAATTTTGATTTATATTATATTTTGTTTATCTATTTTTTATCATCAAATATATTTTTGCATTAAATTATATTCTTTGCACTTTTTATTATAAAAATATTTTAATAACTAATTATTGGAATAATATTAAAAATATGTAATATATTTTCAATAATATAAAAATAGTTACTTATTAATTCTTTTACAAATACTAACTCATTTTTTCTATCTGAACAAACTTTTGCTCATTCAAACCTATTTTTCATGGCATATCCTAAAACAGCTAACCCATCAAACACTAACAATTTTCTACTAACATAAACTCAAGATATTTTCAAAAATAGAATTGTGGAGATATTTTTTATTAACTGCGAACTGCGTCTACGATTCCTCTATTTTCAACCTAGACTTGGTTCAAGGATTTATTCAAAATATTTCAACAATCCATAAAAAAACAACCAAACACTACGAACTACAAATTGGGACTCTGATTCCTCATAACAGGATATGTAGGCACGTGACTTAAAAAGCAAGGCGATTTCCCCTAGTTAAAAAAATTATAACCCCATTCCTGAACCTTAAACCTAAACCCTAGTATCCTTGTGAACAAGGTATATAAAGGGTGACTAACACCTTCCCTTCATCTAAAGTGAGTCAAGACTTAGAATCTTTGTATCATCAATTTGGGTTATTCCATTATTTTCCCGTCTTATGATAAAATTTAATGGTGGCGACTCATTATTTTTTACCATTAACGACAATAATAGGATTAGAATATGTTCATATGCCTTGAGCCACCATAAATGAGAACCCATGTTCTCTTCATAGAGTCAAGACAATGTTCCTACAAAAAACAACAAGATAAGTTAGGTATCCAATCTTCATTGGATCCTTGGGGGTTTGAGAAAAATTGGTTGCATTTGGGCAACCATTGAAAAACACCTTTAGGATCAATTAAAACTCCTAAATTTGAATTTTTCAATATGTGGCCTTTCTTGCAACCATAGTGACAATTTAAATCTTCACCATCACTAAAATCACTATCAATGTGCTCACCTTTTAAGGACCTTGAACGA
Source organism: Vicia faba (assembly GCA_948472305.1). NCBI lineage: Eukaryota > Viridiplantae > Streptophyta > Magnoliopsida > Fabales > Fabaceae > Vicia > Vicia faba. Next base: position 1,043,854,076 of record OX451738.1, on the reverse strand, counting down.
AAAGTCCTAAGAGCATGAGACTTTATTCCTTCCTGATTATTCGTGACTTTCTCCTTTTTCTTCTTCTTCTAAAGCTTTTTCTCATGCTTGTCTAAGCAATTAAGTTCTTGCTCATGTTCTTAAAACTTACTAAAAAATATAGTGAGATCAAGTGTTGTAAGATTATTAGCTTCCTTGATCACTGTGACCTTTGGTTGCTAATTCCTAGTAAGACATCTTAAAATATTGTTAGTAGCAATTGCATTAGAAATAGGCTTACCAAGTGCGTTCAAACAATTAATGAGATTTAATAACTTTTTCTTATCATCATTATTCCATATTGCTTCCAGCTTAGGTGTGACAACGCCATTAACATTGGTTTGAGTAATAACGTCACACATATCCTTGTTGTCATACACCAAATTTTCCTGCATTGGTGTTAACAGTCAATTTTACTTTACTAGGTTTATTGAGTCATCTTCATACTGGTTTTTGGTGTTATTACATTTGTTTAAAATATTTTGTTCTAATACTAACTTGTATTTATAATATATTGGACTTTTATTTATTAAAATTGATGGAATTATTCTAAGTTGGGGGACTCATCACCTTTTAAGTAAAAGGCCCATTGACATAAGAGGCCCATGTAAAATTAATATAATTACTTTATTTTCATCATTTTAGGTTGACCAGAGTCAACATCATTGTTCTTTTGCATTTTTATTATTAAACTTTATCATTTTTTATTATTAGTATTACAATGTGCATATTATTGTTGCTCAGATTGACAGAGAGTCAACATTTGCTTGGGCACCCTTTTTTTAATTTAATTAATTTTTAATTAATTAATTGAAAGTGTTGACCAGGAGTTAACTAGGGTTTTTGAACACTTTGTGCATCAGCTGTGCCCAGGAGATGTTCTTCTTTCCTAAGTTAAATGAAAAGCCCAAAACCTAGAAATCAGGAATCAAATATTTGATTGGAAATATATTTTTATTTGATTAAAACAAATTTTTAGTACAAAGAGTGTCCAGATATATTCAGATTGCAAAACCTAATTTCTAATTCCAAATCAAATCTCCTAATTCAATCAATCTAATCCCTAATTGAATCAATTACAAAAAATCTAACACTATAACTGCAAATAAAACTAAATGTATTTCCTAATTGATCTAACCTAAAAAACTATATAAACCTTATTCTAAAACCTAATTGAGGATCGAAACTTAGAGACTGGAGAAGAAGGACTAATTGGAGTCTATGTTCCATTGCTGCGAGGCGCTCCCGACACTAATACTTCATGATCTTTTCTACCCCCTGACTAGTATAGACGTAGCTCAATTGATAGTGGGAATGGAATGAGCATGTACTTTAACCCCAGGGTACATGGTTCAATTCCCATGAAAGGAAAAAATTATACTAGTGAGGGGAGTAGAGAAGATCGCGAGTTAGCAGTGCTAGGAGTGCCTAGCGATGGGCGTGGGATATTTCACCATACATTCATCCTTCACGATAGCCTCAATAACGGCTCATGGTGGCAGACACCTAGGGTTCTAAAAGTTGCGAGGGTTATGTTTGAAGATTGTTAGGGTTCTTCAAAAATCTAGTTGAACGATGAAGGTTTGAAGTTCTCAGTTGAAGCTCAACTGGAGAACTAGGTTTTGGCGGTGGTTTGAGGTGGACTAAGGGCGGAGCCACCGGTGGAAGTGATTTCTGGATGGTGGGGTGATTTCCGATCGCCTAGAAAGAAGAGAGAAGTCAGAGCTTTTCACTCCTCATTTGTAGAGAGAATGGGAAACAAATGTAGAGAGAGAAGGAGAAAACAAAAAGTGAAATTTGTGAAGAGTATTAGTTTAAATACTCACTCTGTTTTCCCTCGGATGTGCAACACGTGGTTGCTCGCCAACCATGGGATATGGAGACCATTGACTGGTCTCCCTGCATGCATTCACATTATGTTCCTAGATCAACTTTCCATCTCGTCCCTCCGTTTCACATACTTTTGGTCAGCGTCCCAAAATTGACTTCTGGTGGCCTTCTAGTCAAGATCAAACGCCCTGGATATGCTAACCTACCGTAACGCCATAGGCACGACCCCGCAGAGTCCAAACAGACTCACAATGTGATTCTGGGCCAAGCCCACTTTTTTTTACAACCCTGGGTTTTGGTGTGAATTTTAATTTGCACCCCTCAGTGTTTAGGGCTCAACTTGTTTTGGACTTATACCTTGTTATCCAGACTCCCCTATTTACTTAATTAAAATGAAAATACACCCCTTGTTAATGATAATTCTTTTTATTATTTTTCTATTTATTTATTTATTTATTCTTTCCAAAATTTATTCATATTTCTTTTTGTATTAAAATAATAAATAATATTTTTACTAAACATTTTATTTTGTTATTGATAAATATATTATATATTTTTGGTAGAAAAATGATTAACTTTCTTTTTTATAATAGTGTAATAAATAATTTTCTAAATTACTAACTCTTTTTTATTTAATTATTAACTCATTTAAACATTTTTTACTAACTTCAACATTATTTTATTCAAATATTTTTTTATAAGTCATGCATTAAAATAGCTAACTAAGTCAAATTCATTTTTTTACTAACTTAACAAAATTCAAGAAACTTTCAAAAAAATGATTAAATAGAATTGCTATTAAACTTACTTGTGAACTGCGTCTAAGATCACTCTTTTCAAACTCAGACAAGGCTCAAGGATAATTCGAAAGAAATTCTACGTAATCCTATAAAAAACTAACCAAATACACATGAACTATGATGTGGACTCTGATTTCTTCACAAGACGATACGTAGGTATGCGATTGTAGCAGTAGAAATGTTGATACTAAGACATTATATTGACTTGACTCGCATAGATCAAATAAAAATTGCCACCGCGCTTTATTGTTTCCAAAGGAATGGGAAAAGAGCAAATAACCCAAAAAAGAGGGGGACATAATCTATGTTTAAGGGTTGGTTATGCAAAAGGAAGGTATTAGCACCCTAAACATCTACGGTACTCCGCAGGAACCTCTTTGAAAATATGTGTATTTTGGCTATAAAAGTTGTATAAGAAAAATAAATTGTGGGGATGAGGAATTATTTTTTACAATTTTTGCACCCGCCGCGATTGTGAACCTTTAGTGCCTACGTACCACCTTCTGTGCAATAGGAGATCAGGGTACTCATAGTTCACCTTTAAAAATTTTAAAACACAAGTGTGTTGGTTAATTTTAAGAGATGAGACATCATCTTCTTATCTCAGTGGAAGAACATACTTACTACCCACGATCATGAGAAAGGAGAATTTGCGTCATCTCAAATCGGAGGATATGGCTTGGATTTTAAAATCAACCAAGCCTCGCTAAACACCCAAGTGGAAAATATCTCACTTCACTATATATCATAGACGTATAGTTGCTCGCATCACTACAGGGATTGACAAGAGTCTAATCTTTTGAGAAAATTTTAAGGTAAAAAGCCAAAATGGCAAAAATGGTTTGAATGAGATTGATTGTTTAAAGTTTGATTAAGAAAAGATTTTGTAAATGCATGGACCTAAGTCCAAGTTTATTATGAAAGCGGTTCAAGTTTAGAAAACAAGAATAATTTTGAAAAATTAGGGAGAATATTTTTGAAATTAAAGAATATGGGAGGATATGAAGGGACTATCATAAAGTATAAGGTAAAATCTATGGAAAAGAACCATCTAACCAACAAGAAGCCAACACTTGACACAATGAGTCAATATAGAATTATCATCCTTTATATTGAAACAAAACAAGCAAAGATAATAAACCTCTTAAGAAAACCAAGCTTTAAATGAATTTAGTCTTCTCGAAAATTAGGCAGAGTAACGGCTGTATACAGATGAATTCTCAATCACAAACAAATCACATAATCAGAATAACCTGCACACAAAGAAAACAAAAAACCCAATGTCTTGGGATAAACCCCAAGAACTCCAGAAAAATTACAATATAAATCACTAGGTCTCAAGGTAGGTCAAGGTCTCTACTCCTAAGTCCAAGAAGTCCACAACTCCAAAATGCCAAGGATAGTAACCAAATAGTCCAAGTAACATTAAAGTTTTTTATCGTTCTGGTTGGTTATTAGGTATCTTCAAAAAGAAAATGAAAAGCTCAAGTGAGAAAAACAAAATGACATAAAGATAAATACTCAAGTGAGCAAAGATGAAAATAGCATAAAATGATAATACTAAAATAAATGTGCTTAAAGTAAAATTCATAAAGTAAAAGCATAAAATAAAGTCAATTGTTAGAAATTAGAGGTTAGTTAAATGACCATCTTGAAACTTGCATTTGAAAACTCATTAGAAGATTGATAAAATCAAAGCCTCTCAACAACAAATTTCATTTGCTTTTTGTGAAGTATATCATTCATTTCAAAATCTCAAGGCAACAATAAATTACCAACGATGTTTAAATGATTCACTTAGTTCCAAAATTTATGAAGATTCATTAGAGGATTGATACGACCGAAGCCTCCTAACAATGAATCTCGAAGTTATTGGATCAAAGGTTTCAAATTAAATATACTCGGGCTTACAAAATAGGTTTGGGCAACGAATAATCATTTCTCGGATCGGGGAAAAATTTAGCACTATGTTAACCAATCGTAAGTGGACTTATATAGAAGTCACACCTATTTTGGTACTATGTTAACCAATCCTAATTTGGTAATTTTTTAAAATAGAAAAAGTATTTTTAAACTAATTAAAATCACTAAAGTAAGTGAAAAAAAGATCAAAAATAGTAGAAGTCGAGATGAAATTCTAAAAAAAATTTAAAAAAGACATAAGTGAGTAAAATGATTTTTATAAAACTTTTCAGAATTTAAAAACATCAAAAAGTATTTTAAATAATTAAAAAATAAGTCAAGATAAGGAAAAAATTATAAAAAATACCAAATCTGAAAATAAAATCATGAAAAAATAAAAATCAGAAAGAGAATATTTGAAAATACTTTTGTGAATTTTTTCATAATTTTTTAGTAGGAAATGAAATTTCTATGATTTTTTTGAAGTTTGGTGTAATAAACAAAAAATAAAAGAAAGCTTAAAAAATATGGACCATTGAAGGAGAGTCAAAACACACTAGTAATCAGATCCAAAGGATCAGACTCAGTGTGCATATCATGGTCAGCTTTGGAAATTACATCGGATCACCTTTTAAATATTAAAAACAACTAAAATTCTGGTGCGTTGGATGAAGTCTGGCTAATGAAAATAATTAGATCCAAGGGCTCTCAAAATGCGCATATGGTAAAGCAAACACACTAGATTGAATTCAAAAAATTACATGTCACGCCATCATTGGTTGAAGCATGACACGTAGGTCATCTTCAACCTCCGGACGCCCTAGATTCGGGTTCCTCAAACTGTAAAATTAGAGGACCAGACTGATACTATTAGATTTGTCTCTTCAAGACGATTCTAATGGCACCCTCACACCAAATTTATATAAACCGAGCAAGGCTTGAACTTAGAAAATGCAGAAATAATAGAGAGCACGAAAATATGGAATATCTCACTCAAATCTCAATGAAATCACAAATTGTAAAAAGCATGAGAATCAGAAAGATGTAGAGACTAGATTAGTCTTTTTTGGATCGATTTGACCAAGGAATCCACCTGAATAAAGTAGAACAAGGTGGAACTAAAACTGGACTTCTGTAGATTAGTGTAGGTTACAATTCTTGAAGGTAAGAGTGTGATTAGCTTCAGAGAAGTTCAATGAAGCTAACTGAATGAAGCTTTTGGTGTTTTAAAGCGAGAAAGCAAGAAACCAGAAATTCAAACTAACATTTCATAAGGGATCTGAACAGGGGTCAATTGGCTATCAAAAGGTTGTCCAAATGAGTAAGATATAACCCTCTATTTATAGGTAAGCAAATTGGATGCTCAACCGCGTGGAATGATGAAGTTTTGAGAGAATTCATGTGAAGTTGCAAGCATGAAAAGTGTGACTCGTATGTTGCTCAAAACTCAACTAAAACTTGCGTTTCAAGGTGATAATCACTTCTAGAAGATTGTTAAACATGATTAGAAGTAAAAAAACACAAAAATTTAGTGATTAGAAGTTGAATTGTGCATTTCTAATTCTGACTTGGAGGATAAAATCAGTTTAAAGGTACCAACTTTGAATCAATGGAATTCACAAGTCAGGGAGTCTTAGGGCATGATTCTTGAAAAAATTGAAAAATAAGGTCACAAATTTTATAATGTGCAAAGAGTGAGATCAATTGGATGCTTGAGATAAATGTTGTGATGAGTCAAAGTTGAGTTAAAGTTGAAAAATTCTAAGTTTTTCTTCAAAAGTGACCTATTATGTTGAGTTCAAACAAGGCATTCCTCCAAAATTGAGCTTTGATCATTGATGCTAGCTAGAAGTAAACTCACCAAAGAGCATTGTGAAACTTGAATCACTCAAAAATACCAAGTATTGAAAAAGTTATGGTCTTTCAAAATTGGTGAAAATTCATGAAATGACCTATAATCTCTTGGGTTCTTAGGGAATTTCCATCCATTTTCAAGCTTTGCACATAAAAGAAGAGTTGAATTTAACATCATTAAGATAATTATGGAAAAATAATGGGCTCAAGGAGATAAAAATTGACCAATTTATGATCTTTTGAAGTCACATAAGAGAATTTGATGGCATATCTAGAGGACATGTAATCTTTCTCCATCATTAGGCATATTCCACATATAATCCTCTTGAAACTCTTGAAGTGATTGGATGATAACTCTTTGAATAGAAGCATGTATTTGGAATCACTCAAAAATACCAAAATATGAGCAAGATATAGCCCTTAGAAGTTTAAAACCCTAGCTCCTAGAGCACCAAAATGACTTGGAAAACCCTTTCAATTTTGACAAAATTCCTTGCACAATTACTCTTGCCATGTGAATAGAAATGGCTGTGAATGATAATAAGAACCCATAGAAACAAAAAAAACCTCCAAATATTAAGAATTTAGGGAATTATGCACATGTGATCAAGGAATCAAGAATTTGTCCAATTAGGTCAAACTTCTTCAATCAACTCTTGTATCTTTTGACTTTCTTTGACAAATTGAGGCATGATGAATCATAGTAGACTTTTTCATGATATTACTTCAAATTATATTCAATGGTGAAGCTTGAATCTCAATGAAACTTTGTTGAAGAAGGCAAGGAAATAAATTCATGAACCTATAAATCAAACTGATGAAATGTGTTGTGCCCTTACCTATAATATCATCAATTAGAGCAAACATTCTTTGTATTTATTAGTTAAAAATTAATCAATGAAAAACATAGATGATCACAAAGTATAAATCAAGGTGCTTGGTGATTCCTCATGAGCAAACTTAAAGATAGGAAAAAGAACCAAACCCTAGTGTGACCTTGTTGTGATTAAGCTGATATGAGATGATAGAGGAATCTTAGGGGAAAAACTTGGGGTGCAACAACTTCCCCTATTTAAGTGTCTTCTATTCGGAGATACGAAGGTTAAAATCTTTGTGTCGATGCAATTGAAGATACATAAATATAAAACAAACCCTATTTTTGTCCCTAAGAGGCCATGCAATGCTTATGATTATGCGTAATAAACAGATCCAAAGGTGACACGGGATACCACCGGGAAACAGAAAATACAAGATCAAAAGAAAAATAGACTAGGAAAATAAATCACTAGTGAATGAAAGACTCGACTCTATTGGGGTAAAGCCCAAGGAGGAAACAAAGTAACATCCACTTAAACATTGAGGAGAGAAAAAAAAGGATAACAGTGATCGACAAATAAGCACAAATTATCCATTCACTAAGAAGATGGCAAAAAAGGTAATGTCAACCCACAAGGGGGAAGAAGTGGCAGGATAATACCAACAAACATCAATATTAGGGTAAGCCGTAAATGACTTGCATCAAGACTTATGACTTGAAACAAACAAACCTCTTCATAGCAAAGTGAATCTCAATGATGAATTATCTCCCATAATGACGAGACTACCATCCATTGGAGTAAAAACTCTCAACAACGAACTATCTCCCATAATGACGAGACTACGGTTCATTGGAGTAAAAAATCTCAACAAGGAACTATCTCCCATAATGACGAGACTACCATCTAGTGGAGTAAAAAATCTCAACAACGAACTATCTCCCATAATGACGAGACTACCATTCATCAGAGTAACAAATCTCAACAACAAATTATCTCCATAATGACGAGACTACCATTCACTGGAGTAACAAATCTTAACAACAAACTATCTCCCATAATAACGAGACTACCATCCATTGGAGTAACAAATCTCAACAACTAACTATCTCGCATAATGACGAGACTACCACTCATTGGAGTAAAAATCATGAATCTTCTGTGGGAACTATAAGACTTACTGGGGAGGCACAGGTTGCTCAAATAAAGAGACCTGGCATCTGTTGTTATGAGAAGGAGTTGCAAAAATGTTGCAGGGAAAAGAATTATGACTTCCCAGGGAAATGTCAATATATTCCTGCTGAGGAGGTAAAATCTTTACGTGCAAAATAAACGCACATTCTCAAACCAGGGCTCGAAGCTTACATAAGTCAAAATAATAATATTTTCGGGGACCACAAATTCAAACCAGAAATAAACTGGGGTGAAATAGTCAACCAAGATAGCACCTGATGAGAAATAAACTCAAAAGGCAAAAACAGATCTAACTAGATAGTGAGCTGAAAGGAAAGCTACAACAAACTTCTTCCATGAGGGGTAACTCAGTGGGGAAATCGAAAGAATATACACCATGTGCTTAAGGTTGACACTCTATTGGATAGAGGGTAACATAACTCTTCAAAATAGGGTAATAAGCCAACAAAGTATATTATAATAAATGAAAATGAGAAATGGATTTTAATTAAGCTATGCATGATGTATGTATGAATATTATTATGTATATGCTAACAAAACAAACATACAACACTGGGAATAACTAGACAAAACCAGTTTGGGTAAAGTCAACACTCGACTAAATCACATCCAGAAGGAAAAATTTATAAGAAAGTAAGCACCATCTGAGGAAACAAATTCCTATTCCACGACTTAACTTCACTGGGAAGAAAAAAAATCCAAAAGTAATCAAATCAAAACATAGAATCAGTACAAATACAGGGATATAACATCCTCCTCCAGGCTTTACTAGGGAACATCACACAGACTTCAATGGGGAAAACAAATGTCTCAACGTCTAGATTTCCACTAGAGATTACAATACTGACTTTATTAGAGCAAATGAAAACCGCATCATCGAGATATCAACTAGGGATCTCGTGCTAACTTCATTGGGGAGGAAACACCACCTCATTGAGGGGAGCCCAAAATACATTCTTCAATACCAAGAGTGAAGATTACAAAGTTTGGAAAATGGTAATATATTGGAAAAGATACATGGAAATACAATGACCACTATGCCCCCTAACAACTTTGAATTCCTGAGCAGCGACTTCTGTTGAAGTGTGGTGAGGATCCAAGAAGATTGTTACTTCAATGATCAAGTCTCGTCTAACACAGTGACTTGCCAAGAAATCCCTAACGTTTGCCTAGGTTTCCCTTATGGGTTTTCAACCTAGCCGGAATAATTTATTCTATTTATGTCTCTTATTTTTGCCTAGACCGTCCTTTCGAGTTTTCATCCTACCGATACGCTCTTTTTTTCCTAAGCCGCTCTTTCCAGTTTTCAACTTAGCAAACTGTTCTCTTATTTCTTTAGGCGGAGTATTTCTTGACTGCATCTGCATTCATAGGATGTGGGAACTCCTCGCCATCCATAGTTTTAAGAATTAATGCACCGCCTGAGAAGGCTTTCTTGAAAACATATGGGCCTTCAAAATTGGGAGTCCACTTGCCCCTAGAATCAGCGTTAAAAGACATGATCTTCCTAAGCAAGAGGTTGCCTTCTCTGAATTCGCGAGGCTTGACCTTCTTATCAAAAGCTTTCTTCATTCTCTTCTGATATAATTGACCATGACACAAAGTTGTCATTCTCTTTTCTTCAATCAAATTCAATTGGTCAAACCTGTTCTGGACCCATTCAGCCTCTAACGACTTGGTTTCCATTATCACACGTAAAGAGGGAATCTAAACCTCGACGGGGAGAACTGCTTCCATACCATACACAAGAGAGAACATGGTTGCCCCTGTTGAAGTACGAACATATATACGATACCCATGAAGAGAAAAGGGAGCATCTCGTGCCAGTCTTTATAGGTAACAACCATCTTCTAGATGATCTTCATGATGTTTTTATTAGCAGCTTCAATAGCCCCATTCATCTTTGGTCTGTAAGGAGATGAATTGTGATGAACAATCTTGAATTCTTCACAAAGTTCAGTCATCATCTTGTTATTCAGATTCGAGCAGTTGTCAGTGATAATCTTGCTAAGCACACCATACTGACATATAAGATTGTTCTTGATAAAACACACTGCTACCTGCTTAGTAACATAAGCATAGGAAGGTGCTTCCACCAATTTGGTAAAGTAGTCTATTTCCACCAAGATGAAACGATGTACATTCGATTCCTTGGCTTCAATCATTCCAATCATGTACATACCCCACATAGAGAAAGGCCACGGGGAAGACATAACATTGAGAAGTGTCGGAGGCACATGAATTTTGTCAGCATAAATCTGGAACTTGTGGAACTTCTTTGCAAATTTGTAACAGTCAGATTCCATTGTCAGCCAATAGTAACCTGCCCTAAGCATCTTCTTTGCCATCGAATGTCCATTGGCATGAGTGCCAAAGGAGCCTTCATGGATTTCATGCATCAACATGTCTGCTTCGTGTCTATCCACACATCTGAGCAAGACCATGTCATAATTTCTTTGTATATCATATCTTCATTGAGGAAGAAGCTACCTAGCAACCTTCTCAATATCTTTCTATCTTTGTTTGACGCACCAAACGGGTATTCTCGAAGCTGGAGAAAATGCTTGATATCATAATACCAAGGTTTTTCATCTGATGTTTCCTCTGTTGCAAACACATGAGCTGGTATATTCAAATTCCGCACTGTGATACGAGGCGCATTGTTCCAGGTATTCACTTGATACATAGAATCCAAAGAGGATAAAGCATCCGCCATTTGATTTTCATCTCCAGGAATATGATGGAACTCAACTTTGTTAAAGAAAGGTAATTATATTCTAGCATAATCTTTGTAAGAAATCAAGCCAGTGTGACGAGTATCCCATTATCCTTTAATTTTATTTATTACCAAAGATGAATCACCATACACATCTAAAATTTTTATTCTGAGATCAATAGCCTCTTCGAGTCCTATGATACAAGCTTCATACTCTGCCATGTTACTGGTACAATCAAATGCCAATCTTGCAGTAAATAGGATATGCAATCCATGAGGAGTGATAATCATAGCTCCATCAAACACCATGCCCCAATGAGATTCAGGATCAGGAACTTCCTCAAGAAACGGTTCATCACAATCTTTTATTTTCAAAAACATCACATCCTCATCAGGGAAATCATATTTAACAGACTGATAATGATCAATCGGTTGATGAGCAAGATGATCTGCCAACACACTGCATTTTATAGCCTTTTGAGTATGGTATTCAATATCATATTCAGACAACAACATCTGCCAACGGGAAATTCTCCCAGTAAGAGCAGGCTTTTCAAAAATATACTTAATTAGATCTATTTTGGAAATCAACCAAGTAGTATGATTCCACATATATTGCTGCAACCGTTTTCCCGCCCAGTCCAGAGCATAACATGTCTTTTCCAGCATAGAATATCGCGACTCACAGTCAGTAAACTTATTGATGAGATGATAAATGGCATATTCCTTCTTCCTTGTTTCATCTTGTTATCCCCAAATATAGCCCACAGAATTATCTAACATTATCAGATACATAATCAATGGTTTTCCTTAAATAGCAGGGAGCAAGATAGGAGGTTCAAGCAGATACTCTTTAATACTTTCAAATGCCTTTTGGAAATCATCAGTCCATACACAACCATGCTCTTTCTTTAACAACTTAAAGATCGGCTCACATCTTGCAGTCATATGGGAAATAAATCTGGAAATGTAATTCAAACGCCCAAGGAAGCCTCTAACTTGCTTTTCAATTCTTGGTGCTGGCATTTCTTGGATTGCTTTGACTTTATCAGGGTGAAATTCAATTCCTTTTTGGCTAATAATGAAACCTAACAATTTTCCTAATCGAACACCAAAGGTGCATTTATTTGGATTTAATCGGAGGCGATACTTCCTCAAACGCTGAAACAATTTCAACAAATCTTATATATGCCCTTCTTCGGTATGGGACTTAGAAATCATATCAGCAACATATAACTTAATTTCTTTGTGCATCAGATCATAGAATAGGGTTGTCCTAGCCCCCTGGTACATTGCACCAGCGTTCTTCAACCCGAAGTGCATCACTCTGTAACAGAATATTCCTCAGGGTGTGATAAACATTATTTTTTCCATGTCCTCAGGAGCCATTCTAATTTGAATATATCAGGAAAATCCATCCATGAACGAGAATACTTTGATTTTGTTGTACTATCAACCAACATATCAATATGTGGCAATGTGAAATCATATTTTAGACTACCTTTGTTTAAATCTCTATAGTCCATGCACATGCAAACTTTTCTGTCATTCTTTGGAATTGGGACAATATTGGAGATCCACTTAGGTTACACTGATGTCACAAGAAAACCGGCATTAATCTGCTTTAAATCGTCTTCTTTAATTTTCACTGCCATATCAGGGTGAGTTCTTCGTAATTTCTGCTTGATTAGCGGGCATTCTGGCTTTAGCGACAAATGATGTTCCACAATATCAATATCCAAACCAGTCATGTCTTGGTATGACCAAGAAAAGATGTCTACGTACTCTTTCAACAATTCAATAAACCTGCTCTTCACGTCAGGATGAAGCAATGCTCCAATCTTGACTTCTTTTGGATCCTCCTCTGAACCCAAATTAATTGTCTCCAACGGATCTTTATATGGCTGAATGGTACTTTCCTCGTGCTCAAGCATCACACGAAACCTCTTCTGGTATTTCGTCATATTTTTCTTCTTCGGCCACATAAGCAGGATATTCAAAGTTAGGAGAGGGTGCACGTTCATTGTACTCAACGGGTCTTTTAATTAATTTGCACATATGATTTGTGATTGCTTTTAAAAACTGACACATATAGCAAGTGATTATGCAGATTCAATTACAACTATTATTTATTTTGAACCATTTTTCTGATTACCATTTTCCAAGAAAAAGCACAAAATAAAGACACAATTTGGGAATCAAAGACAACTTTTATTATTATTTTTAAAGATCAAAGCAACAGATATGCCCATACAACATCAATACTTTTACCTTGGGCAAAATGAAATATTTTTGAAAAGATTAACAAAAACAACAAATTACTTTGAAACATGAATGCAAGAGGGAACATCAATAGTGATCCAATTTTGGTCTCTAACTCCATGCATCACGTAGTTCGGCATCTCCGGCTTTGCTTTATCTTCCACAATAACATTGATCCTTGGAATAGTTGGATGAAGATAACCTCCTTTGTGAAAGATATCCTGATATTTGCCCAAAGCAGAGTTCAACTTCATATTCTTACCTTTATCATTATTCATAGAGAAACCCAAACTAACTTCATTCTTATTCAAAGGTGGATCCACAATCTTCCCCCATACTTTACTAGGGCCATTACATACTACCTGCTGAGTATCCTTAAACAAAGCTATAGAATTCTCATTTCCCCTCACATTATCAATGGATAAAGCTTGGAACTGAGTTCCAACGGCAGCTTCATCTGCTTCCACAACACTGAAAGAGGACAAATGAGATATTAACAATGCATGTTCTCCATTTATGATGACCACCTTTCCTTCATGAACAAACTTTAGCTTTTGGTGCAAAGTTGAAGTAACAGCTCCTGCCTCGTGTATCCATGGTCGTCCCAGTAAACATCTGTAAGCGGGAACAATATCAATAACCTGGAAAGTAATCTGAAATAACTGTGGGCCTATATGAATAGGTAAATCTAATTCGCCGATGACCGACTTCCTTGATCCATCGAAAGCTTTCACAATTATTCCACTTGGGCACATGGGATTTCATTGGTACTTCAGCTTCATAATCGTGCTCCTCAGTATGACATTTAAAGCGGATCCATTTTCAATCAACATATTTGACAATGAATCGTGCTTACAGTTCATGAAGATATGGAGAGCCAAGTTCTGATTCCTTCCTTCATCGGGAAGCTCTTCATCACAGAAACTCATGTTATTAGAGGAGGTAATATTCCCAACAACACTACTGAATTAGTCTAAAGGCATATTACATTCCATGAAAGCTTGATCCAACACTCTCATCAAAGATTCCCTGTGGGTAGAAGAGTTCATTAGCAAGGCTAGAATAGATATCTTTGATGGAGTATGCAACAATTGATCTATGATCCTGTAGTCGCTCATCTTGATAATCTTCAATATATCATCCACATATTTTTCCAGAGTAGCATCGCTAGATTCTCCCACTGCTTTCTTAGGTTCAGTACTTTCAAAAACATTTTTATCAGCATTAACACTCCCTCAAATGACAGGTGCAAAAACACGGCCACTGCGGGTTACTCGGATGACTTCAAAAATATTCTTGACATCTGACAAAGGTTGGATGGGAACTTCCACACCATCCTCCAAGATTTTAGCATTGTATTTGTATGGCACGGTTTTATCTGATTTGTACAGGACCTGGCAATAAAATCACCACTGGAGCAACAATTGGTTTTCTATGATACTCAATCTCTATAGGGGTGGGAATACCAAAACAAGGCATAATAACATTCACCCACTCTGCAAAATACTTAGGCATAACAGAATCGTTACTGTAAAAGACATCTTCATCAGCGAAAAAGGATTCATTTGCAGAAGCATACTCATCATCTGACACAGTCTCAACCAAGAAATCTTCAATCACATTAATCCCATGGTAATCATATCTACTGCCTAAAATATTGATAGTACCATTGTCCAACAACAACTGAACACCCTTTCTCACTATGGAACAACCACGAGAACCTCTACAGCAGATCCGACAAGATCCATAATGGTGTTCTTCTTGGCAATCCATGTGACAGAACGTAGTGTGCAACTGCACCAAATCATCATTCATATGATTCACATCAAAAATTCGGAATTCTCCAGGACATACAAAGACCATATTCACATCTTCTTCGTACTCTGCCTTAGGCCTGATTATATGAATGAGGCCTTCGTCCATCTTCTTTGTACTTTGTTTGGCAAGCTGGAAGAACATCAACAAGAATTAGAAAGTCTTGAAAAATACGAAAAAAAGAGTAAAAGGAGAAGAATAAAGACATGGAGGGTGAGAAGAAGTCAATAGCTCTAATGGCTTCTAGATACAAGTCCTCAAACAAAAACCACGATGGTAATGACTCAACTAGTGATGAAAATTCTGATGATGAAGAAATGGGACTTTTTGTTCAGAGATACAATAGGTTTATTCGAAAGAATGGAATCAAGAACTTCGATTAGAATCTCATAAGCTTTCGAAAACAGTCCAAAGAGCCAAGGCAAGAAGATAATAAAAAGCAAAGAAGTAAAGGACCTTGCTACAATTATGGTAAAGTTGGACACTACAAACCGGATTGTCCAAAGATGAAAAAGGACAAAGGAAAAGCTCCACCAAAGAAGTTAAATAAACAAAGAAGAGCTTACATTGCATGGGAAAGAGATAGTGATTCATCAAATGATGACAGTTCAAGTGATAGTGATGAGACTGCAAATTTATGTCTCATGGTACACACCAAAAATCAGTCCTACCACAAGAAAAACAACCACGACAAGCAAGTAAGACAAGCATATCCTAACAACTTTTCTTCTATATCTTTTTCTGAACTAAAAATAGCTCTTGAAAAACTGCAAAACAAAGCTGAAGATGCTTTTAAGAGATTATCCTCCGATAAACAAATATTTTCATTCGTGGAGATTAAAGTCTATAAAGCTAAAAAAGACTTAAAATGTCTAAAAGCTAGTATTGCAGAAATTTCAAAGGATAAGGATGTTTGACGATGTATTCCTAGAAGGGAATGTGAAGTTTTTCATATTTGGCAACAAGAGGTTAGAACTCTTAATGCCAAATTAGAAAAAGCTTTATAGACCAAGGTTACTCTTGCCGTCGATCCTATATTTTTTAAGAAAATGTTGAATCCACCATATGCAAAATATTCTTTTGTTGAAAAGATTCCAAAGGATTCAATGAGCAGAAGTAAGAAAATACATCATAATCATGGTTTGTGTCATTATTGTTGTCGTTTTGGTCATACCATTGAAAAATGTAAGTTTAGGAGATTTTTTGTTCCTAAAGACATTTACCAATGGAGGCCTAAAGGAAACCATGTTACCACTTACCCACATGGACTCAATAAAAATTGGGTACCTACCTCTCTCTTTTGATATTGCAGGAAAAGTGTCTTACATTCGTGGATAGAAGATGGTTTCTAGATAGCGGGTGTTAAAGGAACATGACAGGTGACATATCCCTTTTCATTGACTTTAAAGAAAAGAAGAAGGGGTTTGTTACTTATGGAGACAATAACAAAGAAGAGATACTAAGTAAAGGTAGTGTAGGTAATCCCTCTACCACTACTATTTCTGATGTCCATTTAGTAGAGGGGCTTAAACATTATTTGTTAAGTATTATCCAATTGTGTGACAAGGGTTATGAAGTTACTTTCACAAACACTTGCTGGATAATTGAAAATACTGGACAAAATATTGTGTTTAAGGGTATTAGAGTAAACAACGTTTATATGCTTGACCTTTTTGATGTATCATTAACAACACTAAGTGTCTAGTCACCTTGAATGATGATTCTTGGCTTTGGCATAGACGTCTAGCGCATGTTAACTTTGATTTACTTAATAAGGTTGTATCCAAGGATCTAGTAGTTGGTCTTCCAAAGATAAAATTTACAAAGGATCACCCATGTGACGCGTGCCAAATGGGAAAGCAAATGAGGGTCTCTTCCAAATCTAAAAATATGATTTCCACTTCATGACCCCTTGATATTCTCCATATGGACCTCTTTGGACCCTCTAGAACAAAAAGTCTAGGTGGAAATTATTATGGTTTTGTAATCGTTGACGGCTACTCTAGATTTACTTGGACTATATTCCTTTGTAGTAAAGATGAAACTTTTTCTGCTTTTAAGAGTTTTACAAAACTATCTCAAAACAAAATGGAATTAAAAATAATTAAAATTTGAAGCGATCACATAAGTGAATTTCAAAACCATCTCTTTGATAAGTATTGTGACAAGCATGGTATTGAGCATAATTTTTCAGCACCTCAAACTCCACAGTAGAATGGAGTTGAGGAGCGCAAAAATCGTGTTTTAGAGGAGTTGGAAAGAACAATGCTCAATGAGGATGGATTACCAAAATATTTTTGGGCTGATGCAATTAGAACAACTTGTTATGTTTTACCCAGAATATTAATCCATCCTATTTTGGAGAAAAATCCTTATTAACTTTTAAAAGGAAGAAAGCCAAACTTGTCACATCTTCAAGTATTCGATTTTAAATGTTTTATTCTGAATAATGGTAAAGAATGTCTTGGGAAATTCGATGCAAAAGTAGATGAAGGTATCTTTCTCAGATACTCACAATCAAGTAAAGTATATACAGTATCTAATAAGCGTTTACTTATTGTTAAGGAGTCAGTTCATGTTTCTTTTGATGAATCTTATCCGAAATATGTCGAAAAAGGTATTTCTCTTGATGGTGCAGGTGTATCTATAAAAGACATACTCAAGGAAACTGTTGAGGAAATTGATCAGTCCAAAACAGTTGACGATGAGGAGGAAAAAGATACAAGCCATACAAAAGATAAGGAATAAGAGTCAACGGAAGTAAATGATCTCCCACCAGCTTGGAAATCCTCAAAAGACCATCCCATTGACAACATATTGGGAGATATCTCAAAAGGAGTGATGACTCGCTCTAAGATAAGTAATTTCTATTATCACTTCACTTTTGTTTCACAAGTAGAACCTAAAAATGCCAAAGAGGCCTTGATTGGTGAATTTTGGCTAATGTCCATGCAAGAAGATCTCAATCAATTTGAAAGAAATGATGTTTGGGAACTTGTCCCTCACCCGCGAGACCATCATATCAAAGGCACTAAGTGGGTTTTTAGAAATAAACTTGATGAAAACAGAGTGATAACCCGCAATAAAGAACGCTTAGTGGAACAAGGGTATAACCAAGAGGAGGGCATTGGTTATAAGGAGACTTATGCTCCAGTTGCTCGCCTTGAGGCTATACGTCTCTTGCTTGCTTATGCATGTGAAATTTTTTAAGCTTTATCAAATGGACGTAAAGAGTGCTTTTCTTAACAGAGTCATAAATGAAGAGGTATCTGTCTCACAACCTCCTGGTTTTGAGAATAATGAATATCCAGATCATGTTTTCAAATTAAAATGAGTGTTATACGGTCTTAAGCAAGCCCCTCGGGTTTGGTATGAAAGACTTAGTAAATTTCTACTTGATCATGGATATTCAAGAGGTAAAGTGGATACCACTCTTTTCATTAAACGTAAAGGAAAGCACATTCTTTTAGTTCAAATATATGTAGATGATATTATTTTAGGTTCAACTAACCTACATTTGGTCGAAGAATTTTCTAAGATTATGCAGGGTGAATTTGAGATGAGTCTCATGGGGGAGCTAAACTACTTCCTCAGTCTTCAAATAAAGCAGCTCAATGAAGGAAAAATTGTATGTTAAACAAAATATTGCAAAGAGTTTCTTAAACGGTTTGGAATGAACAACTCAAAATCAATTGACACCCCTATGCCTACCAACGGGAATTTAGAAAAGGATGAACATGGTAAGAGCGTTGATGTCAAGAAACATAGAAGTATGATTGAATTCCTTTTATATCTTACGACATCTAGGCCTGACATCATGTTTAGTGTTTTCATGTGTGCACGATATCAATCGGATCCTAAAGAATCCCACTTGAAAGATGTCAAGCGTATACTTAGGTATCTCAATAGAAAAACTAAGTATGGGCTATGGTATTCCAAGGGAAGCGATTATAGTTTAGTAGGTTACTCCGATTCTAATTTTGCTGGCTGCAAGTCAGATAGGAAAAGTACTAGTGGAACATGTCATTTGTTTTCAAACTCTCTAGTGAGTTGGCATAGAAAAAAGCAGGTTTCTTTTTCTTTGTCAACCGCTGAAGTTGAATACTTTGCAGCCGGTAGTTGTTGTGCTCAAATTTTATGGCTGAAGCAACAATTACAAGACTACGATATTCAATTGTAACGTATTCCAAAAAAATGTGACAACACAAGTGTTATAAATATTACTAAGAATCATGTCTTACACTCACGCACTAAACACATAGAGATTAGGCATCACTTTCTTCGTGATCATGTTGAAAAGGAGGATGTTATGTTTGAGCATGTTGATACTAAAAATCAACTCGCTGACATTTTTATAAAACCACCAGTAACAGAACCTTTCTTAAACATTCATCGTGAGCTAGGGATTTTAGATCTCTCTTACTTGATGTATTAAACATACATGTACTTAAATCATATCTATATCTCACCATGCTGCTGAGATGTGTTTTTAGCTTTCGTACGTGTGTCTCAACATCTCATCAACTGAGGTAATATCTTTCCTCTCTACTTTCTCTCTAAGAATTATTCTATTACTTATAAATTGACCTTAATTGTTCTTTTAATGCTGTCTATATATTTCTTTTACATAAATTGGTTGAACTTGACATATGAAAATTAAATTACATCATTATGTATGCATAATCATCTTGAGATAATACATTTTTCATAATCATATAATTACAAATGGTCTCATATCTAACTATTCACATAAACTTGTAGAAAACTGTACTTCTGTTAAAATTTACTGTTATGAGTCAGCTCGTACAGTTATGAGTCAACTCATATTGAAGAAAACTGCAAAAAAAGAAATCAAAATTGTTTTCGAGTCGACACATTAAGGTTTTTGTCGACACATGTTACTTCCGATCGACACATACGATTCTTGGGTCGATACGAAACATTAAAAACAGTTCTTCAATAGAGGATATGTCGACACACACGTGTTTCGTGTCGATAGATAAGGATAATTAATGCCTTTAATTTGAGTTGGGTCAACCCGTATACCCAAGTTTATGTTCTAAACTCTTTCCAATTATCTCATTCATTACATACATCGGCTAACCCTAGTCATCATTTGTCATTCTCATCATTCACTTGGCACTTGGATTTGGTCAAATGGCACCAAGTATTCTACAATGAAATGACTAGATTTATGGATGACTGTCCTGATAATCCTGGAATCATGGAAAATTTCAGAAACGTCGATATCCAAAACAGATTTCGATGATATCAATTTATGACCCAGAACCCTCATATCAACCCACCTCCTCCGCCTCCTCCACCCTACAACTATGATGAATCTTGTGATAGAAACAATCCTTAAACATGTCATATCTCATAACATTTGTCCTTACGTATTTTGTTCTGATGTTTGTATTAATGTTCTATTCAAACAATTTTTGCTATAGCTTATGTAAACAGGATATTCTATGCGTTAAATGCTTTCACCATAATTATTTTCTGTTTACTAAGTTATAACCATGCTTATGCCAAGACTCATTCTGTGTGAATGACATTGGTTCTTTTTGTTACAAGATTGCTGAGATTGCATCTCAATTCATGTGTGCTAAAATTGCTGAAAATCTATCTTATTCTCTTTTTGATATTGTCAAAGGGGGAGAAGAAGATGGTGTTAGTGTTAGAAAATAATTTTTTAAATATGCAAAAATTCAGGGGGAGCAACTCATTCATCTATATTGTATCATCACACATCATCAAATATTTGCCATCATAAAAAAGGGGGAGTTTGTGAGCAACCCTTTCATATAATTGGTTTTGAATGATTAGCAAATATATGTGAAATAATCAATGAATGTTACCTACATGTGTGCATTATAAAAAATATAGTATAACATGTTTAAAATGAGTTAAGAATATGTTTTACACATAAAACACTATTATGAGTCGAGACAAACAACTTTGCATCGACGCATACTTAAGCAAAGAATCATAAAAATGATTCTTCTTCAGTATGAGTCGACACATCCATGCTATG
Source organism: Vicia faba (assembly GCA_948472305.1). Classification (NCBI taxonomy): domain Eukaryota; kingdom Viridiplantae; phylum Streptophyta; class Magnoliopsida; order Fabales; family Fabaceae; genus Vicia; species Vicia faba. The sequence continues at coordinate 1,043,832,833 of OX451738.1, read as the reverse complement.
CATCGACTCATAACATATTTATGCCCCTAGAATTCAACCTTCAAGCTTTATGCATCGATATATAACTTAATGCATTGACACATGATATGTTTATGTTCCTGGAAAACATTTTTGAACTTTTATGCATCGATACATAACATCATGCATCGACTCATAACACGTTTTGTCTTCAAAAATCAAAAGTTCAATTGAGTATGTGTCGACACATACATGTTATGCATCGACTCATGTAAAATGGCTGGTTCGGTAATATGTTGTAATATCTGCTTGCATCGACTCATAACAACATGTATCCACTTATTTTGTGTTACATAACTAATATGAGTCGACTCATGCTAACATGCATCGACTCATAATACGAATTTCTGTCTCTAACTGTTTTCTGTTACATATAAAAGTAAGTTTTTTTAGCAGAAAATAGCATGACATATATTACAATTGTGAACATCAATTATGAGAAGCAAGAAGCCTAAAAGATACTTCATCTTCATCATCTTCTCAATCATCTTAATTCAACAACAACAACGAAAATCAAACATCTTTGTTCAATTAGATCAAGAGATCAAGAGATAACGTTCAGCTGTGCATTCAAGGGATCTCAGTTGGGTTGAATATTCTGATGCGGGCTTCGAGGAAAAACCAAGGGGTTTGTCCTTCAAGAACGGACGTGTTCTTGAAGGTTTGTTAGTTACGGTCGCACAAGTCGGATTCAGCCGTAGCGAGGGGTTTGGAAATCAGAGGGATTTTTGCAATCAGGTCGTGGAAGCAGAGGGTCGGTTATGGATCTTGTAGGGAATCTTGATAAGGCTCATATCAAGTTGATGTTCTTACAAGAAGAAGAAGAAGATACTAGGGATTTCTTTATGTCTGTGTAGTGTAACCTTGTATTCAAACATTCATCAAAATTGTTATAACAGTTCTCAATTTCAATTTTGGAATTGAGAGGGAGAGGTACCCACATGCGAGGACGACAGTGGGGAACTTCCTTACCAAACTTCTTGCGTATTGTTCTTTCTTTCTTTCCATCTCTTTACATTTTTCGCAATTTTGTGATTCAATTGGCTTGCTGAGTTTTTTGTTTAATGATAAAATAGTGGTTCAAATACTTTCATCAAATAACCATTATTAATCATCAAACAAGCACACACCAACAGTTTGACAAAATTTCTTGCAAGTTTTAATTCATGGGTAACATCGTTCTAGTGATAAGTGCATTAAAAACGTTAAGTAATATGTGCTTAAGATTCATCTATTTCATACTAATAAAATCCAGCAAGTTTATCGCATGTCCGGTTTTCTAGTAGTCGGTTCAAAATAGACAGAAGTTGATTCTGGACCTTACTTTTCTGCTGCTTTTAACAAACTTTGATAAAAAAATTTAAATCCTTGAAGAATAAGGAGGTGATCTATTCACCCCCCCCCCCCCCCCCCCTTTCGATCACTTGCCACACAGTCTAACAAAGTCATCTTTTTAACATCAAGGAAGTTCTAAAATAAACAATTTGTTGTTGAACTTGATTATTTATAGGTCGTCATATTGTGGGTAAACTACTTCAAGTCTTAATATATTAGGGAAAACTGCTTCGAGACATAATAGACTAACACAAGATATGTTGCATAAATGATGGGTAAATTCTTCCATACATCAAGGTGCTGAGGTAAATCCTATGATATGTCATGTTCCATTGAACTATATGAGTCAAAGCAAGCGTTTAAAGGTGAAGCTAGTATAATATCTTGAAGAGTACATTCTCTCTACGTGATAAATTTTTCATTAAAAAAAGTTTGTATTGGTTTTATCTATTCATTATATGTTATATGTGTGTTGCTTGAAGTCTTCAAGTTATTGCAAAAAGGACACTCAAATCATAATCATGTGCTAATCATGTTTGAATTGTCTTGGCATTATTCACTTTTACAAATAATTCTTTTTATGACGAAGCTTACACCTCAAACAATGAAAAAATGAGGGTATAGGTCATGGGAGCGCCATGTTTTATATATTTTTTAAATAAAAACATTAGCCCTCAAATTTTAAGAAAACTGAGGGAACATAGCTATAAGGGAACTCTCTTCAACCCCCCAGTTATTGCCTTTTATGTTTTTTTCAATTATTTAATTAGTATTTTTCACTTTGCGCCTTTTCAAATTCCAATTTTAATTTAATTTAATTTATTATTATTTACCTCGACTACATGGTCCAACTGAGAGGTAATATATTTTTCATTACCAATTTCAAAATACTATTTTCAAAATCTTATTTTAATATTTTATTTGATATATTTAAACCCCTTTGTTTTTAACAAAAACCTACGTGATATATATTTTAAATGAATTCCCATAATATGGCACTATTGTTTTTTTTATATTTTAATTAATAATATGCCATCGATTTTCATGTAAAATCAATGTGACACTTTTTTTTGCATGAAATACTTCATACTACTGTCTAGTTTCTAACTTTTCATTTACCTATCAATGCTCAAACGTCAGTTCTTCACTCTCATTTCATAAAAAACCCTAGACGATTTTTAAACTGACATTCATCAAAACTCTTCCAACAGATATTCATCAAACATCATTTTTGCAACAACTTTGTTCTTCACTGAAGCAGTTTGTATATTACTTTTTTACTGAAATAGTCTCTTGATCTTTTTTTTTTGGGGTTTATACATTAGTTTGTCTATTGATCATTTTGTTTCTATCATTTTCCATTTGTTTTCATGAAACATTAATGTTTGATTCAGGTTAGTTAGTCTCTTGATAGTCATGGCCGATTTGACAAGCACCTCTCATACAATATTTGCTACAACCTCTGTTAATACAAAACGTAAAATAAAAAATATAGATTCCATGATGTAGACAAAGGTGAAAAAATCCAATGAAACTGGTGTTCTCTACCCAGTTAGAGTTGAGGCGGAAACTGACAGGGCTTTTGGTGAACATGATGTGGATTTTTTTGGTTACATTGCATTACATGTTAAAAGTAAAGTGAGTATTTTGATAGATAGTTGGCACAATGTTGATGATAAATTTAAAGACGACATATGGATTGATATTACGTTATTTATTTTGAATTTTATGCTTTGTTTTATAAGTATATTTTTTGCTTAATACTAATAACATCTATATTGTGTAAACATAGGATGTGTTCATTGTTAGTCCAAATAATAAGTACGTGAAAAAGAGAATACTTGCATATTATGGTGAGAGTTGGAGGGGATTTAAGACACATCTCACCCATGTTATATTAAACATGGAGAAGATAAAGAACTTCCTCCATATTAGGTGTATTCATTTATTGATCAAGATGTTTGGGAGAAATATCTAGAGTCTCGCACAACTCCCACCTTCTTGGCAAAGAGCCAAAAAGGAAAGGAAAATCCAGTTAGAAATAACTATCTGTAGCGGTAGAAATGTTTAAGACTAAGCCATTGGATTGACTAGACTTATACAGATTAAAAATAAAAATCACCACCGCGCTTTATTATTTCCAAAGGAATGGGAAAAGAGCGAATAACCCAAAAAGAGGGGGAAAGATTCAAGGTAAGGGGGTTAGTTATGCAAAGGGAAGGTATTAGCACCCTAAACATCTACGATACTCTGCAGGAACCTCTTTGAAAAATATGTTCATTTTGGCTATAAAATATTGTATAAAAATAGATGGTGGAGGTGAGAAAAGAAGTATTTTTTATGATTTTTGCACTCGTCGCGGTTGCGAACCTTTAGTGCCTATGTACCACCTTTCGTGTAGTAGGGGATCAGGGTACATGTAGTTCACCTTTTGAAAATTTTAAAACACAAGTGTGTTGGTTAATTTTATGAGATAAGACATCATTGTCATTCTCCGTGTGGAAAACATACTTACTACCCACAATCATGAGAAAAGAGAATTTGCATCATCTCAAAGTGGAGGATATTGTTTGGATTTTAAGATCAACAATACCTCACTCAACACCCAAGTGGAAAATATCTCTCTTCACTACATATTGTAGAAGTATAGCTATTTGCATGACTACAAGGATTGACAAGAGTCCAATCTTTTGAGAAAGGTTTTGAAATAGAAAGCCAAAGTGGCAAAATGGTTTGAAATGAGATTGATTGACTTTTAGTCTTATCAAAAAAAATGTCAAGGTATTATTAAGTTGTTTGAAGTTTATTTATGAAAATGTTTTTTTAAAAAAACCGCATGGACATAAGTCCAAGTTTATTATGAAAGTGGTTCATGTTTAAAAAAAACAAGAAGAGTTTTCAAAAGGAGGAAGAATATTTTTGAAATTAAAGAAGATGGGAGGAGAAGAAGAGACTATCCTAAAGCATAAGGTAAATGATAGGGACAAGAACCATCTACCCAACAAGAATCCAATACTTGACATTATGAGTCAAGATAGAATTCCCAAGCTTTGGATTGAAACCAAACAAGCAAAGATACTAGACCTCTTGAGGGAACCAAACGTCAAGTGTATTAAGTCTTCACAAAAATTGGGCAGAGTAACGGCTGTATACCAGTAAATTCCATATTACAAACAAAGAATGTAATCACAATAACCTGCACAGAAAGCAAACAAACAACCCAATGTCTTAAAGTAAATCTCAAGATCTCCAGACAAAATATTAAATAAGGATACAAGATCTCCAACATAGGCCAAGGTTTATAATCCTAAGTCCAAGAAGTCCAATACTCCATAATGCCAAGGATAGTAACCAAATAGTCCAAGTATCATTAAATATTTTTATGGTTCATGTTGATTATTAGGTATCTTATAAAAAAGAAAAGAAAAGCTCAAGTGAGCAAAATAAAAATGACAAGAAAGTAATGTTCAAGTGAGCAAAGATGAAAATAGCATGAAATGAAATGCTTAAAGTAAATGGTACATAAAACATAAAAATAAAAGCATAAAGTAAAGTCAATTGTTAATAATTAGTGATTAGTTGGATGACCATCTTGAAACTTGCATTTGGAACTCATTAGAGGATTGGTAGAACCAAAGCCTTCACAAAACAAGTTGCATTTGCTTTTTGTCAAGTATATCATCCATTTTGGAATCCTCAAAAATAACATTCAATGATCAATGATGTTTAAGTGATCCGCGTTGACCAAAAGTGATGTAGATCCATTAGAGGATTGGTAGAACCAACGCCTCCACATAATGAATCTCAAAGTTAATGGATAAAAGAGATCAAATTAACATACTTGGGCTTGCAAACATTAGTTTGGGTCACGAATGATTATTTATTTGCATCGAGACAAAATTTAGCGCTATGTTAAGCAATCGTAAGTGGACTTATATAGAAGTCGCACCTATTTTAAGACCGGTCAATAGAAATCTATGCACCATTTGTTTTGAGACATGATATTGAGATCATGCTCCAATAACACTTAGTGCAATCAGAAAGGGATGAGATGAAGAGGGGTGAGAAAGAATATACAAACGACATTTAAATTAAATTTTAATCAAACTATTATTAAAATCATTCATCCATTTTTATGGAGTTAAACTCAACACCATGGATCCAATGATGTTAACAAAGTTCATGATAAAAAATTCAACCCAAGATCATCCAGAAAATAATCACAAAATAATATTGCATTTAATATATATATATATATATATATATATATATATATATATATATATATATATATATATATATATATATATATATATATATATATATATATATATATATATATATATATATATATATATATATATATATATATATATATATATATATATATATATATATATATATATATATTATATATATATATATATATATATATATATATATTATATATATATATATATATATATATATATATATATATATATATATATATATATATATATATATATATATATATATATATATATATATATATATATATATATATATATATATATATATATATATATATATATATATATATATATATATATATATATATATATTAAAAAAGGGTTTTAAAATGTTTTAAAATAGAAATAAAAGAGAAAAATATCAACTATGTTCAAATTAATCAAGAAATATTAAGTAAGACCATAGCAAAATCAGAAAGGGACTCAAATATTTTTATAAAATTTTTGGTAATTTTTAAAAGTCAAACTATTTTTAAAATTAAAATAAATGAGTAAAATAAACCAAAAATGATAAAAAATAATAAAGTCGGAAATAAAAAATAGTTGAGATCACCAATATTTTTCACAATATCATTGGATCATTCCATATTTTTTTTAAGAATTTAAAAATGCATAAAAGTATTTTTAAACATTTAAAACAATTCAAATAAAGTGAAAATTTATGAAAATATCAAAACACAAAATAAAATTATGAAAAAATAAAAATAAAAAATAGAAAAATCAAAAATATTTTTCATAATTTTTTTGCAGATTTTTTGGACATAAAATGAATTTTCTATGATTTTTTGAAGTATAAATCAATTAAAATAAAAATCAGAAAATAAAATATTAAACCAAAATAATATGAGTCATCTGATCATTGTCAAAATGCATTAGTAAACAGATCAAGTGGACCTGGCGCGCTGTGCATGTTATGGACTTTAGTGAATCAAGCACTGAATCAAATGTAAAATCATATTTAAAAACAAAACAAATGGAACGCCATCATTAGTTGGAAGATGACACGTTGGTCATCTTCAACCTCCAGCCAACGTGAATTTCAGGTCTCTCAAACTGTAAAATCAGAAGCTCGGACCTATGCCATTCACTTAGTCTCATCAAGACGAAGGCAACCAAACCTTCGCGACAAATTTATATAAATTGTAGCTCAAGCAATTTGCAAGGAAAGTTTTGAAAGGGAATTTGAAAATTCATGGCCAAAATGTGTTTCCAGATAAAAGCAAGTGTTGCGACTAGAACCAGAGCAATGAGAGCTTCACAATGATATCAAAGTTTGGAAGAGTTGAAGAAGGAATCTATCTATTGAAGTTGAGTTGCAGAGCTCTGAAATTGGAGTTCTATGGATCAATATAGGTTACGATTCTTGAAGGTAATTGTATGGTTAGCTTCAGGGAAGATCAAGGACGGTGAATTGATAGAAAAAAAGGATTGAAAATGGCTTGAACACTGATTTCGAAGTTGCAGAAAAGTGAGTTATGGAATGAGTTTGGCAGGGTGATTTTGGCTGTTCAAGCTTGAGGAAATGAATGAGGGATGACCCTCTATTTATAGGGAATCAAATGGAATGTTCAAGCGTGTGAAATGATGAAGTTTGGAGGAAAATCGTGTGAAGTTGCAAACAAGAAAAGTGTGACTTCTATTTTGATCAAAACTCATCCAAAACACGTGCTTTGCTATGCTAATCACTTCTGGAAGTTCACTAAACATGTTTAGAAGCAAAAACATGCAGAAAAAAATGTGTTTGGAAGCTAAATCAAGGATTTTAAATTTTGAGTTTTGAAGAAACTTCAGTTTCAAGTTACCAAGTTCAAATCAATGGAATTCTCAGCTCAAGGGGTCTTAGGGAATGATTCTTGATGCTTTAGAAAGATGAGGTTACAAGATTTGCAATGGGAAAAGAATGGAATCAAATGGATGTTTGAGCTGAAAGTTGCAATGAGTCAAAGTTGGGAAAAAGAAGTTGACTTTCCATACTTAGAAATATTTCAATTTTTCTTCAAAAGTGACCTATAATATTTTGCATCCAAACATGGCCTTCCACTTGGAATTTGCTCTTGACCAAAAAATATGGCATGAAATAGACCTCTTGAATGACATTTTGAGACTTGAATCATTCAAAATATCCAAAAATAGAGAGAGTTATGAATTGTTGAAGTTGGCAAAAAATCATGAAATTTCCTATAATCTTTTGTATCCTTAAGTTCATATCCTCAAGATAAAAGAAGTAATAAAGTTCATATCCTCAAGATAATTATGGAAAAATAGTGGGCTCATGTTGATAAAAATTGACCAAGTTATCATCATTTGAAGTCACACATGGGAAATTGGGGGTTCATCTGGAGGACTTGTAATCTTTTTTCATCATCAAGTTTCTTCCACATGAAAACTCCTTGAAACTTTTGAAGTGATTTGTTAATAACCATTTTAAGAGAAGGATGTCTTTGGAATCACTCAAAAATACCAAAACATGAGAAAGATATACTTCTTTGAAGTTCAAAACCCTTGCTCCTAGATCAAGAAAATGTTTTGAGGAACTTTGACAATTATGAACAACCATCTTGTACCAACACTTTTTCTTTGTAGATAGATGTTGTTGAGAATGATAATGAGAACTCATAACAACCAAAACCACTTCCATATCTTGAGAATTGAGAGAAATATGCACTTGTGACCAACGGAAACAAAGCCTTGTCCAACCATGACAACTTCTTCAATCAACCCCTTGTACTTTTGAATCAATCTTGATACCTTTAAAATGTGGTGAACAAAAATAAACCTTTCCATGCCATTTCTTCCAAAACAACTTCAATGGTGAGGTTTGAATTTCTCAAGCTTTATTGGCTAGGGCATGGAAATAAACTCATGAACCCATGGATCAACTTGCTAAGCCATATTGTCTTTACCTACATTATTAACAAGTAAGACAAACCAACATTGAATTTTATTAATTAAAAGTAAAGTAAAAACAAAACATGCATGATCACAAAGGAAAAACAAGAAAAACAAGAAAAACAAGTCAAGGTGCTTGGTGATTCCTCAAAGAGCAAAGCTAAAGATAGGGAGGAGAACCAAAAGCCCTAATGTGATCTTATTATGATTGAATCAACATGGTATGATGAAGGGATCTTAGGGGAAAAAATTGGGGTACAACGGCTTCCCTTACTTAAGTTTCTTCCATTCGGAGATACGAAGGTTAAAAATCTCTGTGTCGACATGATTGAAGATACTTCAATATAAAACAAACCCTATTTTTGGCCCTAAGATCCCATGCAATGCTTATGAGTATGAATGCATATGAACAACTTCAAAGGGACGCAAAAAACCACTGGGGATGTAACAAAGGAAATAAGGATCAAAAGAGAAATCCGACCAGGAAAATAAATCACTGGTGAATCAAGAAGACCCGACTCTAATGGTGTAACACCCGAAGAAGAGATAAGGTAGTATTAACTCAGTTAAAGAGGAGATAGTATAGGGAGATAAAAGGATACACCCACTTTTACTGAAGGTGAAACTACCAACGTTCACTGAAGGTAGAAAGAGAAAAGAATAACAACACCGATGTTCACTGAAGATGAACTACCACCTTTCACTGAAGGTAAAGAGAAAAGAAATATCATAGCACCTCCGTTCACTGACGGTGATCTACCAGCGTCCACTGAAGGTATCAAAAAGATAATAATCACCAACATTCACTGATGGTGATCTACCAACTTTCACTAAAGGTAGAGAGAAAAGAAATATCATAGAACCATCGTTCACTGACGGTGAACTACCAACATTCACTGAAGGTAGAAAAAAGATAATAATCACCAACTTTCACTGATGGGTGATCTACCAACTTTCACTGAAGGTAGAGAGAAAAGAAATATCATAGCATCGCTGCTCACTGACGGTGAAATACCAATGTTCACTGAACGTAGAAAAAAGATAATAATCACCAACTTTCACTGATTGTGATCTACCAACTTTCACTGAAGATAGAGAGAAAAGAAATATCATAGCACTGTCGTTCATTGATGGTGAACTACCAACGTTCACTAAAGGTAGCAAAAAGATAATAATCACCAACTTTCACTGATGGTGATCTACCAACTTTCACTGAAGGTAGAGAGAAAAGAAATATCATAGCACCGCCGTTCACTTACGGTGAATTACCAACATTCACTGAAGGTAGAAAAAAGATAATAATCACCAATTTTAACTGATGGTGATCTACCAACTTTCACTGAAGGTAGAGAGAAAAGAAATATCATAACACCGCCGTTCACTGGCGGTGAACTACCAACATTCATTGAAGGTAGTAAAAAGATAATAATCACCAAATTTCATTGATGGTGATCTACCAACTTTCACTGAAGGTAGAGAGAATATATCATAGCACTAATGTTCACTGACGGTGAACTACCAACGTTCACTGAAGGTAGCAAAAAGATAATAATCACCAACTTTCACTGATGGTGATCTACCAACCTTCACTGAAGGTAGAGAGAAAATAAATATCATAGCACTGCCGTTCACTGACGGTGAACTACAAACATTTACTAAGGGTACCAAAAAGATAACAAGTTTTCCCCAAAATTCTGGCGTTTCACCTAGAAAGGGTCTCAACTTCTTCTTTAACTAAGGAATTCTGCCTGGAAAGGGTAGTATATAAGTTGTCTCAAATAAAGATACTACCACTTGCAAAGACTTCACAATGAATTGTCTCTGTGATATTGAAAGACTTTCCTTCCACTGGAGTAATTTGACAACGAACTGCAAACTATCCACTCATAGAGAAGATAGCAAAAAAGTAACGCCGACTTTTACGGGGAAGTATAATTTGCTCAAATAAAGAGACCTCCTACTTGCTGTTATAAGAAGGATTGTTAAAATGACTTCCTTTGGAAAGCAATATGGCTTCCTGGGGAAAGAAATATTGAAGATGTGAAAAACACAAGAAGGGGGGTTGAATTGTTAAAACTTAAAATCAAATGCAGACAACACGTTATTTTTATCCTGGTTCGTTTGATCTCAAACTACTCCAGTCCACCCGTCAAGGTGATTTCGCCTCTCTCCAACGAGGTCTTAATCCACTATATTCAACTGAATATTAAAACTGCTTTAACAACTGCTAAAGCCTTCTTGAGTCTAAACCACAGACCAGTTTCTCAAGGAAATTCTTTCTTACAGATAAATGAACAATTTGTGTGTTGAATGTTTTCTGGAAAAACTATATATCACAACTGTGATAATACACAAATTAAGCTTATGTGAAACTGGAATGCTAGAACTAGAGTAAGCAATTTGAGAGCTTTAACAAACTGTATGAGTGAGGAGGAAGATGATTTGCTTTAGGCGTGTAGAGTATTATAGAGCATTAGCCAATTCACTTCTCACTGATTCGTTTAAATACTTCTTGGAATAGATACGTTGATGCCAATAATTCCATTTCAATGCTCATTACGTTCTTTCCATTTTGAGAAGATCTTTGTCTTGGAATAAAGTCGTTGGTAATTAATCTGCCTTGAATGCAGTACCGTTGACACTTCAAAATGTTCTGCTTGATTAAGATCAGAGTGTTCTTGGCTTTGGCTTATTCTGGCGCTTCTGAATGCTGATGACATAGTTAAGAACTTGTTCAGAGTCAGAGTGTGTTGAGCGCAAATTCTGTTCATCAGACTTCAGCGTAAGCACATGTATGATCTTCTGGTTGACATCTTCTGATGCTAATGTTGATATTCTGATGCTGATTCCATCAGATTTTCCTATAAATAAACAACATAATTTTAAGTAGCATCTATGTCAAATATAAAACTCATAATTCATTTAGTCTTGTATTTTGTTATCATCAAAACTCTAACTGAGGGTTGTAGAATCAAACTATGTTCTAATAATCTCCCCCTTTTTGATGATGACAAAAACTAGATTTTTTCAATTAAAAATAAAGTGATGAAAGTATCAGAGTTTGAGATTAGAGAGGAAACAGTAACAGAGCTAATCAGATAGTGAGAAAAAGTTTCAGAGCTGAGAGGGTAAGAAATAAAAATTATCAGAGTAAAGATGAGAAAAACTCCCCCTGAGTTGATTATTCCCTTTGATTCCTTGACACCTTGAGCATCAGAACTTTATCTAACCTTTCTTTGATCATCAGAATTTTTCTTTATCAGAGTTCTTCAAATTTGTGTACCTGTAAGCTTTTCAGAACAACAAATATATAAGGATGTTAGAATGTTTGAGACTTTTTTCTCAGTAAGCCGTTATTGAAAAATATCATTCTTTCTCCCCCTTTTTGTCAGCGATCAAAAAGCATATATAACCAGAGTTAAAAAGATTAGAGCAAAACACGTTTGTATTGAAACAGAAGCAATGATAGTTTAGAACAAGTAGAAATATTACAGTCAAACATGAAAAGAAAACAAGTAAAACACAAGGAAAATCTAAGAAGAAGGAGGAAGTCATGTGAACAACGCTTCCAACATTCTCTTGATTTGTTCGCTGGTTTCGGTTTGCTTTGCTACCATGGTTGCTATAGATTCAATCTTGATATCCTGCTTGTCCATCCGTTCATTCATCAGCATGTCTGATCTCTTCAGATCCTCCAGAGTCTGCCTATCAACAGAGGAAGATTGAGGATCTTCAGATACAGTCTGCTTGTCAGAGCTTTCTGTAGCTTTTTCTGCTTGACCTAAGTCTTCAGCTTGAATAACCTGTTCTTCTGCAGCTTGAACTTGAGATGCTGGACGCTTTTCAGACCAAGGCTCACTGTCCAGATGGAGAACATCTTCCTTCATCACTTTGCTCAGAACTGGAGCTTCCATTTCCTTCAGCATTTTGCTGAAGTTCTGCTGAACCTGTCCATAGCTCTGGTCTTGCAGATTGAAAGTTTCAGCGCATACCCATCTTCTGAATTGAGTCCAGAGATGATCTGATACAGCAGGATCAATCACTTCCAAACTAGCTTGTTTCAAAGAAGATATCCATTTCTGCATATGTGTTTCAAAATTCAAAATGCTGTTACCAACATCTGGTTGTTTTGGTTTGGGAATAGCAGTTTTCTGGTTTATTGCAGCAAGGCGTTCAAGGAATGTTAAGTCAATGACAGTCTTGCTGTGGTCTTCTGTATTTTTCTTGGTGAGGGAGTAGGAGAATAAAAAATAACGATTGGACTATGTGGAGTATTTGGAGGAGTTGTTTCTGGTGAGGATGGTAGTTGAGACATGTTCACAGTTGTACCACAAGGCAGTTGAATGGCCAAGGGTTGTGGTTCAAGAGACTCAGAGGTTTGAGCCTCAGAGTTTTGTGTCTCATGTTGTGGAGTTTGTGCATGTGGAGGAGATGGTGGATTATTTTCTGGTTGGGGAGAGGATGGTTGTGGAATTTCTGGTATTGGAGTTTCTGGAATTGGTGAAAGTGGAATGTTAGGTTGTGGAGAAATGGGAATTTCAGAGTTTGGATTTGGATTTTCTGTATGGGGAGCGGAAGAATGTTGTTCTATATCAGACAGAACTTGTGCAAGTTCTGGTTCTGGAATGGTTGTAGTGTTTGGATTTTGTGGTTTGGAGCGGGATCTTCTGAGAGTTAATGACTCAGAAGGGTCAAAGTCTTCAAAATCTTCAAAGGTTTGGGGTGTTGGGATATCAGATGGAATTGGAGTTGGAGTAAGAATGGATGAGGAAACAACACTTGAACTTAAAACAGATACAGAAACAGGATTACATCTTTTCTTTGGTGTCTGTTGTGATGATCCTTCTGGAGCAGCTTTTCTCTTCTTAGTCTTCTTCAGAGCAACCTCTGGTGCCTTCTGCTGAAGATCTTGAATGTTTAGATTGGGTGCTGTACCATTAGCTTTGCACGCATCCAAGTATCTCAGAACTATTTGAGGCTTGGAGTCAATCTCTGAGAACAAAGGGAAGTCGTCCAGAGGAACTCTTCTGCTGGAGATTTCAGCAAAAGGAGTGATGCTGGGCTCCTTCTTAATGTTCTCGATCAGCTTCATCTTCTTTAGATTCTTGGCATTCAGCTGCTTGCCAACAGATGGTTCCAAGGTGCTGATCTCTTGTGCTTCTGTCAAGTGTTCAATCAGCCTATTCTCCATCAGAATATCTGATATCAATCTGCCTAAGGGTATCCAATCCCTTTTAGTACGTTCTTCTTCTCTAGTCTCCTTGACGCTGGTTCTCAGATGGTTGAACAGAAGATGAGCTAGATTAATCTTTACCTTCTGATTGATAAAATAGATCAGAAACTGCTGATCTATGTTTATGTAATCAGGAGAACTTGTGGGCTTCCTGTGATTAAAACAGCCCAGAATAATCTTTGCCCAAATTTTGTGCTTATCTTTCATATCCATTATCTTGCTGGAGGGAAGCCCCAGCATGAAAATCTTCCTGGCAATAACAGCAACATCTGAGCACCTTTCAGCCATGTCTATACAGCGAATGCCTCCACCATTGTATCCAATCAGTTTTCCAATTAGGTCTTCAGTAATCACAATTTTCTTCCCCATTATGAAAGAGGTGACTTGGTGATTTGAGGAAGAGGAGTGAATCCATAATTCTTTAACCAAAATAGGGAAAGTTGGACCCACCAACTTGTCAAAGTATCTCTCCCATCCTTGAGCTTGAATCTCTTATGATAAATCAAAACCATTTTCCTTCAAGCTGTTGAAATCCACGATAATCTCTGACAGAACTTCCAGGTTCTTGACTGGAGTGAGTAGCGTTCTGAGAGGAACCTCATATTGCTCAGCTGATGCATATTTCTGGGAACCTGAAGAGATATTGCTGGAAGACGTCATTGTTCACACGAGGTTTTGAGAGAAAAAAATATGAAAGGGTTTTCTTGAGCAGTAAGAACACAAACACAGTTATCAGAGAAATTGATTGAAAACGAAAGTAAGGGTAAACGTTGTGAATGTGTGTTAAGGTGTTTAAATAGGTTTTGAAAAAGTTTTTGAAAACATAAACGTTTAAGAGAGAGAAATAAATCATGATTAATAGCATTAATGATAGCTGATTTTAGGGGATTTTAGAAAGATACTTAAACGGTTACCAGTGACATGTGTCTCAATGCAACCAATCAGCGCTTTGCCTTTTCAGAAGCGTGAACGCGTGTTCAGCCTCAGGAACCAGCTGATGACTGGATGACACTTGTTTGTTTTGAGTGAACAACACTTCTGTCCTTGAACTGAAGAGCTCAGAGCTTCATGGATAGATCTGATACAATCTGTATTTCTAAAAATTCTAAAAAAGGATTGATCAGAAGTTCACAGAGTAATAAACATGATTCTGAAGGTTAATATATAAAATTAAAACAGTTTTATTCTAGACAGAGCTTCATGTTGAGATGATTCAGAATGAAGTTGAACCTATCTTCAGAAAGTGGTTTTGTGAAGATATCATCCCATTGATGGTTTGTATCAATAAATTTTAAGTTTAAAATGCCTTTCTGAATATAGTCCCTAATAAAATGATGTTTTATTTCTATATGCTTAGCCCTAGAATGCAAAATTAGATTTCTACTTAAGCAAATGGCAGAAGTATTATCATAGAGTATAGGAATGTTACTCTCATAAATCTGGAAGTCCTCAAGTTGACTTTTCATCCAGAGCATTTGTGTGCTGCATCCAGCTGCTTCTATGTATTCAGCTTCTGCTGTTGATAGAGCAATGGTGGATTGTCTTTTGCTGGACCACGAGATCAGATTTTCTCCCAGAAACTGGCAGCTTCCAGAAGTGCTTTTTCGCTCAACTCTGTCTCCAGCAAAGTCAGCATCACAGTAACCTACTAAGCTATAATCACCAGATTTTCTATAAAACAAACCCAGATTAGTAGTACCTTTCAGATACTTGAAAATTCGCTTAACAATTGTTAAGTGAGATTCTCTAGGATCTGATTGGAATCTTGCACAAATGCATACACTGAATAAAATATCAGGCCTTGAGGCTGTAAGATAAAGAAGAGAACCAATCATACCTCTGTAGACCTTCTGTTCTACCTTTTTGCTTACCTCTTCTCTTTCCAGAATGCACGTGGGATGCATTGGAATCTTTGATGGCTTACATTCTGAGAGATCAAATTTCTTCAAAAGTTCTCTGACATATTTGCTCTGATGAATGTAAGTTCCTTCTGGGGTTTGATTGATCTGGATTCCCAGGAAGAATTTCAGTTCCCCCATCAGGCTCATCTCAAATTCTGCCTGCATACACTTAGCAAATTCTCTTCCCAGAGAGGGTTTAGTAGATCCAAATATAATATCATCAACATAAATATGATAGACTAAAATGTCATTCTTAATTGTCTTACAGAATAAGGTTGTGTCCAGCTTCCCTCTGGTGAATTCTTTTTCTAACAGGAAGTTACTTAGTCTTTCATACCAAGCTCTGGGAGCTTGTTTCAGACCATACATTGACTTCTTCAGTTTGAAAACATATTCTGGATTTTTTGAACTTTCAAAACCAGGGGGTTGGTGCACATATACCTCTTCTTCTATATATCCATTTAAGAATGCACTCTTGACATCCATCTGATACAGAGTGATGCCTTTATTGACAGCAAAAGAAATTAAAAGTCTGATAGATTCTAACCTGGAGACTGGAGCAAAGGTTTCTGTATAGTCTATCCCCTCTTGCTGACTATAACCTTGTGCTACCAATCGTGCCTTGTTTCTGACAACTTCACCTTGTTCATTCGGCTTGTTTCTGAACACCCATTTTGTTCGAATGACATTGAATCCTTTTGGTTTAGGAACCAGATCCCATACGTCATTCCTGGTGAATTAATTCAGCTCCTCTTGCATTGCTAGAATCCAGTCATTGTCCAGAAGTGCTTCATCAATTGAGGATGGTTCAATCAGAGAGACAAGTCCCATGAGGGATTCTTCAGTTTTTGAAGCTGGCTCTTGTTCTGATTGGATCTTCCTTTCTTCCCAAGATTGTTTCTTCTGGGTGATCCATGCTGCTTCTGTATGGTCTTTTCTGAGGTTGATCAACAGAAGATGTTGGATTGCTTGCAGTGCCTCTTTCTGATGTTGAGGGAGTGTCTCTGTTAAGAGCTTCTGATGACTTGTCTTCAGTACCTGTGAATTCAAATTCCATACCTGCATGTAATTCATTTTGCTTTGACTTTTGAGAGTCAAGCTTGTCATCAAAACGAACACTGATTGATTCTTCCACAATCTGTGTTTCTGTATTGTATACTCTGTACCCTCTTGAGCGTTAAGAGTATCCTAACATAATACGCTTCTGTGCTTTAGAGTCAAACTTGTTCAAATAATTTTTAGTATTCAAAATAAAACAAGTACATCCAAATGGATGAAAATATGAAATGTTGGGCTTTCTGTTCTCCCACAATTCATATGGAGTCTTTTCCAGAATAGGTCTTATGGAGATTCTATTCTGAATGTAGCACGCTGTGTTTATTGCCTCTTCCCAGAAGATCTTAGCAACGTTAGTCTCGTTGATCATGGTTCTGGCCATTTCTTGCAATGTTCTGTTCTTTCGTTCTACAACTCCATTTTGCTGAGGAGTTCTAGGACAAGAGAAATCATGCAGAATGCCTTTGTCATTAAAAAAAGATTCAAAATCTTTGTTTTCAAACTCTCCACCATGATCACTTCTGACTTTGACGATTCTAAGATCCTTTTCATTCTGAACTTGGTTATAGAAGGTAACAAACACAGAGTGTGACTCGTCCTTGTGTCTTAAGAACTTTACCCATGTCCATCTGCTATAGTCATCTACGATTACTAACCCATACTTCTTGCCACTGACTGAAGCAGTTTTAACTGGTCCAAATAAGTCAATATGCAGAAGTTCTAATGGCTTAGAGGTGGAAACAACGTTTTTAGATTTGAAAGCAGGTTTTGCAAACTTGCCTTTCTGACATGCTTCACACAGAGCATATGAATTGAACTTCAGGTTAGGAAGTCCTCTGACCAGATTGAGTTTGTTAATCTGAGATATTCTTCTCATACTAACATGCCCCAATCTTCTGTGCTAGATCCACTGCTCGTTGTTAACAGATAGAAGACACTTTACATTCTGACTTTTCAGTTCAGAAAGTTTGATTTTGTAAATGTTGTTTCTCCTCTTTCCATTAAACATGATAGTCCCATCTTTCTGACTAACAACTTTACATGAATTTTGATTAAAGATTATATCATAACCGTTATCACTTAATTGACTTATGGATAACAGGTTATGCATTAATCCATCTACTAATAAAACATTACTTATAGAGGGAAGATTTCCATTACCTACTGTTCCAGAGCCAATGATCTTTCCCCTCTGATTGCCTCCAAAGCCTACATGGCCTCCAGGCTTAAGTTCCAGGCTTTGGAACATATGCCTTCTTCCCGTCATGTGTCATGAGCAGCCAGAGTCCAGGTACCATGACTGGTGTTTCTGCTTTGCTGCTAAAGATATCTGCAACATGTATTATTTTATCCTTAGGTACCCATATTTTCTTGGGTCCTGATTTGTAAGTTTTACCAAAACTCTGGTTGAATTTTGGTTTGACAGAATAATGACTACTGGTATATTTAATGTCATGTGTGTGCCCATATACAAAGTGTGACTTAAGAGGAGTTCGTTTAATCACTAAATTCATGGCATTCTTAGGTGTAGGTACCTTACCTTGGTATCCTATTCCCTTTCTTCCATTTCTGCTAACTCCATAGATCATTGAAGCCATTTTGCTTCTATCTATGCTTTTAGCAAGAAACTTCTGAAAGCTATGATCATACTCCTTGATGATCTCATCAGCACTACTGGGAGTTTCAAGAATTGTTTCCTTCTGAGAGTTTTGTAATATATTTTCTAATTTTGAAACTTTATTTTTCAACTCAGAATTTTCCAACTTGAGACTCTCAGTTTTTTCAGAGTCAGAAGTAAGATCCCTTTTTAGGTTTCTGAATTTGACTCTGATCTGCTGATATCGTTCCAGAATCTCATTGAGGCTTTCAGCTAATTCAGCCTTAGTAAAATTAATAGCAAAGTCAGGAAATACCTCTTCTGTGTCTGCTTCAGAGTCTGATTCAGAAGCTTCACTATCTTCTGATATGTTTGCCATGAGAGCTATGTTTGCTCTCTCATAATCTGATTCTGAGTCAGCTTCAGATGTGTCAGAGTCATCCCATGTGGCCATGAGACTTTTCTTATTTTCCTTGCCAAACTTTCTTCTAGACTTTTCCTTCTGAAGCTTTGGGCAGTCACTCTTGTAGTGTCCTTGCTCGTTGCATTCATAGCAGATGATGTCCTTGTTGTTTGGCTTTCTGCTTCCTGAAGAGCCTTCAGATCTTCTGTATCCAGAGGTAGGTTCTGATCTTCTGTATCTGGAGGAGGATTCGTTCTGGTTCTCAGATCTTCTGGGTGTCCTGAATTTCTTTGCCTCTGCTTCCACAGTTGGTTCACCCTTCTAGAGAGGAGAGACAGTTCATCTTCTTCTGATGAGGACCTATTAGAGGTTTCTTCAACAGCCTGCAAAACCTTAGAGTCAGATTTTCTGTTAGATTTTAGAGCTAAAGGCTTACCTTGCTTTTGAGGTTCATCAGCTTCCAGCTCTATCTCGTGACTTCTGAGGGAGCTGACAAGTTCCTCCAGAGAGATTATATTGAGATCCTTAGCTAGCTTCAGCGCTATGACCATTGGCCTCCACTGTTTTGGCAAGCTTCTGATGATCTTCTTGACATGATCAGTAGTAGAATACCCTTTGTCCAGAACTTTGAGACCAGCAACCAGAATCTGAAATCTTGAGAACATTGTTTCAATAGATTCACTTTCTTCCATTTTGAATGCCTCATACTCCTGGATGAGCGCAAGATCTTAAGTTTCTTTAACTTGAAGATTGCCTTCATGCGTTATTCTGAGAGAATCAAACATGTTCTTAGCAGTGTCTCTGTTTGATATTTTTTCATATTCAGAGTAAGAGATAGCACTGAGAAGAATAGTTCTGGCCTTGTGATGATTCTTGAAATCACGCTTCTGTTGATCAGACATTGCTTTCCTGTCAATCTTCTGACCATTTGCATTTACTGGGTGCGTGTATCCATCTGTCACCATATCCCACAAATCAGCATCATGGGCTAGAACGAAGCTTTCAATTCTATCTTTCCAGTAATCAAAGTTCTCTCCATCAAAGACTGGAGGTTTGCCACTGAATCTGTCTCTTTCTTTGTTGTTGTCATTGCTGATGTTGTGATGTGTTCCTGCCATAGTGTTTTTCAACACTGGATCTTGTACTGACATGGTTAAGTGTTATGAACTCAGAACCAGGCGCTCTGATGCCTATTGAAGATGTGAAAAACACAAGAAGGGGGGTTGAATTGTTAAAACTTGAAATCAAATGCAGACAACACGTTATTTTTATCCTGGTTTGTTTGATCTCAAACTACTCCAGTCCACCCGTCAAGGTGATTTCGCCTCTTTCCAACGAGGTCTTAATCCACTATATTCAACTGAATATTACAATTGCTTTAACAACTGCTAAAGCCTTCTTGAGTCTAAACCACAGACCGGTTTCTCAAGGAAATTCTTTCTTACAGATAAATGAACAATATGTGTGTTGAATGTTTTCTGGAAAAATTATATATCACAACTGTGATAATACATAAATTAAGCTTATGTGAAACTGGAATGCTAGAACTAGAGTAAGCAATTTGAGAGATTTAGCAAACTGTATGAGTGAGGAGGAAGATGATTTGCTTTAGGCGTGTAGAGTATTGTAGAGCATTAGCCAATTCACTTCTCACTGATTCGTTTAAATACTTCTTGGAATAGATACGTTGATGCCAATAATTCCATTTCAATGCTCATTACGTTCTTTCCATTTTGAGAAGATCTTTGTCTTAGAATAAAGCCGTTGGTAATTAATCTGCCTTGAATGCAGTACCGTTGACACTTCAGAATATTCTGCTTGATTAAGATCAGAGTGTTCTTGGCTTTGGCTTATTCTGGCGCTTCTGATTGCTGATGACATAGTTAAGAACTTGTTCAGAGTCAGAGTGTGTTGAGTGCATATTCTGTTCATCAGACTTCAGCGTAAGCACATGTATAATCTTCTGGTTGACATCTTCTGATGCTGATGCTGATATTTTGATGCTGATTCCATCAGATTTTCCTGTAAATAAACAGCATAATTTTAAGTAGCATCTATGTCAAATATAAAACTCATAATTCATTTAATATTGTATTTTGTTATCATCAAAACTCTAACTGAGGGTTGTAGAATCAAACTATGTTCTAACAAATATGACTTCCTGGGGAATGAATCATGGCTTCCTGGGTGAATGAATCAAGGCTTCCTTGGGTGAATGAATCAAGGCTTCCCGGGGAAATGCCAATATATTTCTGCTGAGAAGATAAAGTCTTCTCATGCAAAATAAATGCACATTCTCAAACCAAGGCTCAGAACTTGCAGAAATCCAAAGTAATAATATTGCTGAGAAACAAAGATTCAAACCAGAAATAAACTGGAGTGAAACATTCAACCAAAATACATCCATTGAGAAATAAACTCAAGAGGGAAACCTAATCTATCCAGACAAAGAGCTGTACAGGAAGGCTAAAGCAAAAATATTCCACGAGAGATAACTCAGTGGGGAAATTGAAAGAATATACACTTTCTGCTTAGGGCCGGAACTCTATTGGAGAGAGGACAACACAACTCTGCAAAATGGGGTAATATGCCAACAAAATATTAAAAAATGTGAATGAGAAATGAATGTATTAACTATGCATGATGTATGCATGAATGTATGCATGAATGTATGAGTGTTATCATGTATATGCTAATAAAACAAACATATAATCACTGGGGATAAACAGACAAAACAACCTCAGGCATAAACAACACTCGGCTAAATCACATCACGATGAACATTCCATAGGAAAATAAGCACCAACTGAGGAAAAAAATTCCTACTTCACAACCTAACCTCACTAGGAAAGGACGCAATTCAGAAAATAGACAAAATAGTACAGATACAGGGATATAACATCCTTCTCCAGGCTCCACCGGGGAATAACAAACATACTTCAATGGGGAAAAATGATTTCACGGTCAGATACAGGGATATAACATCCTTCTCCAGGCTCCTCTGGAATCCTGGAAGTAAGCTCCTTGAGTTGAGGAGGGATTCTCACAAGGTTGACTTGAATTGTTTTCCTACGAAGAGATTCCATGACCTACAAAACAAGAACAAAGATGAAGATCCAAACCCTTGAAATGGTTAGTGGTTCTGCAGAGCTTGCCCTGTTTTGCAGAAAAACAGAGATTCTGTATACAAGGGAGTTTGAGAGGCAAAGGGGTCGTGTTTTTGGCTTGTTGGGAGGTATGAAACTTGTTTACAATGTTTGTGTAAGTTGGTTTCTTCAGATGTGAGAGATTGCTTCTGTTTTGCAAGTTTCTTCTTTTTCAAGCAAGAGTGTGTATCTGTCCAATGCAGGTCTGTACAAGTCCTATATCATGATGCACATTTTGCTATTGGTTACTGGAATTGGTAGATTTGATCTTACCTCAAAGTTGTGGCCCCATGCCTCAAGGATTTTGTTTTGACATAAAGTGAAGTTTAGGCAAAAATGGCATTGTTACTTTTTCCTTTTAAGGCTTAAACTAGTGTATAATGCTCTAATGACCAAGACAATACCTTAGCTCAATGGATATGCATTAGATTATGGAATACAAACTGGTTTTGAGGCCTGTAGTTGTGAACCAAGCTAGCTAGATCAGATTTGCAATTTGGTATGAACATGTATTGGCCATGGATCAAAATGAGTTTTTGCCAACTTCAAGCATTCGATTCTCTCTAACCACAAGGGTGTTTGAGGAGTTCTTGGACAATTTGGAAATCTTGGAACATATAATATAATCCATATTTGAAATGAAACTCTAAACTTCAAGTGGAACTATGTGAAAAATGGCCAAGAAGATGGGTCAAAATCCTGCCTAAACTAGGGCAAAATTTCTCTAAGTTAAAAGTTTTAGGTACCCTTGTTCCAAAAATCATAACTTGAGATACCAGCTTCTTTTGATAAAACTTTGTGAATCAAAGTTGTAGAATTTGTGATATACTACAACTCTCATGTTGCAAGTTTTTTTTGAATCCATTTGCATCTTGGTGAAAAAATGGGATAAAGTTAGGAAAAAATAAGAAAATTTCATAACTTAGAAATTTCTAAGTTATGAAATTTTTCCATTTCAAACCCTAATTTGCATTTTTGGGTTTCTTGATGAACAAGTTTCATAATTTGACATGTCTTGATTAAAAATAACTCTTGGCACTTGATTTTGACCAAAAAGTCAAAGTTTGACTTTTCAGTGTACAATCAAATTTTGATCAGGTGACTGGAAAATTCATCTGTCAATCCTATGCACTTGAGATCTTGTGAACTTGTTGAATGGGTCAAGACAATGTCATTGAGTCCTTGAGTCCATGTGTGAGCTTGATTTGCCATTGGCTAGGTCAAACAGTCAAAAATTGCCTTTGTGTAGTCAAAACCCTAAAAATGACCATTTTGCCCTTTTGGTGATCTGACCAAATTGCTTGTGGAATTGTGATCCAAACTTGATCAAATGGTTCATATGAGTTCATAATGTTGATGTGGGTCAAAATTCATGAGGTTTGACTGTCAATTGGCCACAATTGGCTTTTTCCCCAATACAGCTGATTTCTAGGTCAACTGTCCAATTGACTGGGCAAAAATTTGAATAAAGGCTTGAAACTTTGTATGGACAAACTTCTGAGTCCAACAGGAAGTATGAAAGTCACTTTGAGCATTGTAGGTCAAAATATCCCTGTGCAAACTCAAACCCTAATTTAGGTCAACAGTGCAAGGAGGTGTCTTGAGTAGAGCAAACCCTAGCTTGATCTTGAGTTCCAAGAGTCTTGTGATGAGAAATGTTGGTGAAATGAGAGGGAAAATTTCGGGGTACAACAGTCATACTTTAGATATGTCCTACCGAGCAGACTCGAAGGAGAAGGATGACCTAATTGAGAATCTTGAGAGTCATGTTATAAAGATGATGGAGAGGCAAGAGGATTTATTTTCCTCTAGAGCTTGATCAGGACTTAGTCATTCACTTCCCAACTCTTGTGATTGGAAAGAGGTTATCGATAGGTATGCAGAAGAGAACGAGCATTTGAAGGCTCAGATTGCAAGACTTCTCTACCAATGAAACCCTACTGCAGATGGGTCCGCATCCGTGCTCAAAAGTTAGGTATGCCATACGAAGCTGTCAGACCCATCATTCTTGAATTTCCTGATGAAGACGGGGTTCCTCCAACTGTCCTCCCTTCTCAGTTACCCACTGATGTTGATACACTAAAGAGATCTTGGGCGCAGCTACAGGAAGAACGGGATTTTTATCGGGAAAAGTTCAACGAACAAGAACAAAAGATCCAGAAGCTGACTAAGCAATTGGAGGAGGAGCGGATCCTGAACGACTATATCCGTACTGAGAAGAGGAGGCCATGGGAGCACTGATGGGATTTGGATGTTTCTTTTACAGCTTTTATTTCCTTTTCAGTATTTTCATTCTTATAATGCCTAAGGGAAAATTATTGAACAATTTAAAGTTTGAATCTAATGAAGTGTGTTTCCTTTTTGTCTACAAAGTTGAATCCCGATTGTCTTTGAAAACATAAATCATACGCATCTCATTGCATCATATGCATAACAGGTACCCTTCTTCTACAGGTTGCTTAATCTTCTTCGCTGTTTATTTCAGCACTCAATCATCATGTCTTCCGAGCCTACTACCGAACAAGCTATCAAGGCCCTCCAGGCCCAGAACGCCCAGTTTTAGAAGCTGGTCATGAGCTTAGCCCAGGGTCAACAGGAGTTGAAGACTCTCCTCTTGAAGAAGAAGAAGAAGAAGAGGACTGCGCTGTTTAACACTGGACGGAGGTTTGGGAATGCACTGCAGAATGAGGCTGATCAAACTACTTCATCAGCAGGGAAAGATAGTCCCTAAGGGGGAATGGCTCCTAGTCCTGTGGTCTCCGACAACGAGACAGATTACAACGACGAACAGTACCCTCCTGCTGAAGACAGGTACAAGAAACTAGAGGACCGTTTAAGTTCCATGGAGATTTAACATGTGCCGGGGCTGGATTTTGGAGATCTAGGTTTATCTTCTGGGGTGGTGATCCCACACAAGTTCAAGGCACCTGCCTTTGCAAAGTACGACGGGGCTTCCTGCCCTAAGCTGCATCTCAGATCATATGTAAGGAAGATCCAACCTTACACTACAGACAAGAACCTTTGG
Organism: Vicia faba; assembly: GCA_948472305.1. Lineage (NCBI taxonomy): Eukaryota > Viridiplantae > Streptophyta > Magnoliopsida > Fabales > Fabaceae > Vicia > Vicia faba. The sequence goes on along the minus strand of OX451738.1, from coordinate 1,043,807,938 downwards.
ATCCATTTCTTCCAGGATAGCCTTTCAGGGGCTCAACTCGAATGGTTCTATCAGCTGGATGGAGCCAGTATCCGAAACTGGGAGGACTTGGCTACTGCATTTTATAAGCAGTATCAGTACAATTCTGACCTTGCTCCTACGCGTACCCAACTCCAGGGTATGTCACTGGGGACAGGCGAAGGATTCAAGGAGTATGCGCAAAAGTGGAGAGACCTGGATGGCAGGGTGCAGCCACCGCTGACTGACCGTGAACTTGTTGACATGTTCCTGGGGACCCTGTCTGGTCCATTCTTCAACCATCTTATTGGTAATTCTTCTGCTGGGTTCACAGACCTGATCTTGACTGGTGAGAGAATAGAAGCTAGTATCAAGCCGGGGAAGATACAGAAAGGTGCCTCCTCGAGTACTGAAAAGAAGCCCTTCAAGAAGGAAGCCAGTGCTGTTTATGGTCCCAGAAGACAAAATAAGCCGGAACGCCGCCAAGCTGTCAACGCATTGGTAATTTCAAAACCTGTTGCTGTTCCTCAACAGTATAATCAACCAAGGGGTGAGAGACCCAAAAGGCAGTACACTCGGCTCAACATGACCCTGTCTCAGATTTTGCCGCAACTACTATCAACCAATCTGGTAACTGTCAAAGAAGCTCCGAAGGTAGTGAACACAGCTTCTCCAAAGTACAACCCCAACGCCCATTGCGCTTATCACTCTGATAGCCCGGGGCATACTACGGACGATTGTTGGGCTCTGAGGAATAAGGTTCAGGACCTTATTGATGCTAAAGAAATACAATTCGAGGCGCCCGAAAGGCCCAATGTTGTGACCGCTCCCATGCCCCAACATGGAGTGAATGCTGTGGAAGAAGACCCGTATGTAGCCTCTGTGGATGAGATTGTTACTCCGTTGTTGACTGTTAAAAGGAACCTGTTGCTAGCCGGTTTATTTCCGAGATGTAGTAAAGGTTGCCCTCTATGTTCTGTTTCACCTGCTGGTTGTCCTTTGTTGGAATCAGGTATCCAAAACCTGATGGATAGCAAAGAGATCTTGTTCGAGAAGATTGATGTTCCTGCTGTCCCTACTGAAGAAGTGTTCATTGTCACTATTTTCAACAACCCTCCTAAGGCTCCTTCGAAGAAGCCTGTCAAAATCATGTCAGCTCAGAAGATTGCTCCTATCATCATCACTGTTCCGGGACCTCTCCCTTATACATCTGACAAAGCTGTCCCATGGCACTATGGGGCAGATGTTTATGTGCTTGGAGTTAAACAAGAGTTCGATACAAGTACCGGTGTCAGCAACATCACCGGGCCTGCCAAGGTTACTCACAGTGGTAGGCTGTTCTCACCAGATATTGTGCCACCAGCTATTCAGAGACCTCTTATCATCACACCTGCAAGTGTGCCTGCTTCCCTTCCTAATCAAGTTCCTGTTTCTACCCCTGCTGCCGAGTCATCTGAAGCTCGGGGCAAAGGGATTGCTACTGATTTGCCTGCCCTGACAGAGGCACCAAAGACAACCACTATTGAGGCTTCCCAGCAAGAGATGGAAGAGATTCTCAAGATCATTAAGAAGAGTGATTTCAACGTAGTTGAGCAGTTGGGGAACACCCCCTCTAAAATTTCTATGCTATCACTGTTGTTGTGTTCAGAGGCCCATGCCAAGGCCCTGATTTCCTTCCTGAAGACGGCCCATGTGCCACAAGAAACGTCTGCTGATCAATTTACCGATTGTGTGGCCAACTTGACTGCTGATAATGGGTTGGGCTTCTCTGACGCCGATCTGACTGCCAAAGGAAAGAACCATAACGACGCCCTGCATGTCTCCATTGAATGTAGGGGCACTACTCTTGCCCATGTGTTGGTAGACACCGGTTCTTCATTGAACGTATTACCCAAGAAGGCCCTAGACAGGTTAGACTGTGAGGGTTTGGAGCTCAAGCCTAGTAACATTGTTGTCCGAGCCTTTGACGGTTCGAAAAGGATGGTACATGGGGAAGTTGACATTCCAATCAGGGTTGGTTCTCAAGTTTTTGATTCTACTTTCTATGTGATGGATATCCGACCATCCTATTCTTGTTTGCTGGGTCGTCCATGGATCCACAAGGCTGGAGCTCTAACCTCCACATTACATCAGAAGCTGAAGTACCCGGTCAGAGGGAAGATTGTTATAGTTCAGGGGGAGGAAGAGTATATGGTCAGCCACCTCAACTCGTTCCGGTACATAGAGATGGATGGGGAATTCATTGAGACCCCCTTTCAACACTTTGAAGAGGTTCCTCCTTTGAAGATGGCTTCCTTAAAGGATGCCCAGGCTGTGATCGAGAAGGGTGAGTGCGCAAACTGGGGCCGACTTCCTGATTTCACTCCGAAGACTGACAAGTTTGGTTTGGGCTTCACTGCAGAGGCTCAGAAGGCTGTTCGTAAGGAAAGGATTGGAAGACCTCCTGTGTTCATCACCAACCCGGGAGTAAATGCTATTGAAGATGACGTGGAGGAATCTGAATTCGACAGCTGGATCTACCCAACAATCGACGGTGGACCAAGCAACTGGACTGCCAAAGACTTCACACCTATTACTTTTGTCACTCAGTAATGAACTCTTTTGTTTTGAATTTGTAACAAACAATATTTTGAAACTTTTATGGCTCGGTGTCTTACCCGGGGCACCGTGGCTTCATTTGTGAGGGCTTTTGTGTGTCATTTTCATATATCATCAATAAAAACATTGGACGTTTGTTGCATTTCAAAATCTTGCGCTCCTTTTCTTTCTTTATTATATATTGCAAAACAACTATATTTACACACACTCACCTATACAGGTTCCAATCCACTCTGGATCTCATTGGTAACGACTCTGCTACTGCCAGTTATGACTTCGAAAATCCGATCAACTTAGCCGAAGACGAAGGTGAAGATGATTGCGAAGTTCCTGGTGATCTCGCAAGACTGCTACTCCAGGAAGAGAGGGTCATTCAGCCACATGAAGAGCCAGTGGAAACGGTAAATCTGGGTACTGAGACAGACAGAAAGGAAGTCAAGATTGGTGCCAATCTAGAGCTCAGTGTGAAACAACGATTGATTCAGATGTTGCATGACTATGTGGAAATCTTTGCCTGGTCTTACGAAGACATGCCTGGGTTGGATACCGACATTGTGGTTCATCACCTGCCTACCAAGGAAGATTGCCCTCCGGTAAAACAGAAGGTCCGCCGTATGCGTCCAGAAATATCCGAGAAAATCAAAGCTGAGGTTATGAAACAATTTGATGCCGGGTTTCTAGCAGTGACTTCTTATCCTCAGTGGGTTGCCAACGTGGTTCCAGTGCCGAAGAAGGATGGTAATGTCTTAATGTGTGTTGATTACAGGGATTTGAACAGGGCGAGCCCTAAGGATGATTTCCCTCTGCCTCATATCGACGTTCTGGTTGACAACACTGCTCAGCATAAAGTTTTCTCCTTCATGGACGGTTTCTCCGGTTATAATCAGATCAAGATGGCTCCTGAAGACATGGAGAAGACCACCTTTGTTACTCAGTGGGGCACCTTTTGCTACAAGGTCATGCCTTTTGGGTTGAAAAATGCTGGGGCAACCTACCAACGTGCCATGGTTGCTTTATTTCATGACATGATCCATCACGAGATAGAAGTATACGTCGACGATATGATTGCAAGGTCTCAAACTGAGGAGGAACACCTTGACCACCTACAGAAGCTGTTTGACCGTCTGAAGTTGTACAAGCTGAGGTTGAACCCAAACAAGTGCACCTTTGGGGTGAGATCTGGAAAATTGCTAGGCTTCGTCGTAAGCGACAAAGGCATTCAAGTGGACCCTGCCAAAGTGAAATCCATACAAGAGATGCCAACTCCTAAGACAGAGAAAGAATTCAGAGGCTTTCTAGGACGTCTGAATTACATTTCCCGATTCATCTCGCATTTAACTGCTACCTGTGAGCCAATCTTCAAGTTGCTGAAGAAAGATCAAGTAGTACGTTGGAATGATGAATGTTAGGCCGCTTTCGAAAAGATCAAAGAGTATCTCCAAGAACCACCCATTCTTATGCCACCGGTTGAAGGGAGACCTCTAATCTTATACTTGACAGTACTTGACAACTCAATGGGGTGTGTGCTGGGGTAGCATGACGAGTCCGGCCGAAAAGAACACGCCATTTATTACCTTAGAAAAAAGTTTACCGACTGTGAGACCCGATACTCACTGCTCGAGAAAACTTGCTGCGCTTTGGTATGGGCTGCTCGCTGGCTGAGACAGTATATGTTGACTCACACTACTTTGTTGATTTCAAAAATGGATCCAATCAAGTACATATTCGAAAAGCCCGCCTTGTCCGGAAGAATAGCAAGATGGAAGATGATCTTGACGGAATATGACATCCAGTACACGACTCAAAAAGCAATCAAGGGAAGTGTATTGGCAGATCATTTGGCACACCAGGCTGTGGACGACTACCAATCTATGAACTTTGAATTTCCAGACGAGGATATCATGGTAGTGACTGATTGTGAAGTACCTGGACCGGATGAAGGACCCGAGGAAGGATCCCGATGGTCTATGCACTTTGACGGAGCCTCAAATGCTTTGGGTAATGGTATCGGCGCTGTGATCATATCCCCTAAAGGCACTCATACTCCACTCACTGCCCGACTATGTTTCAACTGCACCAACAACATGGCAGAGTATGAGGCATGTATCATGGGTCTTCAAGCTGCAATTGACTTAAGGATCAAGTTTCTGAGTGTCTTCGGAGATTTCGCTCTCGTGATCAATCAGATCAAAGGTGAATGGGATACGAAACACCCAAATCTTATTCCTTACAAGGATTATGTATTGACGTTGATTCCCCACTTCGAGGAGATAACTTTTGAACACTTCCCAAGAAAGGATAATCAGCTAGCGGACGCGTTGGCTACGATGTCTTCTATGTTCAAAGTCAAATGGGACAACGAGGCGCCCCAGATCATTATTTGGAAGTTGGATGAACCTGCACATTGATGCGATCTTGAGGCTGAAGAGGTAATAGAAAAACCCTGGTATCATGAAGTGAAGAGGTACCTTGAAGCTCAAGAATACTCCGAGGGTGCATCTGTTAACGACAAGAAGTTCCTGAGAAGATTCACAGCAAAGTTCTTCCTCAGCAACGGCATTCTCTACAAGCGAAACCATGATTCCACCTTACTGCGTTGTGTGGATAAGACTGAAGCAGAAAGGATCATGGCAGAGCTACATGAAGGTACCTTCGGAACACATTCCAGTGGACATACCATGGCAAAGAAAATCCTTCGGGCAGGATATTTCTGGTCCACAATGAAAGCCGACTGTTACCAACATTCTCGGACGTGTCATAAATGCCAGATTTATGCTGATAAGGTGCACATTCCTCCGGTTCCTCTGAACGTCTTGACATCACCTTGGCCTTTTGCAATGTGGGGCATTGATATGATCGGCGAGATCCGACCTACGGCATTTAATGGGCACCGCTTCATCCTGGTAGCGATTGATTACTTCACAAAATGGGTTGAAGCAGCTTCCTACGCTACCGTAACCAAGAACGTCGTGGCACGGTTCATTCGACACAACCTGATATGTCGATACGGTGTACCTGAGAGGATCATTATGGACAATGGTACCAATCTTAACAGCAAAATGATCACTGAGCTCTGCGAGCAATTCAAGATACAACACCACAACTCTTCTCCCTACCGGCCGAAGATGAATGGGGCTGTAGAAGCAGCAAATAAGAACATCAAGAAGATCGTGCAGAAGATGACAGTGACCTACAAAGATTGGCACGAAATGTTACCGTTTGCTCTTCATGGGTACCGTACCTCAGCACGGACGTCAACAGGGGCAACTCCCTTTTCCTTGGTCTATGGCATGGAGGAAGTCTTGCCTATTGAAGTCCAGATACCCTCTCCAGATAATGAAAGATGCAGGTTTGAGTGAAGATGATTGGATCCAGACCCGGCTTGATCAGTTAAACCTAATTGACGAAAAGAGACTCACAGCTATTTGTCATGGTCAGACGTACCAAAAATGGATGATCATGGCATTTAACAAGAAGGTCAGACGACAAGAGTATCAAGTCGGAGATCTGGTAATCAAGCGCATCATTCTACCTCAAAGTGATCCCAGGGGCAAATGGACCCCCACATACGAAGGGCCATTTGTGGTTAAACATATCTTCTCAGGAGGAGCTATGATTCTAACCACCATGGATGGTGACGACCTTCCTCACCCCGCCAATGCAGACATAGTAAAAAGATACTACGCATGAATTAAAGACCCGCTAGGTTGACACACCTAGACAAAAATAAGGGCTTCCCGACGAACCAAAAGAGTTCGGGAAAAAATAAGGGATGAAATGAAAAAATCTGTAGACCCGACAAGTCGAAAACCTGAAAAGGCGGCTTGGGCAAAAATGGGTATCCCGGTGGACTGAAAACCCGAAAGGGCGGTCCAGGAAAAAGTTAGGGATAAAGCGTAATACTATGTCTCATTGGATCACCTTGCATCCAGAATTCGGCATCAACTATCGGGCTCAGACGGCGCCAATCAATCAGCTTCATCTTCAACTAAGCAGCAGAGTGATGAGACGCTTGAAGACATAAAGGCGATAGCAGAGTTGGAACCCAGTGGGATTATTTTTCACATAGCTGTTTTGTTTCCTTTTCACAAAATTGTATAAACTCTATTTTGCTCGGCGGCGTTCTCTTACTAGGACGTCAGCCTCCTGTACATAAAACGCCTATTTACAGGCAAACTTCAAAATCAATACAAGTTTCATTTTCCAGACAAATTGCCAATTGTTCTTCCTTTATCTGTTTTTGTTTTGCAAAAAAAAAACGTCCAATGTTCATTTTTGATATATGCATTTGACACTAATTGCTAATCACAAATATTTGCATACAAAACAAAGGACTAATTACAGATGACATCAGAAACCGGGGCAATAAAGAATCGTCTAAGCGATCTAGTTATTTTGTCCACCGAGGTACCAAGGTAAGTTCGGCTGAAGAATATAACCGAGTTAGCTCAACTCCCCACAGAGTAAGACAAGATTCGGCAATACTCTCCCTAGGCAGAGTTGGTCTCCCATCGGCCCTGAAAAGGCACAGTATCTCCAGCAAGTCAACGATACTCTCCCCAAGCTGAGTTAGTCTACTGTCAGCCTTAAGGAAGTTGGGTATCCCCAGAAGATCTCAACATTCCCCAGCGGAGTATAGACATTCCTCAGCAAGCATCCCCGACAGTCTTAATGTAAGATTTGTTCCCCGAAGGAATACCAGACACCCCAGTGGAACCACTCCCCAGTACAGTCTGAAAAGTTTCCCCAGGAAAGTTGAATTGTCCTCCCCATTAGATTCCAAAGCTTATCCCCAGTAGATTTTGGAAGCTTATCCCCTGCAGAGTACATACGTCTCTCCCCGACTTTATTCAGAGGTTATTTCCCACCAGAGCTTATAACTGGGTTATCCTTAGCTAATTACCATAAAGATCGTCCTCAGAGAAGTTATTCCTATCCCCAGCGAAGTTCATCAATTTCCCCAACATAACTTATCAGTGGAATCCCCAGCGGAGCTCTCATCAAAACCTCAGCGAAGTATCTCTTCCCACAGAGTAATTCCCCGCAGAGTAATCCCTCCAACAAGTTTATTCCCCAACGGAGTCATCTTCTCCTACCGGTTTATTCTTGCAACCATCATCCCCAGCGGAAACGAAGAACTCTACTCTTCAAAACATCAGCCCAGGATTCAACAAGTGCCAGACACTCGTCAAGGATTTATTTTCCTAGACGAAAATACATTCATAGACATTTCACATTTCATACATCCTGCTTACATATATGATAAAGTGCATACAACACTATCTCATCTTGAGCATCATGACATCATGCATCTCATACATCATGACATTGCATACAACTATTGCTTTGCCTTTTCAGGAAAAAGGTCAATCCAAAAATGAGTACTATCAACTATCGCAATTCCAGATTCGATACCTGTATCTAGCCAGGGCATATCTGTGAGTGATGGATTGTAGATTCGATACCTGTATCTAGCCAGGGCATATCCGCATGAAGAGTTTGAAGATCAACCCCTGTAACAGACCAGGAAATTATCTTTCTTTCTCAGGTCAGAGGTTTACACCTATATCTAGCCAGGAAAGCTATCTCTACCAACCTTTTGCAATTCCAGATCCGATTCCTGTATCCAGCCAGGGCATATCTGTAGACAACAAATTCCATATTCGACACCTGTATCCAACCAGGGCATATCTATAGACAACAAATTCTAGATTCGACACCTGTATCCAGCCAGGGCATATCTGTAGACGATAATTTCCAGATTCGATACCTGCATCCAGCCAGGGCATATCTGTAGATGACCAATTCCAGATTCGACACCTGTATCCAGCCAGGGCATATCTGTAGACGACCAATTCTAGATTTGATTCCTGTATCCAGCCAGGGCATATCTGTGAGTATTTGATTGTGGATTCGACACCTGTATCTAGCCAGGGCATATCTGCACGAATAGTTTAGAGATTCGATACTTGTATCCAGCCAGGGCACGTCTATAAGCAACCTTTTGAAGTTCCAGATTCGATTCCTGTATCTAGCCAGGGCATATCTGTGAGCGTTTTGTTGCAGATTCGATACCTGTATCTAGCCAGGTCATATCTGCATGAAGAGTTTGAAGATCAACACCTGTAACAAGCCAGGAAACCATCTTCCTTTCTCAAAGTACGAAAGTTCTCGCTAAGGAATCTCTTACGCGATCAACACTTCCAAATGGCATCTATAAGCCCATTCCCGACAAGGTTCTGTCACGACTCCAGATGGCATCTATAAGCCCATCCTCCTATCCACCATCTCTCCAAATGGCATCTGTAAGCCCATTCCCGCCATCACATTTCTGATACTCCAGCATGTGAGTGCAAATTTCTGGGCACACTAGTGTTCAATCATCTTCCACCTTCGGATCACGAAAGGCACGCAAGCCAATCTACATCCTCAGGTCTAAGAAGATTGAACAGGGGCAACTGTTGTACCCCAAAATTTGCCCTCCCATTTCATCAGTATTTTCTCACCACAAGACCCTTGGAGCTCAAGATCAAATTAGGGTTTGCTCTGCTCAAGACTCCTCCTTGCACTGTTGACCCAAATTAGGGTTTGAGTTTGCACAAAGATGTTTTGACCTAAAAGGCCCAAGTTGACTTTCATGCTTCATGTTGGACTCACAAGTTTATCCATACCAAGTTTCAAGCCTTGATTCCAATCTTTGCCCAGTCAATTGGACAGTTGACCTAGAAATCAGTTGTATTGGGGAAAAAGTCAACTGTGGTCAATTGACAGTCAAACCTCATGAAATTTGACCCTCATCAACATTATGAACTCATATGGACCATTTGGTCAAGTTTGGATCACAATTCCACAAGAAATTTGATCAGATCACCAAAAGGGCAAAATGGTCATTTTTAGGGTTTTGACTGCACAAAGGCAATTTTTGACTGTTTGACCTAACCAATGGCAATTCAAGCTCACATATGGACTCATGGACTCAATGGAATTGTCTTTACATGTTCAACAAGTTCAAAAGATCCCAAATGCACAAGATTGATAGATGAATTTTCCAGTCAACTGAGCCAAATTTGACTGTATACTAAAAAGTCAAACTTTGACTTTTTGGTCAAAATCAAGTGTCAAGATTCATTTTTTATCAAGACATGTCAAATTATAAAACTTGTTCATCAAGAAATCAAAAATTACAAATTAGGGTTTAAAATGAAGAAATTTCATAACTTAGAATTTTTCTAAGTTATGAAATTTCCTAATTTTTTCCTAACTTTGTCACATCTTTTCATCAAGATACATTTGGATTAAAACAAAACTCAAAACATGAATGTTGTAGTCTATTGCAAAATCTACAACTTTGATTCACAAAGTTTCCTCAAAAGAAGCTTGTAGCTCAAGTTATGATTTTTGGAACAAGGGTGCAAAACATTCTTAACTTAGAAATTTTTTGACCTATTTTAGGCAGGATTTTTGCCCAACTTCATGGCCACTTTTCACATGCTTCCACTTGGAATTTCAACTTACATTACAAAGATGGATTGTAGTACACATTCCAAGATTTCCAAATTGTCCAAGAACTCATCAAACACCCTTGTGGTTAGGGAGTTTCGAATTGGCAAAGTTGGGCAAAAGTCACTTTGATTATGGCCAAATTACATGTTCATAACTTTGCATTTTCAAACTCAGCATGGTTCAAGCTAGGTTACAGGCCTCTAATCCCTTTCTTACTCAATAATTCAATGCTAAACCATTGTGCCAAGATGTTATTTTATGCATTTGGTCATTACATGAAGGATTAGTCCATAATTAGAAAAAAGCATTTTAGCCATTTTGATAAAGTTACACTTTATGTCAAGTTTACAATCTAAGAAGTACAAAGCAAATCTCTGAGGCACAAAGGTGTGGACATATCCCACTGATCAAGAACAAACTTTGCAGCATGTTTAGGGGGCCTGCATAAGCTTGTAACCGAACTTGGCATTTTTGGCTTTAGAAGGAAGAAAACTTGCATTTTGAACACAACTTACATTCCTGCAAGCAAGAACCAAAGAAAACTTTGTCCACACATTTCACACTCCCTAAGTAACCTGAAACACGACCAAGCCATCCCTAAGACTCCCTCATTCATCAAAACACAATTTTGTGGCAAAACATGGTACCTTCTGCATTTTGACTTGGCCAGTTCATTTCCCTCGTGCGTTTTCATCCAAACCAGTTCAAACACATCCTATATCATCCATACAAACTATCCCAAGCCCTAGCTGCAAACTGTAACACCTCTAACCAAGTTCACCATTTTCATTTTTTCAGTTGTGCATGTTGAGTTACATAGCTCGTTTCAGTCAGTTTCAAAGCAAGCTAGAGGTTGGAGAAGCATCCCTGAAGTTCAAGCAAGCTGTACAAGTCCTCACACTGCATTGAAAGTGCCTTCATTGTTGCACACGATTCAAGCTGAAAAGGTAAAAACATGGACTTCTATCTCTCAATCTAGGAAGAGTTAGGCTTAGGTTTATGAATGAAACATGTCCTACTCATGGCCCTGAAGCTACCTGTATCCTCACTTTTCATTTATATTGTGTGTGTTAAGAGAATTTGGAACCTGAACATTAGAAAAAAGTTAGGTCAGGAATTGGGGGAGAAGAAATTATCTCTCATTTTTGAGAGTTAGATCAAGTTCTTGGTATGTATGGATTCGTGGTTTGATGCTTGACATTTTTTGTGTTATAAGTTTGTGCTAAAAATCAAAGAATCAGGATGTTTGAACAAGGCAAAGAAACGCGCGTTTTTTGACAGAAACTGGCTGGAGGTTGAAGACAAGCCTCCTTGGGCTGGGCCTGACTTGTTTTTTCCTTTTGCACCACATTTTTTCACATACACCCCCTTGGCCCATTGTGTGATTTTTTAATCATTTTTGACTTTTTATTTTTGTTTCTGACTTGTTATTTTTTGTCAAAACATAAAAAATATTAAAAATATTTTTTCAAACCATTTTTGAATTTTATTTGTATTTTATTTGTTTTATTTGAATTTATACATTATAAATAACATATATATACTTTTATTAAAAATACTAAAAAATAATACAAATGCATTTTATTTTCTGATTTTGTTTTATTTTATCTTTTGAAAACATTTTCTAAAAATATACTTTTTTGTAAATAATAAATATTTTATTTTTGTATATATTTAATACATTTAATACATAATATAAATACTTATATATTTATTAGAATATTTAGGATAAAAATACAAAATAATACATTTTTTATTTTTATTAATATTTAACCTCAAAAATACTTATTTTTACAATATACTTCCTTTTTATTTATTTTTTGTACATAATTAATAAATATTGTATATAATACATAATAAATACTTTTTTTATTTACAAAATTAGGGTTTTGCCCTAAAACATGAAAATATCCAAAAAATTAACCCTTTTATTATTTTATTTCACTTGTAAATAAATCACATACACAAATACATTTACACATACACATTGCTTTATTCTTATGCATTGATCATTTACATTTGCGATTAATTCGATTTGGTTGTAAATATTGGGATACTACTCTCCTATTAAGTCTCATCCCCATTTGAACATTTGTACCCCCATCCCCATGATTATTGTGTAATAATTTAGGACTTTAAATTCTGCATTTTAAAGCTTTCTAAATATGCCATGATAGACTTAGGGTTTGTATGCAAAAATCAAATAACAAGTAGCTTGACCTAATTCAAAGACAAAAAGCATGAAAATGGACAACACCAATCACACTTGCACCCCTAGGGTTACTCCACTTGTTGCCTTCAATAATGGGCCATGTTGCATGTTGAGTTTCTTTGGCAAAACAAAACAATTCAAATGATCATAGTCCCTCGATGACGCTTTCGAAAGTTGCCTAAAAATGATCAAGTCCCTTAAAGAAAAAATTGCCAAAGACACTTGGCACCATTGCAATCATGGTCTAAACGATGACCCGCGCCTGTCCCGTTAACATCCTAACACAAGATTGTCCACCAAATACAATGGTGGAGCAATACTGTTAAAAGGGTTAAAACATAGGAAAAACCTTTGAGTAAATTTAGGGGTAGACAACTCTTAGTTACTTGATCAAACTTACAAAACACACTTGCCTACTTTTCAAAACCACACTCCACAACACTTTCAAAACAAATTTCAAAAACATTGAAAACTTTTCAAAAGATAAGTACACCTTTGTATACATTCAAACATGGATCATTACAAAGGTTGCCACCACAAATGGCCTCTTTTCAAAACATTTTCAAACCCATACACAAAGCACCATTTCAAACAATTGAAAACACAAGGAAAGTGATCTAAGCAAGTAACTAAGAGCCCATGGATAACCATGGATAGAAAGGGTGCTAATACCTTCCCTTTCTATAATCTACCCCCCGAACCCAAGAAAACATCTCAAAGGTTTTTGCTGTGCTTTTTAACCTTTCCTTAGGATAAAATAAAAAGTCGGTGGCGACTCTTGCTCAACCGAAACATTTGCGAAAACAAACGCAAAACCCAAGTCAGTTCTCCCACCGTATCACAGTACTATCAAAGTTTTAGGCAATAGAGATGATTACAACGAGATTAACGTGATTGAAGATTTCTCGGTCGAGATGGTGTCAGATGATGAGTATGCTTATGCAGATGAATTCTTTTCCTCATATTAAGATATTGTCTCCAACAATGATTTTGTGATGTCTAAGTATTCTGAAGAAGGGGTGAATGTTATTGTGCCTTATTTCGGTGTTCTCGCCCCTATATAGATTTAGTACCATAACAAGCCAATTGTTACTCCAGTGGTGATTTTCTTGTCGGGTCCTGTTCTTTACGAATCAGACAAAGTTGTGCCATACAAATACAATGCTACAAAATTGGAGGATGGTGTGGAAGTGCCCATCCAACATTTGTATGATGTCAAGAATATTGCTGAAGCCAATTGAGTAACCCGCAGTGGCTTTATTTTCGCACCTGTCATTCGAGGGAATGTTAATGCTGATAGAAAGGTTGCTGAAAGTACTGAACCTAAGAAAGCAGTGGGGGAATCTAGTGTTACTACTCTGGAAAAAGATGTGGACGATATATATTGAAGATCATCAAGATGAGCGACTATAGGATCGTAGATCAATGGTTACAGACTCCATCAAAGATATCTATTCTAGCCTTGCTAATGAACTCTTCGGCCCACAGGAAATCTTTGATGAGAGTATTGGATCAAGCTTTCGTAGAAAGTGATATGCCTTTGGACCAATTCAATAGTGTTTTCTGGAATATTACATCCTGTAATAACTTGAGTTTCTATGATGACGAGCTGCCCAATGAAGGAAGGAACCATAACTTGGCTATCCATATCTCCATGAATTATAAGAATGATTCATTGTCCAATGTGATGATTGACAATGGATCCGCTTTAAATTTCATATCGAGGAGCACGTTCATGAAGTTGAAGTACCAGGGAACGCCCGTGCACCCGAGTGGCATAATTGTGAAAGATTTTGATGGTTCGAGGAAGTCCATCATCGGATAAGTATATTTGCATATTCACATAGGTCCACACTTATTTCATATTACTTTCCAGGTTATGGATATTGTTCTTGCTTATAATTGTTTACTAGGACGGTCGTGGATCCACGAGGCAGGGGCTGTTACTTCAACTCTGCACTAGAAGTTGAAGTTTGTTCATGAAGGAAATATGGTCATCATAAATGGAGAAAATGTGTTCTTAATATATCATTATCCTCTTTCAATGTTGTGGAAGAAGATGAAGCTACTGTTGGAACTCAATTTCAAACTTTATTTATTGATAATGTAAGAGAAAATGAGAATTATATAGCTTTGTTCAAGGATGCTCAATAGGTAGTGCATAATGGCCCTAGTAAAGCATGGGGACAGATTGTAGATCTGCCCGTGAATAAGAATAAAGCTTGTTTGGGATTCTCTGTGAAGAATGGTAAAAGTGAGATTATGAAGCCGAAGTCTTCTTTGGGAAAATATCAAAACATCTTTCATATTGGAGGTTATCTTCATCCAACTGTTCCTAGGATCAATGTTATTCTGGAAGGCGAAGCAGAGCAAGAGATGCTGAACTACGCGACTCATGGAGTCAGAGTCCAAAATTGGATCACTATTGATGTTACCTCTTGCATTCATATCTCAAAGTAATTTGTTTTTTGTTAATATTTTCAAAAATCTTTCACTCTACCCAAGGTGAAAGTACTGATATTGTATGGGTATATCTGTTGCTTTGATCTTTATAATCGATAATAAAAGTTGTCTTTGATTCCGATATTATGTCTTTTTCTATGATTTTTCTTGGAAAATGGTAATCATAAAAATCCTTTCAAAATAAATAATAACTGTAACTAAATTTGCACAATCACTTTCTATATGTGTCAGTTTCTAAAAGCAATCATAAATCATATGTGCAGATTAATTAAAAAACGCGTTGAGTACAATGACCCTTCGCGGTTGCTTGAGCGCAAGGAAAGTACCATTAAGCCATATAAATAGACGTTGGAGACGATTAATTTAGGTACAGAGGAAGATCCGAAAGAAGTCAAGATTGGAGCATTGCTTCATACCAATGTAAAGAGAAGGTTGATTAAATTGTTGAAAGAGTATGTGGACATATTTTCTTGGTCTTACCAAGACACGCCTGGTTTGGATACTGATATTATGGAACATCTTTTGCCGCTACAACCAAAATGCCTACCAATCAAGCAGAATTTGCGAAGAACTCACCCTGATATGGCAGTAAAAATTAAAGAAGAAGTTTTAAAGCAGATTAATGTCGGTTTTTTTGTGACATCAGTGTACCCTCAGTGGATTGCCAATATTCTCCCTGTACCAAAGAAAGACGGAAAAGTTTGCATGTGCGTTAATTATAGAGATTTAAACAAAGCTAGTCCAAAAGATGACTTTCCATTACCACATATTGATATGTTGGTTGATAGTACAGGAAAATTCAAGGTATTCTCGTTCATGGACGGATTTTCTAGATATAATAAAATCAAAATTGCTCCTGAGGACATGGAAAATCAATGTTTATCACATCCTGGGGAACATTCTATTTCAGAGTGACGCCCTTCAGGTTGAAGATCATTGGTGTAACGTACTAAAGGGCTATGACAACCCTATTACATGATCTGATGCACAAGGAAATTGAGGTATATGTTGATGATATGATTGCCAAATCCCATAATGAAGAAGGGTTTATCGAGGATTTGTTGAAATTGTTTCAGTGTTTGAGGAAGTATTGTCTCCGCTTGAATCCAAATAAATGCACCTTTGGTGTTCGATAAGGAAAATTGTTAGGTTTCATTGTCATCCAAAAAGGAATTGAAGTTGACCCTGAAAAAAATAAGGCAATTCAAGAAATGCTAGCGCCAAGAACTGGAAAGCAAGTTAGAGGCTTCCTTGGGCATTTGAATTGCATTTCCAGATTTATTTTCCATATGACTATAACATGTGAGCTAATCTTTAAGTTGTTAAAGAAAGATCAGGGTTGTATGTGGACAGATGATTTCCAAAAGGCATTTGAAAGTATTAAAGAGTATATGCTTGAACCTCCTATCTTTCTCCCTCCAGTTGAAGGAAGACCATTGATTACGTACCTAATAGTGTTGGATAATTTTATGGGTTGTATTTTGGGACAACAAGATGAAATAGGGAGAAAATAATATGCCATTTATCATCTTAGCAAGAAGTTTATGGACTGTGAGTTGGAGTATTCTATGTTGGAAAAAACATTTTTTGCTTTGGCTTGGGCAGAGAAATGGTTGCAGCAATATATGTTGAATCATACTACTTGGTTGATTTCCAAAATGGATCCAATTAAGTATATTTTTGAAAATCCTGCTCTTACCGGGAGAATTGCCCGTTAGCAGATGTTGTTGTCTGACTATGATATTGAATACCATACTCAGAAGGCTATAAAAAGCAGTGTGTTGGAAGATTATCTTGCTCACCAACCAATTAATGATTACCAGTCTGTTAAATATGATTTCCATGATGAAGATGTTATGTTTTTGTAAGTAAAAGATTGTGATGAACCGTTGCTTGGGGAAGGTCCTGATCCTGAATCTCTTCGGGGGATGGTGTTTGATGGAGCTGTGAATGCTTATGGGAAAGGAATTGGTACTGTGATTATCACTCCACATGGATCGCATATCCCATTTACTGCAAGGTTGGCATTTGATTGCACCAATAACATGGCAGACTATGAAGCTTGTATCATGGGTCTCAAGGAGGCTATTGATCTCACAATGAAAATTCTATATGTGTATGGCAATTCAGCTTTAGTAAAAAATCAGATTAAAGGAGAATGGGATACTCGTCACCCTGGCTTGATTCCCTATAAAGATTATGCTAGAAGATTATTACCATTCTTTAACAAAGTTGAATTCCATTATATTCCTAAAGATGAGAATCAGATGGCAGATGCTTTAGCCACTTTGGCCTCCATGTATCAAGTAAATACTTGGAACTATATCCCTCGTATCACCATTTGACGTCTGGATAGACCAGCTCATGTGTTTGCAATGGAGGAGACGTCAGAAGAAAAACCTTGGTATTATTATATCAAGCATTTTCTCCAGACACATGAATACCCAGTTGGTGCATCACACAAAGATAGAAAGACAATGAGAAGGTTGGCAGGTAGCTTTTTGCTCAATGAGGATGTGTTATGCAAAAGAAATTATGACATGGTCTTGTCAGATGCGTGGATAGACACAAAGCAGACATGTTGATGCATGAAGTCCATAAAGGTTCATTTTGCACTCATGCCAATGGACATTCGATGGTAAAAAAGATGCTTAGGGCAGGTTACTATTGGCTGACATGGTATTTGACTGTTACAAATTTGCAAAGAAGTGCCATAAATTCCAGATTTGTGTTGATAAAATTCACGTGCCTTCGAAACTTCTCAATGTTATTTCTTCCCCATGTCCTTTCTCTATGTGGGGTATTGACATGATTGGAATGACTGAACCTAAGGCGTCGAATGGAAATTTTCTTTATCTTGGTAGCAATGGAATATTTCACCAAATGGGTGGAAGTAGCTCCATATGCTAATGTTACTAAGTAGGTGGTAGTACACTTTATCATGAACAATCTTATTTGTCGATATGGTATGCCAAGTAGGATCATCACTGACAATGGCTCGAATCTAAATAACAAGATGATAACAAAACTTTGTGAATAATTCAAGATTGTCAATCACAATTCATCTCCTTACAGGCCAAAGATGAATGGGGTTGTTGAAGCTGCTAATAAAAACATTAAGAAGATCATCTAGAAAATGGTCGTTACCTATAAAGATTGGCATGAGATTTTATCTTTTACTTGGCATGGGTATCGTACATCCATCCGCACTTCAACAGGGGCAACCCCGTTCTCTCTTGTGTATGGTATGGAAGCAGTGATCCCCGTTGAGTTTGAGATTCCCTCTTTACGTGTGGTAATAGAAACCAAGTTGTCAGAGGCTGAATGGGTCTAGAACAGTTTTGACCAGTTGAATTTCATTGAAGAGAAAAGAATGACAGCCTTAGGTGATGGCCAATTATACTTGAAGAGAATGAAGAAAGCTTTTGATAAGAAGGTCAGGCCTCGTGAATTCAAAGAAGGTGACCTCGTGCTAAAGAAGATCATGTCTTTTAACATTGATTCTAGGGGCAAGTGGACTCCCAATTTTGAAGGCCCGTATGTTGTCAAGAAAGCCTTCTATGGCGGTGCATTGATTCTTGAAACTATGGATGGCGAGGAGTTCCCACATCCTACGAATGCTGATGTAGTCAAGAAATACTTTGCCTAAAAGAAATAAAAGAACAGCTCGCTAAGTCGAAAACTTGAAAGGGCGGCTTATGCAAAAAAAAAGAGTGTCTCAGTAGGTTTAAAACTCGAAAGGTTGTTCTAGGAAAAAATAAGAGACACAAAACGAGTAAATTTTTCCGCTAGGTTGAAAGCCCGCAAGGGCAACCTAGGAAAAAGTTAGGGATTTCTTGGCAAGTAACTACATCAGACAAGACTTGATCATTGAAGCAACAATCTTCTTGGATCCCTCACCACACTTCAACAAAAGTCGTTGCTCAATAATTCAAAGTTGTTAGGGAGAATAGTGGTCATTGTGTTTCAATGTATCTTTTCTAATATATTACCATTTTCCAAACTTTATAATCATCTATGGGGTCTCGCCATTCGCATACTACCATTCTATTAATAAAGTTTGAGCTTTTATCAAATTCTTTGCAATTCTTATTTTATTCTGCTTACAAAGACTCCATTTATTATTGATAGTAATTTTCAAAACAAAGAGATTTAATAATAAAAAAATTTTGAAAAGAATTTACAAATTACTTTTTACTTTAGATTTTGTGACTCAATAAAAAACAAAAAAACTGATTCCGAGGATGGGCGAACTCTAAAGTAGGTATTCCCCATGAAAGTTCTTTCAAGTAACTTTCACTGATATGCGTATGATCTTCTTGTTGTTTCTAAAATAGTTAGAGATGATACCAATTGATGTATGGTGCAGTGTTGGGTTTGTAATCCCATTTTCCCCAGTCAAGTCTTGGTTCAGTTTTTCCTCAAGGATGTTTATTTTGATTTCGGGTTTTGCATGGTCTGAAGCCTCTATCCCAAATTCCCCAGTGAGGTCTTCACTCATATGACAGAAATAAAGTTCATATCCCTATTATATACACCTCTGTTTTTGCTCACTTTCCCAGCCTTAGAATGAATTGGATATTTTTTATCTCCATATAGTTTATAAAGGAAAGGCTTTATATGACCATGCTAACTACAATATTGGCATATCCAAGTTGATGACTGAATTCTGGACCATGTTTGATCATGTCTGCTAGAATATTATAACATGTGATTAGACATGTTGATAATTCTCTTACTTTCAGAAGGAAGAGACTTCACCACATACACTCCTCTTTGATCATTATCTGCTTGATTGTCACCTTCTATATCTCCAGTTTCTTTTATCATAGCCACTCCATCTTCCAGTTTTTTTAATGAGTCTGGCTTGTTATTAATCTTGGAATTTAAGAGAGTTACCTCCTTTTGAAGATGAGATACAATACATAGAAGCTTCTTCTTTTCATTTTCTAAGTCAGCGATGATATTTCTTTGGTCTTCCTTTGATTTGATATTTTCTTCACACCTGTCACAAGTATCTTTGTAGGATATATCAAGATCTTCATGGAGAAATTTATCATTATAAGCTTCCACTTCACCTGCCCATCTTCCAAATTCCATGTTAGCCTCATCTTCTGATTCATCATCATCATACCAAGACACAATAAATCCCTTTTTCTACCTCTTAAGAAAAATGGGACATTCTCGTTTGATGTGACCAAAACCATCACACTCATATCATTGAATGCATTTGCTTTGATTGATATTTTCTTCAGACATGGTGTTCTTCTAAAGATTTTCCTCATTACTGATGTCAGATGAGATGTTCCTGACATTTGGTCTTCCTCTTCTGTCCTAGCCTTTTTTAGAAGTCTGTTGAATTTCTTTCCAAGTAACACAATCATATTAGACAGATCTTCATCACTATCTAAATTATCTTTACCTTCATCATCTTCATCACTAGATACAAAAGTTATGTGATCGATGTCGCGCGCAGATCAAAATGAGTGATTTTTTAAAACTCAAGATAGCAACAATGGCTCGAGTCATATCGCAAGGATTCTTGATATTATTAACTAACTATAGTAACGATTAATTAGGGGTGTTGGTTTAGTATTATAATGAGCAAATAGTGAAATTAAGTGATTAACAAATAAGCTAAAATGAAGCAACCTACTGTATCGACTTCCGACTTATCATTGATTCCTAAAAAATTCCAATCCCTAAACGAGTCTATTCCTACTCGACTATAATAACCACTGATAAGCGTAATAGATATTATACGATGTATGTTCTTGAATTCCGGGTTAAGCAAACATATTAAAACTATTGTGAATTAAGCAAACACAACTTGATTGAACGCGATAATGCAAAAGCTATGTTACCGCGAAATTGAATCAAGGTCATACAAACAATCAAATTTAAGAATTAAATCCTATAGAAACAATCAAATTAAGAAATCAATTGAAATTATAAAAATAATTCAACCAAAAATGAATTAACATGAAATTTATAAAGGAACCTCAAAGCGGAATACGATTACAGTAGATTGATTCTTGGAAATTGGTTTTCCATTCCAATTTGTCAAAAGTAAAGCTACCAATTATTTTTATGAATATTAAAAACAAACTAAAGTTACTGTAGCGTATCCATAAGAGTTTTAACAACCTCATGGTTTCACGTACAATTCGAACCAGGTCGGAAACATAACTGAGGCCTAGAAAAATGACCCAAAACAAATTAAATCCTAAGTGTTAAACTTCAACGAATTTTCCGAGACTGCTATATTCTGAATCAGTTTATGGCTTCAACATGAAAGTTGTAGCTTTTTATCTCAACTTTCCAACGAATATTAGAACCTGTCAATTTGATTCCCATAACTATAGTTATGAATTTTTCATTTAAAGCTGCTAATGCTGAAAATCAAATATGAAAATTAAATAAAGGCGAAAATAAACTAAATTATAAAAACATCATAAAATAGAAAAATAAACAAAACAAACCATGGAAATTCCAAAGTACAAATACAGAAGATATGCATGAAAATGCACTGATCAAGTTCCCCCACACTTGTACTTTTGCACTCCGAGCAGAATAGAATCAAAACAAATGAAACATCATAACATTCAGATACTCATTCCAGGCTACAAACTCTTCTTCGGTTAAGATATCATCAATAGGTACTAACTTGCACACTATGGATATTGTAAGAACACTAATCCATAATTGTTCAATCATAAGCCTCCCTCCTATACAAACCAATCAGAATTATGTTATTATGCCTAAGCCTAACTTACTCATCCTACTTTTTGCTCTCTTTCGTTCTCGCGTAATCACATTAAGTCTGTTATCTCCACATTCTCATAGTAAAGTGACCGGTTAGAGACTCTGATCATTTTTGCATGGAGTTTTGGTAACTAATTGACATAACCTATTGCTTACCCAATTATAGCTGCGGGGGATCAGACTGTAATTCACCCTACCAAGTTCAACACCAGAAACCTCTGAGCAAACTAACAACGAGTCTTATTATCATGTTTTTGTAGGTTCCACAACCATTGGGTTAAGTGACTAGGCAAGGGTCACCCAACTTAGAAGGTTCATTCCCTAGTTTTTCAATTAAAACTTGGATCACTCACTTATTTTTATCGGCTTCCTTACATAGAGCGTGTGTGAGATGGTGCTGGCTGCAAAGAAAAACTACTCAAGAGCTATTAGAGAATGAGAATTCAAGGCTATGTCATAACAAGTATTTAACATTATTTCCATACTCAAAATACTTACGGTGTTAAGACGATACCGATCATGTGATTTTTTCCCAAATCTCCACAACTAACCTCAGATTAATCTATAGCCTAAAACTTTCAATAAAAATGCATAGTTTTTCTAAGTAAAAAAAATTATTTATTTTTCACTTAAAGAAACGAAGAGAAAACAAAACAAAATAAAACAAAAACAAAGAAATGAGATGATTCCCTCCCCCACACTTAAAACATGCATTATCTTCAATGAAGAAACAAACATAAAATAAGATAGAGGAGAGAGAGGAAAGAACACACCCGAGTAGTCAAGGCGGATAGATGACTGCATAAGTAGCCTTTCCAAATAAGAGCTCTTTTATACTTTCCTCTTTCAATATGGGGCTCTCATGGAATAGCATGAGGAGGTGACCATTGAATTTGAAAATTTTGTCATTTCCTTCACATATTATTCCAGGATTAGAGAATATTCTTCTAAAAGTAAAAGTGTCGAATGTGCACATGAAGGTGATCTCATCTTTCACAATATTTGTTGGAAATCCACCAAAACCTATGATGAATTTCTGCCAATATTTATGAACAAGATTGATATCACCACACAATAATAATCAATTATTTGAAAAGAAAAGAAAGAAAATAATTATTTTCTGCACAGCTTCTCTCTGCCCACACACTGTGGAAAAATTTATTATTCACTTTGTAAGTGCAAAATTTTATGAATATAATGAGTTGACTTAATTATAAAAATAAGGGTTACTCCCTCTATTTATGTATTTAGGTTAGCTTGCTTCCTAAGGCAAAGTCCAAAACTATAAAATCCCAAACTACCTATTTTGGAACTAAATCAAATCTATCAATTTTAGATCTAAATCAAATCTATCTAAATCTAAAATCAAATTAAATATGTGTGCAATGTATTGTTTCAACACTTCTAAATCAAATCAAATCTTTTCTACATTCCCTTGTCTCTGTCGAGCAAACTGCTTTGACACAAGTTATTAATTTCAACACACCACTTAATTCATTGTATCAAACCTATCTACATTCATAATATCTATTAGTCTTCGGAATACTTTGACCTGCACACCCTTCGTCATGATGTCTGCAATCTAATTCTCAGTTATGCAGTGTTCCAAATTCATCTTCTCATCTTCTACCTGCTCTTGAAGATAGTGAAACCTCATTTCGATGTGCTTTCTTCGACCGTGAGCTATCAGATTCTTCTCCAGATTGATAGTTGATACGCTGTCAATCTTCATGGTAATTGCTCCATGATCTTTTCATGTGATCTCTTTGACCAAGTTCACCACCCATGTTGCTAGACATGCACAAAGAAAAGCAGCTATTTATTCTGCTTCACATGATTAAAATGCCACTACTGGTTCCTTTCTCAAACTCCAAGTAACTAGTGCACCATCTAACATAAACAAATATCCTACTGTAGATTTTCGATTCTCAACATCACTACACCAACTCGAATCATTGAACCCTACTAACTTGCACTCTTTCCCTTTGGGATTCATCTTCACTTTGTATACCCACTTAACATCAATTTCCTTCTTGTCTTGAGGAAACTCGACAAGTCACCAAATGTTGTTATCTTCGATGGACTTCACTTCTTTGTTCATTTCTTTCACCCATTTTGAATTCTTCAATGCTTCAATTGCATTAACTGGTTTGACATATGCATAGAAAGCATAATGTACCAACTCACGTTTTCTATCGACAACATCATCTAAGGTAATCACACAATCTTTCAACCTTGCAATAACACGTCTTGATCGTTTAGGTCTGCTTGTACTTGTACTTGGTTGATCTCTTACTTCCTATTGTCTAACTTCCTCTTGTCGAACTTCTCTTTCGACTTGAGTTTCTGGTTCTTCAAGTAAGATTCTCACAGAATCATTCTTGACATTTTAAGTTCAATCCCATTCTTTAAAATCATCTATTTTTACATCCCTGCTGATCATGATTTGCTTGTTCACTGGGTCGAACAACTTGTAACCTCCTTCCGAATGATATCCTACTAGGATCACCTGACTCGACTTGTCATCAAGTTTTTTTCTTGATCAGGTAAGTCAATAATTTTTGACAGGAATCATCTATGAACGTGATAAATTATTTGTTACCTTCAAACAAATCCACTTGGATTGGTCCATATACATCAAAGTATATGACTTCAAGAATAGTCTTCAACTTGCTTCTTGCATCCTTGCTGAATTTATTCTTGTGCTGCTTCGCCTGCACACATTCCTCACTCACCTCATTTGGAATGTCAATTTCTGGCAATCCAGAAACCAGGTTTCTTCTCTTCAAATCTCGCATTCCTCTGAAGTTGAGATAGCCTAGTCGGTAGAGC
This sequence comes from Vicia faba, assembly GCA_948472305.1. Taxonomy (NCBI): domain Eukaryota; kingdom Viridiplantae; phylum Streptophyta; class Magnoliopsida; order Fabales; family Fabaceae; genus Vicia; species Vicia faba. The sequence continues at coordinate 1,043,783,568 of OX451738.1, read as the reverse complement.
CATATATATTCGTCTTTGCTAGCTGCAGTCGAAAGGCGCTTGTGCTCCATCACATTTAGTTCAATCTTGAAATTCCTATTCTGAGACATGGGAGCCTTCAAGATTAACATTCCATTTGCATCGATGACTCTCATCATCTTATCTTCGATCAACACTTTGTAATTCTTTTCGACTAACTACCCTATGCTGAGAAAATTGCTCTTCATGCCTGGTATGTATAACACATTTGAAATTAATGACCTCTTGTCATCTTTCCTCATAATCATAACGTCACCAATACCTTCAGCTGCTAGGGTATTATCATTTGCGAATTTCACCATGTTATTCTCGAGGGTTTTATGTTGACAAACCAATCTTTTCTTCCATACATGTGTGATTAACATCCTGAATCCAAGTACCATTGATCCTTGAATTTTCTTCATCTCTTGTTGTGACCATTAGCAACATCTCTTCTTCTTCATACTTTGCAAACTTTGCATCACTTTCTTAATTCTTTCGCTTTTCTGGACAATCACTAGAATAGTGACCATACTTCTGACAATTGAAACATTAAATGTGACTCTTGTCAGGTTTTCGACAACCACATCTTCCTCTATTTGCAACACCACCTCTTTGGTTGCCTTGGTATGGTCTTCTCTGATTCGACACATTTTCTTCATGTTGGTTTCCTCTACAAGTCGAATTGTTGTAGCCACCTCTATCTTTGTTGTCGAACCACTTCCTTTGCCTTTCTTATCTTTTGTTGATTGAGCATGCAGAGCCACATCAGTCTTTGACTTGCCTGCAGCTCTTTCAGCCATTTTTGTTCATGATATTCAAGCGTCCCTTTAAGATCTTCCTTTGACAAAGATGACATGTCTTTCTACTCTTCTATGGCAACTACCACATGGTCTAACTTTAGAGAGAAATATCTTAAGATCTTCAAAACAACATCTCTTGATGTTAATGTCTCTACACAAGTATTGATTTGATTCACTAGTTTCATAACCCTAGTGACGAAATCAGATATGCTTTGCTATCTTCCATTTGAAGCAATTCATACGTTCTTTTGTGATTTTGTAACCTCACCTCTTTCACCTTCTCAGTGCCTCCAAACGATTTCTTCAGGCTTTCCCAAGCTTCTTTTGCAGATTCTACATCACTAACCTTTTTGAAATTGTCTATGCTGACACATTGGTGAATTATAAAGAGAGATTTATAATTCTTCTTCTTCTTCTTCGATTCTTTGTATTCTGCTTATTCTTCTTCTGAAGCGTCTTTATCAAGCAGTTCTAATCCATGTTTCACAAGATCCCAAAGACCTTGAAAACAAAATGTAACCTTCATCTGTTTGCACCAATTCTCATAGTTATCACCTTTAAGAATTGGGAGATTTGCTGGAAAATTTTCGTTAGCGTAATTCACCATCATCGTGAATTTCTTCTTCTTATTCCTCGATCGTTCTTGATCATTCTTCCCTTAAATAACTCAACTAGGCTTTGATACCATTGTTAGGGGAAATTCAGAGGAAGGAGCATTTTTACTTAGGACACACTTTTTGTGAGAGACACACCACATATTGACCCAAAACCTTAAGGTGATAGGTGTGTGGATTCTCTCACTTATATAGTGTTCAATCTTCCCTTTTCTAACCAATGTGGGACTTCTTCCTCACACTTGATTCTCAACACTCCCCCTCAAGTGTGAGTCTATACACAATTCTCCCTCTCGTGTGGAAGCTCTCTCTTTCATATACACTTTTATCACCACAAAACACCTTCTACCCACCACCTGCAGGAAGTGTTTTGATACAATTAAGTCGGTCCCTATCTCGAAACCAGTGTCTGATACCAGATGTTTGAAATCCACCAAAACCTATGATGAGTTTATGTCAATCTTGATGAACAAGATTGATATCACCATACAATGGAAATGAATTATATGAAAAGAAAATAAAGAAAACAATTATTTTCTATAGAGTTTCTCTCTTCCCACAAACAGTGGTAAACTTTAATATTCACTTTGCAACTGCAAAATTCTGTGAATATAATGAATTGACTTGATTACAAAAATTGGGGTTACTCCCTCTATTTATAGATTTAGGTTAGATTTCTCCTTAAGCCAAATCCCAAAACTATAAAAGCCCAAAATACCTATTTTGGAACTAAATCAAATTTATCTATTTTAGATCTAAATCAATTCTATCTAAATCTAAAATCAAATTAAATCTGTGTGTAACAAACTGTTTCCACACTTCTAAGTTAAATCAAATCTTTTTTACATTCCCTTATCTATGTCGAGCAAATTGCTTTAACACAAGGAATTACTTTCAACAACATCAAGGATCAAAAGGTTATGGGGCTGCCTCACTGCTTTTTTTACATCTTCAATTGAGATCCTATGCATACACGTGGATGGACTAATATCGTAAATGTCATCCATGGTCCATCCAATTCCTTTCTTATGCTTCTTCAATTTCAGCATAAACATCACAAGAGTAAATATCATTAAAACAAGACAATGATGGAAAATCAACTACAAACAAATCAGTACAATTATCATTAACAGTTTCAGGAAGCATTTTTATTTGAAAAACAAAATGCTCTTCCAAGGGTTGTTGGTTTGATCCTTGACCTTGCTGCATGACATTCATTGAAGTAGTCAGTTGTCCAATATGTGTTTGCAAAGTCTGAAAATTAGAATCAATTTGTTGTTGAAACTGGAGATTATTTACAACCATTTGTTTGACAATGTCCTCTACTGAAGGTCTGGGTGCAGAGCACACAACCTAGAATTCCTTCAGATGCTTATGCGGATCCTCACCTACAAAACCATTAAACCTAGGAAACAAATGTACTAAACTAGATTTCAATTTCAAAGGTGCATCAGCTGCAGGATAGTCAATACATAAACCATTATAGTTCACATTAGGGACAGCCAACTAACTCAAAGTTCTTTGTTCAGCCATGTTATCAACAAACATAGAAATACCAACTATGTCCCAAACAGTCAGAAACAAATAGAAAGAAGGAAAACAATTAAAATAATTTCAAAAAATACAAAAATACCAAATTTAATCTAATGAAGTGAAATAAGAATTTTGAGAATTTTTTTGGATTTTTTCGACACTATGAAAATAGTAAAAAAATATTTAAAATAGAGAAAAGAGGAATTTTATGATTTGAGGTCGGAATCCCTTAATTATTCTAGAGTAAGGGAATATTGATTGCACAATTTTTTTGGTCCCAGTAAGTGATCGGAAAATAGCAAGTGTACTATTTTTGTCGATGTAGTTTTGTGATTTTTAATTCACGAATATCGATCTCAAGGATTGCAATGCAAATACGAAATATCAGTCTTATCAAGTAGACAAAAACTAGAAGTTTGTTGTTTGAAAAAAATTCTCTACACAAGACAATGTAAAATAATTAACTTTCTTTTAATTAAACAAGCTAGGGGAATGGTTCGGTCAATTTGGCCTATAAAGGTTATTATTCCCAATTTCTTTCAGAAAAATCTATGTTACTTCAATTATCAACCTCTATAGTGTTTTTCCTAAGTCCTTAGAGAAAAACCCTTGAACGTGCAAATTAATCCCTACACCCAAGAAGACTAATAATGCATTCAAGTAAATCAATATCAAGGTCATATATGATAATCATAGGGTATCCCTAGTCCTAGGAGATATCTACTATAACCAAGTTATACACAAACCCTAACAAATATAGTCCTATATTCATCAGTCATAAGTCAATCTCAATTGTTCCGAAAGAGAATGCCTAAAATCATTGTATAATTAAATTGAAGAAACATAATATCTGAATCGAAAAACTAAGGATTCATAACCATTACAAGATCCAAATTAGAACCAACCCCTAGCAAGTGGGGAATTTAGTTATTCATAGAATTCAAGATTAATAAATTAAAAGGAATTGACATTACAAGAACTTAGACTTTGATCTTCAATGGTGACACCTTGAAGTTCTCCGTCAGTCGTAAACTTGCTTCTCCAATCCTTCTCTCCTGTAATCTCTATTTTCTGGAATCCAAAAACAACCTTTCTTTCTTGACCTACAGATGTTTTAAAAGTGTCCTCTGGCTCTGCCCCCAGCCAAGTGTCAAAAATACCCTTAATGAATTAACTCCCATGTACACAAAAAAATATCAGGAATTTGAACCAGTACACGCTCCGCAACACGGGCCGTGTTCCTGCACACGGGCGCCCGTGTTGCCCTTCAGTGCATACACGCTTCAGCTCGCTTGATCACACGGTCCGTGTTCCTGCACACATGTGACCGTGTGCAGGCTCTGTTTCTGGCGCAAAATCCACTTTCCAGTTTTTTCAACACGGGCCGTGTTCCTGCACACGGGTGACCGTGTGCAGGCTCTGTTTCTGGCACAAAATCCACTTTCCAGGCACTTTTCAACACGGGCCGTGTTGCTACACACGGGGGCCCGTGTTGACCTCTTAAAATTGCTTTTTCCGGCTCCATTTCATCCGCCTATGCGCGCCAAAAGTTCCTTTTCTCCCATGTATCAACCTGAACATCAACACTACCAAGCACAGCATAAAATGGTACTTTTTCAACACTTAAAGGACAATAAGACACAAAGACATCACACAAAAAGAAATACGAAAACTTACTCTAAACACACGTGCAACTACCGTTTAGTGTTACCAAACTATGAATTCTTGTCGGAAAAAGGTGCGAAAACTTACTAGAAATGGTGACCGATCATAACATCACACTTATCTCATTGCTTGTCCTCAAGTGATGTATTGAGGCGAACAAAGGTCACCAACAAGATTCCTTTCTCCACAACACCCTCACTTCACAATCTAGTCCATGGCATCTTCCGTCAATCTTTCCACCACATTTCGACCTCCGAGCACTATTTTACCTGCAAGCTTTTCACATTCTCACAACATCTCTCCGGGTTAAACTGTTTACACTCACAGTATCAAGGTATGCATATTACTTTTAACTTTGAATAAATTCTCTAATCACTACACACACAGATCACACACACATTCATGAGGTCTTTGGGATGTAACGTAGCTTAGGTTGGGTGGGATAAAAAAAGAACGGGATGACAAAGGGTTTTGGTGCTCGGCATTCCTGTAGGGTCCATATTTCTGCTCTCAACGACCTTGAATCGTAAGTATGGGGGTAAAGACTTCCGACTCTTGATTTTAGCTTTTTAGAGTCATTCTAAAGGAGTTTCCAATCAGTGGGCAAGTGTCAAGGTCATTTCCTTCGATTTTCTTATTCTTGAAATACTTTTTGAAATTCTGGATGCAGATACTCAATGTCACGTTCAATGTTATGACACCGTATCTGACTTACTATATGACAGTAAATACAAAAGCAATAAAGAACACAGTCAATTGTTTACCCAGTTCAGTGTGCAATAACACCTACTCTGGGGGCTACCAAGCCAGGGAGGAAATCCACTATAAGAGATGTTAATTCAGGAATAAACCAACCAGTTTATCTCCTTCACTTAAGACCTACCCAATGCAATTCCAATCTAAGTACAACTTAAACCTGAGTTCCTACTCACTCCCCCTCAATCACAGCAGTGATACATAAACCAATTTGACTTAAGAATTGATGAAGACACTCTTCAAAAACAAACACTTGATTAAGCTTCACAGCTTTTTAATCAAGCAACACAATCACTCGTGCTTTACAGCTTTGAGTGATGCACACAACTAACTTGACTCTGCTTCACAGCTTTAGTCAAGGAACATTCAAACACTCTTGCTTCAAAGCTTTAAGTGCTACACAGCCCTTACAATTCGAAACCTATTCCAAGTTACTTATCACAATGATAATTGCTTGGAGTACAATAATCAAATCTATACAGATTACAAATGATCTTCTGATCAATAAAAGGGATACATTGAAAAACAACAGCTCTGTTGAATATATAGCAGCTGCAACTTCAGTTAGGGTTTCCACAAAAACCTAGGGATAATTCCGTTTGACCTAAAGACCAGGTCACAGGGCTTTATTAACCAGGTTAGGGTTGAGCAAGGTTACCCCTCATAAAACGCAGGATTCTGTTCAGGAAAGACTGAGTTATTTTCCTGAAAAAACTCAGACTTATCCAACCTGCAAACCTGTTAGTTCAGAACAGGATGTCATAACATCTGTTATGACATCTGAGAAAACCTGTCTACTGATTTAGCAAAATGTGATCATTTTGCAAAATGCTCAGATACACACTTATAAACATCAGTACTTGAATTACAATATTTTTCTGCAAAGGTACCTAATGAGTCAGTACAAACTGAACTAGAATGTTATGACATCAGTCATGACATTCACACATACACTTGGGATTTACCAAAAATGCAAGCCAATACCTAAACACCTACAAACTCCCCCTTTGGCAGATTTTTGGCTAAAGACCCTAAGCAATCAGAGATAGATAGCAGCAGAAATAAGTGACAGCAGAAAAATAGAATGTCAAGTACTAATTAAGTAAGTACCAAAATATTCTCCCCCTCTTTAGCCACAAATGGGCCAAAGATACATGTTCATAAAATTATACAGTTATCCAAAACAAAATAATAAGAGCAGCAGCAGAAAACAACCGAATACACTTCCAAACTCCACCAGATATCAGCACCAACCAAACAGCAACCAACCTTCAAGCACTGTCATCAGACTCAGAGGAGCTAGTTCTGAGATGACCTTCAACTTCTACATCTTCTTCCCTTCTGTTTTCTTCAGCTTCCTCCTTTTCTAGCCTGGCAATTAGAATTTCTAGGGTCCTTTTTCTAGCATCTAGCTCTTTGCAAGTTTCTTTTAAAACAGCTATGACATCTGATGTCTTGGACTGGGTCTTCACAGACGATGTCTCAGCTGATGTTATGACAATGTCTGGAGCATGAGATCCCTGAAACAGTTTGTAGTGCAAGCCAAGGGCAGGAGCTCTTTTGCAGACTGTATCTCTTGCCACAAGGATATCAGGGTATTGTGCAAGGATGATTCCACAAAGGAGGGAGGGAAAGGCAATTGGTCCTTTGACAGCATAACTGCCAGCATGCTTTAAAGTTTGTTCAAAGATGTACCTCCCATAGTCAAAAGCAGTCTTGGTTCCCACAGCATAGATAAATCTCCCCAATCCTGTGGAGATAGTTGATTTATGATTTGTAGGCACCCAGTTGGCTGCACCTATTTTATGCAAGATGGCAAATTTCATGCTGAGTTTACTAGCATTCAGCTTGCCTTTCAAGGGCCAGCACTTTACTTGCCTGGTTGTGATGGTTAGACAAACTTCATTGTCAGTTGCCTCTAGATTAGGACAGTCCTCATTTGTTCTTCCAAGAAACTTGTTGATTTCTGATGGAGAGAACTTGACCTTTCTTCCTCTAACAAAAACACTTTCAAAGTCAGTTGACCTTCCATCAGCACAATCATTAGACAAGTTCACTACAAACTCCTTGACCAGATTTTCATAACATTTGTTAAACTTTATCACTGTCTTCATTAGTCCAGCATTCTTGATCAGGTCCATGATGTCTTTGCACTCCAAGGCATCATTGTTGAGTTCTCTCTCTAAGGCTATTCTCTTTAAGCAAACATACTTCCATCTGTTTGCATTGTCAGGATGATGAAAAGAGATGTTGTCTGTTGGCACTTCAGGCACTCTAGCAATTTTGCTGGAGGGGAGCTTCCTTCTGATGGGAGTTTCTTCAATATCAATCTCAAATTCTGATTCCTCATCAGAATCAGAAGATTCAGGTTCTTTATTCTTCTTAGAGATTGGTTGTCTAGCAGTATGCACCTGGGCCTTCTTCCCTTTTGTCTGAATACTTTTCTCATCCATGCCTTCAGCCTTGGATTTCTTAGCATTAGGTTTATCATTCTGACTACTCTTTCTTTTCATCAATCTCCTAGCTATGCTAGGGTTCACATTAGCAATCAGATCATTATCTGAGTAATCCTCATCCACATCAATGATAGGTGGATCAGCAGCCTTTTCTGAAGGGTTCTGAATGTTGTCTTTTTGTGTCACAACATCCTCAGTGACATCTACATTTTCAGAAACTTCCACATTTGGACTTTCTGATTGATTTAAAGGGACAGAAATCCCCGGTACAGATTGGTTTCCACTTAGTATACTAGTAACCAGCCTAGCAATAGCTTGGTGAACTTGAACTGATCCTTCTCTATTAGGTACAAAAGACGAAGGATGAGAAGAATTACCAGAGGCTGTAGCTTGAGCTCTTCCTGCATGTCTGGTTCTGAGCTTTTTGACTTTGGCTGGGTCAGTTGCCATCTCTCTGAGAGGAGTGACCTCAAGAACTTCAGATTCTATGCATGTGGTGATTGCCCTAGAATCTTGGTCAGATGATGACGATGATGAGGATGACGATGTCTGAGACATTTTGATTGACTTTGAGTAATGGTAGCAGTTTGAGAAAAATCTTTGATTGAGAGGAGGAAACAGGTTGCAAGGACGAGAGAGGTAGAGGGTAAAAGGGAGTCTTTTCAACTTCTTAAAGATTTTGAAAGAATTGTGAAAGTATATGATTAACCCACTAAAGATAGACTTAATAAAATTAATTCCTTCAACCTTTGTTTTAAGCAAAATTAATTGCTATAAAATCTTATGTTGGTGAATACCCAACCTGCCCCTCAAATTTTCAAGTTTATTTCCAACAAGAGCCTTGGTAGAAGAATCAGTCAGCTGAAGCTTAGAGAAACTATGTTCCAGTTTAAATGACTTCTTCTCTTCAAAGTCAATAGGTTTCAAGGAAATGTTGATTGTATTCAGATTGTCACAACACAATGTCACAACATCTTGTGTGACATTGTACTCAGGGAGCATCTGTTTTGACCAGATGTTTTGAGAACAGTTTTTCCCAGCAGCAACTATTTCCGCACAGAATTGGGAAGGCATTCTTTTGATATGAATCATAGTTCTGGTTGATTCTTGAATAATTTTCTGTTTGTCCAGTCCATTTTGATGGAGAGTTATAGGAGAGGAGACTTCAAGCCTCATTTCTCCAAGGAAATAGAATTTATTGGACATGTTATTTCCAACATCCTTGTCAAGATGACTTATGGTTCTGACAACACATCCTTCTTCAAGTTTATTTGCCACATCACAGATATTATCATCCTGTAGTTTTGGAGTTCTTCTGACAGCTTTCATAGACATAGCTCTTTTCATTCTTCTTAGATGAAGGGGACCAGGCTTATGCTGCCACAGTTTCATCTCTTTTTCTTCTTTGATAATTGGACACATAGTGGAGATATCAGTGTTCTCAGGCTGCCACAAGTAGCAGTTATCTTTGGATCTGATTCCTCTCATTACAACTTCTAGTTTTTCATTAATTACTAGACATTCAGATCTTGAGAAGTTGACCTTGAATCCTAGATCACATAATTGACTGATACTAATGAGATTAGTAGTCAACCCTTTTACCAGCAGTACTTTATTCAGACTTGGAACTCCAGGACAGTCCAAATTACCAACTCCTTTGACTTCACCTTTAGCACCATCTCCAAAGGTCACAAAACTGGTGGTGTGAGGCATAACATTATTGAGGAGATCTTTGAATCCTGTCATGTGTCTGGAACATCCACTGTCAAAGTACCAGCCTTCCTTTGCAGACACTCTCAGGGAAGTATGGGCTATCAGGGCAGTAGCCTTTTTCTTCCAATGAGGAGTATGTGGTACCCTTTTTGGCTTAGGTTTAACACCAGAGTTTTGATTAGGGTATCCATGCAATTTGAAGCAGAAGGGCTTTATGTGTCCATACCTCCCACAGTGATGACATCTCCATCTTTGGTATTTTTTCTTCATGTATTTCTGATGTTGAGAGTTGTGTTGAGACATCTGCTTTGACAATTGTTTAACATGCCTGATCTTCTTGTCTGCACCAGGTTTCTTAGCTTCCACAAATCTTAGACCAGATTTGTTTCCCACATTTTGTCCCACTTGTAGGATCTCTTCCAATTTATCTGATCCATTGGTCAACATCTTGACAGATTTTGTCATTTGGTTCAGTTGTGAGTTCAGCAATTGAACTTCCCCTTCTAGGTGACTTATAGTTTCAAGATCTGCCCTTTTTTCCGCCTCCAGCTTTATAATGAGTTTTGATTGTTTCTCATTCTGCACACAGACTTCAGCACTTCTGATACACAATTTCTTGTAGGTATCAGCCAGTTCTTCAAATGTCACTTCTTCATCACTAGTGTCACTTTCAGAAGTACACACACTAGTTAGAGCAGTAACTAGTTTGGCAGATTCTTCTTCAGAATTACTTTCTGAATCATAGTCAGACCAAGTAACAGTCATTCCTTTCTTTTGTTTCTTAAGAAAGGTAGGACATTCAGCTCGAATATGTCCATATCCTTCACATCCATGGCATTGAATACCTCTGCCTTGGTTTCCCTTATCTTCTGACCTTGGTCTTCTGCTGGAACTGTCAATGTCAGAGGGAATGTTATGAACATTAGACCTTGACTTTGGATCCATTCTTTTGATGAGCTTGTTGAACTGTCTTCCAAGCATGGCAATAGCTTCTGATATATTTTCTTCTTCATCCTCCTTGTTTTCAACATCAGTGTTGGATACAAGTGCTATGCTTTTGTTCTTCTTGTCACCATTATCAGTGATCCCCATCTCAAAAGTCTGAAGAGACCCAATAAGTTCATCCACTTTCAACTTGCTGATGTCCTGGGCTTCCTCTATGGCAGTTACCTTCATTGCAAATCTTTTAGGCAAGGATCTGAGAATCTTCCTTACCAGTTTTTCTTCTGACATCTTTTCTCCCAGTGCTCCTGAGGTGTTGGAAATCTCCAAGATGTTCATGTGAAACTCATGAATGGTTTCATCTTCCATCATTTTTAGATTCTCAAACTTGGTGGTCAACATCTGAAGCCTTGACATTTTTACTTTGGAAGTGCCCTCATGAGTAGTTTTGAGAGTGTCCCAAACTTCCTTGGCCAGTTCATATTGATGTACTAGTCTGAAAATGTTTCTATCAATTCCATTGAACAAGGCATTTAAAGCTTTTGAATTTCCCAGAGCTAACTCATCTTCTTCTTTACTCCAATCTTCCTCAAGCTTCAGACTGATTGTCCCATCTTTCTCAGTTATGGTGGGATGAATCCATCCTTTGTCAGCAGCTCTCCAAGCCTTTTTGTCCAGAGATTTTAGGAAGGCAATCATACGAGGTTTCCAGTAGTCATAATTAGTTCCATCCAGAATGGGTGGTCTATTTCCAAAAACTCCTTCTTTGTACATAGTGCCAGAAAGTGATATCCCTAGATCTCACCCAGTAATACAGGCAGGGTGCCTGCTCTGATGCCAATTGAAATTCTGGCTGCAGATACTCAATGTCACGTTCAATGTTATGACACCGTATCTGACTTACTATATGACAGTAAATACAAAAGCAATAAAGAACACAGTCAATTGTTTACCCAGTTCAGTGTGCAACAACACCTACTCTGGGGGCTACCAAGCCAGGGAGGAAATCCACTATAAGAGATGTTAATTCAGGAATAAACCAACCAGTTTATCTCCTTCACTTAAGACCTACCCAATGCAATTCCAATCTAAGTACAACTTAAACCTGAGTTCCTACTCACTCCCCCTCAATCACAGCAGTGATACATAAACCAATTTGACTTAAGAATTGATGAAGACACTCTTCAAAAACAAACACTTGATTAAGCTTCACAGCTTTTTAATCAAGCAACACAATCACTCGTGCTTCACAGCTTTGAGTGATGCACACAACTAACTTGACTCTGCTTCACAGCTTTAGTCAAGGAACATTCAAACACTCTTGCTTCAAAGCTTTGAGTGCTACACAACCCTTACAATTCGAAACCTATTCCAAGTTACTTATCACAATGATAATTGCTTGGAGTACAATAATCAAATCTATACAGATTACAAATGATCTTCTGATCAATAAAAGGGATACATTGAAAAACAGCAGCTCTGTTGAATATATAGCAGCTGCAACTTCAGTTAGGGTTTCCACAAAAACCTAGGGATAATTCCGTTTGACCTAAAGACCAGGTCACAGGGCTTTATTAACCAGGTTAGGGTTGAGCAAGGTTACCCCTCAGAAAACGCAAGATTCTGTTCAGGAAAGACTGAGTTATTTTCCTGAAAAAACTCAGACTTATCCAACCTGCAAACCTGTTAGTTCAGAACAGGATGTCATAACATCTGTTATGACATCTGAGAAAACCTGTCTACTGATTTAGCAAAATGTGATCATTTTGCAAAATGCTCAGATACACACTTATAAACATCAGTACTTGAATTACAATATTTTTCTGCAAAGGTACCTAATGAGTCAGTACAAACTGAACTAGAATGTTATGACATCAGTCATGACATTCACACATACACTTGGGATTTACCAAAAATGCAAGCCAATACCTAAACACCTACACTTTTGTTTTCTTTGGATTTCTACAGTCTTTTCCTTTTTTTTTCTTTTTTTTTTCTTAGCACTTGCCCCTTACTCACTGATACATTACCCCACACTTAGATTCTGTCATACATTTACAAGATGAAAACACAAATGCCGAGCGATAACATGAATGGTGGAAGGGTGGTAACATGAATAACATTATGAACACAAAAAAAAAATGGCTCAAGGGGGGTGACTATGGATACAATGCATACAGGATGGTTTAGAAAGGCTCGGGGTTACAGAAAGAACTTGCCTCAGTGTATGTTTTCGTGGTGTGTTTGTGTTAAGGGAAAATACGCAAAATCAAAGTGAATAACGTCATACCTGACTGAACTCTCATATGGAATCACGAATTTGGCTCTGTAACCTCACCGGGTGGGTTAAGCTTGCATGCTCCACAGTGCTGGTGGTGTCATGCAATTTCTCTTTCAACTGCAAAAATGCCACAACACTCTATTGATCAATGTTGATGCCTGGATTGTGTTAACTTCCCTGGTGCCTGTGGAGATTAAGTGTGGTGTGTGTTGTTCAACCACTAACTGTTAGCTTCCTCCCTTCCGACTTCTATCAATCACCTGGTAACACCCTGACGGTACTGCATTGGACAACTAAAACACAAATTAAAACAAACAAAGACGCAACAAATTAAATAAATCGACTGAACGAAACTGAACAATGAACAATAAATAATCAAGCAAACAATAAAATAAAATAAAACCTCCCCCACACCTGAACTAAACATTGACCCCAATGTTTAAATTCAAGTGCGATGGAGACTACCTGCCTACTGAGGTGGTGGAGGAGGGTCCTGTGGGAATTGCAACACGAGACGTCGCATCATAGTCTGGACGTCGTCCACCACAGTTCCTTGTCTGAACAACTCAACACCTTGCCGCATCTGTTTGGTGCGTATGGCACCAATTTCAGTTTGCACCCACCCCCACTGATCTGAAGTCATAGAGGAGGATCCGGCATACTGTTGGTTGAATTGCGGGTGCTGCTGGTTAGGATGGTCTGGAGCTTGAACGTCATCCTCCATTTCATTACCTGAAAAATTCTGACCACGTGGAGGACTTTCTCCTAGGTTCATACCTGTAGCTACATAAAGCCAATTACCACGGTTTGCCACAGAAATACAATGAGGAGCCGGTAGTGACAGAATGTGTTGCTCATGAATCACCATGGAGTAATACCCGGGATGCACTACGATCATCCTTTGATTGACAAGAGTAGTCATGTCAATCTTCTTTCCCAGTAGGGAAGGTTCCTCTATTAGGAGCTGACTATAATTCAAGTAATCAGCCAGTTGCGTAACCATTCCTCCTACCGATATATCTCCATTCGAAGCATGACCAACTTGCTTTAAATGGTTGGCAGCAAATGCCGCCACATTCACCCTTCCTACCTCCAGCATACTATGTAACAGAAACAATTCCCTCTTCGCACACACCCCCGTGCTATCTCCCCGCCCAAACAAAGTAAACGCTAAACCTTTCTGGGCATATCTGAAGCAAGGATTATGAATCCCCGAGGCCTTGGCAGAACTAGGATTGTACCCAGCTTTTCCAGTGATGGCCTCCCAAAATTCAGTAGCAGGGAATGTCTCAGGCGGGGCCCCCGGTCCAGATGACGGCAATTTAAGGGCAGCCCCAACCTCTTCTACGGTCAGCTTATGCTGGTTCCCAAACATACAAAACTCTAAATCACCGTAATACCCCATTTCAGTTCCATTCCACTTGTGTTTCAGTTTAAATTCAACAGTACTAAAAAATTCCAGAGTTAGGCCCTCAAAGGTAGGTGCCTCAAAAAGCATAAACGGCAACATTCCGATGTTATGAAACATACGGAACACCTCATCCTTAAGGCCTAACTTAACCAGTGTGCTTTCACAAATATAGCGGGTCGGGAGTAACTTACGCTGAACCAAAACATCATACCTTTGTTTGTACTTAGGGTCAGCAAAGGTAATACCGTGGGGGTTGTCATCCGCAGTCCTATTTCGTCCGGATGGCCGACTCGTAGCGCGGAGGGGTCTTTGCCTTGGTTCGGATGGCTCGGCGAAATCATCTGTCCTACTGGAACGCCGGATTACTCGCTTTGGAGGCATAAAGATGTTCCTGCACAAAGAAGAGAGAACAAAACACAAACCACAACACACAAAAATTCGAAAATTAAAATTGCCCAAAATTAAAATCTAAAACGGTGAAAGTGTAGAGCATGAAGAGTAGAACAACTTTAATAAAAGCACTTTGGTGTTTTGATGAGTGGGTGATGGTGTAAAAGTGAGTTGTTTAGCTCTTGAGGCTAGGTTTCAATGGAGGAGATGAGTGAAAAGTGGAAGAATGAAGTGAGAGAAAGGTTATATTTCAAAAGAAGACCAAATTCAGGTGAGGTCCACTTAAAATCAAAGAAGACCAAATTTCAAAAGCTGAACACGCCCAGTCACACGGTCCGTGTGTACGAACACGGGTACCCGTGTGAAAGCTCTGACTTTGCACTTCTTTTTTTTTCTTTTGCGCGCTCTTGTGGTCTGGGCTCAACACGGACCGTGTGCCAGGACACGGACACCCGTGTTTCTTCTCTGATATACACCAATTTTGAATTTCCTTAATGCTTTTTGACTGAAGTTGCTTCTACCGATCCAAGTCTTACACCATCCTACAAAAATAAAATAAAATAACACAAAAACACAAGAAAACGTTAAAGTAAAAATACGTAGGTTGCCTCCTACGAAGCGCTTCGTTTAACGTCGCATGGCTCGACGGACTCCACCTCAGTCGGTGAGACGCAAATGATCAATGACTCCCGGTACTTGTCCTGTATAATAGGGCTTCAACCTTTGGCCATTCACTTTGAAAACATCCTCATTGTTCGGATTTTTAATCTCAACCGCGCCATGAGGGAATACCGTCTGAACTACAAACGGACCAGACCACCGGGACTTCAACTTTCCAGGGAACAATTTAAGCCTGGAATTGAACAAGAGCACCAACTGGCCTTCCCAAAACTCTTTCTGTTGTATTCTCTGATCATGCCATTTTCTGGTTTGCTCTTTATACATTTTAGCATTCTCATAGGCTTGATCAAGAAATTCCTCTAGCTCATGGAGTTGAAGAATTCGTGATTCACCTGCTTTAGCCAGATCATAATTCAAGAATGTTGTAGCCCAGAATGCTTTGTGCTCAAGTTCAAGCGGGATGTGGCAAGCTTTGCCATAAACTAGTTGATACGGGGACATTCCAATGGGAGTCTTGAACGCCGTTCGGTATGCCCATAATGCGTCATCCAGTTTAATCGACCAATCCTTTCTTGAAGAATTGACCGTCTTCTCCAGTATCTGCTTTATCTGTCTATTAGAGACTTCCACTTGTCCACTTGTCTGCGGGTGGTATGGCGTAGTGATCTTGTGCTTGACATTGTACTTCTTCAGCACATTTTCCATCAACTTGTTTAAAAAGTGGGTGCCTTCATCATTGATTAATGCTCTAGGCACCCCAAACCTCGAGAAGATGTTGTTCTTTAGAAAAGTAACCACCACCTTAGCATCATTCGTGGGTAGTGCAACTGCCTCAACCCACTTGGAAACATAGTCTACAGCCACTAGGATATAATTTTTTCCATAAGACGGTGGGAAGGGACCCATAAAGTCTATCCCCCACACATCAAATAGTTCAACCTCAAGCATCCCTTTTTGTGGCATCTGATTCCTCTTAGAGATGTTCCCTGTTCGTTGGCACCTATCACACTCCTTTACCATCCTTTGTGCATCTCTGAATAAGGTAGGCCAATATAATCCTGATTGCAGGACTTTTGCAGCCGTTCTGTCTCCACTGAAATGCCCACCATATTCAGAGTTGTGGCACGCCTTAAGGATATCTTCTTGCTCCTCTTCCGGGACACATCTCCGAACCAATCCATCCACACCTCTTTTGTACAGGAAAGGTTCGTCCCATAAGTAGAACCTGCAGTCATGCAAAAATTTCTTTTTCTTGTTATAGTCAAAATCATCAGGAATAACATTACCTACCAGGTAGTTTGCATAGTCTGCAAACCAAGGGATGCCCATCACAGCGAGGATTCGTTCGTCAATGAATTCATCCTTGATGGGGTGTGTGGCTTCCGTCTCCACTATTGGTGACATCCGGGATAGATGATCAGCCACTGTGTTTTCACACCCCTTTTTATCCCGAATCTCTAGATCAAATTCTTGCAATAGCAAGATCCATCGTAAGATCCTCGGCTTCGCCTCCTGTTTAGAAAACAAGTATTTTAAAGTAGCATGGTCAGTATAAACAATTACCTTCATCCCCAAAAGATAGGACCTGAATTTGTCGAAGGCATACACAACTGCTAACAGCTCTTTCTCGGTAGTTGCATAATTCATTTGGGCGGAATTCAAAACATGACTTGCATAGTAGATTACATGCAAGAGCTTTTCTTTTCTTTGCCCAAGAACTGCTCCTACTGCTATGTCGCTTGCATTGCACATGATCTCAAAGGGTAGAGACCAGTCAGGAGAAATAACTACAGGGGCGGTCACCAATTTATTCTTCAGTGTAGTGAAGGCTTCCCCACACTTTGCATCGAATACAAACGGAGTGTCTTTCACTAACAAACTTGTCAATGGTTTTGCAATCTTCGAGAAGTCTCTAATGAACCTACGGTAGAACCCCGCGTGTCCCAAGAAACTCCTGATTCCTTTCTCATTCACAGGTGGGGGTAAATTGGCAATTACCTCCACTTTAGCTTTATCCACTTCAATTCCTCGATGAGAAATTTTGTGGCCTAGCACTATCCCTTCTTTCACCATAAAATGGCACTTTTCCCAATTGAGGATCAAATTGGTCTGCTGACATCTCTCCAATACCATTGACAGATTCACCAAACATTCATCAAAAGAAGGTCCAAACACCGAAAAGTCATCCATGAACACTTCCATGTTCTTCTCAAGCATGTCATCAAAAATGGATGTCATACACCTTTGGAAAGTAGCCGGTGCATTGCACAGTCCGAAAGGCATTCTCCTATACGCAAAAATACCATAAGGACATGTGAAAGCGGTCTTCTCTTGGTCTTCTGGAGCTACTGCAATTTGGTTGTAACCCGAATACCCATCTAAAAAGCAATAATAATCATGTCCTGCCAACCTTTCCAACATCTGATCAATAAAAGGTAGCGGGAAGTGATCCTTCCTGGTGGCTGTGTTCAATCTTCTGTAATCTATGCACACTCCCCACCCGGTAACAGTGCGAGTCAGAATCAGCTCATTCTTCTCATTCTTTATTACAGTTGTTCCTCCTTTCTTTGGCACGACATGTACAGGGCTTACCCAAGAGCTATCAGAGATGGGGTAAATCAAGCCTGCATCTAGCAATTTCACCACTTCCTTGCGCACAACCTCTTTCATAGCTGGGTTGAGTCTCCTCTGCGGTTGTACTACCGGTTTCTGATCATCTTCCATTAAGATTTTATGCATGCAAACGGTGGGACTAATGCCTTTTAAATCTTCAATTTCCCAGCCTATCGCACTCTTGTGCTTCTTTAGGACCTGTGTCAGCTTCTCTTCTTGTATCTCTTTCAAGGACGAATTGATAATAGCAGGACATTTCTCTTCTGAGTCAAGAAAAATGTATTTCAAGTTTTCAGGTAACTGCTTCAACTCTATCCCCTTTTTTACTTCCTTATTTTCTTCAGAAGATGATGGTTGGCGTAAGTCTTCCCACCGGTGTGGTCCATGCTTATTCCATTTTGGTTGAACTTCCATCATATCTATGACTTCGGCTTCCTTTTCATCTGTTTCTTCATTTTTCTCGAAGATCGATTGACTCAACACCCTTTCAAGAGGTAATGCAGGTGACAGACATTCAATGGATCTGATAAAAACTGTATCTAGCACTTCAATGTTCTTGCTCGTCCCGATCTCTTCTTTAAACCGCATTGAGTCTCTAACATTAATTTTCAACACCTCATCATAGACTTTGAGTGTCATCGTTCCTTCTTCCATGTCTATCATCACCCGTCCAGTTTCAAGAAAAGGTCTTCCCAAAATTATGGGGATTTCCTCATCTTCAGGCATGTCCAGAACAACAAAATCTACAAGAAAAACAAACTTATCAATCCTTACCAGAACATCAGTTGCAATCCCATGCGGTTTTTTCATCGAGTTGTCCGCGAATTGCAAAGTCATTCTTGTATCTTTTACATAATTGATACCCAGCTTCTTGTATATTGAGAGTGGCATGAGACTCACTCCTGCACCAAGATCAATGAGAGCCTTTTTAAATGTTCGATCACCTATTTCACAATGAATAGTGACTGCACCTCTATCTTTCTTTTTCTGAGGAATCTTTAGTCCCTGCAGAATAGCACTACATCGTTCAGTTAACACCACTGGTTCAGTTTCAGTGGACCGCTTCTTTGATATGATGTCCTTCATGAATTTTGCATAAATAGGCATTTGTTCTAAAGCCTTAGAAAACAGAATGTTTATCTCCAGCTTTTTGAACAACTCCAAGAATTTTTCAAAATTCTTCTCATTGGCATCCTTCTTCTTGGCTCTTGCTGGATAAGGAAGAATAACCTTAGGAGTTGAATCCTTAGGTTTTTCTTTTTCCACCACCGGTGTTGTTACCTCTTCAGATTTCTCCTTGTTCTCACAAATCTCAAGATCCACTTCAAGCAACTCTTCCTCAATTACCTCTTTCTCAGCATCTTCAACAGCTTTACCTCTTCTGGTTACTACAGCCTTCACTCCCTGGTTGTCCCTAGGATTTGTCACAGTTGAGCTAGGCAAACCACCAGGTGCTTGTACATTCGCCAATTGCTGCGTTATTTGTCCCATCTGAACCTCTAGATTTTTAATAGAGGCTGAAGTATTCTTGTGATTATTCCTGGTCTCATCTTGAAACTGAATGTTGTGAGCTGCCATTTTTTCAATAGCTAACTCCCAATCTGCTTTCTTTGGAGCCTATTGTTGTTGCTGCTGTTGATTTTGGTATTGTCTCTGACCTTTCTGCTGAGTGTTCCCTTTTTGGTCTCTCCACCCAAAGTTTGGATGGTTCCTCCAACCAGGATTATATGTGTTGGAGTACGGGTTGTTCTGCTTCAGGAACTTGATTTCTTCAATCTGTTGAGGAGTTGCGAAACAATGAGCTGTCAAATGAGGTCCTGCACAAATATCACAAACAACACTATGGGTTTGTTGTATCTGTGCTACTTGCTGAGTGGTGATATTCATGGCTTTTAACTTTTTCTCCACTTCTGCAGCTATCTTCTCTTCCATCTTGAGTTGCTTATTTGCATCCAATTTCAAGTCTATCGCTCCTTCTGGTTTGCTAGCAACTCTGTCATATAATTCCAAGTGTTCGTTGGCAGCGATTGCTTCAATAATCTTCATGATACCAGTGGCTGTTGAGAAGTTAGATGAGCCACCGGATGCTGTGTCAATCAGCTGCTTCGTTGGAATTCTCAACCCATTAACAAAAGTTTGCATTTGTGCAGTGTGATCCAGATTATGCGTTGGGCACGCCACTAGAAGTCTCTTGAACCTCTTATACGAGTCGCCCAATGATTCACCCTCCCTTTGTTTGAAATTCAGAATTTCATGTCTTTTTCTAATGAACACTGAAGCTGGAAAGTATTCATTCAAGAAAGCGGTTTCCATCTCTTCCCATGTTGTTATGCTACCAGCTGGAAGAGAATAGAACCATTCTTCTACTTCATCGGTCAATGTGAATGGGAACATCCGCAACTTTTTCTGCTCTTCAGTATGACCATCGATCTTCAATGTGGTGCTCATAGTCAGAAAACGTTGCAGATGCTTGTTTGCATCTTCATTAACCCTCCCAGAGAAGGATCTTCTTTCTAGCTGAGTGACAGTGCTCGGGTGGAGCTGAAAATTAGGAACATTCATCGGTTGGTTGACAATGGTGTGTCTACCAGCTGGTGCATTGGTTGCTCCGTAGTCACCCAACAATCTCTCTTGTGGAAGATTGTCTCCCATAGTGTCCGAAAGTGTGTCTGTCTCCGAGTCTCATTCTTCTGAATGAACAAATACTTCTTCTTCTGTGTCCAGATTATCTCTTTCTGCCAGTCTTTCTTCTCTAGCCTTCTTCCGCCGAGCGTGAAGCGTTCTTTCTATCTCTGCGTCAAAAGGAAATTCTGCTGAGGCCTGACCTCGCATACAAGATTAGACAAAAGATTAGCACACACTAAATTTCAAAAACAATTAAACATAAAATAATTTTAATTGCAGAGCAATAAAATTCCAATTGATTAAAATTCAATTCCGTATTTTGGCAATCCCCGGCAACGGCGCCAAAAACTTGATCGGAAAATAGCAAGTGTACTATTTTTGTCGATGTAGTTTTGTGATTTTTAATTCACGAATATCGATCTCAAGGATTGCAATGCAAATACGACATATCAGTCTTATCAAGTAGACAAAAACTAGAAGTTTGTTGTTTGAAAAAAATTCTCTACACAAGACAATGTAAAATAATTAACTTTCTTTTAATTAAACAAGCTAGGGGAATGGTTCGGTCAATTTGGCCTATAAAGGTTATTATTCCCAATTTCTTTCAGAAAAATATATGTTACTTCAATTATCAACCTCTATAGTGTTTTTCCTAAGTCCTTAGAGAAAAACCCTTGAACGTGCAAATTAATCCCTACACCCAAGAAGACTAATAATGCATTCAAGTAAATCAATATCAAGGTCATATATGATAATCATAGGGTATCCCTAGTCCTAGGAGATATCTACTATAACCAAGTTATACACAAACCCTAATAAATATAGTCCTATATTCATCAGTCATAAGTCAATCTCAATTGTTCCGAAAGAGAATGCATAAAATCATTGTATAATTAAATTGAAGAAACATAATATCTGAATCGAAAAACTAAGGATTCATAACCATTACAAGATCCAAATTAGAACCAACCCCTAGCAAGTGGGGAATTTAGTTATTCATAGAATTCAAGATTAATAAATTAAAAGGAATTGACATTACAAGAACTTAGACTTTGATCTTCAATGGTGACACCTTGAAGTTCTCCGTCAGTCGTAACCTTGCTTCTCCAATCCTTCTCTCCTGTAATCTCTATTTTCTGGAATCCAAAAACAACCTTTCTTTCTTGACCTACAGATGTTTTAATAGTGTCCTCTGGCTCTGCCCCCAGCCAAGTGTCAAAAATACCCTTAATGAATTAACTCCCATGTACACAAAAAAATATCAGGAATTTGAACCAGTACACGGGCGCCCGTGTTGCCCTTCAGTGCATACACGCTTCAGCTCGCTTGATCACACGGTCCGTGTTCCTGCACACGGGTGACCGTGTGCAGGCTCTGTTTCTGGCGCAAAATCCACATTCCAGTTTTTTCAACACGGGCCGTGTTCCTGCACACGGGTGACCGTGTGCAGGCTCTATTTCTGGCACAAAATCCACTTTCCAGGAACTTTTCAACACGGGCCGTGTTGCTACACACGGGGGCCCGTGTTGACCTCTTAAAATTGCTTTTTCCGGCTCCATTTAATCCTCCTGTGCGCGCCAAAAGTTCCTTTTCTCCCATGTATCAACCTGAACATCAACACTACCAAGCACAACATAAAATGGTACTTTTTCAACACTTAAAGGACAATAAGACACAAAGACATCACACAAAAAGAAATACGAAAACTTACTCTAAACACACGTGCAACTACCGTTTAGTGTTACAAAACTATGAATTCTTGTCGGAAAAAGGTGCGAAAACTTACTAGAAATGGTGACCGATCAGTAAGCAAAAATGTTTTACAATCTGACACAATTTTTCCAAAAACCAATTTTTTTTACTCTAAACGCGAATTGGCCAAAACTGTGAGGAAACTAGAGCCTAAACGTGAGAACACTGAACCTATGACTCTAAAATTAGTTAATATTTATAATAATCCACGGAAATGGCGCCAATTTGATCCATTGTCGGGCGTGGATCAAAACGAGTGATCTTTTTAAACTAAAGATAACGACAATGGCTCGCATCGTATCACAAGGATTCTTGATCTTATTAACTAACTACAGTAACCATTAATGGGGGTCTTGTTTTAGGGTTATAATGAGAAAATATTGAAATTAAGTGATTAGCAAATAAGCTAAAATGAAGCAACCTACTATATCGACTTCTGGCTTATCATTAATTCCTATAAAATTTTAATCCCCTAAACGAGTTTGTTCCCACTCAAATATAATAACCACTGACAAACCCAATATATATTATAGGATGTATGTTACTGAATTCCAGATTAACCAAATCAATTAAAACTGTTGTGAATTAAGCAAACACAACTTGATCGAACGCGATAATGCAAAAGCTACGCTACCACGATTTTGATTCAAGATCATACAAACAATCAAATTTAAGAATTCTATCCTATAGCAACAATCAAATTAAGCAATCAATTGAAATTATAGAAATAATTCAAAGGAAAAATAATTAACATGAAATTTATAAAGGAACCTCAAAGAGGAATCCGAGTATAATAGATTGATTCTTGGAAATTAGTTTGCCATTCCAATTCGTCAAAAGCAAAGCTATCAATTATTTTTATGAATAGTAAAAACAAAGTAAAGCTATTGTAGCGTGGCCACAAGAGTTTTAACAACCTAGGGGTTTCACTTACAATCCAAACCAGTTCGGAAACATAACCCAGGCCCAGAAAAATGATCCAAAACAAATTAATTCCTAAGTCTGAAACTTCAACGAATTTTCTAAGACATTATGAATCATATTTTGGCTTCAATATGAAAGTTGTATCTCTTTCTCTCATATTTCCAACGAATATTAGAACGCGTCGATTCGATTCCCGTAGCTCAAGTTATGAATTTTTCATTGAAATATGCTAATTCTAAAAATAAAAAACGAAAATCAAATAAAGGCAAAAATAAAATAAATTATAAAAACATCATAAAATAGAAAAATAAACAAAACAAAAAATGGAA
Source organism: Vicia faba (assembly GCA_948472305.1). NCBI lineage: Eukaryota > Viridiplantae > Streptophyta > Magnoliopsida > Fabales > Fabaceae > Vicia > Vicia faba. The sequence continues at coordinate 1,043,760,143 of OX451738.1, read as the reverse complement.
ATGCCTATGTTCAAATACAGAAGATCTGCATCAAAATGCACTGATCACTATGCCTTTGTTCTTTTTCTCAGTCTTGTCACTAATAGCCAATTCAAAAGTTTGAAGTGATCCAATAAGCTCATCAACTCTCATGTTGTTGATGTTTTGAGCTTCTCCAATAGTTGTAACCTTCATGTTAAATCTCCTAGGGAAGAACCTAAGAATTTTTCTGACCAACTTTGCTTCTTACATTTTCTCTCCCAAGGCACTTGATGCACTAGAGATTTCAAGAATCTTCATCTGCTATTCCTGAATTGTCTCATCATCTTTCATTTTTAAGTTCTCAAATTTAGACGTGAGAAGCTGATGTCTTGAAATCTTCACTTTAGAGGTACCTTCATAAGTTGTCTTGAGAATCTCCTAAGCATCCTTGGCTATAATACACATATTAATCAACCTGAAAACATTTTTGTCTACTCCATTGAATAGAGCATTCAACACCTTGTAATTTCCAATGGCTTCTTTATCATCATTTTCATCCCAGTCTTCTTCAGGTTGTATAGATTCTTTTCCATATTTGTCCTTCACAACTGGATGCTCCCATCCTTTTAGAAAATCCTTCCAAGATTTACTATCCATAGATTTCAGAAAAGTTACCATTCTGACATTCCACAAGTCATAGTTTGAACCATTCAACATGGATGGTTTGTTGTTATATCCTCCTTCTTTCTCCATAGTGCCAGAAAGTATATCCTTGGATCTCACCTAATAACATAATAGGGTGTTTGCTCTTGATGCCAATTGAAATACAGGCACACACAATATCAGTAGTCAAGATTGATGTCTTAACAACATACAATGTCACGACATATGTTATAACATTTACTGATAGAAAATAGACTTTCTAAAACAGAAAGATTATGCAGAAACGTAAATTTGAATAAACTTAAAGAACACAATCAATTGTTAACCCAGTTTGGTGCAACTCACCTACTCTGGGGGATACCAAGCCAAGAAGGAAATCCACTATCAGTAGTATCAATCCAAAGCTAAACAGTCCCAATTTACACTTCTCACTTAATCCCTACCTAGTGCAACTTCTACCTAGGCGCCTCCTAGATATGAGAACCCCTCTCACTCCCAATCACCATAGTGATATCAAACAATCGTAGTCCTAGAGAATGTCTCAAGAAACCAAAAACAAGAACGGTCTTCTAAAACAAAATACTTAGTTTTCTTAAAAGCTTCAATAAGAATAATACTCAACTCTTTTCTTAAAAGCTTAAAGGAGAATAATAACTTGATAAAGAAGTATAAATCGGTCAACTAAAATGCATCAAAAGATGCATGAGGACGTACAAAAAACACACGAGAAACTAAGGAACTCTCAAACCCTAAACCCTTATTTTTGACAAGGTTTTATAATAAAACTATGCTTAAAAACTAGGTCTTGGACGACTCCTTATATAGACTTTTGTAGTTGCCACTAATTGATTTATCTTAGACAATTGATTTTATCTCCAGCTATACACAAGTGGCCAAAATTGGGCTTTGAGACAATTTATGAAACCTTGTGTTTTGTTCCAAGATTTAAGGAGATATTTCAACACAGATTGGTGCAGCTATCAGCGTGTGCAACAAGGAATATATTGGTGAATATTCAAGGCTCAAGGATTGTTGAAGAGTATATAAAGAAACTACCTAAAACTAAATTCATTAAGAACTTTGTAAAAAATAAGGGCAAGCAAGATTTTCTTAATCTTAGGTTTTGAGGATTCTTCGAGAAGTTTCTGTTTTTCTTTGTATGTCCTCATGTATCTTTTGATGCATTTGAGTTGACTGGTTGTTACTTGACAAATTGTCAAGTTATTGTCCCACTCTTAAATCTTTTAAGCAAAAGAGTTTATGATTTTCTAATTGAAGTGTGATCTTTAGTTGTAGTTCTAGTCACAGGGATTGTGGCTATAGTTTTTAATCATTGGATTGTGACTGTATATATCATTGTGGTGATTGAAAGTGAGATGGCGATTTCTAGGTAGAAGTTGCATTGGGTAGGGATTAAGTGATAAGTTATAAACTTGGATTTTTTTGGCTTAGAATTAATACTATTGATAATGGATTTCCTACCTTGCTTGGTAGCCCCTAGAGTAGGTGAGTTACACCGAAGTGAATTAACAATTTCTCGTGTTTTTTTACCTTCTAGATTTAAATTATGCATCATTTGTAATTTGGTAAAAGTACTATTTTTTTCCTGTCAGCAGATGTTATAATATTTGTCATGACATTGTGTGTTTGTGAAGACATTAGTCTTGACTTCTATTATTGTGTGTGTGCCATAATTTCACTTATGCTTCTAGATACATTTCCATGAGAATTTTTAAAAGTTATAATATTAACCAACGAAACATTGAGGTTTGGTGTTGTTGCTAACATATGCAAAAACAGGGTTAAAAGAAGCCATAATTTCTGAATCAGTAGAAAGTTGCCTTAACCTATTATGTTGCCAAATGTAAGTATAATGTGCAACCTAAGAGGGGGTGAATTATGTTTTAAGACTTTTTTAGTTATTTTGTAGATGCTATTGTTTTTTTCCAAAATAATTATGATGAAGGTATGAATAAACATGCAAGAAACGATAAAGAACACAAAGATATATCTTAGTTCCCCTTTCCTAACAAAGGTAGTGTAGCCCTTCCACACCCTGTGAAGGATTTCCCCATGTTAGATATTTGTAAAGACTCAAACAAAGACTATCCTACAATATTTTAACACAACACATCAAACCTACGGTGGACTTTGAATCTCCCAGATTCAAAGGACCTTTTTCCAAAAAATAAACAGAACACCACTTCCTATTTTCAAACACTTGTAGAAAGTAAATCATTTTCCTTTACAAACAATATCACCACAAAGTTGGTCAATAATTTACCTCAGACAAGTAAATTGAATATAGACAGTTTGTATGCTTTCTAATATCTTAGAATTTAATTTTCTCTATTAATGAAAATTTCAAGAATATATAAACATTAATTGACCAATGGTTTATGAAACTTTTTCTCAAATGAATGAAATTTATGCAGCAAAAGTTTCTACGACATTGTTTACGAACACTTGAAAAACAATAAGAATTATTTAAAAAAATGTGGTAAAAGATGTTATTTGAAATCTGAAAAATCTTGCTATTTATAAGTGACAAGATACCTCTAGAAATTATTAACAATGTTTGAGAAAATGATCAAAAGAATTTGCAATATTTTGGAAAGGTAGCGTGATCATATGAAATGAAGAGTTATGTCATTGATTCACAATTTTTAAACATGTTACATGGGTTAATTAATTGACCTAGGATGTCAATAGACTGAATCACATTTAACGTTCAAATTTTTTGAAAGATTGGACTGGGTCAATCGATCTACTAGATTGTCAATTTATTCACACATGCAAAAATTGGAATGATCAATCAATTGAAATAATAGGTAAATCAATTGATGCATTTTTATTTTCAAAATTTTGTTTCATAGAGACAATTTCAATCGAATGAATGCAAGGGGTCAATCGATTGACCTTCTTAAAAGCTTGAAAGTTCTCTAAGCTAAAAATGCAACTTTGAAACAATGCATGCCTCAATGTCAAATTTATTTCTTGGGCACCAAAGGCTTATATACATATGAATTTATATTGTACCTTAATCTTCATGATTAAATACTTTGGTTTCTAAAGCTTATGCAATCTTGATACTTGATTCCAATTTTTTTTAGAGTTTCTTCCTCTAAGGAATCCTCATACACCCTTTCTGACCTAGAATTGTCAGATATAGATATAACTTCTGCAGCTAGTAATCACTACTAATGGAGATATAGGGAGAGATATGGGATGAACCAGGAGAAGGTTATACTTTAGAATCACTCATAAAATTGATGGTTTTACCACCCATCCTAACTGAAAGTAGGAAATGTTGAATGAAAATGGTAAATGTAACAACCCATATAATATACATATGTAAAATACATTATACGTGATATTAATTGGTACTAACACAACATAAGGGCCTAACGACATCATTATATACATGTCTGTAACATAAAAGACAACATATGGCACATGTCATACAATAGTTCCTAAAATAAATCTAAGATATATGTACAATATCTACAATTGTACAAAACCCACAACGGAAGATCGCGATAATCATAATCCTTGGAAACATCATCAGATAACTTCGATTATCTTTAACCTGCAACTAAACACCTAAAAAACAATGATAATGGGGTGAGATAATAATCTGAGTGAGTTCCAATATCATATGGGTCCACTCGACTCTACAGGGTTTCTAATAGATTCCTAAATCAAGTCTCCATATTTTGTTACTTGTGTATTACTCATACAATGTAGCTAAGACTGAAGTATTTAAGGGATAATGGAATTGTATGGAAACATGTCACTTGAGTTTTCATAACTCAATAAATCACTATTTGGATTGATGAAAGACATTTCCTTGAAACAGACCTACGTCCAGAGAAAGCCTCGGGTCAAGGATGTTTGAAGGATTCATATTTCATGAAGATATCAGTTTCTCCATAGGACTCGAACCCACTTCAAGAAATGTCACTCGTATGGGACTCAAACCCACTTTGAGTCTCTTTCACCGTATTAGACTTGAACAAAATTTGGTGTCAACATCTCCTTTATGGGACTCGAACCCTCTTCTTCGGGACTCAAACCTGTTTTAGGCACGAATCATTTGTACCACACCCCATTTTCTACTTAAATACAAATCTTAAATGGGATGTGCACAATCAACTAAAAACTTTTAATACATGATTAGGATTAATGTACATCTTGATTACCCTCGTCAATCACTCAGTGATCACATCCACCAAATCTCATATTGTGTCATTCGGTGGTCATACCCACCGATTCTTATATTGTTCCTACATGCTCCATACAAAGCATATTAATTCATCATTCAAGTGAATACTTGTCCGTGATACACACCGAGGTATCATTACATCTAAGCCACACTACCCAAATTATTTTCATAACTTAAGTTATATTTTTAAGTCATTCACTTAGTACTAACCTAGGTTTAGTCTCACTTTTCGCCATAGTTTTTACTCAATTATCATGCAATCAACACATACAACAATTCATAATATATATATATATATATATATATCATAATATGATTCATAACATATATAACCAATTGGTTACCAATACCCAAAAAATAATCATGGTACGATCATGATTTCTTCTCATCAATTGATTAAGCATTAAACTAACTTTCCAATATATCCGGCCTCATAACAATCAGAGATATGATTCCCGTCTTATGGTGAAGATAGGTAACCAATTCATTGCACAAATCATAAGCATACATGAAACTCATATGGTAAAATAACATGTCCCAATAAACCCTAGGAAAATCCATAACATGACTCGCCTCATTCTAACTTATTTCCATTTCATAATGTATAGTAAGCGTTTGTCCGTTCATCCTACACTAGGGTTAACCAGATTCAAAGGTAAAGGTATAGTGGAATAACACATCCAGACCTCTCTATGTGGTATAGTTCTCTATGTTAGCTTTCTAATATATTCGTTCGCATTTCATTTCGAACAATAAAACTCATTTACCAACAATTTAAACCTAATCAAAATTCTAGGTTAGAACACAATCAATCTCATGTAATTAGACCGATTAATGTTAATCTAATTCATACATATCATGGTATAAGTTATAGGACGTCTAAGATGCATTAGAAGCCTTAAATATATGGTTTTTGGAAAATTTGAGCTGGTGCAATCGATTTCACTAGTGAGCCAATCGATTGCAAAAATTTTCCAAAACTCTATGTTTGTGTTTTTCTTAAAATTAAACGATTACAACATTGTGTCAATCAATTAAAATAGTGAAAATCAATTTTCTTTGCAAAATTAAGCCATCAATCAATTGTCCCTATAATGCAATCGATTATCCACTGCATCTTCTTAAAAAAATTCTTATAAATACATCATACTCCATATTCAACCATTTCCACCATGTCAAAGCTTATACCAACCTTAGTTCATGAAATCCACATGTAAACTCTCAAGAATAATCAACAATCAAACATATTTCATGATTCTAACACAACCCAAAACAATCATGATATCAACACAACAACACATTCAACCACAAATTACACAATCAAGTTATATCATCATCAAGTTTCATGATCACTCCAACCACACAAACCCTGAATTCCCAAGCATGTATTTCCCCCCAAAGCTAAATCTAACTAGTGAAATTTTGGCACTTGTAATATGGATGTCAAGACTGATGTCTCAACATAAAACACAATATCAAGACAGATGTTATAACATCATCTGCTGGCACAAAAATGAAGATTGCGCAGAAAAATAAATTGTAGAAAATTAAACAACACAATCAATTGTTAACCCAGTTCGGTGCAACGTGACCTAATCTGAGGGCTACCAATCCAAGAAGGAAATACACTATAATAGTATTAGTTCAAATCCTAAACAATCCCATTTTAAAACTTCTTGCTTAACTACTACCCTATTCAATTTCTACCAAGGAACCTCCTAGATATGAGAACCCCCTCTCACTTTAAATCACCTCAGTGATAACTACAGTCTCAAACTTGTGAGTAGAACAAAAACAACCAAATAGAAGATTACACTTCAAATTCAAAAGTCAACTCTTTGCTTAAAAGCTTATGAGTGAGAACAATACTTAGTTTTTCTTAAAAGATTTAAAATAAGAACAACCAGTCAACCTCAATGTATTAAAGATACATGAGTGACATACAAAAACAAACAAAGCCCCTAAAGTAATCTCAAAACCCTAAACCCTTATTTCAACCACACACGGTTTATTCCAATGATAATTCTTAAGTTTCTAAGTTTAGTAAGTCCTTTTATACAGGCTCTTGCAGTATGAGCTTGGATTCCTCAATCAAATCTAATCTTCCATTTGTAAATCAGGTGCAAGATCTTTTCCATAAAAATAGGAACAAATCTTTAAATTTTCGTAAAAAGTCTCAAAGATCCTTTTTATGAAATCAAATCAAATCAGCACTTTTTCCTAAAATATCCTTAATTATTTCCGCTTGTATGAGAACTAAAATCATCCATAATCTCACATTTTTCAATCCAATCTTCAAGAATTTAAACAGTTATACTGTTCTGGTGTTCTGGTGTAACATGTCACAACATCTATCAGAATATCTATCAAAAATATTAACAACAACACATGTTGTAGAGTTGGTCAAGATGTCAAGACATACAGCTCAACATCTGTCTGAGATACATGGCAGTAGTACATGTCATGATAGTTGGTCCAGATGTCAAGACATCTTGCTCAACATTTGTTTGATATATATGACAGCAGAACCTGACATGACAGTTGGTTAAGATGTTATGACATATTTCTCAATATCAGTGAAGAAAAATTGTTGCCAATCCTAAAACCATGGATTTAACAATCTCCCCATTTGTAAAATTTTGGCTAAAACGACCATTGCATAATAGCCTTGGAGAGAGGAATATAACCATAACCAAAAACACAACCTACATGCAAACATGTAAACATTGTACAAATTGCATCCATAAAAATGTATCATAGATTACATGCAGTTACAGATCAAAATCACCATCTTTAATACTCTAGAAGAAAGATGTCTAGATATGTGGTCTGACATCACCCACCACAGCTCCAAGATCAACACATGAGTTAGACAGATCAGACAGGTAAAAACTCCCTCTATCGTACATTATGAAGAATTCCCCTCAAAGGGAAAACCCAAATAACCAGAAAATCCATAATATCAAACTAAAATGAAATACCTAAGTTCACACATCAGAGGCACCAGCATCAAAAGATAAAAGAGCCTCACGTCGAAATTTTCACACAGCTCCACCAGGCAGGATGTTAGAACATTTGGTAAGACATCCTACCACATCAACACTAGCAACAACAGCAAAATCTCCAAACAAGCATGACAAACAACCATGCTCCCCCGAAATAGTTGCACATAACAAGCAACTATAATCACTACTCTCCCCTTAGCAGTAGCACAATACTATCCGCATGATAATCAACATGTAAATACATGTTCCATAACATTAGGACACACAAAAACACTAACACTTTACTCCCTCTTTTATCCAAAAGTTGACAAAAATAGAGTAAATGTAAAAACAAAATGGAAGCACACATAGCACACAAGAAATAAACACATATGGAAGCACACAACAGTAGATGGAAACAAACAAACTTCAACAACTTCAGGTGGAAAAACACAACCTTGAACAACTACATTTGGTTTTCCACCTCTTGTCCCTGACAAAGATCCTTCTGCACTCCTTCCTACTATCAAAATTCTTAGGAGTGTTGGTACTGAACTCCCTTTCCACCACCTTAGAACATGTTTTCCTTAAAACAACCCTCTGTTCTTTTAGAGGCATTTTATTCAATCCTTCGACTGCTTTAATAATAGAAATTAACTTAGGCATATCAATACTCAGAACATAGAGGAAAGACAAAGTATTTATTGTATTCCTCCATACTTGTAATTGCTATAACTCCTTAGTAGTGAAGGTTCCTAACTCACTCCTCAATTTCTTAAATTGATTTGGATCTAAAGTCTTAGTGATGGATAAAGAATCACGGTTTAGCTTTATATTGAACCAAGAGATGATAGTATTCCCCAAGAATAACCATCCTCCAGAAGCACTTTTTCTATCATCAACATCACTTATCAAATCATCATCCCAATACCCGGTAGAATTAATGTTGGACTCACTATCTTCCTCATGTTTTGGATCATTACTCTACTAAGATGATGTTCCAACATCCTTTTTGAAATCAGTCAATTGTTGAATAGTAGAGTCATTAACCATAACATTTAGAGTTTCCTATATGGATTTGGTTCTGGAATTAAATTTTTTATAACCTTTGTCCATAAATATCCCATCAGTTCTCCTAGGATCCATCTTCCTCCTTTGTTCTATTTTAATTCATTTATAAAGATCTTTAAAGACTTCAATGACATTTGATTTTCCTTTGATAAAGTTCATTCAAGCACATTTTTAAAAATCATCAACACCCAGACATACATATCTCTTTCTACCAGAAATGTCAACCTGCATAGGTTCCATTAAATCCATATGAAGAATTTCTAACCCCTTGAAGTAATCTGATGTTGCAACTTTGGATGTGACATCTTGATTTGCTTCCTAAATTTTTACTCCCCACAAACTCTTCCTTTCTCAATTTTGAGTTTCAGAATGCCTCTGATAGCTTCTTTAGACACAATCTTCTTCATAACTTTCATATGCAAATGACCAAGTTCTTGATGCAACAACTTGACTTATCTTCCTTAGAAAACATACATGTGGAGAAATTATAAGTTTCTTGTGGTATCCACAAATAGCCATTGTCTTTAGTCCTAACTCCCCTCATCATAACATCATTCTTCTCATTTGTAACCAAACATTCAGACTTTGTGAAATTCACATTTAGACCTTGATTACATAACTTATTGATACTGATCATATTGACGATCAATTCCTTCACAAGAAGAACATCATCTAGACTAGGAAGTGCATTACAATTTAACCTTCTTATCCCTTTAATTTCACCTTTAGCTCTATCACCAAAAGTGACAAAACTAGTGGAATAAGACTTAATGTCCACTAAATACTTCTTGACCCTTGTCATGTGTCTAGAATATCCACTATCAAAGTACCAGTCTTCTCTAGATGAAGCTCTAAAAGAAGTATAGGCTATAAGACAAGTATCAACATCCTTAGGTTTCCATTCCTTTCTAGTTTTAACCATCACATCATTAGCCTTAGGATATTTTAGATGTTTCGGATAACCGTACAATATGTAGCAGAATGGTTTTATATGACCATATTTACCATAATAATGACATTTCCAAGGCTGAAACTTGGCTCTGGCCTAAGTTTTCTGAAGCCTAGCAGGATGTTGTAACATTTGGTCCAACATTATGAGCTCATTCTTCATTTTAGCAGAACAAATTTTGTCATAGGGGTTTTCTTTGATTATTTAAAGACTGGTGATTAAACCTAATACCACTAAGTGTTCTACCATCTTTCCCAACTTGAAGAATTTAATCCAACACATTTGACCCATTGTTTAACATTCTTATGGATTTGGTCATGTTTTCAAGTTTGGTTGTCAATAGGATTACCTCACCTTGAAGCTCATAGTTTGTGGATAGAAGTTTCTCTTTTTCTTCTTGAAGTTGAGATATAACCTTCTTCTGATTTTCTCTAAACTGTAACACTTATTCATTTATGATAAAAAGTTCCTTATATGAAACAACTAAATCTTCATAAGATAGATCCTCATCACAAGAATCTTTATCATATTTATATCTACCAGTTAAGACTATCACATGTCTAGCAATTTCCTTAACAGTTTCACCCTCAGAATCATCATTAAACAATCCTTTCTTTTGTTTCTTGATGTATGTCTGATGAGATGTTCTTGACATTTGGTCTTGAGTTCCTATCCATACTCTTTATCACTTTATTGTATTACCACCTAAGAAGCACAATAGCATTAGAAGTTACTTCATCAGTATCCAAGTCAAATTGATCCTCTTCATCTTTAGTGTTGCATAAAAAAGCTATGCTTTTATTCTTCTTTTCAGATTTATCACTAATAGCCAATTCAAACAATTGAAGTGACCCAACAAGTCCATCCACTCTCATGTTGCTGATATCTTAGGCTTTTTCAATAGCTTCTACCTTCATGTGAAATCTCTTATATAGAGACCTGATAATTTTTCTAACACATTTTTATTCAGACATCTTCTTTCCCAAGGCACTAGATGAATTTGCAATATCAAGATATTCATGTGGAAATCAGGAATACACTCATCATTCTTCAATATGAGATTCTCAAATTTGGTAATGAAAAGTTGAAGTCTTGACATTTTAACTTTTAATGTCCCTTCATGAGTGGTTCTGAGAATTTCCCAAGCATCTTTAGTCATAGTACAAGTGTTTATTAACCTAAATATGTTTTTGTAAACACAATTGAAAGAGCATTCAAAGCTTTGGAATTTCCAATAGCTAATTTTTCATCCTCTACAGACCAATCTTCCTCTGGCTTCAAAGACACATTCCCATCTTTGTCCTTCTCAATAGGATGATCCCATCCTTTCAAAATAGCCTTCCAAGCTTTGTTGTCCATGGATTTTAGAAAATACACCATTCTAACTTTCCACTTGTCATTATTTAAACTGGTCTAGATTGTCCCAATGACTAGAATTGGCTCAATCCGCTTCCACCTCCAACATCGCCCAATAACTCTGGGCCATCAGCTCTAGCCCTTCACCGGGCACGCTTGGTTGATCGCTCCCCAGGTGAAACAACTCCAGCTCACCCCGAGTCTTACACCTGCTCGTAACGGCAACTTCCTCCCCGATCTACTTGTTGCATGAGAAGAAGGCAACTAGACTAGCGCTCATAATGTGTCTGTGCGCCATCTTATCCTTGCTCGAAGAAATAGCTAGTAAGGAGCAGGACTATTCATTTTTCCCAGGTTCTGGCAATTACCTATTTTTGGGGACCCGAATATTTATGTCCAAAATAGGGACCAATGGTTACACGGTGGAGGCATAATCTAAACCCTCACACTTGTGAGGGTCAGGTATCCAATATTTATACCAAAAAAACCCTAATATATTTCTTGTATCTCTTTGCACCCATACTTACTTGATCATCAGCGTGCCTTGGAAGTACACCCCCCTCTCTTCTCATATTTCTAGTAAAGCAGACGTCATCATCAAGGACCACCTTCAGGTTCTAGTTAACTGGTAAGATTAGTGGCGCGTCTATGGGAAATTGTCTTCCTCGTCTTCCTTTTCCTGTAATCCAAAAATCAAAGATACTTCTACTACTTCTATCATGGACGACGATGATGACCACCATCTTTATGGAAAGACTGTACTCTCTCTCATCCATAAGACATACGAGAACCAAGAACTTCCTCATCTTGAGGATATCCCCGATATCATAGATTGTCAAACAACATACTTATATTCAATTGATGTTGAACACGAGAAATTGAAACTCTTGGACAATCAGAGGTCCAAGAACCCCTTCGAGAAGCTTCAAGAAGTCCTTCAGCCAATTCTTATTCCACCAAATGCCGACACGACCATGGCAGCGTTGCTCTCCGCCATCAATCAGACCAACACCTTCACCTGCAGCAGATCAAGATCATTGGAACCTGGGTGAAGAAGCGGTCAAAGTCCCCTTCTCGGAGACACTTGTGTTATGACTCCCACACTCCATCTCAACCAAGGTATGGCCGTCTCCCCGCGCGGGAGAAACAAGAGGTTTCTTTCACCAAGAAATGAGCTCGCACACCTCCCCTCAAAGATCGGAATTCCCGGATCTCCAAGAAAACAAAGAACAACTGGCTTTAACGCGATCACTCGCGGTCACCCAACCAGAGAAGAAGCACTTATCCCTGGCGAGGGGGAGATCACCATTCCCCATCAACATCTCCTAAGAGGAGTGACAATGACGAGCCCTGCGGCCCATTATTAAGAGAAATCATGGAGACCACACTCTGTATCGATCTGGAGAAATCGCCCCACCGGAGGACCTACGACGGAAAAATCAACCCTAACGAGGACATCGAAAACATTGATGTGTTGCTCTATTACAGAGGAGTTCGCTAAGTGATTAAATTTCGTATATTTCCTACAACTCTCAAGAAAGGGGCCATGGCGTGGCACAAGAGCCTTCCCGATGAATCCATCACATCATGAATGAACCTGGGAAGACAATTTTCTAAGAACTTTATAGTGTCTCTCTGGCATCCAAAGTCATAAGCATCTTTGGAGGCGATAATCTAGGGGAGGGATGAGTCTTCGGGCATATATTGAATGTTTCAACCAGGAAGTCGTACAAGTCTCCATAACTGACGGCATGAAGAAGTATCTCCTCGAACGTGCTCTCTGTCCCTGTAGTGACTTTGCCAAGGAAGTTGGCATCGAATCACTGGCCACTTTGGATGTTGTCTTGCTTAAAGTGCAAGCGTACATCCAGTACAAGGAAAAATAGGTAGCCAACAACATGCAGGACCTGTGACTTAGAGAGAACGCAAATTCCTTAAAGAATGAAGAGCCCTCGACATCCCGTTTGGGAGGAGAAAAGAAAAGATATGACAAGTTTCGGGAGTCTCGAGACTACAAGGGGCCACCCGATCGTTTCCGTGAATATACTCCTCTCAGTTCCTCATGTGAGAAGATTCTGAATGACTGCACAAATGCGCAATTCAAGAAATTTAGGGTTCGCTTACCTCGAAAAACAATTTCCAAGCCAAGGACGGACAAAACCAAGTACTATTGCTTTCATAAAAGTCACGGTAATACGATGGAAGATTGCATCCACCTCAAGGATGCCATTGAGATCCTCATCCGGGACGGGCATCTCAAACAATATAGAAAGAAGGAATCTACTGATGAAGAGTCTCTGAATCCAAATAGTTCTAAGAAACAAGGGCCTTCCTAGATGAAGCTCTCATGCTTGTCGCCATGAGAATCACAGGGCTGGGAGATTTTTATTTCCCCAACATGGAGGAAGTTCCCCTGTACTTCTCATCGCACAGTCTGTAGGAGTCGTTCCCAAGAGCCATGTTCATTTCAGGAGGTGGTTTTAACAAGTGCACTGTATGTGGTCAAGAGAAGATTTGAGCAGTTAATGAAAGATAACTCTGACATGATTGTCTCCCTCGACAAGTTCAGGGGAGGCTCTCACCCCCTCGCATTCTATCGGGAAGAGTTTCCTGAAGGATCCCCTAATTCCAGCATTATGTTGCTCATGAGAGCTTGTATGAAAAACTTCGATGTCATTCACATCATGGTCGACCAAGGAAACTCAGTTGATATAATGTATTCCCAGCTATTCACCCCCTTGCAGCTGAATGAGGCACATATGACCCCATATGTGGGCTCCAATCTCTAAGGATTCAATGGTTCTGTTACCAAACCTTATGGATATATTGAATTGATCGTTACATCTGAGGCAGAAGTGACAGTAAGATCTATCAAGACCCAGTTCCTCGTAATAGACTTCCTGTCATTATATCATTGCATCTTTGGAAGGCCCACCTTGGCCGAACTAATTGCAGTATCCTCTATAGTGAACCTCAAAATTAAATACTACACCACCGATAGCCTCGTTGCCACCTTGCACGGGGATATTCAGGCCTCCAGGAGATGTTTTGAAGTAACTGCAAAAGGCTTGAGCTCCATCAATACTCAACCCAAAACGACTAACATACCCGCTCTCCCCATAACTCTGAAGAACCAAAGTCACTGCCAAAGGTAGACATAGTCGACCTAGACATCCATTTTACAAAGGGGGACCTCAGACACCAGAAGAAGGGAAAGAACCCATGCTCGACACAGAAGGATCGTCAACAAGAATGAGCGATGAAACAACTGGATGAAAATCATCAAACAATGAAGTCCCCGTCGAACATCTTTTATCCCACATGAAGAGAAAGGTAAACATCGAGTAAACCTGAGAAGGGTGAAATCACGATCAAACGATCGAGATATCGGATAAGGGATTTTGTTACACAAAGGGAAGGTATTATCACCCCACGCACCCATAGTACTCTATCGTATCCACTCTTGTTGTCAATCTTATGGGTGTGTTTAATCTATGCTTACTGTTTATTACTGAGGAAGAATGCATGCAAAAGAAAGGAGAAAAGAATGTAGGGAAAATAAAGCTGTACTCTCCTGGGACCTACCCCAATGCCTACGTATCCTTTTTGAGGAATTAGAGTCACCGTAGTTCGGCTCACATGTATTTGTTTGTTTTATGTTTTTATGAACAACGTTAATTCCGCCTTATGCTGCAACTCGACCTTTGGATACTTATGTGTTGGCACAAAAGTAAATCAATCATGCCCTTACTTGAAAAAGGTTTCGAGTTACACCCTCGAGGAAAGATGCCACATTTCATTGGTTTGTGTTTTGTTACATTGAAAAAGGGTTTAAGTATGATTAACATGTTTTTGATTTGCTAAGAAGGGTTTTAGTTTTAGAATGCAAGGATACAAAAGGGGGAAGAAGAGAGTCTAAGGGAGACTAGCCTATTTCTAACCTAATTTTATCATACAATGGTGGTCCTAAGATTTGGATTAACAAAAGGGAAACGTCTACCTAATGTTAACATGCATGGCTAGCAACCTAAGGTCTAACTTGCATCTTAAAAGAGCAAGCACATCCTAAGGGAACATGGTATATACATGGATAAAACAAGAAAGCTCGAAAGAGAACACACATTAAAGAGTAAAGAAAAAAAGCGAAATGCTTTAGTTAAGGGGAGCGTATCACCCGAGACAAACAAGTGGGAGTGAGATGTAAAACAAAAATGTGATGTCCAAAGCGACTGAACACCTAACCAAGATATAGGAGATCGAGGTAGGCGACATAAGGTAATATGAACGATCACGGAGTATCAGCATTGGCCAATGTGAACTCTTGACGAAGTGTGGGGGTTCGATTGCAGAACCCTTCCCCACTTGACGACTCTATACACAAGAGCAGGAAAAAATCCTAAGCATCGTGGTGTGTCAGACGCTAAGGATGACACAAACGAAATTGTGGGGGTTGATTGCTAACCCTCCCTGCTTGCCTCTTTTTAAGCACTTATCATCTGTACATATCCGGGCACAAATATAAACACACCTTCAGAATACCTACTCAAAGGTAGGGTTTTAAAAAAACCACACACAAGTAGCACACAATGGCAAATAATGCGGAATTTCCATAAACGGGTCTTTAAATAAACTAGAGGGGTTCCTGACATGATCAACAACAGAGACCCCCGTCATACACCTCTACCCTACTTCTCATGACATTAGAAAGTAGTAAAGCCCTACTTCTCATGATATCTAGAAAAGGAGTAAAGAAATGTAGTAAAGTGCGAATAACTACGAAGGTAGTAGCGACGACTACCAAAAGCGAGCAAATCGTCAAGAGTGGACAAAAGCAACGGAGAAGAAGGGATTATGCGTCGAGAAAAATTCACAAAGAAGAAAACAAAGTCAGAAATAATATCCAACTAAGATAAAAGCAAACGCATGTTGCGAATGCACGCGTAATCAGAAGTTCCTGTACAAAGTATCATAAAGTATCACACGCATCAGGACAACATATAATATGATATGAATTTCTCAGGACGATGATAAATAAGGCATGTCGCATTGGAAGTGAGCATAATCCATATGCTTCGATCACCTAATTACCTGTTATGTTACATGATCGAAAGCACAAAAATGCACCTTTCACAATTAACAAACATGTTAAAAGTAACAAATATATGGAAGAAAGAGTAGAAGAGTGCTTGGAGAAAGCAAGGCCAAAGCAAGGTAAAAGAAACGGAAAAACAAAAGCAATGCTAGTTGTTTGAGTCGACTCAAAGATGGGATGAGTCGACTCAAAAAAATGAGTCGACTCAAAGGGTCAGCGCGACACTTCCTGCAAGTGGCCAGAATTGGTTTTTGTTCAGTTTGCGTCGACTCAAAGCACTGTATGCATCGATGTACAGGTTTGAGTCGACTCATAAGGTCATCGCAACAATTCCCATGGGTGGAAAAATGGTTTTTGTTCATTTTTGCGACGGCCGGAGCTAAGTTTGAGTCGACTCAAACTGCCTGATAGTGCAATTTTATGCAATTTTCAACTTTGAAGCAACATGACTTTTACATCAATTATCTGTTTCGTGTGTGGTTTGAATCGTTGGAATGCTTGAAAATCATAGAATATCCATGGCACGTAAAAGAAACCAAATCGACAAATGCACACACAAAAAATTCTCCTTGATCATTGCATAATCAAAGTATGAACTCACAATCCATTTTTATGAGTTTCGACATGTTTCAACATGTTTTTACCGAATTAGAAAATTGAATTCACACCAATTATGCAATCATCATAGCAAAGAGGATTTATGTGCATTCAAAAAATGGTGATCTCATGCCTTAAGGCCAAGATGTCATGACTCGAGCATTGTGTCGAGCACATAATCTACACAAGATTGCACATGGATTTTGATTCACCAAGCAAGGATCTAGTCTATGTTAAATCACATGCAAATTCAGATTTCTCATCAATTATCAAAGTCAACAATGTTAAACAACATGAATAAGCACTTTTCCTGATAATCAATTAATTGTAAAGGTGATTATTGATCATCCAATTCTAGATCTAAGCATTTTGATCAATCGGTTTACAATTCCACCACTAAATCAACAATCAAAATTCAATTCTCTATTCAAAACTCACTTCAATTATCAATTCTAGAAAAGTGCTTATTTCAAGAATCAATTTTTCAAAAGCTCTTAAATAAAGAAAACCAACTGTGGAATCAAAGAGGAGGTTAAGGAGAAGAGATCGCGAACTCTAGCAAGAGAGGGGGCCAAATTCTTGAGGAGGGAGAGATATTTCTTCAACTTCCTTTGTGTTCTTGAACAAACTTGAGAGAAAAGTTGCTTTTCTTCATGCACTTGAGAGGGAATCAAGAGTAGCGTTTTTTGTGTTTGTGAAATTATAAGAGAGAAGAAAAAGAATTAGGTTGTTGCATGGAAGAGAGCGAGAGGAGCTGCTATGGAGGTTTTTTTTTAAAACGTGATTTTTTTCAAGAGGGAAATTGAGAAAGGTTTAGTAGTTAGTTACATTTTTTTTTGGATTTCGATATGTTTTGGTTATCTTGAATCAAGGTCATGGAATGTGGATCCGTTTTTTTTACGCTTCTGATATGGTGCATAACCACTTCTGTTATATATACATTTATGTTTCCGAATGATATGAAATTTAGTAAATCTTAGCCCTGTGGATGTCTGAACCGTGTACATGATACTTCCTTTGTTGCAGTATCTCCCTCTGCTTCTAAATCTCTGTTGAACTCAGTGCAGAATTTTGAATTTTGTTGCACTTGAATTATTAGATAATAGACAAACTGAATTGTTGTTACTTGCTTAAGACATATGTAGTGACCATGTTAAACTGGTGCATCAATGAAATCCCTTTCCACGCAGGCTTCGACCGTGAGATGCCTTAAATTCCCACATGTTTGTTATTTTTTCTTATCGCCCATTGTGTAATGCTACAGATCTTAGCATAGCGATGCGAATTACAATTCTGTAGATATGCATGGTTGTTGTAGTTTGCGTTGATTTCACATTTTATTATGTTCAAGCTTGGAATCTCTTGAAGCTGTATGTGTATCACTTTACATTCTTTTATTTATGCAGGAAAGATTTTGTTTTCTTGAGCTGACGAACACAAGTTCATACATGTTAAAGGCAAGTCTTTTTGTGGTTGTGTTTGACTGCAAATTCATTCTGGTGTACATGTTCTGGTACTGATGTAAGTCAGATATTTGGATGCAATGATGGCTGAAACAAAGCTGACTCATAAAGGAAGTTTGAGGAGACTCGAAAGAATCAGATTTCGGAGCATGAAGACGTGATCACGATGAAACTTAGGACTGTATTAGGGTGGATTTCCATGTATATTTGTTTTGCGTACTTGTATTGAATTTGAATTTCTCTCAATTTCTTTTGAACTTGTAATTGAATACTCATTTATTTAATCATGAAATATTGTTGATATAGTAATGATGGATATTATGGACTTTGATGATGAATGTTGAGACATTGCACTTGAATGACGTAAATGACGAATGATATGCAAAATTAGAATAATGATGATGAATTGTGAATGAAACAATGATGTATGTTGAACTCTGCAACTTGTAATTTCAACTCCAAACAATCCACACGCTTTTGCTTTCCAATCTTCTTAAGTTGACTTTTTTGACAATTTAATGACCAAAATGATTGATGACATTCGATTAGTCTTGAAGTCCACTTCATTTCTCAACAAACATATCCAAATCAAGCAACACAAATCATTTTAGTTCAAATAAATCGCAAACCCATTTCTCAAGCTGTAGTTTGCACTTTAAATTTATATGACTTTATCTTCAAGCCTCACTCAACAAGTAACCTGCAAACCAATGACCTCATTACAACACTAATGCCTTTGAGGAAATCCTTTGACTCAGATGATACCGGGAGCACAGAAAAACATTTGTGATAAAACCCTAATTTCATGAGAGACATAGGGAAATAAACCCCAATCTCTGAAACTGATGAAACTGGGTGGAGAATGGCCCTTATAGCTTGACGAAGAAGAGATTCTTAATAATCACGAATCACAAACCTGATTCCCCTGCTCATTGCTTGAATAAGAAATCAGCCTTTACTCGATACAAACACCTTAACCAGTATAAAACCCTAATATTGCATGACCACTGAACCTCAAGCATTTTATTGAATGAAATGTATTCCATGTTAGTGACCCAATGAAGGTAATGTATATGATGATGCATAATCCATATAACAGTAAAATAGTAGGACAAATTTGGGGTATTACAGGTGCCCTTATTTAATAGTCTTAAACCTGAAAGTATGATTGGCGCGTGCCTTTCGAAAGTTCTAGGTAGAAGATGATTAAATACCAATGCCAAAAATTGGTTCTGAAAGAAAGTGTGAGTGGGCTATTTTTGTGATATCTGCTAAAAAAATTGGTCTTTCCTTGGTGAGAAGGGTTTATGGATGAACCTAGAAGGTGGTTGCTCGTGACATGGCAACGGTGCCGAAACATGGTTTAGAAACCGATACGAAGAGTACATGAAAACTGACACGACGAGTGTTTAGTAGTTGACGATGACGAGTGTTTAGAAATTGACACGACTAGTTTTTAGAAGATGACACAACTAGTGTTTAGAAATTGACACGACGAGTGTTTAGAGGATGACACGACGAGTGTTTAGAAGCTGATGCGACGAGTGTTGGAAGGTAGCATGATGCCAATACAAGGACAGAGAAGACTTATAACATGGTGCGATGCCAATACAAGGAAGAGATCGGACTTGTAACATAGTGTGAGGCCAATACAAGGAAGAGATCGGACTTGTAACGTATCAACAATGACAATACAAGGAAAGTATAACACAGACGAGTGTTTGAATCGATACAGACGAGTATCGAAAGAAGATACATACGAGTATCAAGGAAAGGTTAAACACGGACGAGTGTTTGAATCAACACGGACGTATATTGAAAGGAGATACAGACGAGTATCAAGGAAATATTTAACACGGGCGAGTGTTTGAAACAATACAGACGAGTATCAAAAGAAGATACAGATGAGTATCAAGGGAAGAATTACCACGAACGAGTGTTTGAATCAATACAGACGGGTATTGAAAGAAGATACAGATTAGTATGAAGGAAAGGTTAAACACGGACGCGTGTTTGAATCAATAAAGATGGGTATTGAAAGAAGATACAAACGAGTATCAAGGAAAGATTTAACACGGACGAGTGTTTGAATCAATACAGACGGCTATTGTAAGAAGATACGGACGAGTATCAAAAAGAGGTTAAACACGGACGAGTGTTTCAATCTATATGGACGGGTATTTAAAGAAGATACAGACGAGTATGAAGGAAATATTTAACACGGATGAGTGATTGAATCAATATGGACGGTTATTGAAATAAGATATGGACGAGTATCAAGGAAAGATTTAACATGGACGAGTGTTTGAATCAATACGAACGGGTATTAAATAAAGATACAAATGAGTATCAAGGAAAGATTAAACACGGACGAGTGTTTGAATCAATATGGACGAGTATCGAAAGAAGATACGGACGAGTATCAAGTAAAGGTTAAACACGAACGAGAGTTTGGAGAAACTGACACGGACGAGTGTCAAAAGAAGCTACACGAGTATCAAATAAACTTTTAACACGGACGAGTGTTTGGATAAGTGACACAGACGAGTGTCAAAAGAAGATACGGACGGGTATCAAAGAAATGTTTAACACGCAGAGGTGTTTAGGACGATGTAGGTTGACACAGACGAGTTTTTGGAGAGCTAACACATACGAATGTTGGTAGCCAATGCAGACAAGTGTTAGAAGACTGAATTATTTGTTATACGGGAACTGGCTACCAGACGGGGATTGGGTTTATACTTTATTTTTAGATGGGAACTGACTACCAGACGAGAACCAGGTTTATATGACAAGGTGTATTGATTTTACTGGGCATTGTGAAGGTGAAGGTCACTAGTTGGGGATTTGGGAGTGATATCCTATTGTGGGGATGTATTGATGTCTTTGAATCATTCAGGTCTTTTGTGTAAGGTACCTGACCTGGATTATGCTTTGTATGCATATTTGAATTTCTTTTTTTGCAGAGATCCATTCTGATGGATCAACTATACGCTTTTGAGGATGCAATTTTATGCAATTATAACTATATGCAATGCAAAGAAATATACTTCATAAGGATAAGAGAAGGCTCGCTGGTAACTATTGCTCATCATCGGGGATGCCAATACATATTGGCACTGGAAACCCACGGTACCAAAGATTTCTAGGGATACTGATAAAAATTCGCAATGGGGAGCTCCTGATGCCGAAGATTATTGATGACTCCGCTGAAGATTGAATTGCCGAAGAAGCGAGTTTTTGGGTACGCCACTACATTCTGGATTATATTGTTGAGAAAGAGATAATGAGAACCATGTGAATCTCTTTGAATATTTGCCAAAGTTTATGCCACATTGGGGGATTACCTCTTAAATCACTTGGGGATGAAAGAAGGGCACAAACACATGTGAATGCCTCGGTTTAATCCATTATGGATGCCCAGGTTTAGCTCTGCAGATGCCCTAGTTAAGCTCTTGGGGGACGTGCACTTGCACGTGCCAAATTAAACGACGACTTTGGACTTTCTGAATTCACTTGGGGAATCAGGTTTGAAGTTGGCTGTAGCAGATGATGGCGGCTTTACATGCTGGCCAGGTCAGGGTGACCGTTATGAGTTTCTACCTACATAGAACAATAACACTTGGAATGCGTACGACACTCCCTCATGGTTATACATCAACGTAAAGTCAATTTTTATCTCAACTTGGGAATTTATATTCCCCATGTTTCTAATGTAGTGCTTAGTAGCGAATAAAACTCATTTTGCGTATGAAAAACATTTTATGATAGTAAAAGACAACTTTTTGATGAAAACAACTTTACTGATTAACTTGTGAATAGGAATTTTTACAAGGATCCAACTCCTATATGAGGTAGTTGCGAAAAAGAAGCGTAAAATACAACAGGTACAAATGGAAATGAGAGATGCTCGAATTTCCATTAAAATCGGTATTGCTAGAGTTCCCATATCCTCGGTAGTCTCAATGCCTTGCCTCTGAAGAGTAGCAGTTGGAATGATCAATTCACTACCAAGGTGCTATATATGTGCATGCGTTATTCGTGAAGAGAATTCAGACTACAGCCTCTCGCTTATGATCCCTAACTTTTCCTTGGATTTCCCTTTCGGGTTTTCGATCCAACAGGATACCCTTTTTTGCCTAAGTTGCCCTTTCGGGTTTTTGACTTAGCGGGTTATTATTATTTTTCATTTTATCCCTAATTTTTTCCTGGACTTTTTATGTCCACCAGGATGCCCATTTTTTCCTAAGTCGCCCTTTCGGGTTTTCAACTTAGCGGGTCTTTTTATGTGTAGTATTTTTTGACTGAGTCTGAATCAACTGGGAGTGGAATATCTTCCCCATTGCTATATGCTAGGATTAAAGCACTTCCTGAAAAGGATCTCTTCATCATATATGGTCCCTCATAATTGGTAGTCCATTTTCCCCTTGGACCAGAATGGCTTTGCACGATAACCTTTCTCAAGACCAAATCACCACGATAAAACTTCCAAGGCCGAATCTTTTTGTCGAGTGCTCTTTTCATCCTTTGTTGGTACAACTGGCCATGACAGATGGCTGCCAAGTGCTTTTCGTCAATCAGATTGAGCTGGTCAAGTCTTGTCTGAACCCACTCCGCCTCATCAAGCTTTGTTTCCATCAGAACCCTCAAATAAGGAATATCTACTTCGACAGGAAGCACTGCATCCGTACCATTGACAAGAGAAAATGGAGTTACCCCCGTCGAAGTATGCATAAACATTATGTAGCCATGCAGAGCAAAAGTCAACATTTCATGCTAATCTTTGTATGTCCTGACCATCTTCTGGATGATCTTCTGGACGATCTTCTTTATGTTCTTGTTAGAAGCTTCGACTGCATCGTTCATCTTTGGTCGATACGGTGATGAATTATGATGTTTAATTTTGAAATCTTTGCATAACTCCTTCATCATGTTGTTTTTAAGATTAGAACCATTGTCAGTGATGATTCTATGAGGAATTCTGTAACGACATATGATTTCCTTTCGGATGAAGTTGGTAACGACCTGTTTGGTCACATTCTTGTAAGAAGCTACTTCCACCCATTTAGTGAAATAGTCAATAGCCACTAGAATGAACCTATGACCATTCGAAGTACTTGGTTCAATCCTTCCAATCATGTCAGTTCCCCACATTACAAACGGCCACGGAGAAGTCATAACATTCAAAGGAGTTGGAGGAACATAAATTATGTCTGCATACACTAGGCATTTGTGGCACAACTTTGCATATACACAACAGTCACTCTCCATCACTGTCCAAAAGTACCCTGCATGTAGGATTTTATTTGCCATAGAATTCCCACTTGAATGATCCCTGAAAGAACCCTCATGGATTTCCTTTATGATTTATTCCACTTCGTGTCTATCCACGCATCTGAGTAGAACCGAGTCATAATTTCTCTTATACAGGATGTCTCCTGATAAGAGGAACTTGGATGCTAACCTTCTAAACATACGCTTATCACAAATTGTAGCATTTTCGGGATACTCTTTCTTCTTAAGGTACCTTTTGATGTTGCAATACCACGACTTCTCATCAGAAACATCCTCGATGGAGATACAATGAGTAGGAAAGACATGCGTTGGCTCTTTGTAACGGGGGATACGTATGTTAGGCGCCTGATTTGGAAAGCTCACCGAGAACATCGATGCTAAAGTAGCTAAAGCATCGGCCAACTGGTTTTCGTCCCTGGTAATGTGTTCAAAAGTGATTTCATTAAAAGCGGGTATTAGCTACAAGATGTAGTCTCTGTACAAAATCAAACTGGAGTGCTTCATCTCCCAATCACCTCGTACTTGGTGTATGACCAAGGCGGATTTTAATTTTGATTTTGAGGTTGATGGTTGCTTCGAGACCCATCATGCAGGCTTCATATTCTGCCATATTGTTTGTATAATCAAAACATAATCGGGCCATAAATGGTGTATGAGTATTACATGGAGAAGTCAATATTGCCCCAATGCCATGACCTACAGCTTTCGAGGCACCGTAAAACATAAGAGTCCATCGCTCTTCCAGATCGACCCCGTCATAATCATAAAGCTTCATAACATCTTCATCAGGGAAGTAAAATTTCATTGATTGGTACTCTTCCAACGGCTGATGAGCGAGATGATCCGCAAGAATGCTACCCTTGATAGCCTTTTGTGTAACATACTGAATGTCATATTCAGATAAAAGCATCTACCATCTGGCAAGCCTGCCTGTGAGTTATGGTTTTTAAAGATATACTTTATCGGGTCCATCTTTGATATCATAAACATTGTGTATGTCAGCATATATTGCCTTAGACGTCGAGCTGCCCAAGCAAGCGCACAACAAGTTTTTTCAAGAAAAGATTACTGTGATTCGCAATCGGTAAACTTTTTACTCATATAATTAATGGAGTTCTTTTTACATTCTGTTTCGTCATGTTGTCCAAGCACACAACCCATAGATCCTTCCAGAACCGTCAAGTACATGATGAGTGGCCTCCCAGGCACTAGAGGAATAAGGATCGGTGGCTCTTGGAGATACTGTTTGATCTTTTCAAAAGCTTCCTAGAAATTATCATCACATTGGACATCTTGATTCTTGCGCAACAATTTAAAGATGGGCTCGCAAGTAGCTGTGAGATGAGAGATGAACCTGGCTATGTAGTTCAATCTCCCAAGGAACCCTCTTACCTCTTTTTCATTTTTTGTTGCTGGGATATTCTGTATTGCTTTTACTTTGTCAGGATCTACTTCGGATTAAGCCTTATCCTAAACTTTTGCAGACGCGTGAATAACTTTTGCAGATGGACCAAATGTTCCTCCTCAGTTTGAGATTTTGCGATCATATCTTAAACATATACTTAGATCTCCTTATGAATCATATCATGAAAGAGCGTCACCAGAGCATTTTGATATGTTGCACCAGCATTTTTGAGACCAAAAGGCATGACCTTATAACAGTAAGTACCCCATGGAGTAGTGAATGTCGTCTTTATCATGTCTTCTGGGGCCATCTTTATCTAATTGTACCCCGAAAAACGATCCATGAAGGAGAAAACTGAGGACTGAGCCGTATTATCAACCAATACATCAATGTGAGGTCATGAGAAGTCATCCTTTGGGCTTGCTTTATTCAGATCCCGATAGTCTATGCTCATATACACCTTCCCATCTTTCCAAGGAACTGGTACGATGTTAGCAATCCAATCCGAGTATTTACATACCAATAAGAAGCCTGCATTAAATTGCTTTTCAACCTCTTCTTTGATCTTGAGAGACATATCTGGATGAGTTCTCCGCAGCTTTTGCTTTACCGAAGGACATTCTGGCTTGAGTGGAAAGTGATGCATAACTATATCAGTATCCAAACCAGGCATGTCTTCATAAGACCAGACAAAGATGTTGAAATACTCTCTGAGAAGCTGAATCAACCCCTTCTTTACATCATCTTGCAAAACGGCCCCTATCTTGACCTATCTTCTTATTGCATTGGTACCGAGGTTGATGATCTCAATCGCTTTTTTATGAGGCAAGATCATTTTATCTTCTTGTCTCAATAGCCTTACCAATTCTTCTAGAATTTCACAATCTTCATTGGCTTGGTCGTTTGGATTTCCAAGGATATTGGTGCAACGAACCATAACATCATCGTTTATAATGGAATTCGAGGCAAACATGTATGATTGATGAATAATTCCTTTTTAGAATATGAATGTGAATTGGAAATTGGTTAAAGAGTTAGAAGGAAAATCATTTCCATTTTTTATTTTACGAAAATAAGAGAAAAGACAGAGAGCAAAAAAATGTATGCATAAAATGCGATTTTTATTCAATTTTAAACAAACATGGAAACATGAGGGGGCCCTTTTCACAAGATGTCAGCATGCTTTGGGAAAAACATGTCTTATTTAAAACAAGAACATTACATGTCAAAGAAAACCACTTTAGGAATATCAATAGCAGTCCAATTTCCAAGTTCTTGATTAAGTAAAATCTGGTAAATATACTGAGATATATCTGCACCGTCTTCATCATCACCATCCACTGCATGGATTTGTCCTTGAACACTTGGACCAACACTAGAAAACACTTCTGAAAGAGGGGGGATGTGTTTCCCTTTGAGCATGGTTGGACCAGTACCAACACGATCTAGAAAAGAGTACCTGAACCCAAGTCCATACTTGTCCTACTTTTCGCACACTTCGACCACTTTTCCCAAGTCTTCATTGGGAATTCCAGACTCCATAATGGCTTTGGCATCCCTCAAGGAAACCATTGGGACTCCGGTCTTCTTTGTAGTTTCCAGCATGGCAGGGATTCTTTGCAGCAAAAGGCTTGGTGTATGGCTCAAGATAATCAATTTGATAAAAAGCATGCTTTATGTAAATGGCATTGTTAACTTTTTGCCAAAAATGGATTAATTCAATGTGTAATCTTCCAAAGCTCAGAACAAAGCCTCAATCCATTGTGTTTGCATTCAATTTTTGAGTGTGGAAGGGTTTAAGAACCTGTAAACCAAGTACAAGCATGGTTGGACAGAATTTGCAACTTGTAGCAACATGAAAAATGCCATGGACCTAAGTGATATTTTTCCAAATTAAAACCTTCGATTCTCCCTAACCACAAATGATCTTAGAGAGTTCTTGAACATTTTGGAAAGCTTGTAAAATGGTATACAATCCATATTTGAAATGAATTTTGAGATTCCATATGGAACTATGTGAAATATTTCCATGAAGATAGGTCAAAATCCTGCCTAAACTAGGGCAAAATTTCACTAAGTTAAAAGTTTCATGGACCCTTGTTCATAAAATCATAACTTGAGATCCAAGCTTATTTTGCGAAAACTTTGTGAATAAAAGTTATAGATTTTGTGATGGAATACAACTTTCATGTTGGATGTTTTCTTTGAATCCAATTGCATCATGGTGAAAAAGTTGGGAAAAGTTGGGAAGAGATAAGAAATTTTCATAACTTAGAAAATTTCTAAGTTATGAAAATTTTCCATTTTAAACCCTAATTTTCAAAATTAGGTTTCTTGGTGAAAAAGTTTCATGTTTTGACACATCTTGATGAAAAATGACCCTTGGCACTTGATTTTGACCAAAAAGTCAAAGTTTGACTTTTCAGTGTACAGTTGATTTTTGATCTGTTGACTGGAAAATTCATCTGTCAATCCAATGCATTTGAGACCTTTTGAACCTGGTGAATAGGTCAAGATGATGCCATTGAGTCCTTGAATGCATGCTTTAACTCAATTTGCCATTGGCTAGGTTAAAAATTAGAAATTGCCCTTCTGCAGTCAAAACCCTAAAAATGACCAATTTGCCCTTTTGATGATCTGATCAAATTTCTTGAAGAGTTGTGGTCCAAACTTGATCAAATGGTTCATATGAGCCTATAATGTTGATGTGGATAAAAAATTATGAGGTTTCACTGTAAATTGGCCACAATTGACTTTTTCCCAAATACAGCTGATTTCTAGGTCAACTGTCCAATTGATTGGGCAAAAATTGGATTCAAGGCTTGAAACTTGATATGGGCAATCTTATAAGTCCAACATGAAGTATGAAAGTCATATTAGGCATTGAAAGTCCAAAAATCCATGTGCAAACTCAAACCCTAATTCCAGGTCAACAGTGCAATGAGATGTCTTGAGCAAAGCAAACCCTAATCCTGTCTGGAGTCCAAAGAGTCTTGTGAGGGGAAATATTGATAAAATGAGAGGGAAAATTTTTGGGTACAACAGATATCTCCTAGAAATGTAGGCACCGGGTTGCGGGATATGGAGATTTTGACGGTGTTGACATCTATGAGTTGGTCAGGATTTGGAAACAAAACCATCCCATAGATGAGGAGAGCCAAAATTTCCTCAAAGGCTTGCAAGTCCAAGGAGTTCCAAAAGCTTTGGGCTTTCTCAAACAAGAACTTTTCTAAGAAACCTTTGACACCACTCCTTGTTTCCCAATGAGTTGTGATATCATATGAGTGCAAGTGTAAAGCTTGAGCAATCTCTTCTGGCTTTGGGTCTCTTTTCGTACCGTTGAAAGGTAGTTGATTGAGAATGAGAATTCTCAAGAGTTTGGAGAATTCTTCCAAATTTTGAACAAGATGATATTCGGGAAATGTGAAGCAATGGTGTAAAGGATCAAAGAACTGAAAAAGCACCTTCATCATATCTTCATTTGTGTTGGAGGTGACCAAGTTGAGTAGGCGACCATGTATCTCGGTGAATGGAGAGTTTTCAGGAATTCTTAAAGCTAGCTCCTTAAGTTGTGGAGGGATCCTTACAAGGTTGACTTGAATAGTTTTACTGCGAAGTGAATCCATATTCTACAAAACAAGATCAAAGATGAATCCCAAAATCCTTGAAATGGTTAGTGGATGTATATGATGTTCATGATGTTATGTACAAGTATGTATATACAAACAAACCAAGAAAATCCTTAGGTTTAGGCTTGCATGGAGTTTTATAGGTAAGTACCCTCTTGAAGTTTAGTTGGCTTAAACCTGTCCTAGTAATAGTAACCGGGTTCTAAGGAGCTCAATATCACTGATTTGTTTCCTCGGTTATTGTTTCAGCACAAGCCTCTTTAATGGAGACCAAAATATCCCAAGAAACCAAACCTCAATGAGTGTAGTGTCAAGTATCTACCAACTTCGGACTGTACCAAAGCCGCTCATCTCACTACATCCTAAAGGCCAAGTTGGTCAAGTAAAGTTCTAAAAGTTCATTAGTGCTTCATGACATCACTCAGCGGCCCCGTATTCTCTTTGATTAACTCAAAGGCTACCGGTACCCACAAATATGTCTCACTAACAAAGCTATTGCTTAGACCATGTCGGTATACTCCGTATAATTTCCACAACATATTGCTACTTACTTATAATGTATCCCAAATCCGGGTAGAGGATTCAAATCCTAAACAAAGAACCATAATGTAAAGCATACAAGTCAAACAATGTAAGCAAATAAATGTGATATATCCCTAAGGTAACCCCACTTTTAGAATTTTCCCCAACAGAGTCGCCAGTTCTGTGATACGGTAGGAGAACTGACTTGAGGGTTTTGTGTTTGATCGCAAATGTTGCGGTTAGCAAGAGTCGCCACCTACTTTTCTTTTATCCAAAAGGAAATATGAAAAAGCACAGGAAAGACCTTTGAGATTATTTCTTGAGTTCGGAGGGTAGATTATGAAAAGGGAAGGTATTAACTCCCTTTTCATCCATGGTTATCCATGGGCTCTTAGTTGCTTGCTATATCACTTGCTTTTGTTTGAAATTGTGCTTAGTGTGGTTTTTTAAAAGTATTTTGTAAATAGGCAATTGTTTAGGCAATCTTTGTAATGATTCTCGTTCGTAAGAATGTATACAAAGATGTTTATCTTTTGAAAATGTTTTCAATTTTGTAAGATGTTTGGAAGTGTATGTGATTGTTTTGATAATAGCAAGGATGTTTGTTTTGAAATGGAGAAAGTAATTAGGAGCAATATACCTACTCAAATGTCTTTCTTGTTCATTTTCTTTTCCTTTGACATTGTTGTCTTACCATTGATTTGGTAAGCAACCCTGTCTTTCGATGTAAACGGGACGGGCGTGGGTCATCATATAACCATGGTTAGCAATGTTGCAAGGTATCTTAGGATTCTTTGTGAGGGACTAAGATCATTTGTAAGGCAAATTAGATAGCGTCATCGAGGGACTATGATATTGTATTTATTTGTTTTTGCTAAGATACCTCACATGCATAATATGGCCATTTTTGTAAGGCAACCAAGTAGAGTAACCCTAGGGGTGCTTGTGTGAAAATGTGTAATATGTTTTCATGCTTTGTATTCGTTTGATTTGGTCTTTCCATACAAACCCTAATTTACTAACATGTATATATGAAAGCGATAAATTGCAGAATTTTAAAGTTATTATGCTATTACAATATTTGGGAGGGGGTGTACAAATTACAAATGGGAATTGCAAGAATGTAAGCCTAATTAGTCTATTACAACCATATTGAATTTATACAATAATTAAAATAAATAAATGTACAAAAATAAATATGCAAGAATGTAAATGCAAAGAATATGGATCTTTTTGTTTGGATTTTTATGAGAAAGAGGGAAATTGTTTTAACCTAATTAAATTTAAAGAAAATATTTAATTAAGTTTAAATTTATTAAGAAAAGATTTTTGAATAAAACCCTAAATCTATTTAGTTGATTAAAAGAAATTAAGTTTATAAGAATAGCATTTTTTGTTATTTTTCTCTTGAAAATATTTATGATATCATGAAATATTTTTAGTCTTTTTATATCAAAAATAATATATTTTAATAGGTGTAAAAGAAAAATAAATATTAACCTAGTTTTAATTAAATTTACAAGGTGATTTGTAAAAAAAATAAATAAAGTATAGTTAATAAAAATATTTTTTGTGAGAAAAATAAAGTAAACTAAATTAAAATGAAGATCTAAATTTTTTATATTTTTTACGATTTTTAATATTAGTGAAAAATAATTAAGAAACAACACAAATAAAATTAAGAAAATTAAACAAATTGGGCCAGGGGTGCATAAGCAGGCAGGGAGGTTACTTAGTAAAAAAAAGCCCAAAGGCCCAGGCGCCCTGCAAAAAAGGTCAGAAAATGCAAAAATATGTAAAACACAAAATAGGTACCACTGGGGCTCGAACCCAAGTCCCAAAGGTTAACAGGCGCGCGCTTTACCACTGGGGTGGCTATACATATGTTTATATAAACAAAACAATAAATATGTAAGGAAAATCAAGTTCTGATGACTTTATCTTCAACCTCCAGTCGGTGTACCTGTAACTTCTTCATTTCTCAACAAAAATGGAAGATGACAAAATGAAAGTTGTTGCATTCTTCCTCATAAATCTAACCATGTAAATAACTAAAGCTAAAAGTCAAAGATAAATGAGAATTTCTCTGGCCCTAATTTGAACCCTAAAAATTTCAGAAACTTCAACTCTAAAATTCTCTAAGCTTAGGCCATGTAAATGCAAACTATGGATATGTACAACTTCGTGGCAATGAGGTCTACATGTTATCTTCACAAATGCAAGCCTAACAATGCCTAAGTAATGAAATAGAAGTTCAAGAAAAATACCTCAAAATTGGAAATTGTGAAATGCAAATGAGCTTGATTCAAAGTGCTGCAAGGATCAGGTTAGCTTCCCTGAGGTCCCAGGAAGCTAATGCAATGATTAGCTTGAGCTGAAAGTGGCTGAGGAGCTCTGGAGAAGTCAAGTTACAGACCCCTGTTTTTGAAAATGGAACTTGATGATGGAGGTGTTACAGTTGAGAAAATGGACTTTGGATGGTTTGTATTTGATGTTTAGAAGCTTTTGGAAGTGAAAGGCCAGAGAGCGCACGAGGGGATTTGGAGTTTGGATTGTAAAGTCAGAACTTGCACAACAATGGTGTTTTGAGACAATTTCGGCTAGAGGGAGTTTGAGTGAGTTTAAGGGTGCTTTTTTGCTCGTGTCCTAGCTCACAAATAATGACTCTATTTATAAGCAACAAGTTTGGGATGCTCTTGTTGATCAGAATTCAAATTTGCATCCTTAAGCTAAACATGTGATTTTTTGACAAAACAAGTTTCAAAGTCTGGTGTACTTGCTAAGATAGAGTCGTTATGCTTTAAACAAGCTTGCTTCTGACTTTGTGGATGGAGTGTGATCAGAGGGAACAAGTTAGAGGCTCAATGCAAACTTTATGCAAAAAGCTTGCTTTACAAGAATGTTATTGTTAACTTTCTTCCCAAAATGGCAATGTGAACTGGATAAATCTTAAACCACTTGGATTATAGCTCAAATTTTTTTGTAATCCATTAATTATGGAGTGACAAACAAGTTTTAGGCCTGCAAAGCAAAGATTATGCAGCCTAACATTGAAATTGCATTTGTGTTCATCATGAAAATGACCTATAATTCAAGTGACAAAACACCAATTCATCTCTTCGATTCTCCATACTCAAGAATGATCTCAAGGAGTTCTTTGACATTTTGGAAAGCTTGCAATGTGCTCTAAAACTCATATTTGAATTTCTTTTGAAGATTCCCCTTGTAACTATGTGAAAAATTACCATGAAGTTAGGTCAAAAATCTACCTAACTAGGGCAAAATTTCACTAAGTCTTTTTTAGTTCATGAGAATGTATTCATAAAATTATAACTTGAGATCCAAGCATTTTTAGGAGAAGTTGTGTGAAGAAAAGTTGTATATTTCATGGATATATATAACTTTCATGTTGGAAGTTTCCTTTGAATCATCTTGCATCATAATGAAAAAATTGCTCAAAGTTATGAAAAAACAAGAAATTTTTGACACTTAGAAAAATTTCTAAGTTTAGAAATTTTGACTTTTCAAAATGAAATCTTGATTTCTTGATTTCTTGATGAATAAGTTTCCTATTTTTACATGTTTTGATGAATTGTGATCTTTGGTGCTTATATTTGACCAAAAAGTTAAAGTTTGACTTTTCAGTATATAGTTGACTTTTGATCAATTGACTGCAAAATTCATCTGTCAATCTAATGGATTTGCAATGTTTTGAATCATGTCATTAGGTCAAAATGATGCAATTAAACTCTTGAGATCATGCCTTAAACTAATTGACCATTTTCTAGGTCAAAAATCAGAAATTGCCCTTTTCCAGTCAAAACCCTAATTTTGACCATTTTGCCCTTTTGGAGATTTGATCAAATTTCTTGAAGAATTTTGGTCCAAACTTGATCAAATGATACATATAGGTTTAAAATGTTGATTTGGATAAAAAATCATGAAGGTTTACTGTAAATTGGCCATGGTTGACTTTTTCCCCAATACAATTGATTTTTAGGTCAACTGCTCAATTGACTGAGCAAAAATGTGATCCAAGGCTTGAAACTTGACATGAGTAATCCCGGGGGTCCATAATGGTCCATGAAAGTCATATGAAGCCTTGATAGTTCAAAAATCCTTGTGCAAACTCAAACCCTAATTTTGGTCATCAGTGCCTAAGGAGGTGTCTTGAGTTGATCAAACCCTAGTGCAGTCTTGAGCCCAAGGAGATCTTGTGAGCAAATTCTTGATAAGTGAGAGGGAAAATTTTGGGGTACAACACATATAAATAAACACCAAAAGAGAAGAAAACAAGAGCTAGGAGCGACTCCGTGATGGACCAGCGTTTGGTCGACCTGTCCCTAGTGAATTCACCAGCTGAAACAACCGGATGAAAATCATCAAACAATGAAGTCTCCATCGAACTTCTTTTATCCCACATGAAGGTAAAGGTAAACATCAAGTAAACCTGAGAAGGGTGAAATCACGATCAAACAACCGAGAGATCGGGTAAGGGAGTCTATTATGAAAAGGGAAGGTATTATCACCCCACACGCCCGTTGTACTCTACGATATCCACTCGTGTTGTCTATCTTATAGGTGTGTTTAATCTATGCTTACTGTTTATTACTAAGGAAGAATGTATGCAAAAGAAAGGAGAAAAGAATGTAGGGAAAATAAAGTTGTACTCGCATAGACCCTACCCTAATGAATATGTATCCTTTTTGAGGAATCAGAGCTACCGTAGTTTGGTTGACATGTTTTTGTTTGTTTTGTGTTTTTTATGAACAACATTAATTCCTCCTTCTGTCGCAGCTCGACTTTTGGATACTTACGTGTTAGCACGGAAGTAAATCAATCATGTCCTTACATGAAAAAGGTTTTGAGTTACGCCCTTGAGGCAAGATGCCACATTTGATTGGTTTGTGTTGTACCTAAAAATTTTCCCTCTCATTTTACTCAACACATGCCCATTGAGGTCCTCAATTGCTCAAGGATGACTAAGGATTGACCAGACAATTCCTCCTTCTAGGGCAACAAGCTTCAAACTAGGGTTTCAATCCTCATCAAGATGTTTGAATTCCAAGGGTCCCAAATTATTTCCATGGTCCCAATATGTTCTCAAGATCATCCATGTCAAGTTTCATGCCTTGCACAAGAAGTTTGCTCCGTCAATTGCCCAGATGCCTGAAAATCATCTATACTAGGTCAAAAGTCAATTGTGGCCCACATACAGTCAAACTTCAAGATTTTTGGTCAACATCAACATTTTGAAGATATATCCATCATTTTATCAAGTTTTGATCATGATTCCTCAAGGAATGCCCCCAAATTCATCAAAACCCAAAAGTTGTTAAATTAGGGTTTCATAGGAAAAGTCAACCAAAATTTGAATAGGCATAACTTCTTCATACTTTATCATAAATTTTACATCCAAGGCTCATTTTTAATAGGATGCAATCATCTACAACTCATATTAATCCCACAAGTTCAAAATATGCACTCATCAAAAGATACAAATTTCTACATTATAGGTCCTTTTGAAAAGACAACAAAAACACCTTTTGGGTCAAAGCTTCTTACATGAACATGGAGGACCCAATTGAGATGAAACCAAAAGGGTTGTTTAGAGGACATCCTAAGCTTTCTAAAAATTCCAAGAACACCTCTCTAGGATTAAAATTTTAGGAGATAAGCATTGTAAAAGTTGGCCATTTTTGGAAAATTGTCAAAAGTCAAATGTGCTCAAAAGTGTATTTTTTGTCAAATGGGCCTAGCTTTTCATGATTTCATCTTGTTTGTGACATGGTCCACGACCCAAATCAGCCTCCATATATTATTTTCTTATTTATTTATTTTATTTTGATTTTTATTTATTAAAAGTTAGATTAAATCAAATAAATTGCAAAAAATTTAAAAGATTGATTTTTGATCTGATTTTTTGTAGGAATCAAATCCAATTAGACTGGCATATCATATCAAATCGTGCAAGGGATGATTAAAGCAAAATTGGCATGATTATGCTTGTTTTGGAAAGATATAATACAAGAGCAAAATTAAATCCAATTTCCATGATTCACAAAGATTTAATTTGTTTTTGTTAACCTAATCAGTTCTACTACATATATAGAACATACCCAAGCCAAAAGGAGAAGGATTACACTCGTGAGAATACAAGAACAAAACTCAAAAATTTGCAAGAAAGTGGTGGAGAGTTCTTGGACCTATAGGGTGATTCAAGGCATTCTAACACTACCAATAGACTCCTGGATATCTCCAAAATGTTTCCCAATCAATTGCAAGCATTTCCAAGTCCAAAATCTCGAGTTATAGACCCACGGTTTGCACATCCAAGCTTGAGTTTGATTTCTTAATTTACGCATGATTAATCATTATTAAACATAGCACTGTGTTTGTATTATCATTTGGAATGTTTTGGTTTACATGATTTTGTGTTTTGATGCATATATTAATGAATGCCATGGCTAGGGTTTGTTTGGCTGTTTTAAGGTTTCCTTGCACAGGTTAAATTGGCCCAAGAAAAGGGTACCATGATGCTCGTGGGATCAAGACGAGTTGATCCATGTGCTTAGAATTAATTTATCATGCTTGCTGTTGATTTTTGAAACATGCAGTGCTATAGCCATGGAGTTTGGCCGTAGGTAAAAGTCCCTAACCTAAAGCGATAGATCTGTGGGGAATATGATGGCGTGTCCCAGCCTGATTGGGCAATTCAAATTTCGCGCGTTTTTCAGTTCATTCACTTTGTTTTATATAATATATATTAGTCTTATCATATTAACAACTAAAAATCATAGGCCATACGGCAAGGCGCGCGTTGTATTGAGTGGGAGGACCTGGGTTCGATCCCAGGTCCTAGTAATTTTCTTTATTTTCTTAACATTTGAACACAGGTTCCATGCATTACGCTACAAGACGTTCATAATGCGCTACCACCATCCAACCATTGGATTCGTCTCCAATCAGATCCAACTCCCCACACATCAAAGACCATGGTACACCATCAGAAGGGAGCAACACAGGATCAAGCGTGGGACTAGGCCTCAGCTCTTTGGGCCTAAGCAATTCAGCAACACACCCCCCTATCCAGCAATACATGCCCAATTTCTTCTCTTTCTTTTATTTTCTTTTTTCTAATTGTTTTATTAATTATTTTCTTTTACAAAAATAACACAAAAATTAGTTTTTTTTATTAAATAAAAAACATCAAAAATTATTTTTTCGTAAAATATTCTATTTCTTTAATTAATTAGTTTAATTAAAATTATGGCAATTTAATTCTTTTGTCATAATTTAAAATAATAAGACTTAGGGTTTAATTTTGTACATAATCTAATTTTTCTCAAAAAATAACCTAAATCTTTTTCAATTAGATTTCTTAGGGTTCTCCAATTATTCTCGCATTTAATTCGTCGCACGCTTTTAATTCTTTTTATTATTATTGTAACTGCTCCGAGTTTGTAATAGTAATTAGGGTTTTAAATTCCACATATTTATTCTCAGTCCAAGATGATTATGTATATGCAAAATCCTTATAATAGCTAGGACTTTTAACTTTCCCGCATTTTATTTCTGTAAACTATAAACTGCTTGGATGAATGTTAATAGGATTATATGGAAAGACTAACTGAAAATTAATACAGTAGAAAACCCTAAATATGCAAAGATAAATTAACTGAAAATTACACTCGCACACGCTCACTCCTAGGGTTTACTCCACTCCGGTTGCCTTCAGTAAACGGTCATGAAGTATAGGGTTTGTTAGTGGTTGTCCTCTAGCCCCGAAAGATCTAAAATGACCCATTCGTATGTTGCCTCGGAAAAAGATCTTTAAGGCTTTAGGATGATTACTAACATTTCCTAACATTTCTTTTGTGGTTGTATTTGTCCCTTCGAATGTCCCTAAAAAGCTCCAACGACGATGCTACCTATTTCTCAATAATAGGATAGCATTGTCTAAAAGGAAAACAAACAAACCTTTTTCGAGTAGTAGATTAGTTCCTAGGTACTTTCTCAAACAAACAAAAACTTTTTCAAAACAATACTTTCCAAACAAAGTTTTCAAAAACAACTTTGTAACACTCTTGAGGACATAAACAAGGGTTAATACGAAGTAAAACAAAACTTTTCAAAACAAGCACACACAAGCAGTTTTCAAAATGAGCAAATACCTAAGAGCCCATGGAAAACCATGGATAAAAAGGATACTAACACGTTCCCTTTCTATAATCTACCCTCCGTACTCAGAAACATCTCGAAAAAGGTTTTTTCTATTCTTTTTCCTTTTCCTGATTGGATAAAATAAAAGTCGGTGGTGACTATTGCTTACCGCGACATTTGCGAACAAAAAACGCAAACCAGTATTAACAGTCAGTTTTGTCACCGTATTATAGAACTGGCGATTCTGCTGGGGAATAAAATATAAAGTGGGGTAAACCTTAGGATCTAGGTCATATTTAATTTCTTTCTCTTGATTGTATTGCTTGCTTTATATTTATGGGAATTGTTTGGGTTATTTGATCCTACACCCAGATCGGGAAACACCTTTTAGGTAAGTAGCAATAAAATGTGAGGGAGCTGTGTTGGGGTATACCGACACGGTTGAAGCAGTAGCTACGTTGATGTGGCACTTTTGTTGGTACCTACAACCCTTGAGTCAATCAGGGAGGTGTACGGGGCCGCCGCATGGTGTCATAAAGCATCAACTGACCTTAGAACCTTTAATTACACAACTTGGCCAGTAGGACGTAGCGAGATGGCCGACTTTGGTGTATGCCGAAGGTCGACAGATACTTGATGCTACACTCATTGAGGTTTGACTTCTGAGTTTTGTTTGATTATGATTCAATCATCGATTGAACAAGGTTTGGGGGAAAGATCGGTGATATTGAGATCCCTTTAGAACCCGGTTACATATTTATAGGACAGGTTGAACCAATCCAGCTTCAAGAGGGTATGACCTTAAAACTCAAGCAGGCCTTAAACCTAAGGACTTGGTGTGATTTGTCTGTGTTTGCTATACCTGTAATTTATTGTGACATCATAAACATTATACCATAGCATATCATACTAACTGTTTCAAGGGTTTCTAGGGATCATCTTTTCTCTGTTTTATAGGATATGGCATCCGCCCGCAGGAACACTATTCAGATTAACCTAGTGAAAGTATCTCCCTAATTAAGGTACTTGGCAGTAAGGATTCTCGAAAGCTCTCATTTCACTGAAAATCATGGCCGGTTGCTCAACTTGGTCACTACAAAACCTGACGAAGAAATGTTGAAAGTGTTGTTTCAGTTTTTCGATCCTCTGCATAACTGTTTCACATTCCCAGATTACCAATTAGTGCCTACTATGGAGGAATTTTCTCAGTTATTAGGGATACACATTCTTGGTCAGCTACCTTTCCGGGATACAGAAAGACATCCTAAACCTGAAGAAATTGCTAAATCTCTATCCTTACAACGGTCCGACATAGTGATAAATTGGGAAACCATAGCGAGTGTTCAAGGAATTCCGATTAAATTTATGTTCAAGAAGGCTTACTATTTTTGGGATACCCTGGATCTACAAGCTTTTGAAGAGGATTTGGCGCTCCTTGTCTACGGGATGGTACTGTTCCCTAATTCGGATCAACTCGTAGATGTGAGCACAATCCAGGTTTTTCTGTCTCGGAATCCGGTACCTATATTACTCGGGGATATTCTACACTCTCTGCATGCTCGCACTCTAAAAAGAAGGGGGACCCTCCAGTGTTGCACTCCTCTATTGGCTAGGTGGTTTATTTCTCACCTACCCAGACCTACTTTGAAGAATGAAGAGAGGAATATCAACACCTACATCGCGCCAAAGAGGATGCGCTCAAGGGAAACCTAGTCTTCTTTTTGTTTTATTTTGCTTAATTGTACTCTCAAAATATATTCTTTGTAACAATTCAAGTTTACTAATAAAATTCGCGTTTGTTCCTTTTTGTTTAAGCAAATTTGAGCCTTTAAGAACCCCTTGAAAACATTGCATACATATCATACATATCAATGAATAATAGGATTCATAACAGGTTTCTCATCTCCTCCGCTGATTATTTTAGCAATGGCTCTTAAACAAACTGTGAAAGATCTTCAGACTCAGAACACGTAGTTCCAGCAAATGATTATGGGTCTGGCCAAAGGAGAGGAAGAGCTGAAGGCTCTGATTGTTAAGAAGAACACTAAGAAGACCAAGAGGACAACCGGTGTGGCACATATGAGCAGAAGGTTCAGAGGGACGCCAAGATGGGTTATTGATTTAGCTTCTTCATCTAAAGAGGGAGAGAATCAAGAGGGTGAAGCCATAGAAGAGGACCCTAGTACTAAAGAGTCTGACAATTAAACTAATTATAATAAGGAGAAGTACCCTCTAGCTGATGAAAAGTATAAGCAGTTAGGAGAGCGTCTGAGTTCTATGGAAATATAGAAGGTTCCTGGGCTGGATTTTGAAGAGTTGGGTCTGGTCTCCGGGGTTGTCATCCCCCTATAATTCAAGGCACCAATATTTGATAAGTATGATGGGGTCTCTTGCCCTAAAATTCATCTTCGTTCCTATGTGAGGAAGATACAGCCTCATACTGCTGACAAAGACTTATGGGTTCACTTCATCCAAGACAGTCTGTCTGGAACACAACTGGATTGGTTCTATCAGTTGGAAAGAGCCAATGTTCGTAACTGGGAAGACCTTGCTGCTGCACTTAATAAGAAATATCAGTATAATGCAGACCTCTCTCACACCTGTACACAACTCTAAAATCTATCTATGGGTTCGAACGAGGGTTTCAAGGATTATGCTCAGAAGTGGAGAGATTTGGCTGGAAGAGTTCAACCTCCCTTGGCTGACAGGGAGCTCGTGGATATGTTTCTGGGAACTTTGACTGGGCCATTCTTCAACTATCTTATTAGAAGTTCATCGGCGGGTTTTACTGAACTGATCTTAATAGGAGAAAAAGTGGAAGCTGGAATCCGAAGTGGAAAAATTCAGAAGGATGCCTCTTCTAGTGCTACAAGGAATCCGTTTACAGGTAAAAAGGAAGTCAGTTCCGTCTATAACTAAAAGAATCAGAATCGAACCGAGCACCGTTCAGTGGTAAGGGCTGTTATGATTCCCAAACCTTCACCTGGTCAGTAAAGAAACGATCAGCCAAAAGACCAGCTAGACATTTCACTCAGATCAACATGACACTGTCTCAGGTTTTACCTTATTTGTTGAAGTCCAATCTGGTTACTCTGAGGGAAGCTCCGAAGAATCCGAACACCACCTCTCCCTACTATAAACCTAATGCTCGTTGTGCTTAACATTCAGAAATTCCAGGCCATGATACCAATGACTGTTGGGCTTTGAAGAACAAAGTACATGATCTGATTTATGCTAAGGAGATTGAATTTGATCCCCCAGAGACTCCCAACGTTATCACGGCCCCTATGCCGAAATATGGTCGAGGTGTTAATGTCATTGAAGAATATGTGTTTGTTACTTCTGTGGAAGAATTGGTGACCCCACTCATGACTATCAAAGGGAATTTTATGAAGGCCGGTTTATTTCAAGGATGTGATGAAGGTTACCACCTTTGTTCATTTCTATCGACCGGTTTCCCTTTGTTGAATACAGGTGTTCAGCGCCTGATGAATGACAAAGAGATTTTGTTTGAGAAGACTCTTGTTCTGACTGTTTCCTGTGAAGACGTTGCTATCATAACCATTTTCGCCAATCCTCCCAGGGCCTTCGCTAAGAGACCCGTCAGGATTACATTAATTCGGAAGGTGACTCTGTTTATCATAACCATGCCAGGGACAATCCCATACTCCTCGGACAAAGTTGTTCCTTGGAACTATGGGGCCGATGTCTATTACAACAGCGTAAAGCAGGACATGCTAGCCATTGAAGACAAGATTGCTGAAAATGTTGATTTTGACATCGTCAATATTGTCGGAACCAGTAAAATAACAAGAAGTGGAAGAGTGTTCTCCCTGAAATTTCTCCCCCGAGGACTGTTACCGGACCTGTGATCATTCCTATTGTGGTTCCACCCAAGACTACTACTGCAATTCCAGTAATCACTCCTGTTGACCCTCCCATCACCGATTCGGCCGAGACTCGAGGCAAAGACATACTGATTGAGCCTGTCCTGACAAAGGCTAATTCAGTAACCATACCAGAAGCCTCCAAAAAAGAAATTGAAGAAATTTTGAAGATAATAAAGAAGAGCGACTACAATGTGGTCGAGCAGCTGGGGAAGATCCCATCCAAATTTTCTATATTGGCTTTATTGATGTGTTCTGAGGCCCATGTGAAGGCTTTGGTTATGTTTCTGAAGACGGCTCACGTGCCACAAGAGACAGCTGCTGATCAGTTTAAAGATTGTATGGCTAGTCTGACTACCGATAATGGTTTGAGTTTTTCCAATGCGGATCTGACACCAAAGGGGAGGAAGCATAATGATTCTCTTCATGTTTCTGTTGAATTCAGGGGAATGACTCTGGCCCATGTTTTGGTAGATACTGGCTCCTCGTTGAATGTGCTACCTAAAAAAGCTCTGGACAGATTGGACTGCGAAGGCTTAACCTTGAAGCCTAGAAATATAGTAGTGAGAGCTTTTGATGGTTCGAAGAGGATGGTGCACGGGGAAGTGGATGTCCATATCAAAGTTGGTTCCCAGTCCTTCGGCTCCACTTTCTATGTAATGGATATCAAACCATAATATTCTTGCTTGTTGGGACGCCCTTGGATACATGGGGTCGGGGTTGTTACTTCTACCCTCCATCAAATGTTGAAGTACCCAATAAGAGGAAAGATTGTTACTGTGCATGGTGAAGAGGAGTATATGATCAGTCACTTGAACTTTTCAGATACGTGGAAATGGATAGCGAGTTCCTCGAGACTCCTTTCCAGAACTTTTAATAGGTACCTCAGATTATGGTTATAGCAGAAACTACCGACAGTCCTCCAAAGGTCACCAAATCTCCCTCGAAGATGGCTTCTCTCAAGGATGCACGAGCAGTGGTTGAAGAAGGTGGGTCTACCATTTGGGGTCAGCTCTCGGTTATTCATTACAAGTCTGACAAATCTGGTTTGGGCTTCACTATAGGTGCTCAAAGGGTTGTTCGTCGTGCTCGGGCTGGAGGACCTCCCCTACGCATCAGTAATCCTGGGGTCAATGTGCTTGAAGACAGTGATGGTGATTCCGACATTGACAGCTGGATCTTCCCGACTACCAACGGAAGACTCAGTAACTGGACTGCCAAGGACTTTGTACCAATTACTTTTATTCAAGAGAAATTGTCTTTCTTATTTTTCGGATATGTAATTTAAAAACAATATAAGCTCTATAGCCATGTGTCTTACCCGGGGCACAATTGTTCTATTTGTGAGGGTTATCATGTTTCATTTTCATATGACATCAATATAGCATTAGACGTTTGCATA
This sequence comes from Vicia faba, assembly GCA_948472305.1. Classification (NCBI taxonomy): domain Eukaryota; kingdom Viridiplantae; phylum Streptophyta; class Magnoliopsida; order Fabales; family Fabaceae; genus Vicia; species Vicia faba. Next base: position 1,043,717,479 of record OX451738.1, on the reverse strand, counting down.
CAAATTTTGCGCTCTCTGTCTTTCTTTTCTTTTATTCTCTCTATACAGCTATGCTCTTACACGCACTCACGTATCCAAATGCAGATCCATATCCACTTTGGATCCCATTGATAACAGTTCTGCTACTGCTCATTATGGCTTTTAAAATCCTATCAACCAAGCCAAGGACGAAGGTGTGGAAGATTGTGAGGTACCCAGAGAACTTGCTTAACTATTATAGCAGGAAGAAAGGTCCATACAGCCTCATGAAGAACCGGTTGAGACAGTGAACTTGGGTACAGTGGAAGACAGAAAAGAGGTAAAGATATGTGCAAATATGGAGCTTAGTTTCAAACAGTGATTGGTACATATGTTGCATGATTATGTTGAAATCTTCTCCTGGTCATATGAAGACATGCTGGGACTAGATAAGGATATAGTGGTTCATCGTCTGCCGACTAAAGAAGACTGCCCTCTGGTAAAGCAAAAGGTCCATCGTATGCGCCCTGAGATGTCAAATAAGATTAAAGCAGAGGTTATGAAGTAGTTCAACACAGGGTTCTTAGTTGTCACCTCCTATCCGAAGTTGGTTGCTAATGTGGTTCCGGTACCTAAGAAAGATGGTAAAGTACGAATGTGTGTGGATTACAGAGACCTGAACAGGGCAAGCCCCAAGGATGACTTCCCGCTTCCCCACATCGATGTTCTGGTTGACAACACCGCACAACACAAAGTCTTTACCTTCATGGACAGTTTCTCTCACTACAATCAGATCAAGATGGCACCTGAAGACATGGAGAAGACAACCTTTGTTACACAGTGGGGCACTTTCTGCTATAAGATGATACCATTTGGGTTGAAGAATGCTGGGGTAACTTATCAGTGAAATATGGTAGCTCTGTTCCATGACATGATTCACCATGAGATAGAGGCTTACGTCGATGACATGATAGTCAGGTCTCAAACTGAGGAAGAACATCTTGATCATCTACAAAAGTTGTTTGATAGGTTGAAGACGTACAAGCTGAGGTTAAATCCAAACAAGTGCACCTTCGGGGTAAGGTCTTGTAAGCTTATGGGATTCATCGTCAGTGACAAAGGCATTCAAGTAGACCCTGCAAAGGTGAAGGCCATACAAGAGATTTCGGCTCCCCGTACTGAGAAGGAAGTTAGAGGTTTCTTGGGATGCCTAAATTACATTGCCCGATTCATTTCACATCTGACTACTACTTGTGATCCAATCTTCAATCTTTCTGAAGAAAGATCAAGTGGTAAAGTGGAATGACGAATGTTAGGTCGCCTTTGACAGAATCAAGCAATACCTCAAAGAACCTCCTATTCGGATGCCTCCGACTGGAGGAAGACCTTTGATAATGTACTTAATAGTGATAGATAATTCAATCGGGTGTGTGCTGGGGCACCATGACGAGTCTGGTTGAAAAGAGCACGCAATATACTACCTTAGCAAAAAGTTTACCGACTGTGAAACACAATACTCATTGCTAGAGAAAACTTGTTGCGCTTTGGCATGGGATGCTCGCCGACTGAGACAGTATATGTTGACCCACACTACTTTATTAATATCTAAGATGGATCCAATCAAGTACATTTTCGAGAAGTCCGCTCTCTCCGGAGAATAGAAAGATGGCAAATGATCTTAACCGAGTACAATATCCAATACACAACCCAAAAAGAAATCAAGGGAAGTGTGTTAGCTGATCATTTGGCACATCAAGCCGTGGATGACTACCAGTCCATGAATTTTGAGTTCCCGGATGAGAACATCATGTTAGTAACCGACTGGGAAGAATTTGGACCAGATGAAGGACCTGACGAAGGATCCCGATGGTCTATGTTTTTTAATGGAGCCTCAAACGCACTGGGTAACGAAATTGGCATTGTAATCATATCTCTCGGGGGCTGTCATACTCCGTTCACTGCCCGATTATGTTTCAACTGTACCAACAACATGGCAGAGTATGAAGCGTGTATCATGGGTCTTAGAGCTTCTATTGACCTAAGGATCAAGTTCTTGAGTGTATTCGGGGATTCCGCTTTGGTGATAAGTAAGATCAATGGAGAGTGGGATACGAAACACCCGAACCTTATCCCGTACAAAGAACATGTACTGACATTGCTGCCGCATTTTAAAGAGATCACCTTTGAACATTTCCCACGAGAAGAGAATCAGTTAGTGGGTGTGTTAGCTACTATGTCGTCAATGTTCAAGGTCATGTGGGACAATGAAGCTCCCCGAATCACTATTGAGAGGTTGGATGAATCGGCATACTGCTGTGAGATCGATACTGAGGAGGTAGCCGACAAACCTTGGTTTCATGAGGTGTAAAAGGTATCTCGAGGCTCAAGAATACCCCGAAGGGGCATCTGTCAATGACAAGAAATTTCTGAGAAGGTTTGCTGCAAAGTTCTTCTTCAGCAATGGAATCCTATATAAGCGCAATCATGACTCTACCTTACTGCGGTGTGTAGACAAGAGTGGATCAGAGAGGATCATGGCAGACCTACACGAAGGTACCTTTGGCACTCATTCCAGTGGACATACCATGGCAAAGAAGATCCTACGAGCAGGATACTACTGGTCCACTATGGAAGCCGTCTGTTATCAGCATTCTCGAACCTGTCACAAGTGCCAAATCTATGCTGATAAGGTGCATGTAACTCCAGTTCCCTTGAATGTCTTGACAACTCCCTGGCCCTTTGCAATTTGGGGAATTGACATGATCGGCGAGATCAGACCTACCGCGTCCAAGGACATCGCTTCATCCTAGTGGCCATTGATTACTTCACGAAGTGGGTTGAGGTTGCCTCTGTTGCTACGGTTACCAAGAATATGGTGGCACGGTTCATCAAGCATAACTTGGTTTGTCGTTATGGTATCCCCGAGAGAATCATCACGGATAATGGTACTAATCTCAACAACTCGATGATTACTGAACTCTGTAAACAGTTCAAGATTCAGCATCATAACTCTTCTCCTTACCGATCGAAGATGAATGGGGTTGTCGAAGCTGCTAATAAGATTATTAAAAATATCATACAGAAGATGACGATGACATACAAAGACTGGCATGAGATGTTACCATTTTCTCTTCACGAGTATCGTACTTCAACACATACTTCGACAGGGGCAACACCATATTCTCTGGTATATGGAATGGAGGTTGTCCTACCCATGGAGGTCCAGATCCCTCCTCTACGGATTATGAAGGATGCGGGTTTGAGCGAAGACGATTGGATCCAGACTCGACTTGATCAATTGAACTTAATCAATGAGAAAAGATTTACTGCTGTCTGCCATGGTCAAATGTATTAGAAACGGATGATCAAGGCCTTCAACAAGAAAGTCAGACAACAAGTGTATCAAGTAGGGGATATGGTAATCAAGTGTATCATACTTCCGCAAGGTAATCCCAGGGGCAAATGGACTCCCACCTATGAGGGGAAATTTGTAGCCAAGAACATATTTTCCGGTGGAGCCATGATTCTGACCACCATGGATGGTGAGACCTTCCACACCATGTCAATGCAAACATAGTGAAAATATACTACGCATAATAAAGACCCGCTACGTTGACATACTTAGGAAAAAATAAGGGCATCCCGACGAACCAAAAGGGTTCAGGAAAAAATTATGGATAAAAAATGAAAAAATCTGTACATCTGCCAAGTCGAAAACTCGAAAGGGCGGCTTGGGCAAAAAAGGGTATCCAGGTAGACTGAAAACCCGAAAGGGCGGTCCAGGCAAAAATTAGGGATTAAAGTGTATCACTATATCCCATTGGATCACCTTGCGATCAGACCTAGTAATCTGATATCAAGCTCAAACGGTACCGATTAATCCAGTCAGCTTCGGACAAACAGCAAAGTGATGAGATGCTCGAAGACATAGGGGCAATAGCAGACCATGGGGAGGTAGACATTCCCATAAAAGTTGGAACACAAAAATTTGATTCAACTTTTTACGTAATGGATATCCATCCCTCATATTCCTTCTTGCTAGGCCGACCATGGATTCACAATGTAGGCGCTGTCACTTCTACGTTGCACCAAATGCTAAAATATATGATTCAAGGGAAGATTATCACCGTTCATGGAGAAGAAGAGTATATGATCAGCCATCTCAATTCCTTCAGATATGTGGAATTAGATGGTGAATTTATTGAAACTCCATTCCAACACTTTGAAGAGGTCTCGCAAGATGTGGCAGTAACTAAGGCAGTGGTAGAAGAAGGTGGGTGCACTATCTGGGGATAACTCCCAGATATCCCATATAAGTCAGACATGTTTGGCCTAGGTTTCACTTCAAGTGCTTAGAAGGCTATACGCCGCGCTCGTGCCAGAGGACCACCCCTGAAGATCAGCAACCGCAAGGTCAACGCCATAGAAGGAGATGAAGATAGTTGTGACTTGGAGGATTAGTTATTCCCGATTGTCAGTGGAGGGCTCAACAACTGGGAGGCTAGAGATTTTGTCCCAATCACTTTTATCCCACAGTAATTTGTCTTTACATTTTGTTGGATCTGTAATATTAAAATAATTCGCACTCTTAAAACCTTGTGTCTTACCCGAGGCACAATGGTCCATTTGTAAGGGTTATTATCTCATTTTCATATGACATCAATGAATCATGGACTTTTTTGCATACAAACTTTTGTGCTTATTGTTTTTCTTTTTTTCATTTTTATTTCTTTCAAGGATAGTTATACCCTTACACACACTCACACTCACAATGCAGGTATACATCCATTCGGGATCCCATGGGTAACGATACTGTTATGGCCTTTTGTGACTCTGAGAATCTAATCTACCAAGCCAAAGACGAAGATGAGGAAGATTGTGAAGTACCAGGGGAACTTTCCAGACTACTACAACAAGAAGAGAGAACCATTCAGCCTCACGAGGAACCCGTGGATACAATCAACCAAGGTACCAAAGAAGAGAAAAAAGAGGTCAAATTGGGTGCCAATCTGGAAACCAGTATCAAGGAGCGTCTGATTCAGTTGTTACACAAGTATGTTGAAGTGTTTTCCTGGTCGTATGAAGACATGTCAGGACTTGATGCAGACATTGTAGTACATCATCTGCCTACAAGAGAGGATTGTCCGCCAGTAAAACAAAAGGCCCGTCGAATGCGACCAGATATATCAGAGAAGATTAAAGCACAAGTCATGAAACAATTTAACGCTGGATTCTTGGTCGTCACCTCCTATCCGTAATGGGTTTCCAATGTCGTTCCCGTACCCAAGAAAGACGGCAAAGTGTGAATGTGTGTGGACTACAGAGATTTGAATAGGGAAAGCCCTAAGGACGATTTTCCACTCCTCCACATTGATATTCTAGTTGACAATACGGAACAACACAAAGTATTTTCTTTCATGGACGGTTTCTCAGGCTACAACCAAATCAAAATGGCACCTGAGGACATGGAGGAAGCGACATTTGTCATGTAGTGGGGAACTTTTTGTTATAAAGTGATGCCATTCGGACTAAAGAATGCTGGGGCAACTTATCAGTGTGCCATGGTAGCTCCATTTCATGACATGATACATCACAAAATAGAGGTCTATGTGGACGACATGATAGCCAGATCTCAAACAGAAGAAGAGCATCTTGATTACTTACAAAAACTGTTTGAGAGACTGAAGAAGTACAAGCTGAGGTTGAATCCAAACAAATGCATATTTGGGGTACGGTCTGGTAAACTCCTAGGCTTTATCATCAGCAACAAAGGTATCGAGGTCGATCCTACCAAAGTTAAAGCAATACAAGAGATGCCTTCTCCTTGTACTGATAAGGAAGTCAGAGGATTCTTGGGGAGTTTGAACTGCATTGCTAGATTCATCTCTCACCTGACAGCTACTTGTGAACCAATATTCAATTTATTAAAGATAGATCAGGTAGTCAGATGGAGTGACGAGTGCCAAGTTACTTTTGACAAAATCAAAGAATACTTGCAAGAGCCTCCTGTGTTGATGCCACCAGTCGAGGGAAGACCATTGATCACATATCTGACTGTTTTAGAAAACTCAATGGGGTGTGTATTGGGGAAGCATGACGAGTCTGGTCGAAAAGAGCATGCTATTTATTACCTGAGAAAAATTTTTACCAACTGTGAAACCAGATATTTACTGCTCGAGAAAACTTGTTGCGCTCTGGCATGGGCTGCTCGCCGGCTAAGACAGTATATGCTGACTCATAATACTTTGTTGATATCTAAAATGGATCTGATAAAATACATCTTCAAGAAGTCTGCTCTTTTTGGGAGAATGGCGAGATGGCAGATGGTTCTGAAGGAATATGACATGCAGTATACTACCTAGAAAGCAATAAATGGCAGTATATTAGCTGATCACCTTTCAAGCCTTGTAGAGGAAGTTTGCTCAATCAATAGCTCAAAGGCCTGAAAGTCGACTATGCTAGGGCAAAAGTCAATTGTAGCTCACATACAGTTAAACTTCAATATTTTTGGTCAACATCCTCTTTTTGAATTATTATTCATCATTTGATCAAGGGTTGATCATGATTCCTCAAGGATTGCTCACAGTTCATCAAAACCCAAAAGTTGCTAAATTAGAGTTTTGCAGGAAAAGTCAACTCAACTTTGACCAAGCATAACTTTCTCATGCTTTATCAAAAATGACCCATCCGAAGCTCATTTTGAATAGGATGTAATTACCTACAATTAATCTTCAGCTCCCAAGTTCAAAATATTCACTCACAAGAAGATATAAATTTGGACATTATAAGTCATTTTGAAAAGTCAACAAAAACACCTTTTGGGTCAAAGCTTCTTACATGAACATGGAAGATCCAATTTAGATTAAACCATAGAGGTTGCTTAGGGGACATCCTAAGCTTTCAAAAAAGTCCAAGAACACCCTCATAAGGTTAAAATTGAGAGAGATATGCATTGTCAAAGTTGGACAATTTTTGAAAAAATGCATGAAGCAAATATTGACCAAACTTGGATTTTTTCCAAATGGGCCTATCTTTTCAAGTTTTAAACTCATTCCTAACATGGTCCACGACCTCTAAGCCCACCCATACATTTTTCTACTATTTATGCTATTTATTTTGATATTTTATTCATTAAAATTCAGAATTAAATAAATAAATAATAGAAATAATGTAAATTTGTATGTGAATCCATTTTGGGCAAGTTTTATGCTGGTTTATGTCAATTGATTTCGTGCAATAACCCTTCAAATATGTTCAGGTTCATCCACATGTCAAAATGGCATAAAATCATCAAATATGGCATTTTTTTCAAATCTTGATCATGGTCTTAAAACACAACATTATGAGGGAGATTATTTCCATGCTTTCTTGTCTCCTCATTATCCTCTATAAATATAGAGTCATACAAGCTTGAAAGACACGAAATTCCTCTCTAAAAAGCTCTCAAAAAGCTCTTCAAAAAGCTCTCCAAAAGCTCTTCAAAAAGCTCTCTAGAAATCAAAGAATTGGTGCAAGTCATATCTCGAGGTTTCGGTCTCTCTCAATTGACATCAAGCCTCAAACCATCCTCTTGAAGTCCTCAGGAGTCTTACAAGACCCAAGAGCAATCCATCACACGCCTAGCACGTCCCCATTTGATAATACCGGTTTGGTAAAATTTTAAACTTCGAATCTCTAATTTTAATCACATTTTATGGTATGCTAACGTTTGTTTGAGTTTATATAGAACAGTTATGGATGGTTGAATCATAGGTTCCATGCAAGAATCAAAAAACACCATAGTTAGAGCATGAAGCTTTCGAAGATTCGGGCCTAGGGATTTTTGATGATTGCACCCCCTGTTTACTTTGGCTACTAGGCCCATCTTTATTTTCTTGTTTTATTCATTTCATTTGTTTATTTTAATCCTTTTTTTTATCAATAAACAAATATAAAAATCACATAAAGGTAGATTTAGGATTTTTTTTCTTAATTAAATTTTAATTTTGGTAAATTAATTAACTAAACACTTTAACTTTTTTTTAATATTAAAATTAATAGAACTTAGGTTTAATTTCATTTTAATTCATTTTCCTCTTCGTAACAAAAATACCAAAAAAACATAGAATTAATTTCTTTTATTTAAATTTCATGTTTCTTTAATAATTATCTTTTTTAAATATAAATCTAGATCAATTATTTTTTAACTTAAACCATTTTTATAAATTAAAACATAAAAACAACAAATTTTTTTTTATATCTTAGGATTTTTAGACTTCTTTTCAAATTTGCTTGTTATTATTTTTTCGCACTTCATTTTATTATTGTAACTGTATATTGGGATGTAATAGATGATTAGTAGGACCTTTACCGCTTTTGTTTATTTTTTACCCTAGTTTTTGATACGTACATAATCCCCCTCCCCGAAGCCTTGTAATAGCTAGGTTTTATATTTCTGCACTTTTAAATTACTGCAATTATTAACTGCTAGATATATGACTAATAGGATTGTATGGCAAGAATAATCAAACATTAGCAAACTTAACACAAGACTAAAATAACTGAACATAACACACCTTGCACATATGCGCCCTTAGGGTATACCTCACTTGGTTGCCTCAGAAAATAATGGTCATGTCCCTCGAACGTAGGGATACCCTTAGCAAAGGCCCTCGGTTAAAATCATCATAAAGATCATGGTCCCTCGATGTCCCTCGAAGTTGCCTACGGTATATGATCTTGTCCCTCGATGTTGCCTACAAATATATGATGACAGTCCCTTCGAAATGCTAAGGTATCCTTACATGTTGCCTTCAATGACCATTACATCCCTTTCGAATTGACCCTTACAAACTCCAACGACGGTGCTACCTATTTCTCAATAGTAGGATAGTGCTGTCTAAAGGAACAAGAATAGAAACGATCTTTTTTTGAGTAGGTAGATGCTAGTAGGTACTAGCTCAAATCAAACTTTTTCACACAAACACTTTCAAAACAGTTTTCAAAAACAACTTCCTAACACTCTTGAGGATAGAAACAAGGGTTAAAACGAAGTAAAACAAAACTTTTCAAAACAAGCACAAACAAGCAATTTCAAAATGAGCAAGTACCTAAGAGCGTATGGAAAACAATGGATAGAAAGGGTGTTAACACCTTTCCTTTCTATAATCTACCCCCCGTACTCAGAAACATCTTGAAAAAGGTTTTTTCTATTCTTTTTCCTTTTCCTTGTTGGATAAAATAAAAGTTGGTGGCGACTCTTGCTTACCGCGACATTTTGCAAACAAAAAACGCAAAACACAAACCAGTATTAAACAGTCGGTTCTGCCACCGTATCACAGAACTGGCGACTCTGCTGGGGAATCAATAAGTGGGGTATACCTTAGGATTAGTTCATCATAAATTTCTTCTCTTGTTGGATTTGATTGCTTTACTTTTAAGGGTGTTGTATTGGGAGTTACTATAAATCCTAACCCGGATCTGGGGGATACCTTTTAGGTAAGTAGCAATAAACTGTGAGGGAACTGTACGGCATAGACCGATACGGTTGAAGCAGTAGCCACGTTGATGTGACACATTGGTTGGTACCGGTATCCCTTGTGGAGAAATGAGGAGAATACGGGGTTGCTATGTGTGTCGTTAAAACATCAACTGACCTTAGAACCCTTAATAGACCAACTTGGCCATTAGGAAGTAGTGAGATAGCCGGTCTCAGTGTAAAGCTGGGAACTGGTTGATACTCGATGCTACACTCATTGAGACCATACTCTCGAGATAGTTCTGGCTGCAAGAAAATATTATGTGAGCTGAAACTATGACCGATGGAGGATGGTCAGTGATATTGAGAACCTCTAGAACCCAATTACTATTGCTAGGACAGGTTGAAACCAACTGAGCTTCAAGATGGTAATACCTTTGACCCCATGCAAGCCTTAAACTTAAGGGCTTTTGTGTGACTTGTTTGCCTTTGCCATGTCTGTTATCTGCTATACCTGTGTTGTTTTTTCCATGACATCATGCATCATAACATAGCATGCATACTTCATTATACTAACCATTTCAAAGACCGAGGGGATTTATCTTTGTTCTGTTTCGCAGATTATGGCTTCCATGCACGGAAACACCATCTGAGTTAACTTTGTGCAAATACCTGCTCAACTCAAAGAGTTGGTCTCAAGAGTTTCTGAGACTTCTTCCTTCATTAAGAGACATGGTCAGCTTCTTAGTTTGGTTACCTCAAAGTTTTATGAGCAGATGATGAGTGTGCTTTTCCAGTTCTTAGTTCTTGTGCATCATTGTTTCACCTTCACAGGTTTGGAAGAGACTCCTAGACCAGAAGACATTGTTTAGCTCTGCATCTGACACGGGCTGATGTAATATCCAATTGGGAGACGCGAAGCGGGGTTGAAGGTTTCTTAGCTAATTTTATGATAGATCAAGCTCAGCTATTCTGGGACAGTTTGGACTTTCAGGCTTTTGAAGATATCTTGGCTCTCCTTATCTACGGTTTGGTTCTTTTCCCGAATCCAGATTCCTTCATAGATGTGAATGCGGTTAAGATTTTTCTGTCTCGCAATCCTGTGCCTACTCTTATGGGTGATATTTTACATGCCCTCTATACTCGTACTGTGCGAAGAAGAGGGACTCTCATGTGTTGCATGCCGCTGCTGACGAGGTGGTTTATTTTGCACCTCCCCAAGTCCGTGTTGAAGAATGAGGAAGGTTTAGGTCGGTCTTACAGGATAATGTCCCTTGCCCATACATATATTCTTTGGAGTTCTAAGGCTATGGAAAGCATTATTGTCATTGATCGATGTGGGGGATACCCTAATGTCCCATTGCTCGGAACCAGAGGAGGGATAACCTACAGTCCTTGTTTAGCTTTGCGAAAATTCGGTCGGGCTCGGAGAGACGGTCCTCATGAGCTACTTCTTACAGATATTGCATTTAACTACAAGGAGGATGTTGACGAGAATCGTCGGAGGTTTATACGAGCTTGGGGCATGGTGAACAGATCTGACTCCCAAGAGCTAGGACCAAAGACTTCTCTCCCTATGCAGCCTTATCTCCAGTGGGTCTGAGCTCGAGCCCAGAAGCTTGGGATGCCTTATGAAGTTGTATTGCCAGTGATTCTAGAGCCTACCAATGAAGAGGGCATTCCTTATACAGTCCTTTATCCCTACATGCCCACTGATCTTGGGGCATTGAAGAGATCTTGGATTCAGCTGAAAGGGGAGAGGGATACCTACTGGGAAAAGTACCATGAGCAAGAAAGGAAGATCTTGAAGCTCATCAGGCAACTTGAGAATGAAAGAATGATCAATGACTACGTCAGCACCAAGGGGAAGCGTCCATGCGATTTCTGATTTTGCTTTTTCTAGTTTAGATTTGTTTTTCATTTGCTTCTTTGTAAACACCTTAAAGGCATTGTTGAACCTTTTTACAAGTTTAATCTAATAAAGTTTGTTTATTTCTTGGTTTGCAAATTTAAATCTCCCAAAGTCTTTGAAATCATTACATACACATCCCATTATCATGCACACCATTAAAGGTACCATAACAGGTTTCTCATCTTCTTCGTTGTTTATTTCAGTAGAAATGTCTTCCTTTTAAGCTATCAAAGATCTTCAGGCACAAAATGCCCAATTCCAAGAGATGTTCTTGAGCTTGGCTAAAGGGCAAGAGGACTTGAAAGCTCTCATTCTGAAAGAGAAGAAGAAGAATAAGAAGAAGAAGGTTGTTCTGCTGAGTATGGGCAAAAGGTTTGGGGATAGGTTGAAACAACAAGCTGATCTGTCCTTTTCATCCAAGGGAGGGGAGGACCGAGAAGAAGAAAAGGGCCCCAGTCCTGCAGTTTATGATGATGATACAGATTATGATGAGGAACAGTATCCTCCTACTAAGGATAGGTACAAACAACTTGAAGACCGTCTGAGTGCTATGGAGATTCAGAAGATCCCTGATTTGGATTTCGTAGATTTGGGACTTGTATCTAGAGTGGTGATCCCTCAGAAGTTCAAAGCTCCAGATTTTGCTAAGTATGATGGGGTGTCCTGCCCAAAACTCCATCTCCGTTCTTATGTCAGGAAGATCCAGCCTCACACAGCTGATAGAAATCTATGGGTTCACTTCTTTCAAGATAGTCTGTTAGGGACTCAACTTGAATGGTTCTACCAGCTAGAGGGAGCAAATATCTGAAACTGGGAAGATCTGGCTGCTGCTTTCTACAAGAAGTATCAGTACAATACAAACCTTGCTCCTACTCGTACTCAACTTCAGATTATGTCCATGGGTGCAAGTGAAGGATTTAAAGACTATGACCAAAAGTGGAGAGACTTGGCTGGAAGAGTCCAACCCCTGTTGTCTGATAGGGAGTTGGTTGATATATTTTTGGGGACGCTATCTGGTCAATTCTTTAATCATTTGATCGGCAGCTCGTCAGCGGGTTTCACTGAGCTGATTCTGACTGGAGAAAGAGTAGAAGCTGGGATCCTGAGTGGTAAGATCCATAAAAATACCTCTTCGAGTACAGAGAAGAAGTCATTTGGTAGCAAGAGGGAAGCCAATGCTATGCACGACCAGAAGGGACGTAGCAAGGCAGACCACAACCAATTTGTGGGGGCAGTGCTAATCTCTAATTCAGCATGCACACAACAACCAGAACAACGAAACAATCAGCCAAGGGTGGAAAGACCTCAAAGGCAGTTCAACCAAATCAACATGCCACTGTCACAAGCATTACAACACATGTTAAAGATGAAGCTGATTACGGTGATAAACCCTCATCCGAACCTGAAGACTTCCTCTCCTAACTGCAATCCGGAGGCAAGGTGTGCTTATCATTCTGACAACCCGGGGCACGATACTAACGATTGTTAGGCGCTGAAATACAAGATTCAGAATATGATTGATGCCAAGGAGATCGAATTCGACCCTCTTGAGACTCCCAACGTGATCACTGCTCCCTTGTCAAAACATGGCTAGGATTGAAAGCATTTTTGTTCATTTAAATTCTGAAGTTGTATTTTCTTTGCTTATTCGAACAATTATTGTCATGTCAAACTCTATTATTTCATTAATGCATTACACATGTCTGTCTTGAATTAATTTATTTTCATTATGCTTAAATTTCTTTATATTTCCTTTTCGTGATATTCAACCCTCGACTAAAAAACTGTAAGCCTTTAGAGGGAGGATGACGAAAATGATACCACAATCTCTACAGTATACTTTTTAACAGACCATCGCTGATGATGTACATGCATTGTTTCAAATCCTAAACAATGGAGTTATAAGGAAGATAATCCCTAGTCAACCCCTTCAAGCCAAAGAAGTAGGAGTTTTCTTTTCACAAAAATTAAAACCCTTAATCATAACCTGGGGCAGGGTAGTTTCTCAGTTAATTCAGATGCGCGTTCAGTCGCAATATTATACTTCATACATAATGAATGGCATCAAAGACATCCTTCTGAAATAAAAGACGGTGATGGCTCCCTATAATCATCAAGGCAAGCAGTCATTATCTCTCGAAATAAAAGCCCATTAAGTCAAAACCTATAAAGGATACTTAAGAAAAAAACTGGGACATCCCGCTGACTGTAATCACAAAAAGAAACAGTTCAGGCAAAAGACAGGGATAATAAAACCAAAAAAGAGGTTACTACAAATCCTCGGCAAAAAAAAAGATTACAAAATGACTGCCTTTTTCAAGTAAACTTTCAGTATCCGAACCATCACCGGAACATCAAGGGCAATATTCCAAGACTCAAATGGGATCTAAATGCACAATTAACTGAGTATAAGATCGAAGAACATCACGAAGAACGGGTGGGTACAAATAAATTTGGAGCCTTTATCCTTTGTTTCTTGAACCGTGAACTAGGCCCCGTTATAACCCTTAAAAGTCCTAGCTCAGTCATGGGTTAGTTCGAAAGCATATTGTTACAAAAGGTATCCTGACTCCTATAAGGTTTGCTATAAATCCTGAGTTGACATCACACTTTTACAAAAAAACAACTTGTTTTACTAAAAAATGAATTTTAAAAATTCAAGACAGACATAAGCTTTGCATTCTTAAAATAACATTGTTTGCATATGACTATTTCTTCAACAACAGAGAAATTCGCATGATGAATATCTAGTGAACAAAAACCTTCTCAATAAAAAGGATAACCTCGAGTGGAAAAAACACTTCCAACCAAGGGGCACGGCATGATCATTGTCCATCATCTGGGGCAGTCAAGTCAAGATTCATGGAATCTCTCAAAGATGCCAAATAGCCAGGGGCAGATCTCCATTTGAATCACTTGGGGCATTGGACATGAATTCCAACAACGAATCTTGTATGATCAAACAAACATATACTGGTAGTGCGGAAACACAACACTACCGATAGTGACAACTCCCTACACCCTGAGAGCATGGACATAGTCAGAAAATACTGTGCATGAACAAATACCCACTAGGTTGACTGGCCTAGGCAAAAATAAGGGCATCCCGGAGAACCAAAAGGGTTCGGGAAAAAATTAGGGATAAAAACAAAAAAGATATGTACACCTGGGAAGCCGAAAACTTGAAAAGGCGGCTTGGGCAAAAAAGGGTATCTCGGTGGACTGAAAATCTGAAAAGAAAGTCAGGGCAAAAGTTAGGGATTAAAGCGTACGACTATGTCCCGTCATCTCGTCACTTATCTATCTGTAGAAGACTTATCATTTCGATCGGAAGTTACCAAGCATCTCATAAGATGGGATAACACTCAATCCACAAGGCCTCCGCAGGCACTTTCTCTAGCAGGTACAGGGGCAGAAAAGTCTTGATACGAAGTCATTGTCATATCCTCAGCATGCGTCCCAGTAACATCTACACTCGCCACAAAGTAGAGGAAACCAAAGTTTTGATCTCTGCCTCCCCAAACAGGAGTTACTTTCCCTAGCCAAGCTCTTTCAGAGAGCCGACGTCTATATTCCCCAGCCGAATTTTGTAATCGCAAGTGGTTCATAAAGTTTTCTCCCGAACAAAGTTTATTTCTCTGAATACAGAAGCTCAATCCCCGACAGAGTTTATCCCTTCAACTATGGAAGTTTCTCTCTCCAACAGAATTATTCCCCCGCAGAGTTGTTCTCAAGCAGAGTCTCTGCTCGGCAGAATATCCATAAACAAGGGGAAAATCCTTAGCATAGTCATCTCTGGTTCACCATCTCCAGCGGAAGTAGAAGAACCACTTTTTCTATGACAGTCAGGAAATCAATTTCCATTACTCTCCAACAATAGTCAGGGATTTATTTTCCCAAACTCGGACGTGCCACAATAGCATTTCATGTTCATATATCATGACGTGCGCATACATATTGCATATGGCATAATCTCATTTATTTTGAGAATATCATAATAAAATTCATGTCATGCATCATATACGATTAATCATGTACCTTTTCAGGAAAGATGGTTATCATCAACAACTTCCAGCAAGTTCAAGATTAGCTCCGGAAACTAAACAGAGAATTATATGCACGATCAAATGCAGCTTTACACGGGTTCGTCACGAAGAAATCTTACACGGGTTTCTCCTAAATACAGCTTTACACGGATTCGTCACGAAGCAATCTTACACGGGTTTCTCCTAAATGCAGCTTCACATGGGTTTATCCTGAAAAATCTTACATGGGTCTTTTCTCATTCATTTCCAAATAAAGTTTTACACGAACTTATCACAGAGTAACCATACCCAGGTTCCTTCTGAATTTTTACACGAACTTATCACAAAGTAACCTTACCCAGGTTCCTCTTGAAGTTTTACACGAACTTATCCCGAAATAACCTTACCCAGGATCCTCCTGAAGTTTTACACAAACTTATCACGAAATAACCTTACCTAGGTTCCTCCTGAAGTTTTACACAAACTTATCACAAAGTAACCTTACTCAGGTTCCTCCTGAAGTTTTACACGAACTTATCACAAAGTAACTTTACCTAGGTTCCTCCTAAAGTTTTACACAAACTTATCTCAAAGTAACCTTACCCCAGTTCATTTTGAAGTTTTACACGAACTTATCCCAAAGTAACCTTACCCAGGTTCCTCTTAAAGTTTTACATAGACTTAGCCCAAAGTAACCTTACCCAGGTTCCTGCCGATGTTTTACACGGACTTATCCCGAAGTAACCCTACCCAGGTTCCTCCTAAAGCCCTACACAGACTCCTCACAAAGCATCCTTACCTAGGTTCCTTCTCAGTTCAGATGTTGTTTTACCCAAACTCCTCACAAAGTAACCTTACCCAGGTTCCTTCTCGGTTCAGATGCAGTTTTACCCAAACTTCTCACAAAGCCAACTTACACAGGTTCCTTCTCGGTTCAGATGCAGTTTTATCCAAACACCTCACAAAGTAACCTTACCCAGGTTCCTTCCCATAAGCCCTACTATCCAGGTTCCTTCTCATAACCTTACCATCCAAGTTTCTTTTCTCTTATCTCCAAACAGCAGTCCACAACACTGTAAGACCTGGACCTGATCAAACACGATCGGTTTCATCTTTCCCCAGTAGGTCACGATGTAGCCTATACCCGACTAGATAGCAGTTAATTTTCACCTCCCCGACTAAGAGATGATTCCCCAATAGAATAACGGACGACTGAAGCTCCTAAAATTCTATTTCTCTCAAGATAGAGACCAGCATTCCCCAACGAAATCCTCCTCAACAAAAGGTAAACGGGCTCTCGCAAAGGAATCTCTTATGCGATCAACACTTCTTCTGATGGAATCTTTAAGCCCATTTTTCGTCATTAACTTCCAAATGGCATCTATAAGCCCATTCCCTAAATCACAAGGCCAGTACCACTTCATGCGAGTGAAAATTTATGGGCACTCTAGTGTTCAATCATCTTCCACCTTCGGATCACGAAAGGCAAGAAAGCCAATCTAAATCCTCAGGTTTAAGTAGATTGAAAAGGGGAATCTGTTGTACCCCAAAATTTTCCCTCCAATATTTCTCAATACATTTCAAGTAAGGTCTTCAAATTGCCCAAGGAAGTCCAAGAGTTGACCAAATAAACTCTCTCCTAAAGGCAGTCTACCTCAAATTAGGGTTTCATTTTGCATCAAGATGTTTGAGTCAAAAGGGTCCCAAATGCTCATTATTGTCCTAATATGTTCTCAAGATCATCCATGTCAAGTTTCAAGCCTTGCAGAGGAAGTTTGCTCAGTCAATTGCTCAAAGGCCTAAAAGTCGACTGTGCTAAGGCAAAAGTCAACTGTGGCCCACATACAGTAAAACTTCAAGATTTTTGGTCAACATCCTCAATTTGAATTATTATTCATCATTTGATCAAGGGTTCATCATGATTCCTCAAGGATTGCTCACAATTCATCAAAACCCAAAAGTTGCTAAATTAGGGTTTTGCAGGAAAAGTGAACTCAACTTTGACCAAGCATAACTTTCTCATACTTTATCAGAAATGACCCATCCAAAGCTCATTTTGAAGAGGATGTAATTCCCTACAATTAATATTCATCTCCCAAGTTCAAAATATCCACTCATAAGAAGATATAAATTTGGACATTATAGGTCATTTTGAAAAGTCAACAAAAACACCTTTTGGGTCAAACTTCTTACATGAACATGGAAGATCCAATTTAGATGAAACCAAAGAGGTTTCTTAGGGGACATCCTAAGCTTTCTAAAAAGTCAAAGAACACCCTCATAAGGTTAAAATTGAGAGAGATATGCATTGTCAAAGTTGGATAATTTTTGAAAAAATGCCTGAAGCAAATATTGACCAAACATGGATTTTTTCCAAATGAGCCTATCTTTTCAAGTTTGAAACTCATTCCTAACTTGGTCCACGACCTCTAATCCCACCCATACATTTTTCTACTATTTATGTTATTTATTTTGATATTTTATTCATTAAAATTCAGAATTAAATAAATAACTAATAAAAATAATGTAAATTTTGATGTGAATCCATTTTGGGCAAGTTTTATGCTGGTTTATGTCAATTGATTTCATGCAATAACCCTTCAAAAATGTCCAGGTTCATCCAGATGTGAAAATGGCATAAAATCATCAAATATGGCATTTTTTTCAAATCTTGATCATGGTCTTAAAACACAACATTATGAGGGAGATTCTTTCCATGCTTTCTTGTCTCCTCATTCACCTATATAAATATAGAGTCATACAAGCTTTAAAGACACGGAATTCCTCTCTAAAAAGCTCTCAAAAAGCTCTTCAAAAAGCTCTCCAAAAGCTCTTCAAAAAGCTCTCTAGAAATCAAAGAATTGGTGCAAGTCATATCTCGAGGTTCCGGTCTCTCTCAATTGACATCAAGCCTCAAACCATCCTCTTAAAGTCCTCAGGATTCTTACAAGGCCCAAGAGCAATCCATCACATGCCTAGCACGCCCCCATTTGACAATACCGGTTTGGTAAAATTTTAAACTTCGAATCTCTAATTTTAATCACATTTTATGGTATGCTAACGTTTGTTTGAGTTTATATAGAACAGTTATGGATGGTTGAATCATAGGTTCCACGCAAGAATCAAAAAACACCATAGTTAGAGCATGAAGCTTTCGAAGATTCGGGCCTAGGGATTTTTGATGATTGCACCCCCTGTTTACTTTGGCTACTAGGCCCATCTTTATTTTCTTATTTTATTCATTTCATTTGTTTCTTTTAATCCTTTTTTTATCAATAAACAAATATAAAAATCACATAAAAATAGAATTAGGATTTTTTTTCTTAATTAAATTTTAATTTTGGTAAATTAATTAACTAAACACTTTAACTTTTTTTTTTAAAATTAAAATTAATAGAACTTAGGTTTAATTTCATTTTAATTCATTTTTCTTTTCGTAACAAAAATACCAAAAAAACATAGAATTAATTTCTTTTATTTAAATTTCATGTTTCTTTAATAATTATCTTTTTTAAATATAGATCTAGATCAATTATTTTTTAACTTAAACCATTTTTATAAATTAAAACAAAAAACAACAAAAATATTTGTTTTATATCTTAGGATTTTTAGACTTCTTTTAAAATTTGCGTGTTATTATTCTTTCGCACTTCATTTTATTATTGTAACTGTATATTGGGATGTAATAGATGATTAGTAGGACCTTTACCGCTTTTATTTATTTTTCCCCCCAGTTTTGGATATGTACATAATCCCCCTCCCCGAAGCCTTGTAATAGCTAGGTTTTATATTTCTGAACTTTTAAATTACTGCAATTATTAACTGCTAGATGTATGACTAATAGGATTGTATGGCAAGAATAATCAAACATTAGCAAACTTAACACAAGACTAAAATAACTGAATATAACACACCTTGCACATATGCGCCCTTAGGGTATACCTCACTTGGTTGCCTCAGAAAATAATGGTCATGTCCCTCGAACGTAGGGATACCCTTAGCAAAGGCCCTCGATTAAAATCATCATAAAGATCATGGTCCCTCGATGTCCCTCGAAGTTGCCTACGGTATATGATCTTGTCCCTCGATGTTGCCTACAAATATATGATGACAGTCCCTTCGTAATGCTAAGGTATCCTTACATGTTGCCTTCAATGATCATTACGTCCCTTTCAAATTGACCCTTAAAAACTCCAATGACGGTGCTACCTATTTCTCAATAGTAGGATAACGCTGTCTAAAGGAACAAGAATAGAAACGATCTTTTTTCGAGTAGGTAGATGCTAGTAGGTACTAGCTCAAATCAAACTTTTTCACACAAACACTTTCAAAACAGTTTTCAAAAACAACTTCGTAACAATCTTGAGGACAGAAACAAGGGTTACAACGAAGTAAAATAAAACTTTTCAAAACAAGCACACACAAGCAATTTCAAAATGAGAAAGTACCTAAGAGCCCATGGAAAACCATGGATAGAAAGGGTGCTAAAACCTTCCCTTTCGATAATCTACCCCCCGTACTCAGAAACATCTCGAAAAAGGTTTTTTCTGTTCTTTTTCCTTTTCCTTGTTGGATAAAATAAAATTCGGTGGCGACTCTTGCTTACCGCGACATTTTACGAACAAAAAACGCAAAACGCAAGCCAGTATTAAACAGTCGGTTATGCCACCATATCACAGAACTTTCCCCTATAATTCCAAGCAACGGGACATTACGGTATTCCCCACATCGATCAATGATAGATACTCTTTCCATATCCTTAGAACTCTAAAAAATGTCTGTATGGGCAAGGGACATTATCCTGTAAGCCCAACCTAAACCTTCCTCATTCTTTAATACAGACTTGGGGAGGTGCGAAATAAACCACCTCGCCAGCAGCGGAGTGCAACACATGAGGGTCCCTCTTATTCGCACGGTACGATTATAGAGAGCATGCAGAATATCACCCAAAAGAGTAGGCACAGGATTGCGGGACAAGAAGATCTTAATCGCGTTCACATTATGAAGGAATCTGGATTCAGGAAATGAACCAAACCGTAGATGAGGAGTGCTAAAATGTCTTCGAAAGCCTGAAAGTCCAAGTTATCCCAGAACTGCTGAACTTGATCCATCATAAACTTGGCCAAGAAACCTTTAACCCTGCTACGTGTCTCCCAGTTGGATACTATATCAGCCCTTTTTAGATGTAAGGCTGAAGCAATGTCCTCGGGTATAGGAACCTCCTCCAAACCTGTGAAGGGTGTCTACTCGAGGATGGATATGTCCAGTAAGTCTGAAAATCCTCCAAAGTGGGAACTAGCTGATAATCCGGGAAGGTGAAACAATGATACACCGAATCGAAGAATTGGAAGAGCACGCTCATCATCTGCTCATCCAACTTTGAAGTGACCAAACTAAGGAGATGACCATTTCTTCTAACGAATGAAGAAGTATCTGGAACCTTTGAGACTAACTCTCTGAGTTGAGCAGGTATTTGCACGAAGTTAACTCGAATGGTGTTTCTTCCCACTGAAGCCATAATCTGCAAAACAGAACAAAGATAAATCCCCTCGGTCTTCGAAATGGTTTCATACGCATTCCATTTCCATGCACCTCATTACAGGTACCATACAGGTTTCTTATCTTCTTCGATGTTTATTTCAGCACGAAATGTCTTCTGAAATACCTATTGATCAAGCTATCAAAGCTCTTCAAGCATAGAATGCTCAATTCCAAGAGATGTTC
The DNA here is from genome assembly GCA_948472305.1 of Vicia faba. Taxonomy (NCBI): domain Eukaryota; kingdom Viridiplantae; phylum Streptophyta; class Magnoliopsida; order Fabales; family Fabaceae; genus Vicia; species Vicia faba. The sequence continues at coordinate 1,043,696,403 of OX451738.1, read as the reverse complement.
TTGAACTTGGCTAAAGGACAGCGGGATTTGAAGACTCTCATCCTGAAGGAGAAGAAAAAGAAGAAGAAGAAGGTGGTTCTGCTGAATATGGGTCACAAATTTGGGAATAGGTTGCGACAGGAAGATGGTCTATCTCATTCATCCAAAGGAGGAGAGAATCAAGAGGAAGAAAAGGGTCCTAGTCCTGTGGTCTCTGATAATGACACTGATTTTCATGATGAACAATACCCTCCTGCTGAGGATAGGTACAAACAGCTGGAAGTCTGTCTAAGTGCTATGGAGATTCAGAAGGTTCCCGGTTTAGACTTCGGAGATTTGGGACTGGCATCGGGAGTGGTGATCCCTCACAAGTTTAAGGCTCCGGTTTTTGCTAAGTACAATGGAGTATCCTGTCCAAAACTCCATCTTCGCTCGTACGTCAGAAAAATCCAACCCTACGCTGTCGATAGAAATTTGTGGGTACATTTCTTTCAAGATAGTATGTCAGGGACTCAGCTTGAATGGTTTTATCAATTGGAAGGAGTTAATGTTCGCAACTGGGAGGACCTTGCTGCTTCTTTTTACAAGCAGTATCAGTATAACACCGACCTTGCTCCCACGCGTACTCAGCTTCAGGGTATGTCTATGGGTGCAAGTGAAGGTTTTAAGGACTATGCTCAGAAGTGGAGAGATCTGGATGAAAGAGTCCAACCCCATCTGTCTGATAGGGAGTTGGTGGATATGTTTCTAGGGACTTTGTCTGGTCCATTCTTCAATCATCTGATCGGTAGTTCATCATCTGGGTTTACTTAATGGATTTTGACTGGGGATAGGGTAGAAGCTGGTATCAGAAGTGGAAATATATAGAAAGGTGCTTCATTAAGTACAGAAAAGAAGCCTTTCATAAAAGAAGCTAGTGCAGTTTACAGCTCGAGGAGCCAAAATAGACCTGAACGCTGCCAAGCAGTAAATGTGGTAGTAATATCAAGACCCACCGTTGCCCTACAATACAACAATCAGCAAAGAATGGAGAGACCGCAGAGGCAATATACTCGGCTTAATATGACCTTGTCACAAATTCTACCACAATTGTTGAAGACCAACCTGGTTACTCTGAGGGAAGCCCCAAAGAATCCCAGCACCACATCTCCGTTGTATAATCCAAACGCCCGTTGTGCCTATCACTCTGATATCCCGGGTCATGATACAAACAATTGTTGGGCCTTGACGAATAAGGTGCAAGATTTGATTGAAGCTAAAGAGATTGAGTTTGACGCTCCAGAGAAACCCAACGTCATAACTGCACCCATGCCCAAGCATGATCAGGGAGTGAATGAAATTGAGGATGATGAAGAAGAGTCAGACATCGATAGTTGGATTTACCCGACTAATGACGGTGGCTTGAACAATTGAACAACGAAGGACTTTGTTCCCATTCTTTTATTACACAGTAATAGAATTTTGTTTTGAGATTTGAAACAGACAATTTGAAACTTTACGGCCCAGTGCCTTGCCCGAGGCACTTTGGCTTTGTTTGTGAGGGCTTATTATTTGTCATTTTCATATACCATCAATAAAGCATTGGACGTTTTCTTGCATCACAAATTTTGCGCTCCTTGTTTTTCCTTTCTATCTCGCACTTTATCAAAACAGTTATTGTCTTACACACACTTACATATGATAATGCAGATCCACATCCACTATGGATCCCATTGGTAACGGCTCTGCTACTGCCAGTTATGACTTCGAAAATCTGATCAACCAAGTCGAGGACGAAGGTGAGGATGATTGAGAAGTGCCTAGGGAACTTGCTAGACTGTTACTACAGGATGAGAGGGCCATACAGCCGCATGAAGAGCCAGTGGAATCAGTGAATTTGGGTACAAAGGAAGAAAAGAAAGAGGTCAAGATAGGTGCAAATATGGAGCCTAGTGTCAAGCGACGGTTGATATAGATGTTACGCGACTATGTTGATATCTTTGCCTGGTCTTATGAAGATATGCCTGGTTTAGACACTGACATTGTGGTACACCACCTGCCAACCAAAGAAGACTATCCTCCGGTGAAGCAGAAAGTCCGTCGTATGCGCCCTGAGATGTCTGAGAAAATCAAAGTTGAGGTTATGAAATAGTTTGACGCCGGATTTCTAGTTGTTACTTCTTATCCGCAGTGGGTTTCAAACGTTGTTCCGGTGCCTAAGAAGGATGGTAAGGTACGGATGTGTGTGGACTATAGGGATTTGAACAGGGTTAGCCCTAAAGATGATTTCCCACGACCTCACATCGATGTTCTTGTCGACAATACCGCACAGCATAAGGTCTTCTCCTTCATGGATGGTTTTTCTAGTTACAATCAGATTAAGATGGCTCCCGAGGACATGGAGAAGATAACTTTTGTTACGCAGTGGGGCACTTTCTGCTACAAGGTAATTCCTTTTGGGTTGAAGAATGCTGGGGCAACATATCAGCGCGCCATGGTCGCTTTGTTCCATGACATGATTCACGATGAGATTGAAGTTTACGTTGATGATATGATTGCAAGGTCCCAGACTGAAGAAGAACACCTTGACCATCTCTAGAAACTTTTTGACAGGTTGAAGATGTACAAGCTGAGGTTAAATCCGAACAAGTGCACCTTCGCGGTAAGGTCTGGTAAGCTGCTGGGTTTCGTCGTTAGTGATAAAGGTATTTAAGTGGATCCTGCAAAGGTGAAGGCTATACAGGAGATGCCAGCTCCCCGAATAGAAAAAGAAGTCAAAGGCTTTTTGGGACGTCTGAACTACATTGCCCGATTCATTTCACATCTGACTGCTACTTGTGACCCAATCTTCAAGCTGCTAAAGAAATATTAAGTGGTAAAGTGGAATGATGAGTGTCAGGTCGCCTTCAACAGGATCAAGGAATACCTCCAAGAGCCACCTATTCTGATGCCTCCAGTTGAAGGAAGACCTTTGATTTTATACATGACAATACTGGATAGTTCAATGGGGTGTGTTGGGGCAGCATGACGAGTCTGGCCGAAAAGAGCATGTTATTTACTACCTTAGCAAAAAGTTTACCGACTGTGAGACCCGATACTCACTGCTTGAGAAAAATTGTTGCGCTTTGGCATGGGCTGCTCGCCGGCTGAGACAGTATATGCTGACTCACACTACCCTATTGATATCAAAGATGGATCCAATCAAGTATATCTTCGAAAAGCCTGCCTTGTCCGGAAGAATAGCAAGATGGCATATGATCTTAACTGAGTACGACATCCAATAAACAACCCAAAAAGAAATCAAGGGGAGTGTTTTGGCGGATCATTTGGCGCATCAGGCCGTGGATGATTACCAATCCATGAATTTCGAGTTCCCAGATGAGAACATCATGTTGGTGACTGACTGTGAAATACCTGGACCGGATGAAGGACCTGAGGAAGGATCCCGATGGTCTATGTACTTTGATGGAGCTTCAAACGCTTTGGGTAATGGCATTGGCTCCATAATCATATCTCCTGAAGGCTGTGATACTCCATTTTCCGCCCGATTATGTTTTAACTGCAACAACAACATGGCAGAGTATGAAGCATGCATCATGGGCCGTCGAGCAGCTATTGACCTAAGGATTAAGTTCTTGAGTGTATTCGGAGATTCCGCTCTAGTGATCAGTCAAATCAAACGCGAGTGGGATACGAAACACCCAAATCTGATTCCTTACAAAGAGTATGTATTGACATTGCTTCCGCACTTCGAGGAGATAACCTTTGAACACTTCCCAAGAAAGGAGAATCAGTTGGCGGACGCACTAGCTACCATGTCTTCTATGTTCAAGGTCAGGTGGGACAATGAAGCTCCCCAGATTACCATTGAGAGGTTGGACGAACCCGCACATTGTTGTGACATTGAGACTGAAGAGGTAGCAGATAAACCATGGTTTCATGAGGTAAAGAGGTATCTTGAGGCTCAGGAATACCCCGAGGGTGCATCCGTTAATGATAAGAAGTTTCTGAGGAGGTTCGCGGCGAAGTTCTTCATCAGTAATGGTATCCTTTACAAACGTAACCATGATTCGACGTTACTGTGATGTGTGGACAAGAACGAGGAAGAAAGGATTATGACAGAGTTATATGAAGGTACTTTCGGGACTCATTCCAGTGGATATACCAAGGCAAAGAAAATCCTACGGGCAGGATATTATTGGTCTACCATGGAAGCTGACTGTTATCAGCATTCTCAAACCTGCCACAAGTGCCAAGTCTATGCTGATAAGGTGCATATACCTCCAGTTCCTCTGAATGTCTTGACAACTCCTTGGCCTTTTGCAATGTGGGGCATCGATATGATCGGCGAGATCAGACCTACTGCGTCCAATGGGCATCGTTTCATTCTGGTAGCTATTGATTATTTCACGAAGTGGGTTGAGGAGGCTTCCTTTGCTACAATAACCAAGAATGTCATGGCGCGGTTCATCCGACATAATCTGATATGTCGATACGGTGTACCGGAGAGGATCATTATGGACAACGGTACAAATCTCAACAATACGTTGATCACCGAGCTCTACAAGCACTTCAAGATACAACATCACAACTCTTCTCCTTATCGGCCGAAGATGAATGGGGCTGTTGAAGCGGCTAATAAAAATATCAAGAAGATTGTGCAGAAGATGATGGTGACATACAAAGACTGGCATGAGATGTTACCATTTGCTCTTCATGGGTACCGTAACTCAGCGCGGACCTCGACAGGGGCAACACCCTACTCTTTGGTGTATGGCATGGAGGCAGTCTTACTCATTGAGGATGATTGGATCCAGACCCGACTTGATCAGCTGGACTTAATCAATGAAAAGAGACTTACTGCTATTTGTCATGGTCAGACGTACCAAAAGCGGATGATCAAGGTATTTAACAAGAAAGTTAGATGACAAGAATATCAGGTCGGGGATTTGGTGATCAAACGCATCATACTGCCGCAAGGTGATCCCAGGGGCAAATGGACCCCTACTTATGAAGGGCCATTTATGGTTAAGAACATTTTCTAGGGTGGAGCTATGAATTTAACCACCATGGATGGTGACGACCTTCCTCACCCCGTCAATGCAGACATAGTGAAAAAATACTACGCATAATCAAAGACCCGCTAGATCGATTGGCCTAGGCAAAAATAAGGGCTTCCCGGCGAACCAAAAGGGTTCGGGAAAAAGTAAGGGATGAAAATATATAAAAAAACGTACACCCGGCAAGTCGAAAACCTGAAAAGGCGGCTTGGGAAAAAAAGGGTATCCCGGTGGACTGAAAACCCGAAAGGGCGGTCCAGGCAAAAATTAGGGATCAAAGCGTAACACTATGTCTCATTGGATCATCTTGCAACCAGACTTCGGTATCAACTATCAAGCTCGGATGGCGCCAATCAATCTGATCTACCTTTAACCAAGTAGCAAAGTGATGAGAGGCTCGAAGATATAAAGGCAATAACGGTGTTGGAACCTAGTGGGATTGTTCACATAACTGTTTTTCGTTGTTTTTCACAAATTGTATAACTTCTAGCTTTCGGCGGCGTTCTCTTACTAGGACGTCAGCCTCTTGTACAAAAGTGCCTATTTACAGGCTAACTTCAAAATCAATACAATTCATTTTTACAATAGTTTCAAAAAAAAATTATTTTTCTGTTTTGTTTTGCAAGAACGTCCAATGGTTCATTTTTGATATATGCATTTGACAATAATTGTTGCTCATAAATATTTACATGCGAAACAAAAGACGATTGCTCGTAATTTCAGAAACAAGGGTAAACAAAAATGTCTCAAACCTTACAGTTGCTCTATCCACCCGGTACGGTGATAGACCCAGCTTGAGAAAATGACTAAAAGTATATACACTCCCCACAGAGTAAAAAGTATCTAAAAACATCGGTGTTAGTTCTCCCCAAGCAAAGTTCATCCATCACCAATAATGAAAGATTATCCCAAGTGGAGTTTATTTCTTCCACAAACATAAACTTTATCCTCGACAGAGTTTGTCATCGCCAACAACGATAATTCATCCCTAACCGAGGTTATTTCTCCAAATCAGCAGATCTTCTAGTAGAATATCTCTTCCCCATAGAGTCATTTTCTCGCCAGTTTATTCTCCAGCCGAGTTAGTCTCCCGCTAATTTATTCTCAAATCATCTTCGATCGTTATCCCCAGCGAGCGAAACTCTTTATATTCTCCAACAGCAATCTGGGATTTATTTTCCCCAGCTAAAGAACATCACAAAAACATCACATTTCCATGCATCATGGCACATGCATATGCATCATACAATACAATCTCATTTATTTTGAGAACATCATTACTCAATACATGTCATGCATCATGGCATTACATACGACTAATTCTTTACATTTCAGGAAAAGATACAATCAAATTCCCACAAGTTCAAGCTATGAAACCCGGATCCGACTGGATAATATGTTGATTACTCCGTCATATTGTGAAGCCTGGAGAACGACCGGATAACAGTATCAGAACACTGCAAAGCCTGGAATCGACCAGATAGTGGTATCTCTTAAAAGCAAGATATGAATCCTGGACTCGGCCGGTTAATAGTTTAATCCCCAACAAGTTACTATGAAGCCTGGATTATGACCAGATAGCAGCACGAGACGCCATGAAGCCTGGATTCGACCAGATAATGGCATATCATAAACACAAGCCGTGAAGCCCGGATTCAACCGAATAACATCTCAGCAAGTTATTGTGAAGCCTGGATTATGACCAGATAGCAATACAAATTTATATGAAGCCTGGATTACGACCAGATAGCAGCCAAGAATACTACGAAGCCTGGAGTCGACCAAATAGTGGTATATCTTTAATACAAGTTATGAAGCCCGGGTTCGACCGGATAATATCTTAATTTCTCCAAACACCATGAAGCCTGGATTCGACCAGATAATGGTATGAGACATCGTGAAGCCTGAATTACGACCAGATAGCGATAAAAGACACTGAAGCCTAGATTACGACCAGATAACAGTAAGGGACACTATGAAGCTTGGATTTCAACCAAATAGCAGTCTACCCGACCAATTATTATGAAGCCCGGAGTCGATCGGATATTAGTAGGGCTAAAATCAAATGGAAGCCCGGATGCGACTGGATAACCACTTGATTTCTTCTGAAGTGTGGATTTTGACCAGATAAGAAGTAAGGTATTGTGAAGCCTGGATTCGACCAGATAGCAGTAAAAGACATCATGAAGCCTGGATTCGATAAGATAATGGTATAAAACATCATGAAGCCTGGATTACGACCAGATAATGGTACAAGACACTGTGAAGCTTGGATTTTGACCAAATAGCAGTTTACCTGGACAATTACTAAGAAGCCCGGAGTCGATCGGATATTAGTGTGCCCTAAATTCAAGTTAAAGCTCGAATGCAACCGAATAATAACTGAATTCCTTCTGAAGCTTGGATTACGACCAGATAAGAATTGAGAAATTGCGAAACCTGGATTACGACCAGATAGCAAGTTTAATCTCATCCCCCCAGTAAATCACTATAAAGTCTGGATTACGACTAGATAGCAGTTGATCTTATCACTATGAAGCCTGGATCACGACCAGATAATATTTCATTTTCACCCCCTCGACCAAGAGACTATTCCCCAGTAGAATAACTGATGACCGAAGCTCCTAAAATTCAACTTTTCTCTCAAGACAGAGACCAACATTCCCCAGTGTAATCTCCCTCAACAATAGGTATACGGGTTCTCGCTAAGGAATCTCTTAGACGATCGACACTCCTTCTGATGGCATCTTTAAGCCCATCGTCCATCATCAATCTCTAGATGGCATCTATAAGCCCATTCCCAACATTACAAGACAAGTACCACTTCAAGCGAGTGCAAATTTCTTGGGCACTCTAGTGTTCAATCATCTTCCACCTTCAGATCACGAAAGGCAAGCAAGCCAATCTATATCTTCAGGTTTAAGAAGATTGAACATGGGAAGTTGTTGTACCCCAAAATTTTCCCTCCCATATTTCTCAATACATTTCAAGTGAAGTCTTCAAATTGCTCAAGGAAGTCCAAGGGTTGACCAGACAAGCTCTCTCCTAAGGCAGTCTACCTCAAAGTAGGGTTTCATGTTGCATCAAGATACTTGAGTCCAAGGGATCCCAAATTATCACTATTGTCTTAATATGTTCTCAAGAACATCCATGTCAAATTTCAAGCCCTACAGAGAAAGTTTGCTCAGCCAATTGCTCAAAGGCCTAAAAATCGACTATGCTAGGGCAAAAGTCAACTGTGACCCACATACAGTCAAACTTCAAGGTTTTTGCTCAACATACTCATTTTTTAGTATTATTCATCATTTGATCAAGGGTTTATCATGATTCATCAAGGATTGCTCACAATTCATCAAAACCCAAAAGTTGCTAAATTAGGGTTTTGTAGGAAAAGTCAACTCAACTTTGACCAAGCATAACTTTCTCATACTTTATGATAAATGACCCATCCAAAGCTCATTTTGAATAGGATTCCATTCTATACAATCTATCTTCAGATCCCAAGTTCAAAATATGCTCTCACAAGAAGTTATGAATTTGGACATTATAGGTCATTTTGAAAAGTCAACAAAACACCTTTTTTGTCAAAGCTTCATACATGAACATGCAAGACTCAATTGAGATGAGACTAAAAGGGTTGCTTAGAGGACATATCAAGATTTATAAAAATTCATAGAACACCGTGAAAGAGTCAAAATTTAAGAAGTTATGCATTGGTGAAATTGACCTTTTTTGCAAAATTGCCAAAAGTCAAAAGTGCCTCAAATTGCAATTTTTGTCAAATGGGCCTAACTTTTTGCACTTGTTTTGAGTTGGTAGCATGGTTCACGAGACCTAGCTCTTTCCATTTGTCTTTATCTTATTTTTGCTATTTATTTTTATTTTTTATTTCAATTAAATCAATTTAAATCAAAATAAATCATGAAAATATCCAAACCATTCAAACCTTAAGATTTTGTGCACATTTCAGGTCCCATATACAGCTAGTAAGTGAATCAAATCATGCAAGGCATAGGTGTGCATAAAAAGATTTATTTTGGCCTATTTTGGAAATATTTTCATGGAAATCAAATCATGATCAAAGATCATAATTGATAAAGATTGAGAGCACAATTGTAACCCTAATTCAATCAGTGGTATATAGTGGACGATTGCAGATAAAAAATACAAGGTTGAGAGGCGCACAAAGGAAGAACAAAACTTGAAAAATTCACCAAAAAGTGTTGACTTGATTTCACACTTCCAGACATTTTCAAGACTCAAAAGCCATCCCATTCACTTCATGGGAGTGCAAGGAATCTATAGCAATCAGAAACAAGGATCCTCGCGCGCTAGAACTCACTGTAAGTGGTCCACGGTTTGTCCTTATTTCCAAAATTGAATCTTGTTATTTTGGCATCTTCATCATGTTTTAAGAGCATATTTGTAACCCCTGGCATGTTTGCAAGCTAATAGCATCATTTAATTGCATTTTTGGAAGCTATATCAGAATCCACCATGGATAGGGTTCTTGGTCTCGATTTAGGATCTTCTTATACAGGTGAAATTGGTCCACAAGAAGGGTACCATAATGCTCAGCATGCCAAGGAGATTCGATTCATGGCATTAGATTTTGTTTATCATGCCTGTGTTTGATTTTTAGATATGCAGGGGTTATAGCTACAGACATTTGTCCGTAGGTAAAAGTCACTGAATCTTTTAGCAACGGAGAGGACAAGGACGATGGCGTGGCAAGCTGTGATTAGCCCATTCAAATTTTTGCATAGATAATTCACATTCTGTTTGTTTTCTATATTATTGTTTATTATTATTCCATATACAAAGAAAGGATGTGGCTCTGTTGGTAGCGAAGCAGTGGGAAAAGGCATTGGGACCTGGGTTCGAATCCCAGGTCCCCCAATATATTTCATGTTCTTTTTATTTGCATAATCAGGTATGTACGCATCATGAAGACCACCATGTGACCTCAAATCTCCATCCTTGGATCTTCAGGAAGCCAGATCTGAAGGCCACCATGTGATGATCCACCAAGAGCCCAGTCAACGAACAACATGGGAACAGAAAGGTCAACGTGGGTCAATTGTTTTGGGCCCAGAAGCTACTATCCACACCCCCAAAATTACTTACAAGCAGACCCAATTTTCTTTTCCTTTTCTTTTATATTTCTTTATTTAATTTATTTATTTATTCTTACTAACATAAAAATTAATTCTTTTTTTTAATAAAATCATAAAATCAATTTTTTTCATCAAAATTAGATTTAAGTTTTTTTTTTCAAAAATTAATTTAATTGGTTAATTTGATTTATTAGGTAACTTTAATTCCTTTTGTAAATAAATTAAAAAAAACAATTAGAAAATTAGGGTTTTAGCTTAATTTAATTTCTATTTTCTTTTTCTTAAAAATAACCAAAAATACAAAAATAGGTCAAATATTTAATTTTTTAAAATTAATTTAATTACTAATTAGATTTGTATTTAATTTAAAATCTTATTCTTTTTTTTATTAAAATAATGAAAACAATCAAAAATAGTTTTCCTTTAATTAGGTTAGACGGGGTCAAAACTCTAACTTTTCTCGTTCTTAATTCATCGCGCGCATTTTTTTTTTTTACAATATTGATATAATTGCTCATGGGATGTAATAGATTAATTAGGACTTTTTCGTTCATTTATCGTTTTTTTTACGGGTTGTTTTTGGCTATGTAATTAATACCCGAAGCCTTGTAATAGCGTAGCTTTACTTTCCGCACTTTAAATTCTTGCAAATATTAAACCGTTAGATGTATGGTATTAGGGTTGCATGACAAGAATGTATGTTAAATATAAAACGGTTAGCAAACCCTAAATGTGCAAAGATAATAACTTGAAATTGAATCACTCGCACATGCGCACTCCTAGGGTATACTCCTACTTCGGTTGCCTTCGGTAAGCGATCATTAAGTATAGGCTATTTTAGTGGTCGCTCTTTTATCTCAAAGATCAAAGTTGCCTCGGAAAGGTTGCCTCGGAATTATTTCCTCGAATATTGATCATAAGACATTAGGGTTATTACTAGGACGTCCTAACATTGCTTTAGTGATCGTACGTCCCTTTCGAATTGACCCTTTAAAACTCCAACGACGGTGCTACCCACTCACTAATAGTGGGATAGCGCCGTCTAAAGGAAACGAACATAGAACAATTATTTTTTTGAGTAGGTAGATGCTAGTAGGTACTTGCTCAAAACAAACAAACTTTTCCACACTTACACTCTTTTCAAAAACACTTCGTAACACTCTTGAAGACAGAAGCAATGGTTAAATCAAAGTCAAACAAAAAACTTTTTTTTCAAATCAAACACACACAAGCAAATTTTGAAAAAATGATGAGCAAGTACCTAAGAGCCCGTGGAAAACCACGGATAGAAAGGGTGCTAATGCCTTCCCTTTCTATAATCTACCCTCGTACTCAAAATCTCGAAAAAGGAATTTTTTTGTGCTTTTTTCCTTTCCAGTTAGATAAAATAAAAGTCGGTGGCGACTCTTGCTTACCGCGACATATTGCAAACACGAATACAAAACGCAAACCAGAATTTCAAAACAGTTCCGGTTCTGGCCACCGTATCACACTACCAATCCATGAAGTTCAAATTTCCGGATGAAGATATCATGACGTTAGACAACTGTAAAGAATTTAGGCCATATGACAGACCCGAACAAGGATCTCGATGGACCCTGTTCTTTGATGGGGCATCCAATGCACTTGGAAATGGTATTGGTGCCGTATTCATATCCCCGGAAGGGTGTCATACTCCCTTTACCGCAAGACTCTGCTTCAATTGTACAAAAAACATGGCGGAATACAATGCATGCATCTTTGGTCTCAGAGATGCCATAGACTTGGGGATCAAATTCTTTGATGTATTCGGAGATTCAGCTTTGGTTATCAGTCAGATCAAAGGGGAATGGGACACCAAACATCCAAACCTTATCCCTTGCAAAGAACATGTTTTCACGTTGCTATCATATTTTGAGAAGATTACCTTCGAGCATTTCCCGCGAGAAGAAAATCATCTAGCAGACACTCTAGCCATAATGTCATCTATGTTTAAACTTAATTGGGATAACGAGGCTCCCTATATCACCATTGAACGAATGGATGAACTAGCACACTGTCACGAGATTAATACTAAAGAAGTAGTGGACCAACCTTGGTTCCACGAAGTCAAGAGGTATCTCGAGGCTCAAGAATATCCATTAGGAGCTTCAGTTAATGATAAGAAGTTCTTAAGGAGATTCTCTGCTAAGTTCTTCCTTAGTAATGGCATCCTGTACAAACGCAATCATGACTTTGTGTTACTTCGATGCGTAGATAAGGTTGAAGCTAAAAGGATCATGGCCGAATTACATGAAGGAACTTTTGGCACCCATTCCACTTGGCATATTATGGCAAAGAAAATCCTATGGCCAGGGTATTACTGGTCTACCATGGAAGCAGACTGTTATCAACACTCTCGAACCTGCCATAAGTGTCATATTTATGCTGACAAGGTGCACGTACCTCTGGTTTCTCTAAATGTCTTGAAGGCTCCTTGGCCCTTTGCTATGTGGGGGATTGATATGATTGGGGAAATCAAGCCAACAACCTCTAATGGACACCGCTTCATCTTAGTGGCCATTGATTATTTTACAAAGTGGGTGGAGGCAGCTTCATTCGCTTCCGTTACCAAGAATGTTGTTTCCCGTTTCATCAAGAAAAATCTCATTTTCCGCTATGATATCCCGGAAAGGATCATCACTGACAATGGTACAAATCTCAACAACATTATGATCACCGCCTTGTATGAGAAATTCAAGATCCAGCATCACAATTCTTCCCCTTATCGGCCAAAGATGAATGGTGTTGTCGAAGCTGCAAATAAAAACATTAAAAAGATCATACATAAAATGACAGTCACATACAAAGACTGGCATGAGATGTTACCATTCGCTCTCCACGGGTATCGTACCACAGCTCGCACATCAACCGGGGCAACACCCTATTCTCTAGTTTACGGTATGGAAGTCGTCTTTCCTATTGAGGTTCAGATCCCCTCTCTAAGAATTATGAAGGATGCAGGGCTGAATGAAGAAGATTGGATTCAGACTCGACTTGATCAACTAAACTTGATTTATGAGAAGAGACTTACTGTTGTTTTCCATGTTCAAATGTATCATAAACGGATGATCAAGGATTTCAACAAGAAGGTCAGGCGCCAAGTGTTTCAAGTTGGAGATATGGTGATCAAACACATCATACTGCCACAAGGTGATCCTAGGGGAAAATGGACTCCTACCTATGAAGGACCATTTGTAATCAGATGCATTTTCACTGGTGGGGAAATGATCTTAACCACCATGGATGGCGACGACCTTCCGCATCCTGCGAACGCGGACATAGTCAAAAGATACTACACATAAGAGACCCGCTAGGTTGACATACCTAGGCAAAACAAGGGCATCCCGGTGAACCAAAAAGGTTCGGGAAAAAATTAGGGATAAAACAAAAACAATCTGTACACCCGGCAAGTTGAAAACCCGAAAGGGCGACTTGGGCAAAAAAGGGTTTCCTGGTGGACTGAAAACCCGAAAAGGTGGTCCAAAGTTGGGGAATGTAAAGTGTATGACTATGTCCCGTTGGGTCACCTTACGAACAACCTTTGGCTTCAACTGAAAAACTCAGAGGTTCTGATCAATTCAATCATCTTCAGACGAGGCAACAAATAGACAAGATGCACAGAGATACGAAGGCTATAGCAGAATGGGACCCCCATGGGATTATTACACATAGCTATCTTTTCTTTGTATTAAAATTTTCATTTTTTTACGACGGAGTTCTCTTACTAGAATGTTTGTCTCATTGTACAAAAATACTTACTCAAAGTCAATACAAAGATATCTCCTTGAAAGTGCAAAACTATCTGTTTTTCTTTACTCTTGTGTTTTGTTTACAAAAACGTCCAATGATTCATAGTTGAACATATGCATTTGAACATAATTAATGTTTACAAATAAACAAAATAAAAGACAATTACTAATGGCTTTAAGAGGTAGGTAAATCTCTCTAAGCTATTTCCATAAATCCCCTACAATTTGCAGTTTAATTCCCAGCGGAATGAGCTTCCAATTATCAATCCCCGGTAGAAGTCATTCATTCTCTCAGGATTTCACAATAGGATTTTACAAGTAGTACATGGAATTTCCTTTACAACATAGTTTATTTCTCTAAGCAGAAATTCATCAACACTTAGACTTCACAACATGAAGACTTATACTCCATATCCTCAGCAGCAGTCACAAATTTATTTTCCCCAATCCAACAACAGTGCAGCAAACTAGCTCACATACGCATACATTGCATCCATATATCATAAACATTGATAACGCGAATGCAATATACTATGCATTTCATATAACATAAACATTGCATATTAGATAACATTTTATCTTTTTCAGGATAAGATTACTCAAACAGCTACCATTAACAATATTCAAAGTCTTCAGATACAGTTCAGATACGCTCCAGACACGGATGCCATTCTGATACTCATTCAGATTCAGCTTTCAGATACAGTTCAGATACGCTCCAGACACAGATGTTATTCTGATACTCATTCAGATTCACCTTTCAGATACGGTTCAGATACGCTCCTGACACGGATGCTATTCTGATACTCATTCAAATTCAACTCTCAGATACAGTTCAGGTATGCTCCAGATACGGATGCCATCCTGATACTCATTCAAATTCATCTCTCAGATACAATTTGGATACACTCTAGACACAGATGCCATTATGACACTCATTCAAAACTAGCTTTCAGATACAGTTCAGATACGCTCCAGACACGGATGCCATTCTGATAATCATTCAAAATTAGCTCCCAGATACAGTTCAGATACACTCTAGACACGGATGCCATTCTGATACTCATTCTTTCAACTTACGAATTACAATACCAACAATCACTCTTGGATGGCATCTACAAGCCCATCTCCAAAAAAAAATTCTATCACCTCTGCAAATGGCATCTTTAAGCCCATTCCCTCAACCATCACATCATCGAGTGCAAATTTCTGGGCACTCTAGTGTCTAATCATCTTCCACCTTCGAGTCACGACTGGAAAAATATGCCAATCTAACTCTTCAAGCTTAAGAAGATTGAACAGGGGAAGCTGTTGTACCCCAAAATTTGCCCTCACTTATCAAGAATTTTCTTACAAGATCTCCTTGGGCTCAAGACTGCACTTGGGTTTGATCAGCTCAAGACACCTCCTTAGACACTGTTGACCAAAATTAGGGTTTGAATTTGCACCATGATTTTTGAACTATCAAAGCTTCATATGACTTTCATGGATCATTATGGACCCCCAAGATTACTCATGTCAAGTTTCAACCCTTGGATCACACTTTTGATCAGTCAATTGAACAGTTGACCTAAAAATCAGTTGTATTGGGGAAAAAGTCAACCATGGCCAATTTACAGTCAAACTTCATAATTTTTTATCCATATCAACATTTTAAACCCATATGTATCATTTGGTCATGTTTGGACCATAATTCCTCAAGATATTTGATCAAATCTCCAAAAGGTCAAAATGGTCAAAATGGGCAAAATGATCAAATCTCCATTAGATTGATAAATGAATTTTGCAGTCAACTGATCAAAAGTCAACTGTATATTGAAAAGTCAAACTTTGAGGTTTTGGTCAAAATTAAGCACCAAAGATCACAATTCATTAAAACATGTCAAAATAGGAAACTTATTCATCAAGAAATCAAGAAATCAAGAAATCAAGAAATCAAGATTTTATTTTGAAAAGTCAAAATTTCTAAACTTAGAAATTTTTCCAAGTGTCAAAAATTTCTTATTTTTTCATAACTTTGAGCAATTTTTTATTATGATGCAAGATAATTAAAAGGAAACTTCTAACATAAAAGTTGTAGATCTCCATGAAATTTATAACTTTACTTCACACAACTTCTCCTAAAAGTGTTTGGATCTCTAGTTATAATTTTATGATTACATCCTCATGAACTAAAAAAGACTTAGTGAAATTTTTCCCTAGATAGGCAGATTTTTTACCTAACTTCAAGGCAATTTTTCACATTGTTCCAAGGGGAATCTTCATAATCAATTTAAATATTAGTTGTAGATCACATTGCAAGATTTCCAAAATGTCCGAGAACTCCTTGAGATCATTCTTGAGTAGGGAGAATCTAAGAGATGAAGTTGGTGTTTTGTCACTTGAATTATAGGTCATTTTCATGATGAACACAAATGCAATTTCAATGTTAGGTTGCATAATCTTTTCTTTGTAGGCCACAAACTTGTTTGTCACTCCATAATTAATGGATTACACAAACGTTTGAGCTATAATCCAAGTGGTTTAAGCTTTATCCAATTCACATTGCCTTTTTGGGAAGAAAGTTAGCAATACCATTCTTGTAAAGCAAGCTTTTTGCATAAAGTTCACATTGAGCCTCTAACTTGTTTCCTCTGATCACACTCCATCCACAAAGTCAGAAGCATGTTTGTTTAAAGCATAACCATTCTATCTTAGCAAGTACACAAGACTTTGAAACTTGTTTTGTCAAAAAATCACATGTTTAGCTTAAGGATGCAAATTCAAATTCTGATCAACAAGAAGTCTCCAAACTTGTTGCTTATAAATAGAAGCACTATTTATGAGCTAGGACACGAGCTGGAAGACCCTTAAACTCCCTCAAATTCCCTCTAGCTAGAAATTGTCTCAAAACACCATTGTTATACAAGTTCTAACTTTACATACCAAACTCCAAATCCCCTTGTGCGTTCTTTGGCCTTTCACTTCGAAAAGCTTCTAAACATTAAATACAAACCATCAAAAGTCCATTTGCTCAACTGTAACACCTCCATCATCAAGTTCCATTTTCAAAAACAGGGGTCTGCAACTTGACTTCTCCAGAGCTCCTCAGTCACTTTCAGCTCAAGCTAATCATTGCATTAGCTTCCTGGGACCTCAGGGAAGCTAACCTGCTCCTTGCAGCTAACCTAATCATTTGCATTTCACAATTTCCAGTTTTGAGGTATTTTTCTTGAACTTCTATCTCATTACTTAGGTATTGTAAGTCTTGCATTTGTGAAGATAAAATGTAGTCCTCATTACCGCGAAGCTGCACATATCCATAGTTTGCATTTACATGGCCTGAGCTTAGAGAATTTTAGCGTTGAAGTTTCTGAAATTTTTAGGGTTCAAATTAGGGCTAGAGAAATTCTCATTTACCTTTGACTTTTAGCTTTAGTTATTTACATGGTTAGATTCGCGAGGAAGAATGCAACAACTTTTATTTTATTATCTTCCATTTTTGTTGAGAAATGAAGAAGTTACAGGTACACTGGCTGGAGGTTGAAGATGAAGTCATCAGGACTTGATTTGCCTTACATATTTATTGTTTTGTTTATATAAACGGATGTATAGCCACCCCAGTGGTAAAGCGCGCGCCTATTAACCTTTGGGACCTGGGTTCGAGCCCCAGTGGTACCCATTTTGTGTTTTTACATATTTTTGCATTTTTTGACCTTTTTTGCAGGGCGCCTGGGTCTTTGGGCTTTTTTTGTTTTTTTTACTAACGAACCTCCCTGCCTGCTTATGCACCCCTGGCCCAATTTATTTTATTTTCTTAATTTTATTTGTTTTTTTTTCTTAATTATTTTTCACTAATATGAAAAATCATTAAAAAAAAATTTATCTTCATTTTAATTTAGTTTATTTTATTTTTCTCACCAAAAAATATTTTTATTTATTTTTTACATATCACCTTGTAAGTTTAATTAAAACTAGGTTAATATTTATTTTTCTTTTACACCTATTAAAATATATTATTTTTTATATAAAAAAAAAGACTAAAAATATATCATGATGCCAAAAATATTTTCAAGACAAAAAGACCAAAAAATACTTTTTTTCTAAACTTATTTTCTTTTAATAAACTAAATAGAATTAGGGTTTTATTTAAAAAATATTTTCTTAATAAATTTAAACTTAATTAATTATTTTCTTTAAATTAATTAGTTTAAAACAATTTCTCTCTTTCTCATAAAAAATCCAAACAAAAAGATCCATTATCTTTGCATTTACATTTTTGCATATTTATTTTTGTACATTTATTTATTTCAATTATTGTATAAATTCAATATGGTTGTAATAGAGTAATTAGGCTTTAAATTCTTGCAATCACCATTCAATTCGTACACCCCCTTCCCACAAATCATGTAATAGCTTAGTATTTTTATTTTCCGCAATTTAAATGCTTTATACTCACATGCTAGTAATTAGGGTTTGTATGGAAAGAATAAAATTAATCAAATAGAAAACTCTAATTCAAGAAAAAATCAAGCATGAAAACAATACACTTGCACACAAGCACCCCTAGGGTTATCCCACTTGGTTGCCTTGTACAAAATGGCCATATTAGGCATGTAAGGTATCTTAGAAAAAAATAAGGAAATACAAGATCATATTCCCTAGATGATGCTATCTAAGTTGCCTTACAAATGATCTTAGTCCCTCAAAAAGAATGCTAAAATACCTTGCAACATTTCTAATCATGTTGTACGATGACCCACGCTCGTCCCATTTACATCCAAAGATAGGGTTGCTTACCAAATCAATGGTAAGACAATAATGTCAAAGGAAAAGGAAATGAACAAGAAAGACATTTGAGTAGGTAGATTGCTCCTAATTACTTGCTCCATTTCAAAACAAGCAACCTTGCTATTTTCAAAACAATCACATGCACTTTCAAACATCTTACAAAATTGAAAACATTTTCAAAAGATCAAACATCTTTGTATACATTCTTACAAACAAGAATCATTACAAAGATTTCCTAAACAATGGCCTCTTTACAAAATACTTTCAAAAAACCACACCAAGCATAATTTCAAGCAAAAGCAAGTGATCTAGCAAGTAGCTAAGAGCCCATGGATAACCTTGGATGAAAAGAGTGCTAATACCTTCCCTTTTCATAATCTACCCCCCGAACTCAAGAAATAATCTCAAAGGTCTTTCTTGTGCTTTTTCACCTTTCCTTTAGGATAAAAGAAAAGTCTATGGTGACTCTTGCTAACCGCAACATTTGTGATCAAATGCAAAACCCTCAAGTCAGTTCTCCCACCGTATCACAATGACCAGATAGCAAGTTTAATCTCATATCCCCAGTAAGTCACTGTGAAACTTGGAGCACGACCAGATAGCAGTCAATCTTATTATCCTTAGCAAATCACTGTAAGGCCTGGAGCACGATCAGATAGCATTTAATTTTCATCTCCTCGACTAAGAGATGATTCCCCAGTAGAGTAACGGACAACTGAAGTTCCTAAAATTCCATTTCTCCCGAGACAGAGACCAATATTCCTCAGCAGATACATCCTCAACGACAAGAACAGGAATTCTCATCAAAGGAATATCTCGGGAAATCAATATCCTCTAGATGGCATCTTTAAGCCCATTTGTAAGCCCATTCTCGATACTACCTACACAGTCCAGCACCATCTCAGACGAGTGCAAATTTCTGGGCACTCTAGTGTTCAATCATCTTCCACCTTCATATTACGAAAGGAAGACAAACAATCTACATCCTCGGGTTTAAGAATATTGAATAAGGAAGCTGTTGTACCCCAAAATTTTCCCTCTCATTTTACTCTACACATGCCCATTGAGGTCCTCAATTGCTCAAGGATGACTAAGGATTGACCAAACAAATCCTCCTCCCAAGGCAACAAGCTTCAAACTAGGGTTTCACTCCTCATCAATATGGTTGAAGTCCAAGGGTCCCAAATGCTTTCCATGGTCCTAATAGGTTCTCAAGATCATCCATGTAAAGTTTCATGCCTTACACAAGAAGTTTGCTCAGTCAATTGCCCAGATGCCTGAAAATCAACTATACTAGGTCAAAAGTCAACTGTGGCCCACATATAGTCAAACTTCAATATTTTTGGTCAACATCAACATTTTAAATAGATATCCATCATTTGATCAAGGGTTGATCATGATTCCTCATGGAATTCCCCCAAATTCATCAAAACCCAAAAGTTGTTAAATTAGGGTTTTAAAGGAAAAGTCAACTCAACTTTGACCAGGCATAACTTCTTCATACTTTATCAAAAAATTTCCATCCAAGGCTCATTTTGAATAGGATGCAATTACCTACAACTCATCTTCATCCCACAAGTTCAAAATATGCACTCATCAAAATATATGAATTTCTACATTATAGGTCCTTTTGAAAAGTCAACAAAAACACCTTTTGGGTAAAAGCTTCTTACACGAACATGGAAGACCCAATTGAGATGAAACCAAAAGGTTTGTTTAGGGTACATCCTAGGCATTCTAAAAAGTCCAAGAACACCTCTCTAGGGTTAATATTGGAGGAGATATATATTGTCAAAGTTGGCCATTTTTGGAAAATTGTCAAAAGTCAAATGTGCTCAAAAGTACATTTTTTGTCAAATGGGCCTAGCTTTTCATGATTGTATCTTGTTTGTGACATGGTCCACGACCCAAATCAGCCTCCATATACTATTTGATTATTTATTTATTTTTATTTTTATTTATTAAAAGGTAGATTAAATCAAATAAATTGCAAAAAATATAAAAGATTGATTTTTGATCTGATTTTTGTAGGAATCAGATCCAATTAGGATGGCATATCATATCAAATCGTGCAAGGGATGATTGAAGCAAAATTGGCATGATTATGCTTGTTTTGGAAAGATATAATACAAGAGCAAAATCAAATCCAATTTCCATGATTCATAAAGATTTAATTTGTTTTTGTTAACCTAATCAGTTCTACTACATATATAGAACATACCCAAGTCAAAAGGAGAAGGATTACAGTCATGAGAATACAAGAACAAAACTAAAAAATTTGCAAGAAAGTGGTGGATCGTTCTTGGAACTAGAGGGTGATTCAAGCCATTCTAACACTACCAATACACTCCTGGACATCTCCAGAACGTGTCCCAATCAATTGCAAGCATTTCCACGTCCAGAATCTCGAGTTACAGAAACGCGGTTTGCACATCCAAGCTTGAGTTTGATTTCTTAATTTACGCATGATTAATCATTATTAAACATATCACTTTGTTTTTATTATCATTTGGAATGTTTTGGTTTACATGATTTTGTGTTTTGATGCATATATTGATGAATTCCATGGCTAGGGTTTGTTTAGACGTTTTAGGGTTTCCTTGCACTGGTTAAATTGGCCCAAGAAAAGGGTACCATGATGCTTGTGGCATCAAGACGAGTTGATCCATGTGCTTAGAATTAATTTATCGTGCTTGCTGTTGATTTTTGAAACTTGCAGTGCTATAGCCATGGAGTTTGGCCGTAGGTAAAAGTACCTAACCTAAAGCGACGGATCTGTGGGGAAGACGATGGCGTGTCCCAGCCTGATTGGGCAATTCAAATTTCGCGCGTTTTTCAGTTCATTCACTTTGTTTTATATAATATATATTAGTTTTATCATATTAACAACTAAACATGATAGCCCAGATGGCAAGATGCACTTTGTATTGAGTGGGAGGACCTGGGTTCGATCCCAAGTCCCAGCAATTTTCTTTATTTTCTTAACATTTGAACGCAGGTTCCATGCATTACGCAACAAGACGTCCATCATGCGCTACCACCATCCCGCCATTGGATTCGTCTCCAATCAGATCCAACGCCCCAAACATTAAAGACCATGGTACACCATCAAGAGGGAGCAGCACATGATCAAGCGTGGGACTGGGTCTCTGCTCTTTGGGCCTAAGCAATTCAACAACACACCCCCTATCCAGCAATACAGGCCCAATTTCTTCTCTTTCTTTTATTTTATTTTTTCTAATTGTTGTATTAATTATTTTCTTTTACAAAAATAACACAAAAATCAGTTTTTTTATTAAATCAAAAATCACAAAAACATCAAAAATTATTTTTTCATAAAATATTCTATTTCTTTAATTAATTAGTTTAATTAAAATTAGGGTAATTTAATTATTTTGTCATAATTTAAAATAATAAGGCTTAGGGTTTAATTTTGTACATAATCTAATTTTTCTCAAAAAATAACCTAAATCTTTTTCAATTAGATTTCTTAGGTTTCTCCAATTATTCTCGCATTTAATTCGACACACGCTTTTAATTCTTTTTATTATTATTCTAACTGCTACGAGTTTGTAATAGTAATTAGGGTTTTAAATTCTGCATCTTTATTTTCAGTCCAAGATAATTATGTATCTGCAAAAGCCTTATAATAGCCAGGACTTTTAACTTTCCCGCATTTTATTTCCGTAAACTATAAACTGCTTAGATGAATGTTAATAGGATTGTATGAAAAGACTAACTGAAAATTAATACAGTAGAAAACCCTAAATATGCAAAGATAAATTAACTGAAAATTACACTCGCACATGCCCACTCCTAGGATTTACTCCACTCTGGTTGCCTTTGATAAACAGTCATGAAGTATAGGGTTTGCTAGTGGTTGTCCTCTATCCCTGAAAGATCTAAAATAACTAATTCGGATGTTGCCTTGGAAAAAGATCTTTAAGGCTTTAGGATGATTACTAACATTTCCTAACAATGCTTTTGTGATCGTATTTGTCCCTTCGAATGTCCCTAAAAAACTCCAACGACGATGCTACCTATTTCACAATAATGGGATAGCATTGTCTAAAAGGAAAACGAACAGACCTTTTTCGAGTAGGTATATTAGTTCCTAGGTACTTGCTCAAAAAAACAAAAAAAAATTTCACACCAACACTTTCCAAACAAAGTTTTCAAAAACAACTTCGTAACTCTCTTGAGGACAAAAACAAGGGTTAATACGAAGTAAAACAAAACTTTTCAAAACAAGCACACACAAGCAGTTTTCAAAATGAGCAAGTACCTAAGAGCCCACGGAAAACCATGGATAGAAAGGGTGCTAACACCTTTCCTTTCTATAATCTAACCCCCGTACTCAGAAACATCTCGAAAAAGGTTTTTTCTGTTCTTTTTCCTTTTCCTGATTGGATAAAATAAAATTCGATGGCGACTCTTGCTTACTGCGACATTTGCAAACAAAAAATGCAAACCAGTATTAACAGTCGGTTCTGCCACCGTATCACAGTTTGTGTTTTGTTACCTTGAAAAAGGGTTTAAGTATGATTAGCATGTTTTTGATTTGCTAAGAAAGGTTTTAGTTTTAAAATTCAAGGATGCAAAAGGGGAAGAAGAGAGTTTAAGGGAGACTAGCCTATTTCTAAACTAATGTTATCATACAATGGTGGTCCTAAGATTTGGATTAACAAAAGGGAAATGTCTACCTAATGTTAGGATGCATGGATAGCAACCTAAGGTCTAACTTGCATCCGAAAGGAGCAATCACATCCTAAGGGAACATGGTATATACAAGGATAAAACAACAAGCTCGAGAGAGCACACACATAAAGGAGTAAGGAAAAAGCAAAATTATTTAGTCAAGGGGAGCGTATCACACGAGACAAACAAGCGGGAGTGAGATGTAAAATAAAAAGGTGATGTATAAAGAGATTGAACACCTAACCAAGATATAGGAGATCGAGGTAGGCAACATAAGGCAATATGAACAATAACGGAGTATCAGCATCGGCCAATGCGAACTCCTAAAGAAGCATGGGGGTTCGATTGCGGAACCCTTCCCCACTTGATGACTCTATACACAAGATCAGGCAAAACTCCGAAGCATCATGGTGCGCCACAAGCTAAGGATGACATTGACGAAATTTTGGGGGTTGATTGCTAACCCTCCCCGATCGCATATTTTTAAGGACTTATCATCTGTACATATATGGGCACAAATATAAACACACCCGCATAATACCTACTAAAAGGTAGGGTTTTAAACAAACCACACACAAGTAGCACATAATGGAAAACAATACAGAATTTCCCTAAACGGGTATTTAAATAAACCAGAGGGGTTCCTTACATGATTAGTAATGGAGACCCCCATCATACATCTCTACCCTACTTCTCATGGCATCATAAAGCAGCAAAGCCCTACTTCTCATGATATCTAGAAAAGTGGTAAAGATATGTAGTAAAGTGTGAAGAAGTACGAAGGTAGTAACAACAACTACCAAAAGCGAGCAAATCGTCAAGAGTGGATGAAAGAAACGGAGAAGCAGGGAGTACGCATCGACCAAACTTCACCAAGAAGCAAACAAAGTTAGAAATAGTATCCAACTAAGATAAAAGCAAACGCGTGTTGTGAATGTACGCGTAATCAGAAGTTCATGTACAAAGTATCATAAAGTATCACATGCATCAGGACAATATATAATAGATATGAATTTCTCAGGACGATAAGAAATAAGGTGTGTCGCGTCGGAAGCGAGCATAAGCCGTATGCTTCGATCACCTATCTACCTATTATGTTACATGATCAAAAGCACAAAAATGTACCTTGCACAATTAACAAACATATTAAAAATAACAAGGAAATTATATGGAAGTAAGAGTAAAAGAGTTCTTAGAGAAAGCAAAGCCAAAGAAAGGCAAAAGAAACGGGAAAAAAAAGAAATGCTGGCAGTTTGAGTCGACTCAAAGATGGGACGAGTCGACTAAAAAAAATGAGTCGACCCAAAGGGTCAGCGCACACTTCCTACAAGTGGCCATAATTGGTTTTTGTTCAGTTTGCGTCGAATCAAACCACTGTATGCATTGATGCATAGGTTTGAGTCGACTCATAGGGTCAGCCCCACAGTTCCCGTGGGTGGAAAATGGTTTTTATTCATTTTTGCGTCGATCGGAGCTAACTTTGAGTCGACTCAAACTGCCTAATAGTGCAATTTTATGCAATTTTAAACTTTGAAGTAACATGACTTTTGCATCAAGTATCTATTTCATGTGTGTTTTGAATTATTGGAAAGCTTAAAAATCATAGAATATCCACGACACGAAACGGAAACCAAATCGATGAATGCACACACGAAAAATTATCCTTGATCATTGCATAATCGAAGTATGAACTCACAGTCTATTTTTACGAGTTTCGACATGTTTCGGCATGTTTTTACCGGATTAGAAAACCGAATTCACACCAATTATGCAATCATTATAGCAAAGATGATTTATGTGCATTCAAAAAATGGTGATCTCGTGCCTTAAGGCCAAGATGTCATGACTCGAGCATTGTGTCGAGCACATAATCTACACAAGATTGCACATGGATTTTGATTCACCAAGCAAGGCTCTAGTTTATGTCAAATCACATGCAAATTCAGATTTCTCACCAATTCTCAATGGCAACAATGTTAAACAACATCAATAAGCACTTTTCTTGAAAATCAATTAATTATAAAGGTGATTATTGATCATCCAATTCCGGATCTAAGCATTTTGATCAATCAGTTTACAATTCCAACACTAAATCCAGAATCACAATTCAATTCCCTATTCAAAACTCACTTCAATTATCAATTCTAGAAAAGTGCTTATTTCAAGAATCAATTATGAAAAAGTGCTTAAATCAAGAAAACCAACCGTGGAGTCGAAGAGGAGGTTGAGGAGAAGAGATAATTGATGTCAGATCGAAGATCGGAGAACTCTAGCAAGAGAGGGAGGGGCGAAATTCTTGAGGGGGAGAGAGATTTCTTCAACTTCCTTTGTGTTTTTGGACAAACTTGAGAGAAAGGTTGCTTTTCTTCTTGCACTTGAGAGGGAATCAAGAGTAGTGTTTTTTGTGTTTGTGAAATTATGAGAGAGAAGAAAAAGAATCAGGTTGTTGCATGGAAGAGAGCGAGAGGAGCATCTTTGGAGCTTTTTTTTTTAAAACATGATTTTTTCAAGAGGGAAATTGAGAAAGGTTAAGTAGTTAGTTATAGTTTTTTTTTGGATTTTGATCTGTTTTGGTTATCTTGAATCAAGGTCATGGAATATGGATCAGTTTTGTTTACGCTTCTTATGTGGTGCAGAACCACTTCTGTTATATATATTTCTATTTCCGACTGATATGAAATTGAGTAAACCTTATCCCTGTGGATGTCTGAACCGTGTACATGACCCTTCCTTTGTGGCAGTATCTCCCTCTGTTTCTACCTCTCTGTTTAAACTCAATGCATAATTTTGAATTTTGTTGCACTTGAATTATTGGATAATAGACAAACTGAACTGTTGATACTTTCTTAAGACATATTTAGTGACCATGTTAAACTGGTGCATCTATGAAATCCCTTTCCACGCGGGCATCAACCGCGAGATGCCTTAAATTCTCACATGTTTGTTATTTTTTCTTATCGGCCATTGATGTAATACTATAGATCTTAGCATAGTGATGCGAATTACAATCCTGTAGATATGCATGGTTGCCGTAGTTTGAGTTGATTTCACATTTTATTATGTTCGCGCTTGGAATCTCTTGAAGCCGTATGTGTATCACTTTACTTTATTTTATTTATGCAGGCAAGATTTTGTTTTCTTGAGTTGACGAACACAGGTTCATACATGTTGAAGGCAAGTCTTTTTGTGGTTGTGTTTGACTGCAAATTCGTTCTGGTGTCCATGTTCTGGTACTGATGCAAGTCATATATTTGGATGCAATGATGGCTGAAACAAAGCTGACTCGTGAAGAAAGTTTGAGGAGACTTGAAATAATCGGATTTCGAAGCATGAAGATGTGATTATGATGAAACTTAGGACTGTATTAGGGTGGATATCCATGTATATTTTTTTTGCGTTCTTGTATTGAATTTGAATTTCTATCAACTGCTTTTGAACTTGTAATTGAATACTCATTTCTTTAATCCTGAAATATTGTTGATAAAATAATGATGGATATTATGCACTTTGATGATGAATGTTGAGACGTTGCACTTGAATGAAGTAAATGATGAATGATATGCAAAATTCAAATAACGATGAGGAATTGTGAATGAAACAATGATGTATGTTGAACTCCGCAACTTGTAATTTCAACTTCAAACAATCCACACGCTTTTGCTTTCAAATCTTCTTGAGTTGACTTTTTGACAATTTAATGACCAAAATGATTGATGACATTCGATTAGTCTTGAATTCCACTTCATTTCTCAACGAACATATCCAAATCAAGCAACACAAATCGTTTTAGTTCAAAGAAATCGCAAGCCCATTTCTCAAGTTGTAGTGTGCACTTTCAATTTTAGATGACTTTATCTTCAAACCTCGCTCGATAAGTAACCTACAAACCAAAGACCTCATCACACCACTAATGCCTTTGAGGAAATCCTTTGACTCAGATGAAACTGGGAGCATAGAAAAACTTTCATGTGATAAAACCCTAATTTCATGAGATACATAGGGAAATAAACCCCAATCTCTGAAACTGATCAAACTGGGTGGAGAATGGCCCTTATAGCTTGACAAAGAAGAAATTATTAATGATCACGACTCACAACCCTAATTCCCCTGCTCATTGCTTAAAGAAGAAATTAGCCTTTACTGGATACGAACGCCTTAACTAGTGTAAAACCCTAATATTGCACGACCACTGAACCTCAAGCATTTCGTTGAATGAAATGTATGCCATGTTAGTGATCCAATGGAGGTTATGTATATGATAATGCATAAGCCATATAACATTAAATGGGTAGGATAAATTTGGGGTATTACAAGCGAATATACAGATCCTATGTGTCCAATCCCAGACGGAGAATACGAGATTGTTCCCTTGGGCAGTGACCCCACCAAAGGAGTTAATATTGGCGTCGATATCCCCGACTTAGCGTAGAGGCAGTTGAAGGCATGCTTAAAGGAGAATGCATACTTGTTCGCCTAGAGCGTAATAGAGATGCTCGGCATAGACCCGAAGATAGCTTGTCACAACTTGACAATAGATCCTTCCCTCAAGGCAGTTGCTTAGTGTAGGCGCTGGTAGTCCCTAGAGAAAACTGAGGTTGTCGAGCAGGTCGTTAAAGTCCACCTAGAGGAAAATTTTATTTCTAAAGCCCAATACACAACCAGGACCTCTAATGTAGTTCTTGTAAAAAAGAGTAATTGAAAATGGTGCATGTGCATTAATTATACCAATCTCAATAAGGATTTCCCTAAAGATGCTTACCCCCTACCAAGTATTAATAAATTGGTCGACAATTCTCTAGGTTTTAAATTACTTTCATTCATGGATGCATCTTCTGGGTACAACCATATCCATATTTCTAAAACAAACAAAAAATATACGGCCTTTATGACCGAATCGGGCAACTATTACTAAAGTGTAATGCCCTTTGGTCTGAAAAACATGGGCGCTACCTATCAGCGCATGATGAACAAGATCTTCCGAAGAGAAATAAGAGACATGCTTGAAGTATAAATAGATGATATGATTGTGAAATCCCAAGAGGAAACCGATCATGCACTCTACCTCAGAAAGTTCTTCGACCAAGCAAGAAGAGTCAAAATGTGGTTCAACCCAGAAAAATGCACCTTCGGCGTGCGGGCTGGCAAGTTCCTCAGCTTCTACTTAACCTAATGAGGAATCGAAGCCAAACCTAAAATTTTTTGAGCATTCTCTGAGCTTCCAACCCCGGGCTTGAAAAAATCAATCCAAACTATAAACGAAATGCTCACATCATTGTCCCAATTTGTGGAAAAATCTGCCCAACATGCGCTTCCCTTTTTCAAACTTCTCCTCAAAGAAGCCACTACCGAATGGACCGAAGAGTGCGAGTGCACCCTCCTCCACCTCAAACAGGCATTGTCTCAACCACCAGTCCTTTCAAGACCGGATAAGGAAGAAACTTTATATCTCTATCTGGTCGTAGCTTCCGAGGCGGTCAATGCTGCCTTTATACGGGAAATCCCAGAGGGACAAAGACTCATATACTTCACGATTACAAGGTCTTGAAGTAAGATACCAACAGATCTAGAAACTAGCCTTAACACTCATCAACGTAACGAGGAGGCTGAGGCACTATTTTCTAGCCCACACAAATGTTGTCCGAATAAAGCAACCAATAAAACAGTTACTCGATCGACCTGATATGGCGTGTAGAATGCTAAAGTGGTTATTAAAGCTCTCTAAATTTGACTTCAGATACGAAAACAGGAAATCCCTTAAAGCACAAGTGTTGGCCGATTTTGTGGTGGAAATGACCTTCCTGAGCACCACAAATGGGGAACACAAGTGGACCATCTTCATGGACGGAGCCTCCATCTCGACGGGAAGCGAGGAAGACATCATGCTGGAAAACAAGGAAGGAATACAAATCAAAGTCTCCCTCACATTGTCCTTCCCAACCTCGAACAACCAAGCAGAATACGTGGCTCTCCTTGCTGGACTACGCCTGGACTAGGATCTGGGCGCCGAGGAAGTAAATATCTTCACGGACTCATAGCTCATTGTCTCCTAGGTACAAAGGCAATACCATGTCAAAAATGATCAACTCCTAGAATACTAGACTCTGGTCCAAGAAAGGATGAAGAAATACAACTCTGCAGACATGCAGCATGTTCCCCGCGAACACAATTCTCAAGCCGATATATTGTCAAAATTAGCCAGCACGAAGAAGAAAGGTGGAAACAAATCCTTAATACAGGAAATACTCCCTTGACCAAGCATCGAAAACCCCCCTTCGACTCTAGAAGTGTATGCCATCGGTGATAGCAATTGTTGGATGACCCTAGTATACAACTACCTCACAAAGGGAGAATTACCATTCAACCAGAAGAAGGCCAGCATGGTCATAAAAAGTGTATGCTCCTTTGTTCTGGTCGAAGGCAAACTGTATAGAAGAGGACTTCCATCCCCCTCCTCAAATGTGTCGAAGAGAACAAAGTAGCCTATATCCTGCGAGAAATCCATGAAGGAATCAACAACCAGCACTTGGACGGAAGATCCCTGGCTAGAAAAGCATTACGGGAAGGGTATTACTGGCCTTCCATGCACCACGACACCAAAGAGCATGTAAAATAGTGTGACAAATATCAATGCCACGGGGACATGCATTTGGCGCCTTCAAGCGAGCTCAAGTCTTTATCATCCCCCTGGTTATTCGCGTGGTGGAGTCTGGATATCCTCAGACCATTTGTGGTAGGATCAAACCAAAACAAATACTTGACAGTAGTGATGGATTACTTCACCAAGTTGATAGAAGTAGAAGCACTAGCCAAAATAACCACGCAAAACATTCTCCGCTTCTACAAAAGAAACATTCTTGCTTGTTCGGAACTCCCCAAGCGATTATCATTGACAACAGGATGTAATTCACGGGAAAAAACATCCAGAAATTCGTCACCAAGTTAGGTACCATCCAACACTTTGCATATGTCGAGCACCCATAGACAAACGGGCGAGTCGAGTCTGCATATAGGGTGATCCTACAAGGCCTCAAGTGAAGGTTGGAAGAAACCAAAAAGAGATGGGTTGACGAGCTACATAGTTTACTATGGGCCTATCGAACAACAACTCACTCATCCACGAGGGAGACCCCTTTCTGTCTAGCTTACGAAATTGAGGTTATAATGCTGGTTGAGATCAGACAGCCCTCCAAACAGACCGAAGCTCCCCTTGAAGAAGAGATGAACGATGTAGAATTAAGAGAGGAGCTCGAACTTGTCAAGGAAATCCGAATGGAAGCGGCCTTGGGAGAAGCCTCCCTCAAACAAAAAATCTCCATATGATATGACGCCAAAGTCATACGACGTGAATTCGAAGTCGAAAGCCTAGTCCTAAAGAGAAATAAGAGAGAGTCTCGTGAAGGCAAGCTCGTCACAAATTGGGAAGGCCCTTATCACATTCATGTAAAAACGGGGAACATGGACTACTCTCTGGAAAACCTATAGGGGGAACAACTTTATCGACCTTGGAACACCAAAAAACTAAAGCAATATTACAGTTGAGACATTGATAAGTCAGAATTCTTTGCCAAAACAACGAACACACCTTGCCTGACCACCCGTGCATGCCCAGGTACAAGCATGGAACTTCAAATTAAACAATGAGGTGAGTATCCACTCTCTTAACGAGTAGATTTTCAGCCCGACGTGGAAAACTCAAACGAGCTCCACCATCGTCGTACCACTATGGCAGAACACGTAACTCGCGATGGGAAGTTCACGCCACCGAGCTCAGGTTTTCAAAATAAGGTCTGAGTTCTGGCCCACGCCTGGGAATTACCTTAGTCGTTTGACCAGTTCCCCACACTGGCGAACTCAAAAACTCACAAGCAAACCCCCAAAACTCTTAATCAAAATAAAACTTCTCAAGAGGATGAGCATACAAAACTTGCAAACATTTCACAATAAATAATCAATAAAACATGCGCGAAGCAAAGTTAAAAACACTTGAGTGATGCAAATTGGAGCAAACGACCACCATGGTCGGAAAATTTAAAAGACGGCCACAATTGTCAAGGATATGACATAAAGAAGGGCTGAGGCCCCCACCCAAAAAAAAGACAATCATGTGGCCACGAGGACCACGATTGTTTAAATATTACATAAACGGGAAAAATCCCCCAAAAAAAATTACTTCAAATACGGTGCACAGGCTAAAAAAAAGAGAACAATAAAGAAGTCAAACATCAAGATGAGGCATCTCCTCAGGAACAGGCTCTCGCTGGGAAGGCTCCCCAACCAATGCTTCCTCAACACCCTTAAGAAACTCAGGGACCACAATCTTATTATCAGCGACATAGTAGAGGAATTTCATTCCGGCAGTGTTCAACTCCACACCATGATTCGCTACTCTGAGCTGCGCCACAACATTTTTGAAAGATCTCTCATCATTAGACGGACCATTATCAATGGCCAAATGAAGACGGGAAACCAACTCTACATAAGTTTTAAAACCCCTGGCCTCCTCCAGCTCTTCCTCACCGGGAGCTACCTCATCCCTCAAGGACGTAATCATTCTCTCGAGAGGCTTTTTCTCCTGCAGAAGAGTATAGCACTCCTTGATCAACTTGGCTAAGTTCTCTGCATATGCCTTGTTCACTACATTCGCATTGTAAAGCTTCTCCTCGAGATTTGTTACCTTAGACTGAGATTTTTCCAGTTCGGCCTCTATAGAGGTGCCTTTCTTGGCGTACGCCACCGACATTCCCAATACCCTCATAACGGCACCGGCATCCCAAACAAACATCACCCTTTTTCTCAAACGATCCATCTCTTCAAGCCTAAGGGACTCATCTTGAGGAATTTGCAAGGTGGAACCTTCGAAGAAAGCCTTGTCAAGAAAACAGGTAGGTAACACAAACTTCCCCTTTTTTTACCAATCAACTTTTCTTAAAAAAACTTTTCACAAACCCTAATCAAAATTAGGGTTTAGTTTTGTTTAATTAATTAATTTTTTTTAAAATTAAAATTAACAAACCTTTAGGGTTTAGGTTTAAATTTTTTTAGTTTTGTTTAATTAAAAAAACTTTTCACAAACCCTAATCAAAATTAGGGTTTAGGCTTTAATTAATTAATCAATCTAGGTTATTAGGTTAATCATCAAACCTTTTTTGTCAAGAAAAATCTCCAAAAACAATTTCCTTCTCTTTTCGTTTTCTTATCTTATATTTTCGCGTAGTTTATTCTTTTCGCATTTTTATGATAATGTGACTGCTCATGGTTTGTAATAGGTAATTAGAATTTTACTTTTTTTCCCGCATTTTATTACTTGTACCCCCCAATTCCCGAAGCCATGTAATAGTGTAGGAAACATTTATTTTATGCACATTTATTATTTTTCTATTTTACTATTATTGTTGTTAGTAATTAGGTCTTGTTTGGAAAGATAAAAACAAATGGTAGCTAACCCTAATAAAAGATAAATAATACTCGAAACACAAATCACTTTGCTCACCCGCACCTCTAGGATAACCTCCCTTGTTTCCTTCGAAACGAACACAGTCATATCCCTCGAACGTGGGGACGCTTTAGCACTGTCCTTTGAAATCAAAGATCATAGTCCCTCGATGACCCTTTCGATGTTGCCTTTGGTAAACGATCTAGTCCCTTACGAAAATTGCTAAAGCGCCCCTACAGGTTGGCTTCTATGATTGTACGATGACCCGCGTCCGTCCCTTCACATCCAACGACAGGGCTTCCTACTAACTAATGAGGGGTAACACTATCTAAAAGATGAGGAAAGGAAAAATAAAGACCTTGAGTAAGGGTAGAATACTTTTAATCGCTTGCTCGCAAACATTTCAAAACAAAAATATCTTTTCACAAACACTTTTTTTCTAAAATATTTTCAAACAAAACACTTTGTACGTATTCTCGAGGACCGATACTAGAATCATTAAAAAATTTGCCTTACTATTGGAATTTTCAAAAATATTTTCAAACACACATTCATAAAGCATTTTCAAAGTGAGCTAGCGATTAAAATTCCATAGATAACTACGGATGAAAAGGGTGTTAACACCTTCCCTTTTCATAAACTACCCCCGAACCCAAAATCTTAAAAGGTCTTTCCTTTTCTTTTCACCCTTTCCTTATTGGATAAAAGAAAAGTCTGTGGAGACTCTTGCTATCCGCAACATTTGCGATAAAACACAAAAACAAGTCAGTTCTCCCACCGTAATACAGAACTGGCGATTCTGTTGGGGATATACTAAAAAGAGGGGTTACCTTTAGAGTTATATCACTTTTAAATGCTTTCCTTGTTTTCTTTGTATGCTTTACATTTGAGGGATTGGTTGGGTTTATTTTCTTGCAAATATCCTACACCCAAATCTGGGGGCATTTTAGGTAAGTAGCAATAGATCATGGAAACTATACGGCGTATATCGATATGGTTTAAGTGATGGCTACATTAGTGCGACACATTAGTTGGTACTAGTGTCCCTCGAGTCAGTCGGGGAGAATACTAGGTTGTCGCGTGGTGTCATAAGTACTAACTGACTTTTAGAACCTTAATTGACCCAACTTAGCCATTAGAAGGTAGTGAGATGGTCGGCTTTGGTGCAGTCCGAAGTTAGTTGATACTCAATGCTACACTCATTGAGATTCAACTCTCGGGTTTTGTTTGGTGGCAAGTCAGTTGTCGTGCTAAACAAAACATGTGGGAAAAATCAATGATATTGAGATCCCTAGAACCCAGTTACTTCTTTAGGACAGGTTGAGCCAACTAAACTTCAAGAGGGTATTTACCTACGAACCCCGTGCAAGCCTTAAACCTGAGGCTCTTGTGTGCTTTGTTTGTGTTTGTTATATGTTTAAGCATAACATCATAACATCATATCATGACTAACCATTTCAAGGATCTAGGGGATTTATCTTTGTTCCGTGTTGCAGGGTCATGACTTCCAGTCGTAGGAATACTGTCTGAATCAACTTCATAAGGGTACCTTCCAAGCTTGAGGAATTAGTCTCAAAGATTCCTGATAATTCTCAATTCACCAAGAGATATGGTCATCTACTCATTTTGGTTACTACTAGTTTCCAGGAAGACATAATGAGGGTTCTATTCCAGTTCTTTTATCCTAGGCATCATTGTTTTACTTTCCCAGATAATCAATTGGTGCCCACAATGGAAGAGTTCTCTAAGTTACCCAGAATGCCTATTCTGGATTAGATACCTTTCACCAATATAGAGCAAGTTCCAAAACCTGAAGGCATTGTAGCCGCCTTACATCTGAAATGATCTGACATCGTATCTAATTGGGAAACGAGAAATGCAGTCGAGGGTTTTCCTCCTAAGTTTCTAATAGAGAAGGCTCAGTGGTTTCTAGATGCCATGAACTTTCGTGCTTTCGAGGATATTCCCTAATTTGGACCAATTCATAGATGTGAATGCCATCAAAATATTTCTCACTCATAATTTGGTGCCTACTTTCCTTGGAGATATCCTGCATTCCCTTCACACTCGTACTATGAAGAAGCGAGAAACTCTTATGTGTTGTATACCTTTACTTTCCAGGTGGTTTATTTCGCACCTGCCCCAATCAGTGATAAAGAATGAACAAGGTTTGAGGTGGTCTCAAAGGTTGATGTCACTCGCTCATTCGGATATCCATTGGTGTTCTCGATCTCATGAAGATATCATTATTATCGACCATTGCGGGGAATTCCCTAACGTACCACTCCTTGGTATAAGAGGGGCATCACTTACAACCCTTCTCTAGCCCTGCGTTAGTTTGGTTATGCTCGAAGGAATGGTCCTCATGATATGCTCATCCAGGGTATTATGTTCGACTACAAGAATGATCCTTAAAATTACCATCAAAGGTTTATATATGCCTGCGGCCTGCTCAACATGATTGATAGCAAGAATTTGGGACATGAGAATTCCATTCCTCTAGATCCTTACCTTAAATGGGTGCAGTCTCGTGCTCAAAATCTGATGATACCATATCCTGCTATCCTACCAGTGATCGTAGAACTTGTTATTGAAGGAGATGTTCCTCACACCTTTCTTCATCCAGACATGCCTACCGACTTTTAAGAACTGCAGAAGTCCTGAATTCAACTCAAGAAAGAAAGGGATACCTTTAAAACTCAACTTTATGCTAGTGAAAAGAAAGCACTGAAGATGAAGAAAGGACTCCATGAAGAACAAAGCCTCAATGCATATGACAACACAAAGAGGAAGCACCCATGGGAGACTTGAGTTCATATTTATCTTCTTTGTAACTTTTTGTTGTGATTATAAGCCTAGAAGGAAATTATAATTTAAGCTTGTTACTAAAACTTCTTTCGTTTCCTTTTGTTTAAACAAATTTAAATCCCGCAAAGGTCCTTGAAAACATTGCATTTGCATCTACATATCATGCATATCATCACATAACAGGTACTTTCTAGACAGGTTTTCTCATCTTCTTGCTATTCATTTCAGTAAAAGATGGCACTCGAACAAACTGTGAAAGAACTTCAAGCTCAGAACGCTCAGTTTCAGCAAATTTTCTTGGACTTAGCTAAGGTTCAAGGTGAGTTGAAGACCCTCATCACAAAGGGGAATAAGAAGAAGACTAAAAATCCAGCAGTCTTTCTTAATATGGGAAGAAGATTCAAGGGTTATGTTGTACCCCAAAATATTCCCTCTCATTTTACTCAATACATACTCCTAGATATCTTCAATTTGCTCAAGTTTGCCCAAGAGTTGACCAGACAAACTCTCTCCTAAGGCAGTGTGTCTCAAATTAGGGTTTCCATTTTCATCAAGATATGTGGAATACAAATACCCCATATGCTCTCCATGGTCTTAATATGTTCTAAAGACCCTACATGTCAAGTTTCATGCCTTGCAGAAGAAGTTTGTTCAGTCAACTGCTCAGATGCTTGAGAATCGACTGTATTAGGTCAAAAGTCAACTGTGGCCCACATACAGTCAAACATCAAGATTTTTAGTCAACATAAACATTTTGAAGTGAATTTAATCATTTGATCAAGGGTTGATCATGATTCCTCAAGGAATGCTCCAAATTCATCAAAACCCCAAAGTTGCTAAATTAAGGTTTCTCAGGAAAAGTCAACCAAGCTTTGACCAAGCATAACTTCCACATACTTTATCAGAAATTTCCCATCCAAGGCTCATTTTGAAGAGGATGAAATTACCTACAACTCATCTTAAGCCATCAAGTTCAAGATATGCACTCACAAAAAGATATGAATTTCTACATTATGGGTCCTTTTGAAAAGTCAACAAAAACACCTTTTGGGTCAAAGCTTCTTAGATGAACATGGAAGACTTAATTGAGATGAGACCAAAAGGGTTGCTTAGGGGACATCCTAATATTTCTAAAAAGTCCAAGAACACCTCTCTAGGGTTAAAATTAGAAGAGATATGCCTTGTCAAAGTTGACCTTTTTTGCAAAATTGCCAAAAGTCAAATAGGCTCAAAATTACATTTTTACCAAATGGGCTAACTTTTTATGCTTGCACCTCACTTATAATATGGTCCACGACCCAAATATTCACCCACACATTATTTGCTTCATTTTTCAATTTATTTTGATTTTTTATTAATTAAAAATTGAATTAAATCAAATAATTGGTGAATAATAACAAATATATGTTTTGATTTGATTTTTTGACAGGTTTGCAATCCAAATATGCTGAGATATCAAGACCAAAACAAATCAAGCATAATTGGCACAAGAAAGGGATGATTTGGCTCAATATAGCATGTTTACATATGGCATGGAAATCAAATCAAATCTTCCATAATAGCAAAGATACAAGCCAATTTTATAACCCTAATTCATTCCAGCATATATATTGAAGGTCTGCAAGGCATAAAAGTGGTGGTGGCAGTCGTAAAAAAGCAAGCACAAATTTCAAAATTTCAAAGAAAAGTGTGAATTGGATTTCAAGTTACAGGCCAATTCAAGCCACTCCAACATTTCCAATCGCATCCTGGAGCATCTCTGAAGCCAACTGGATCATTTGCAAGTTTTATCGCACCCAGAAACACACGCAATCACTCACACGGTTTGTCTTATTTTTCGAAATCGATTACATCAATTCTGGAATTATTAGCATATTTGATTGACATATTTGTGATCTGTATCATGTTTGCAAGCTGACTGAATAGTTTAATTGCATGTTTGAAGCATATATCTGTACTTGCCATTGTTAGGGTTTCCATATGTGTTTTGGGGATTTTGGCTACAGGTAAAATTAGATCACAAACAAGATGCCATGATGACCGTGACATCATAACCAGTTGAACCCTGGTCTTCAATTCTATTTATGTTTCATTTTACGAGTTTCTGAGTTGTACAGGTTTCTTGCCATGGAAGTTTGTCTGTGGGTATAGGTCTTTGCCTAAAACGATGGATTCTTGGAGAAGACGATGGCGTGGCAGTCAGCTATTTGTCCATTTGAAATTTCGCGCATCCTGTGCATCACCGGTCTAGATGTCTACCATATGCCATCACCATTCAACCACTTGATGCATCACTCAGCCAGATCCAATGCTTTCTAGTGAAGGACCATGATACACCCTCAACTCAACGCCCCATGGGATCAGGCGCGTTGATAGGGCTCAGCGCTATTGGGCTTGGAAATTTCATAATCACACCCCCCTCCTTCAGCAATGCAAACAGGCCCAGTTTGTTTTTCTTTCTATTTTTTTATTTCCTTAATTGTTTTCATTAATTGTTTTTAATTAATTAACACAAAAATTATTTTTTTAAACTAAAAAATCCCAAAATACAGAATTAGGTCTTATTTATTCAAATTAATATTTTTGAAAATAAATTAGGTTAATTTGTTTTATTTGATTATTTGTTTTAATTAAAATTAGTTAGAAATTAGGTTTTTTAAATTTGTAATTAAATTGCTTTTCTCAAATTAAAATCATAAAAACATAAGAAATCTTTTTTCTATAAAATATTTTATTTTTCTTTAATTAATTTAATTAGGTTAATTTCAATTACTTATTATAATTAAAAATATTTTCAATTAGATTTTTAGGGTTTTCAATTTCTTCTCGCATTTAATTTACCGCACACATTTTAATTCTTTTTATTATTATTGTAACTGTTTCGAGGTTGTAATAGTAATTAGGGTTTTAAGCTTCCAAATTTTTATGTTCAGTCAAGATGATTATGTAACTGCCAAAGCCTTGTAATAGCTGGGTTTTTATTTTCCGCACTTTTAATTTCCGCAAATCTTTAACTGTCTAGATGTATGCTAATAGGATTGTATGGCAAGAATATCTGAAATTTAAAACGGTAGATCACCTAATGTGCAAAGACTAAATAACTGAAAAATTAACATGCACGTGTTCACTCCTAGGGTTTGCCTCACTTCGGTTGCCTTCAGTAAATAGTCATTAAGCATAGGAGATTTAAGTGGTTGTCCTCCAGTCTAAAGGATCAAAATGTCCCATTCGAATGTTGCCTCGAAAATGTTGCCTCAGAGAGATCTTAAGAATTTAGGGTTAGTACTAAAATTTCCAACCCATCCCTTTGATGACTGTACTTGTCCCTTTCGAACGTCCCTTACAAACTCCAACGACGGGGCTACCTACTCCTTAATAGTAGGATAGTGCTGTCTAAAGGAAACGAGAACAAACAATCTTTTTCGAGTAGGTAGAATCTTAAGTACTTGCTCAACCAAAACTTTTCACACCAACACCTTTCAAAACAAATTTTCAAAAAAACTCCATCACACCCTTGAGGACTGATACAAGGGTTATCACAAAGTAAAACCTTTTTTCAAAACAAGCACGCACAAGCAATTTTAAAAAGATGAGCAAGTACCTAAGAGCCCATGGAAAACCATGGATAGAAAGGGTGCTAACACCTTCCCTTTCTATAATCTACCCCCCGTACTCAGAAATCTCGAATAAAAGGTTTTTTCTGTTCTTTTTCCTTTTCCATGATTGGTTAAAATAAAAGTCGGTGGCGACTCTTGCTTACCGCGACATTTTGCGAACAAAAAACACAAAACGTAATCCAGTAAAAACAGTCGGTTCTGCCACCGTATCACAGAACTGGCGACTCTGTTAGGGATAAATAAAGTGGGTTTTACCTTAGGATCTAGGTCATTTCAAATTGCTTTCTTGTTTGTCTACTTTATTCTTAAAGGGTTATTGCTTGGGTTACTATAAATCCTACACCCAGATCTGGGGGCACTCATTAGGTAAACAACAATAGATCGTGGAGACTGTACGATGTAGACCAATATGGTTTAAGCGATGGCTATGTTGGTGCGGCACTTTGGTTGGTACCGGTATCCTTCATGGGGAAACAAGGAGAATACGGGGCCGCCGCATGGTGTCGTGAAGCACTAACGGACCTTAGAACCTTAGTTGAACAAACTTGGCCATTAGAAAGTACTGAGATAGCCGGCCTCAGTGTAGAGCTGAGGATTGGTTGATACTCGATGCTACACTCATTGAGATCATACTTTCGGGATATTTCGACCGCAAGAAAAGATTGCTTGAGCTAAGACAATGCCCGATAAAGAATGGTCAGTGATATTGAGATCCCTTAGAACCCAGTTACTTTTTAAGACAGGTTTGAAACCAACTAAACTTCAAGAGGGTATGACCTTTAACCTCATGCAAGCCTTAAACCCGAGGAATTGGTGTGATTTACCTGTGTTTTCTATACCTATGGTTTATCATGACATCATGCATCATAACATAGCATCCATTCTTATTGCACTAACCATTTCAAAGACCAAGGGAATTTATCTTTGTTCTGTTTTGCAGATCATGGCTTCCGTTCGTAGAAACACTATCCGAATCAGCTTTGTGAAGATACCTTCCCAACTCAAAGAGCTAGTATCAAGGGTTTCTGAAACTTCTGCGTTCACCAAGAGATATGGTCAACTTCTTAACATAGTTACTTCAAACTTTGATGAAAAGATGATGAGTGTACTCTTTCAGTTCTTTGATCCCAAGCACCATTGCTTCACCTTTCTAGACTATCAGTTGGTGCCTACCTTGGAAGAATTATCTCAGCTGTTGGATATACCCATTCTTGAACAGTCACCCTTCACAAGTCTAGAAGAAGTTCCTAAGCCAAAAATCATTGCCTCAGCTTTGCATCTGAAACAGGCCGACGTGGTATCCAATTGGGAAACAAGAAGCGGAGTCAAGGGTTTTCTAGCTAAGTTTCTGATAGACAAGGCCCAGTTGTTTTGGGATGATATGGATTTTCAGGATTTTGAGGAGGTCTTGGCTCTTTTAATTTATGGGTTAGTTCTATTCCCTAATCTAGACTCATTCATAGATGTGAATTCTATCAATATTTTCCTCTCTCGCAACCTTGTGCCTACCTTGCTCGGATATATTTTACACACTCTACATACTTGTACCATGAAGAGAAGAGGGGTTCTTATGTGTTGTATGCCATTGCTGTCGAGGTGGTTTATTTCTCACCTCCCTAAGTTCGTACTGAAGAATGAAGAAGGTTTGGGTTGGTCGCAAAGGATAATGTCACTCGCTCACATGGATATTCTCTGGTGTTCCTGAACTATAGAAAACATTATTATTATTGACCGTTGCGGGGAGTACCCTAATGTCCCATTACTTGGTATCAGAGGGGGTATAACCTACAATCCTTGTTTAGCTTTGCGAAAATTTGGTTACACTCGAAGAGATGGTCCCCACGAGTTACTTATTGAGGGCATCGAATTAAACTATGTGGATGATGTTCACGAGTATCTCCGAGGTTCATACGAGCTTGGGGCATGGTAAAAAGATTTGGCGTCAAGGCTTTGGGGTCAAAGGCGTCCATATCTATGGAACCTTACCTCTAATGGGTACGAGCTCATGCCCAGGAGCTTATGATGCCCTATGTGGTCGTTTTACCAGTGAATGTGGAACCCACTACTGAAGGGGGTGTTCCTTATACTGTTCTGTATCCTTATATGCCCACTCATCTTGGAGAATTATAGAGGTCTTGGATTCATTTGATGAAGGAGCAGGATACTTACAAGGATCAGTTCCATGCTCAGGAGAGGAAGGTTTTAGAGCTCACAAAGCACCTCCAGGAAGAAAAAGGACTCAATGATTATCTCGGCACAAAGAGGAAGCATCCATGGGAATTTTGATGTCTTTTATAATTTTAGATTTGTTTTAATTGTGACACCTAAAAGGCATTCGAACTTTGAATTCAACTAATAAAATCTTTGTTTATTTTGGTTTGCAAATTTAAATTTCCCAAAGTCTTTGAAATCATTGCATGCGTATCCCATTCATAACATTGCATGTACAGGTACCTGTGATCGGTGGAAATAGAACTGACTGTTTTTTAAGCTGGTTCGCGAAATGTCGCTGTAAGCAAGAGTAGCCACCGTCTTTTATGTTCTCCAACATGGAAAGGACAAAAGCACATCAAAATTCCTCCTTTGAGAATGTTTCTCGGTTCGGGAGGTAGATTTATAGAAAGGGAAGGTGTCAGCACCCTTTCTATCCGTGGTTATCCACGGGCTCTTAGGTACTTGCTCACTCTATGTTTTCAAAAATTTGTTTGCTTTTCAAGTGTGTGTGGGTTTTTAAAAAGTTTCGTTTGAAAAATTTCTAAGTAACTCCTGTATCTGTCCTCAAGAGTGTATGAAATATTTGTTTGAAAACCTTTTGAAAGTGTAAGTGTGAAAAGTTGTTTTGTTTGTTTGAAAGAGAGCAAGTACCCAGGAGAATCTACCTCCTCTAAGGAATTAGGCTGTGTAAGAGTCCTTTAGATAGTGCTATCCCACCATTGAGAGGTAGGTAGCACCGTCGTTGGAGTTAGTCGGGTCAATTCGATTATAGGGACATGTGTGGTCACCAAAGCAATAGTAGGACGCCTTAGCGGTAACCCTAGTGTCTTAGATCCTTTTTATCCGAGGCAATCATTTCGAGGCAACTGGATCTTTAGACAGGAGGGCGACCTCTAAAACACCCTATACTTGACGACCACGTCGAGGCAACCAGTGAGGCGTACCCTAAGAGTGGCATGTGCATGTGTGTTGTTTCAGTTTATATTATCTTTGCACATGTTATGGTGAGCTATGGGTTGATTTTAATTTCAGAGATAAATCTTGTCATGCATAGCCTAATTAACATACATCTAGCAGTTAATAGTTGCGGAATTTAAATTGTGGAAATTAACTTTAAACTATTACAAGGCGTCGGGTATTTACATCGCCAAAAACAACCCTTGAAATAAAATGCGGAAAGTAAAAATAAAGCGATAAATAATTAAAGTCCTAATTAAGAGCTATTACATTCCGGGAAACATATACAATAATATGATAAAATGGATCGCGTGCGGGAAATTAAATCGGATGCGAG
Organism: Vicia faba; assembly: GCA_948472305.1. Classification (NCBI taxonomy): domain Eukaryota; kingdom Viridiplantae; phylum Streptophyta; class Magnoliopsida; order Fabales; family Fabaceae; genus Vicia; species Vicia faba. The sequence continues at coordinate 1,043,653,664 of OX451738.1, read as the reverse complement.
TTTTTTGGGTTTTGACCCTTTTTTATTAAAGAAAGGATTTTTGTTTATGTTTGAATTAAATGGAATTAAATTAAATGAACAATTAAATTAAATTAAATAATGAAAATGTTTTTGGATTTTTGAGTTTTTTAAAAAAATAAAATAAATTGAATTAATGCTAATAAAAACCTAATATTCTAAATTGATTTTAAATATTGCAAAAAATATTAAAAGTTAAATCTAATTAAAGCTAAATTGATTAAATTAATTTATTTACAAAAATAAAAGTGATGAAGTTAATTTTAATAAATAAAATATTTTTTGTGTTTTTGATTTTATTAGGAAAAAAATGTTAATTGGTTAGTGATTAATAAAAAGAATAACGATTAATTAATTAAAGGAAAATAATAAAAATAGAGAGAGAGTTTAGGAGTATACGGGCCTGATTGGAGGGGTGAAACAGTTGTTGGCGTCATGTGTAAACTATTTTGTTTTGGCCATTTGTGTTCTGGCTTTTGGCCATTTGTGTTCTGGCCTCAACGTTCCTTAACCTTCTCAGGATGTCTGTCTCGCCATGTATTGGTGTCATGTGTAAACTGTTCTGTTTTGGCCATTTGGCTTTTGGCTTTTGGCCATTTGTGTTTTGGCCTCAATATTCCTTAATGAACCTGTATGGGATCCTGTCTAAATCTGCAGTGTTGAATCTCATGAACACATTAAATAAATTACTATATATCATAAAATACAAATAAAGCTAATATATGAAGAAATTTAATGTTTAGGTCAATATGGCATGTATGAATGATTATACCCTTTTGATCATGGATATCAAATCAATCTTACCCTTACTGGAAAAGTAGTGACATGAATGCTTTTATGCCCTTTTGATCATGGAGATCAAGCCAGCCTTACCCTTACTGAAGAAGTAGTGAGATGTTGGTTTGTAACTGAGATGGCTTGTTTGTAGTGAGAGAGGGATTTGTAATAAGGATTTCAAGGTTTTAGGGTTCTTGAAAGAATTTGATATTCTGACAGTGTTGTGTCAAGGTTTCTTTTTTTCTCCTGATTTGTGTGAAAAGAATGTGATTATATAATGGAAATTAGGGTAAAGAAAATTGGCTTTGAATGTGCAATTGGGCCTCCAATGTTCACTTGAGTTCGTCAATTTCCAGTCTAAATCGCATGGACTTAAGTGCAATTTTTGAAGTTGAAATGTGAAAACAAAACGTAGCCGACATCGAGAACTAACTCCTGTCCGAAAATCGGCTCAATCGAATAAACCGTGAATTAGTTATGAATTTTTGATGTTTCAGCTCAGACAAACTTATTTTGGGCTCCAGTGTCGACTCTGACACGTTCTTCAATAAAAAACTGGTATTGGTCGGAGCATAATCTGGTCTCGACTTTTGAATCAAAGTTGTAGATCTATGAGTCAGTGACCTTGTGTAAAAATATGAGCCCAATCCGACATAAATTGGCCGAGTTATGAATTTTCGAAGTTTCGGCCCAGATGAAATAATATTCAGCATTCAGGATTTTCAGCGTGTCACGCACTCTGAGCAAAAAACGAAGGCCTTTTGAATACCGTTTGAACTCAATACATTCTGTGAAAATGTAGCCAACTCAATTTGTGAAATTTTGGCGCCGGAACCAGCTCGATACGATGAAAATCGACCAAGTTATGATTTTCTAAACATGACGTAAATAAACTTCTGTCACAAATTTTCTGTACGAAAATACTTGATAAATCCACATTTTTGAAGACCTTCTGATCGAAATTGGCTTCCAGCCGTGAGAGATGAAAACGTAGATAATGTCAAGACGGAAACTTGGCCACCGGAACGGGTTCAAAACGAGCCACGATCTTCAAGTTATGAATTTTTTAGCGCGTAAAAACTGCACTTTCAACACACTTTTTCACCATATTTCTTCGAGAAAACTCACACATTCGGATACCTTCTTTAAAGAATTGACTCTTGAGCCGAACTTGAATTTGAGAATACGTTATCAGAGATATCTTGGTGAAAGAACACCTGAATATGACGCGTCGGGTTGGACTTGTGAATTTTTCTTGAAATGTTTTGAGAAATATGGGAGGACAAATTTTGGGGTACAACAGTTGCCCCTGTTCAATCTTCTTAGACCTGAGGATGTAGAGTGGCTTGTGTGCCTTTCGTGATCCGAAGGTGGAAGATGATTGAACACTAAAGTGCCCAGAAATTTGCACTCGCATGGTGTAGTATTAGCAATGTGATGTCGGGAATGGACTTACAGATGCCATTTGGAGATATGATGGATATGAGGATGGGCTTATAGATGCCATCTAGAGATGCGACATAATCTTGTCGGGAATGGGCTTATAGATGCCATTTGGAAATGTAATGGACAGTTGTGGAGATGGGCTTAAAGATGTCATCCATGGGTGTCGATCGCGTAAGAGATTCCTTAGCGAGAACTTGTGTACCTGAGAAAGAAAGATAATTTCCTGGCCTGTTACAGGTGTTGATCTTCAAACTCTTCATACAGGTATGCCCTGGCTAGATACAGGTATCTAATCTACAATCAATCGCTCACAGATATGCCCAGGCTAGATACAAGTATCGAATCTGGAATTAGTCGCCCACAGATATGCCCTGGCTAGATACAGGTATCGAATCTTGAACTTCAAAAGGTTGGTAGAGATAGCTTTCCTGGCTGGATACAGGTATAGACCTCTAATCACTCGCTCGCAGATATGCCCTGGCTGGATACAGGTATCGAATCTGGAATTAGTCGTCCACAGATATGCCCTGGCTAGATGCAGGTATCGAATCTGGAATTGGTCGTCTACAGATATGCCCTGGCTGGATACAGGTATCGAATCTCTAAACTCTTCATGCAGACATGCCCTGGCTAGATACAGGTATCGAATCTACAATCAATCACTCACAGATATGCCCTGGCTAGATACAGGTATCGAATATGGAATTAGTCGTCTACAGATATGCCCTGGCTGGATGCAGGTATCGAATCTCTAAACTCTTCATGCAGATATGCCCTGGCTAGATACAGGTATCGAATCTACAATCAATCACTCACAGATATTCCCTGGCTAGATACAGGTATCGAATCTGGAATTAGTCATCTACAGATATGCCCTGGCTGGATACAGGTATCGAATCTCTAAACTCTTCATGCAGATATGCCCTGGCTAGATACAGGTATCGAATCTACAATCAATCACTCACTGATATGCCCTGGCTAGATACAGGTATCGAATCTTGAATTAGTCGTCTACAGATATGCCCTGGCTGGATACAGGTATCGAATCTCTAAACTCTTCATGAAGATATGCCCTGGCTAGATACAGGTATCGAATCTACAATCAATCACTCACAGATATGCCCTAACTAGATACAGGTATCGAATCTGGAATTAGTCGTCTACAGATATGCCCTGGCTGGATACAGGTATCGAATCTCTAAGCTCTTCATACAAATATACCTTGGCTAGATACAGGTATCGAATCTACAATCAATCACTCACAGATATGCCCTGGATAGATACAGGTATTGAATATGGAATTAGTCGTCTACAGATATGCCTTGGCTGGATACAGGTATCGAATCTCTAAACTCTTCATGCAGATATGCCCTGGCTAGATACAGGTATCGAATCCACAATCAATCGCTCACAGATATGCCCTGGCTAGATACAAGTATCAAATCTGGAACTTCAAAAGTTGATGGTATTATCTTTTGATTGACCTTTTCCTGAAAAGGCAAACATTAGTTGTACGCAATGTCATGATGTATGAAATGCATGATGTCATGATGTTCTCAAAATAAATAAGATTGTGTGATATGATGCGTATATGCATGCATGTATCATGATGTATGACAATGTATTTTCGTCTGGGAAAATAAATCCTTGACGAATGCCGGGTAGTTAAATCCTGGGCTGATGTTGAAGAGTAGAGTTCTTCGTTTTCGCTGGGGATGATGATTGCAAGGATAAACCGGTAGGAGAAGATGAATCCGTTGGGGAATAAACTTGTTGAAGAGATTACTCTGCGGGGAATTACTCTGTGGGGAGAGATACTTCGCTGAGATTTTTATGATAACTCCGCTGGGGATTCATGTTGATAAATTTTGTTGAGGAATTTGATGAACTCCGCTGGGGGATAGGAAGGACTTCGCCGAGGACAATCTTTCTGTTGCAATTAGCTGAGGATAACCCAGTTATAGGCTCTGGTGGGGGAACAACCTTCTGAACATGGTCGGGGAGAGATACGTTGGTACTCTGCAGGGGACCAGCTTCCAGAATCTACTGGGGATAAGCTTCCATAATCTACTGGGGATAAGCTTCCAGAATATACTGGGGAGATGGTTCAACTCTCCTGGGGAACTTTGGACTACACTGGGGAAAGGCTCCACTGGGGTGTCTGGTATTCCTCCGGGGAACAATCTTATATTAAGACTGCCAGGGATGCTTGCTGAGGAATATCTGTATACTCCGCTGGGGAATATTGAGATTTTCTGGGGATACACAACTTCCTTAAGGCTGACAGTAGGCTAACTCTGCTTGGGGAGAGTATCGCTGACTTGCTAGAGATACTGTGCCTTTTCGGGGCTGATGGGAGACCAACTCTTCTTGGGGAGAGTATTGCTGGATTCTTGTCTTACTCTGCGGGGAGTGAAGGCATTTTGGTCAAATTCTTCAGCCGAACTTACCTTGGTACCTTGGTGGACAGAGCAGCCTGTACAGTTTGGACCATTCTTATTGCCCCAGCTTCTGTGGGAGAAGGTACCTGTGGAGGTGCTTGATGGCTGCCGATTGACAAATCTTCTTCTGGTAGGAAAGTGACAAGATGCCGGGACATAGTCGTACGCTGTGATCCCTAACTTTTGCCTGGACCGCCCTTTCGGGTTTTCAGTCCACCGGGATACCCATTTTTGCCCAAGCCGCCTTTTCAGGTTTTCGACTTGCCGGGTGTACAGATTTTTTCATTTTCATCCCTTATTTTTTCCCGAACCCTTTTGGTTCGCCGGGAAACCCTTATTTTTGCCTAGGTGTGTCAACCTAGCGGGTCTTTGATTGTGCGTAGTATTTTTTCGACTATATCCATGCTTTCGGAGTGCAGGGAGTTGTCACCGTCGGTAGTGTTGTGTTGTCATATTACCAGAAGATGTTTGATCGTACCAGATTTGTCGCTGTAATTCATACTCAATGCCCCAAGTGACTCAGGCGGAGATTTGCCCCTGCTATTTGGCTTTTGAGAGATTCTCTGAATCTTGACTTAACTGCCCCAGATGATGGACAATGATCATGTATGCCCCTTGGTTGGAAGTGTTTCTTCCATTTGAGATGGCCTTTGTATTAGGAAGGTTTTTTGTTCATTAGATATTCGTCGTGCGAATTTCTCTGCTGTTCGAACAAATAGTCATATGCAAACAATGTTACTTTAAAAATGCAAAGCTTATGTCTGTCTTGAAGTTTTTTTTTTTTGAGAATGCGTTTTTTCAATAAAACAAGTGAATTTTTTTTGTAAAATGTGATGTCAACTCAGTATTTTGTAGCAAGCCTTAAGGAGTCAGGATACTTTTTGTAACAGTATTCTATCGAACTAACCCATGCTTCAGCTAGGACTTTTAAGGGTTATAACGTGGCCTGGTTCACGATTTAAGAAACAAAGGATAGAGGCTCAAATTTTATTTGTACCCACCCGCTCTTCGTGATGTTCTTCAAACCTAGACTCAGCTAATCGTGCGTTAGACCTTGTTTGAGTCTTTGCTCTGATATTCCAGTGATGGTTTGGATGTTGACAGTTTATTTTGAATATGCAGTCATTTCTTTTTTGTTGAGGGTTTGTTGGACCTCTTTCTTTTTTTGATTTTGTTATCCCTGTTTTTTGCCTGAACTGTTTCTTTTTGTAATTACAGTCAGCGGGATGCCCCAGTTTTTGTAAGTCTCCTTCATAGGTTTTGACTTAATAGGATTTTATTTCTGAGAGATAATGACTGTCTGTCTTTATGATTATTCGGAACCATCACCGTTCTTGTTTCGGAAGGACTTCTTTGATGTCATTCGTTATGCACCTGGATCAACTGAGAGAACTACCCTGCCCCAGGTTATGATTAAGGGTTTTAATTTTTGTGAAAAGAAAAACTCCAACTTCTTTGGCTTAAAGGGGTTGACGAGGGATTATCTTCCTTATAACTCCAGTGTTTAGGATTTAAAACAATGCATGTACCTCATCAGCGGGGTCTGTTCAAAAGCATACTGTAAAGATCGTGGTATCGTTTTCGTCATCCTCCCTCAAAAGGCTTAGAGTTATTAATCGAGAGTTTGAACATCACAAAATGAAAGCAGTTTGAATATAGAGAATGTGAATATATTGATTCAAAACAGACATATGCGATGCATTAATGAAATAACAACGTTTGCCATGAATAAATGTTTGAACAATCAAAAGAAAATTACAAATTGAAAAAATTCTAATGAGCAGAAAGTCTTCTTGTCTCAGGACTTGTCACTTCAAATGGTGAACCTTGGAGGGATGGTAGAAAAACTCAGCCTGACCACCTTGGGTGAACTCCACTGCTCCTTCATCAATCAGGTCCTGGATCTTGTTCTTCAGAGTCCAACAGTCATTTGTGTCATGTCCAGGGCTGTCAGAATGGTAGGCACGTCTCACACTCGGGTTATACCGGGAAGCGGAAGTGTTGGGATTCTTAGGAGGGTCCCTTAACATTACCAGATTCAATCTCAACAGGCGTTGTAAGGCTTGAGACGGTGATATGTTGAGCTTGGTGAATTGCCTCCTGGGCTTGTTTGGCTTGCTCTGATCAACCTGTTGTTCTTGGTGAGGTGGTTGTTGGGCCCTTGATGTAGTAGCACCTTGGAGAGGTACATTCTTCACCATACCAAACTCTTGTCTTCTTGGAGGCTGATTACCGATTTGATCCCCAGCCTTGACTACCTGCTTCATACTGTCTTGATGAAGCTGGTTGATCACAGTTCTCAACTCTTCTTGCTCCCGAGCCAAGCCTTGGATAAGAGCCATCTGCCCCAGCATCTGGGTTCTCATTGTATCTACCTCAGCTTGCAGACGTTTCAGTCGTTCGTCCTTATCGTCTTCAGGACTCTTCTTGACCAAATTCCCCATGAGAAGTGTTCTCAACTCTTCCTGCCCCTTGGACAGGCTTAGGAAGATTTCCCTGAACTGAGTCTCTTGAGTAGGGAACTCCTGGTTGTTTTGTTGGAAAGTCATTGCTGAAATAAACAGCGAAGAAGGTAAGTGACCTGTAACAAGGGTACCTGTAATGCAATGATATGTATGATATGCATGCAATGTTTTCAAGGATCTTGCGGGGTAAACAGAGAAACTTGTTAGCATTTGGATCCGGTAGCTTGATTGAAGGAGCTTCATGTTGCTGAGAGTCCTTCTTCAAGAGTCAAAGCTCACGATATCGAGTGGGTCATAGCCCCTGACTTAAGCTGTCATGTTTTGATCTCCGAATGACCTTGGCTAGAGGAAAATAAATCCCCTTTTCCCCTTGCTAGACAGTTGGTTCATCATGACCTGCATCACAAACCCTTGAGGTCCTTGAAATGGGTTAGTCCTTATGCAATATGTATGCAATGGTATGATGGTATGATGTTATGCTATGCGTGGAGTGATGTAAGTAAACCCTGTTATAAGCCCAGATTAAGGACTGTAAACAAAACCTGCAAGGAACTCGTGTGTCAGATAACAAGTATGCAAGTAGTCAAGTTTGAAGTCACACAAGTCACATAAGACAACCCTTAGAGTTTAGGCCAGCATGAAGTTTGGGGTACTACCCTCTTGAAGTTGGTGGGCTCAAAACCTGTCCTATCAAAAGTAATCGGGTTCTAAGGAGCTCAATATCATGGGGTTGTTTTCTATGTTCATTGTTTTGATTTAGCCACTTAACTGGCGATCAAAATATTCCAAGAAAACAACCCTCAATGAGTGTAGTATCGAGTATCTACCAACTTCGGACTGCACCAAAGTCGGTCATCTTACTACCCCTAAAGAGGCCAGGATGGTCAAGTAAGGTTCCTAAGGTCAGTTGATGCTTCACGACACCACGCGGCGGCCCCGTACTCTCATTGACTTGACTCAAGGGTTACCAGTACTCACCAAAGTGCCACATCAACGTAGCAACTGCTTCAACCATGTCGGTATACCCCGCACAGTTCCCTCACAGTTTGTTGCTACTTCTAAAGGGTATCCCCCAGATCCGGGTTAGGATCTATAGTAACCCCGATATAAAGCCCACAAATATTAAAGCATTCAAGGCATACAATTGAAAACATAGTTATCTAATCCTAAGGTATACCTCACTTATTAATATCCCCAGCAGGGTCGCCAGTTCTGTGATCGGTGGAAATAGAACTGACTGTTTTTTAAGCTGGTTCGTGAAATGTCGCGGTAAGTAAGAGTCGCCACCGTCTTTTATGTTCTCCAACATGGAAAGGACAAAAGCACAACAAAATTCCTTCTTTTAGAATGTTTCTCGGTTCGGGAGGTAGATTTATAGAAAGGGAAGGTGTTAGCACCCTTTCTATCTGTGGTTATCCACAGGCTCTTAGGTACTTGCTCACTCTATGTTTTCAAAATTTTGTTTTCTTTTCAAGTGTGTGTGGGTTTTGAAAAAGTTTCGTTTGAAAAATTTCTAAGTAACTCCTGTATCTGTCCTCAAGAGTGTATGAGATATTTGTTTGAAAACCTTTTGAAAGTGTAAGTGTGAAAAGTTGTTTTGTTTGTTTGAAAGAGAGCAAGTACCCAGGAGAATCTACCTACTCTAAGGAATTAGGCTGTGTAAGAGTCCTTTAGATAGTGCTATCCCACCATTGAGAGGTAGGTAGCACCGTCGTTGGAGTTAGTCGGGTCAATTCGATTATAGGGACATGTGTGGTCACCAAAGCAATAGTAGGACGCCTTAGCGGTAACCCTAGTGTCTTAGATCCTTTTTATCCGAGGCAACCGTTTCGAGGCAACTGGATCTTTAGACAGGAGGGCGACCTCTAAAACACCCTATACTTGACGACCACGTCGAGACAACCAGTGAGGTGTACCCTAAGAGTTACATGTGCATGTGTGTTGTTTCAGTTTATATTATCTTTGCACATGTTATGGTGAGCTACGGGTTGATTTTAATTTCAGAGATAAATCTTGTCATGCATAGCCTAATTAACATACATCTAGCAGTTAATAGTTGCGGAATTTAAATTACGGAAATTAACTTTAAACTATTACAAGGCGTCGGGTATTTACATCGCCAAAAACAACCCTTGAAATAAAATGCGGAAAGTAAAAATAAAGCGATAAATAATTAAAGTCCTAATTAAGAGCTATTACATTCCGGGAAACAGATACAATAATATGATAAAATGGATCGCGTGCGGGAAATTAAATCAGATGCGAGTTTTTTGGGTTTTGACCCTTTTTTTTTAAAGAAAGGATATTTGTTTATTTTTTAATTAAATGGAATTAAATTAAATGAACAATTAAATTAAATTAAATAATGAAAATATTTTTGGATTTTTGAGTTTTTTAAAGAAATAAAATAAATTGAATTAATGCTAATAAAAACCTAATATTCTAAATTGATTTTAAATATTGCAAAAAATATTAAAAGTTAAATCTAATTAAAGCTAAATTGATTAAATTAATTTATTTACAAAAATAGAAGTGATGAAGTTAATTTTAATAAATAAAATATTTTTTGTGTTTTTAATTTTATTAGGAAAAAAATGTTAATTGGTTAGTGATTAATAAAAAGAATAACGATTAATTAATTAAAGGAAAATAATAAAAATAGAGAGAGAATTTAGGAGTATACGGGCCTGATTGGAGGGGTGAAACAGCTGTTGGCGTCATGTGTAAACTGTTTTGTTTTGGCCATTTGTGTTTTGGCTTTTGGCCATTTGTGTTCTGGCTTTTGACCATTTGTGTTCTAGCCTCAACGTTCCTTAACCTTCTCAGGATGCCTGTCTCGCCATGTATTGGTGTCATGTGTAAACTGTTCTGTTTTGGCCATTTGGCTTTTGGCTTTTGGCCATTTGTGTTTTGGCCTCAACGTTCCTTAATGAACCTGCATGGGATCCTGTCTAAATCTGCAGTGTTGAATCTCATGAACACATTAAATAAATTACTATATATCATAAAATACAAATAAAGCTAATATATGAAGAAATTTAATGGTTAGGTCAATATGGCATGTATGAATGATTATACCCTTTTGATCATGGAGATCAAATCAACCTTACCCTTACTGGAAAAGTAGTGATATGAATGCTTTTATACCCTTTTGATCATGGAGATCAAGCCAGCCTTACCCTTACTGAAGAAGTAGTGAGATGTTGGTTTGTAACTGAGATGGCTTGTTTGTAGTGAGAGAGGGATTTGTAATAAGGATTTCAAGGTTTTAGGGTTCTTGAAAGAATTTGATATTCTGACAGTGTTGTGGCAAGGTTTCTTTTTTTCTCCTGGTTTGTGTGAAAAGAATGTGATTATATAATGGAAATTAGGGTAAAGAAAATGGGCTTTGAATGTGCAATTGGGCCTCCAAAGTTCACTTGAGTTCGTCACTTTCCAGGCTAAATCGCAGGGACTTAAGTGCAATTTTTGAAGTTGAATTGTGGAAACAAAATGTAGCTGATATCGAGAACTAACTCCTGTCTGAAAATCGGCTCAATCGGATAAATGGTGAATTAGTTATGAATTTTTGAAGTTTCAGCTCAGACAAACTTATTTTGGGCTCCAGTGTCGACTCTGACACGTTCTTCAATAAAAAACTGGTATTGATCGGAGCATAATATGGTCTCGACTTTTGAAGCAAAGTTGTAGATCTATGAGTCAGTGACCTTGTGTAAAAATATGAGCCCAATCTGATAAAAATTGACCGAGTTATGAATTTTCGAAGTTTCGGCCCAGATGAAATAATATTCAGCATTCAGGATTTTCAGCGTGTCACGCACTCTGAGCAAAAAACGAAGGCCTTTTGAATACCTTTAGAACTAAATACCTTCTATGAAAATGTAGCCAACTAAATTTGTGAAATTTTGGCGCCGGAACCAGCTCGATACGATTAAAATCGACCAAGTTATGATTTTCTGAACATGATGCAAATAAACTTCTGTCACAAATTTTCTGTACGAAAATACTTGATAAATCCACATTTTTGAAGACCTTCTGATCGAAATTGGCTTCCAGCCGTGAGAGATGAAAACGTAGATAATGTCAAGACGGAATTTTGGCCAATGGAACGGGTTCAAAAGGAGCCACGATCTTCAAGTTATGAATTTTTTAGCGCGTAAAAACTGCACTTTCAGCACACTTTTTCACCATATTTCTTCGAGAAAACTCACACATTCGGATACCTTTAAAGAATTGACTCTTGAGCCGAACTTGAATTTCAGAATACATTATCAGAGATATCTTGGTGAAAGAACACCTGAATATGACGCGCCGGGTTGGACTTGTGAATTTTTCTTGAAATGTTTTGAGAAATAAGGGAGGGCAAATTTTGGGGTACAACAGTACCATTACAGGTTTCTCATCTTCTTCGCTGTTTATTTCAGCAAAAATGTCTTTCGAACAAAGCATCAAGGTCCTTCAGGAACAAAACACCCAGTTCCAACAAATGTTCATAAGTCTGGCAAAAGGGCAGAAGGATCTGAAAGCCCTCATCCTGAAAGACAAAAAGAAAAAGAAGAAGGTTGTCGGTATTCTGAATATGGGCATAAGGTTTGGAGAACGTTTGAAGCGACAAGTCGATTTGACCTCTTCATCTAAGGAGGGGGAGAATTAAGAAGAAGAGAAGGACCCCAGTCCTGTATTTTCTAACAACGATACCGACTACAATGATGAGCAGTATCCTCCTGCTGAGGACATATACAAGCAGTTGGAAGATCGTTTGAGTGCCATGGAAGTCCAGAGGATACTTGGGCTAGATTTTGAAAAATTGGGATTGGTGTCGAGAGTAGTCATCCTGCAGAAGTTCAAAGCTCTAGTTTTTTCTAAGTATGATGGGGTATCCTGCCCAAAACTCCATGACTAATCTTATGTCAGAAAGATCCAGCCCCATACCACTGATAGAAATTTGTCGGTGCATTTCTTTCAAGACAGTCTGTCAGGGACTCAGCTTGAATGGTTCTACCAGCTAGAGGGAGCCAATGTCTAAAATTGGGAAGATCTGGTTGCTGCGTTCAATAAGCAGTATCAATATAATGCCGACCTCACTCCTACTTGTACTCAACTCCAGAGTATGTCCATGCGTGCAAGTGAAGGCTTTAAAGACTATGCACAGAAATGGAGAGACTTGGCTGGAAGAGTTCAACCTTCATTGTCAGATAGGGAGTTGGTTGATATGTTTCTAGGGACGCTATCTGGTCCATTTTTTAATCATTTGATCGGTAGCTCGTCAACTGGTTTCACCGAACTGATTATAATTGGAGAAAGAGTAGAAGTTGGGATTTGGAGCGACAAGATACAGAAGGATGCCTCTTTGAGTTCGGCAAAGAAGCCTTTTACTGGTAAGAAGGAAGCCAGTGCCATCTATAGCCCGGGGGGCTAAAACATGGTTGAACATCGTCAGACAGTTAGTTCCGTAATGATACATAGGCCTGCAGTTGCTCCACAACGCAACAATCAACAAAGGGTGGAAAGACCATAATGGCAGTTTACCCAAATCAACATGACATTGGCTGAAGTTCTACCTCATCTGCTGAGATCCAACTTGGTAACCTTGAAAGATGCTCCCGAGAATCCAAATACTACATCTCCCCGATATAATCCAAATGCTCGGTGTGCCTACCATTTTGAGAGTCCTGGCAATGATACCAATGACTGTTGGGCTCTAAGGAATAAGGTACAAGATCTAATTGAATCCAAAGAAATAGAGTTTGATGCTCCAGAGAAGCTAAATGTCATAACTCCTCCCATGCCCAAACACGGTCGTGGAATTAATGTTGTTGATACCGACTTGTTTGTGACCTTGGTGGATGAAGTTTCTACTCCTCTCATGATTGTGAAGAAGAATTTAGTGTTGGCCGGTTTATTTCCGGGTTGTTGTGAAGGTTTCCACATGTGTTCGTTTCTACCTTCTGGGTGTCGTTTGCTGAAGTCAAGTGTTCAACGCCTGATGGACAACAAAGAAATTTTGTTCGAGAAAACTTTGGTTCCCGTTGTTCCATCTGAAGACATTGCCATTATAACCATTTCCGCCAATCCTTCCAAGGTCTCCTCGAGAAGAATTATTAGGATTACATCTGCTCCATGAATTTCTCCGTTGATAATCATTGTTCCTGGTCCCGTCCCGTATGCCTCGGACAAAGTTGTCCCCTGGCATTATGGTGCCGGTGTGTACTATCACGGCATCAAACAATATTTGAAATATGAAGAGGCTGATCCTGATATTGGTAACATTGTCGGAACCGGAAAAATCACCTGAAGTGGAAGGGTCTTCTCTCCCGAGATTTCCCCTAAGACTGTCAACAAGCCTATTGTCATTCCATATGCTGCTCCTGCTAATACATCAACTACTGCTCCTGTTCTTACTCCAGTTATTACCCCTATCAGCGAATCGCCTGATACCCGCGGCAAAGAAATTATAGGTGAGCCTGCCCGGACGGAGGTGCCTAGGAAAATTGTTATGGAAGCCTCTAAGCAAGAGATAGAGGAAATACTAAAAATAATTAAGAAGAGCGACTACAATGTGGTTGAGTAGCTGGGGCAGACCCCATCAAAGATATCCATGTCGTCGTTGTTGTTGTGTTCCGAAGCCCATGCAAAGGCTTTGATTGTGTTCCTCAAGATTGCGCATGTGCCGCAGGAAACTTTAGCTGATCAGTTCAAAGATTGTGTGGCTAGCCTGACTGCTGATAATGGGATGGGATTTTCAAATGCAGACTTAACACTGAAGGGAAAGAATCATAATGATGCTCGGCATGTCTCAATTGAATGTAGGGGCACCATTATGGCTCATGTGCTGGTACATATTGGGTCTTTGCTGAATGTCTTGCTTAAGAAGGCGTTGGATCAGCTGGATTGCGAGGGTTTGATGTTAAAGCCTAGTAACACTGTGGTAAGGGCTTTTGACGGATCAAAGAGAATGGTACACGGGGAGGTGGACATCCCGGTCAAAGTGGGTTCTCAGACTTTTGGGTCCACCTTCTATGTGATGGATATCAGGCCATCATATTCTTGTTTGCTGGGTCGTCCTTGGATCCACAAGGCTAGGGAAGTTACTTCCACACTCCACCAAATGCTGAAGTATTCGGTAAAAGGGAAGATTGTCACAGTGCGGGGTGAAGAGGAGTATATGGTGAGCCATCTCAATTCCTTCTGTTACATAGAAATGGACATGGAATTCATAGAAACTCCTTATCAGAACTTCAAAGAGGTCCCTCAGATCTTAGCATCGACTGAAACTACTACCAGCAGCAAACCTCCTCTGAAGATGGCTTCTCTCAAGGACTCCAGGGTCGTGGTTGAAGAAGGTGGGTGTGCCATATGGGGTCATCTCCCTGATTTCACTCACAAAATTGACAAATTTGGTTTAGGCTTTACTATAAGGGCTCAAAGGGTTGTGCGACGCGCTCGGACTTGAAGACCTCCCCTACACATCAGTTATCGGGGAATTAATGCCATTTAAGACAGCGAGGAGGACTCAGACATCGACAGCTGGATCTACCCAACTACCAACGGTGGACCAAGTAACTCTACGGCTAGGGACTTTATACTAGTTTCTTTTATTCTGCAGTAATTGTCTTACTTGTTTTGAGATTTGTAATAAACAATTTAAAACTCTACGGCCTGGTGCCTTGCCCGAGGCACATTGGCTTTTCTTGTGAGGGCTATTATTTGTCATTTCATATATCATTAATAAGGCATTGGACGTTTTCTTGCATACAAATTTTGCGCTCTCTGATTTTCTTTTCTGTTTTTCACTATTATCAAAACAAGTATTCTCTTACACACACTCACGTATCATACTGCAGATCCATATCCACTATGGATCCCATTGATAATAGCTATGTTATTTCCACTTATAACTTCGAAAATCCAATCAACCAAGCCGAGGACGAAGGTGAGGATGATTGTGAGGTGCCTGGAGAACTTGCTAGAATATTACAACAGGAAGAAACAGCCATACACCCTCATGAAGAGCCGGTTGAGACAGTGAACTTGGGTACTAAGGAAGACAGAAAAAAGGTTAAAATAGGTGCAAATCTGGAGCTTAGCGTCAAACAGAGGTTGATATAGATGCTGCACGACTATGTTGAGATCTTCGCCTGGTCCTATGAAGACATGCCTGGTTTGGACACTGATATTGTGGTACATCGCCTACTGAATAAAGAAGAATGTCCTCCGGTTAAACAGAAGGTCCGTCGTATGTGCCCTGAAATGTCAGAGAAGACCAAGGCACAGGTCATGAAACAGTTCGACGCAAGATTCTCAGCTGTCACTTCTTGTCCGCAGTGGGGTGCCAACGTCGTTCCCGTACCTAAGAAGGACGGTAAGGTACGTATATGTGTGGATTATAGAGACCTGAACAGGGAAGCCCCAAGGATGACTTCCCGCTTCCCCACATTAATGTTCTAGTTGACAACACCGTACAACACAAAGTATTTTCCTTCATGGATGCTTTCTCTGGCTACAACCAGATCAAGATGGCTCCAGAATACACGGAGAAGACAACCTTCATTACACAGTTGGGCACTTTCTGCTACAAGGTGATGTCGTTTGGGTTGAAGAATGCTGGGGAAACTTATCAGCGCGCCATGGTCGCCTTGTTCCATGATATGATTCACCATTAGATAGAGGTTTACGTCAATGATATGATAGCTAGGTCTCAAACTGAAGAAGAACATCTTGATCATCTACAAAAGTTGTTTGATAGGTTGAAGACGTACAAGCTAAGGTTAAATTCGAATAAGTGCACCTTCAGGGTAAGGTATGGTAAGTTTCTGGGATTCATCGTCAGTGACAAAGGTATTCAGGTAGACCCTGCAAAGGTGAAGGCCATACAAGAGATTTCGGCTCCCCGTACAGAGAAGGAAGTTAGAGGTTTCTTGGGACGCCTAAATTACATTGCATGATTCATTTCACATCTAACTGCTACTTGTGAGCCAATCTCCAAGCTTCTGAAGAAAGATCAAGTGGTAAAGTGGAATGATGAATGCCAGACCAATTTTGAAAGAATCAAGGAATACCTTCAAGAACCACCAATTCGGATGCCTCCAGTTGAAGGAAGACCTTTGATATTATACTTGACAGTGCTAGACAATTCAATAGGGTGTGTGTTGGGGCAGCATGATGAGTATGGTCGAAAAGAGCACGCAATATACTACCTTAGAAAAACGTTTACCAACTGTGAGACACGATACTCATTGCTCGAGAAAAATTGCTGCGCTTTGGCATGGACTGCCCGCCGACTGAGACAGTATATGCTGACTCACACTACCTTGTTGATATCAAAGATGGATCTTATCAAGTACATTTTCGAGAAGCCCGCTCTCTCCAAAAGGATAGCAAGGTGGAAAATGATCTTAACCGAGTACGACATACAATATACAACCCAAAAAGCAATCAAGGGGGTGTATTGACCAATCATTTGGCTCATCAGGCCGTGGATGATTACCAATCCATGAATTTCGAGTTCCCGGATGAGAATATCATGTTGGTGACTGACTACGAAGAACCTGGACCGGAGGAAAGACCTGAAGAGGGATCCCGATGGTCTATGTATTTTGATGGAGCCTCAAATGCACTGGGTAATTATATCGGCGCCATAATCATATCTCCCGAGGGCTGTCATACTCCGTTCACTTCTCGATTATGTTTCAACTGCACCAATAACATGGCGGAGTATGAAGCGTGCATTATGGGTCTTAGGGCTGCTATTGACCTAAGGATCAAGTTCTTGAGTGTATTCAGGGATTTCTCTCTGGTGATAAGTCAGATCAAAGGCGAGTGGGATACGAAGCACCCGAACCTTATTCCTTACAAAGAATATGTACTAACATTGCTCCCACACTTTGAGGAGGTAACCTTCGAACATTTCCCACGAGAGGAGAACCAGTTAGGGGACGCGCTAGCTACCATGTTTTCTATGTTCAAGGTTAGGTGGAACAATGAAGCTCCCTAAATCACCATTGAGAGGTTGGATGAACCAGCACACTGCTGTGAGATCGATACTGAAGAAGTGGAAGGCAAACCCTAGTTTCACGAAGTCAAAAGGTATCTTGAGGCTCAAGAGTATCCTGAAGGCGCATTTGTCAATGATAAGAAGTTTCTGAGAAGGTTCGCTGCAAATTTCTTCCACAGTAATGGAATCCTCTATAAACGCAACCATGACTCCACATTACTACGGTGTGTAGACAAGAGCGAGGCATAGAGGATCATGACAGATCTACATGAAGGCTCCTTCGGAAACCATTCTAGTGGACATGCCATGGCTAAGAAGATCCTACGGGCAGGATATTATTGGTCCACTATGGAAGCCAATTGTTATTGACACTCTCGAACTTGTCATAAATGCCAAATCTACGCGGATAAGGTGCATGTGCCTCCGGTCCTTTTAAATGTCTTGACAACTTCGTGGCCTTTCGAAATGTGGGGCATCGATATGATTGGAGAAATCAGGCCCATCGCTTCCAATGGACATTGCTTCATCCTAGTAGCCATTTATTACTTTACGAAGTGGGTTGAGGCAGCTTCCTTTGCTATAGTAACCAAGAACGACGTGGCGCAGTTTATCCGACATAATATGATTTGTCGATATGGGGTGCCAGAGAGAATTATTACTAACAATGGTACAAATCTCAACAATACAATGATCACCGAGCTCTATAAATAGTTCAAGATACAACATCATAATTCTCCCCCTACCGGCCAAAGATGAATGGCGCTGTTGAAGCAGCTAACAAGAACATCAAGAGGATTGTATAGAAGATGGCGGTGACATATAAGGACTGACATGAGATGTTACCATTTGCTCTTCATGGATACCGTACCTCAACACAGACGTCGACAGGGGAAACACCCTACTCTCTGGTATATGGCATAGAGGCAGTCCTACCCATTGAAGTCCAGATACCTTCTCTTAGGATTATAAAGGATGCGGGTTTGAACGAAGACGACTGGATCCGAAACCGACTTGATCAACTGAACCTAATCTATGAAAAGAGACTTACTGCTATCCGCCATGGTCAGACATATCAAAAGCGAATGATCGAGGCTTTTAACAAGAAAGTCAGGCGCCAAGAATATCAAGTCGGGGATCTAGTGATCAAACGCATCATACTGCCGCAAGGTGATCCCAGCGGCAAATGGACCCCTACGTACGAAGGGCCATTTGTGGTTAAGAACATTTTCTCGGGAGGATCCATGATTCTAACCACCATGGATGGTGACGACCTTCCTCGCCCTGTCAATGCACACATAGTGAAAATATACTACGCCTAATCAAAGACCCACTAGGTCGGCTGGCCTAGGCAAAAATAAGGGCTTCCCGGACAACCAAAAGGGTTCGGGAAAAAGTAAGGGATGAAAATGAAAAAAATATTTACACCCGGCAAGTCAAAAACCTGAAAGGGAGGCTTGGGCAAAAAAGGGTATCCCGGTGGACTGAAAACTCGAAAGGGTGGTCCAGGCAAAAGTTAGGGATATAAAGCGTACCATTATGTCTCATTGGATAATCTTGCGAACAGACTCATCGACTATCAAGCTCGGACGGTGCTAACCAATCTGATCAACTTTCGGCCAAGAAGCAAAGTAATGAGACGCTTGGAGATATAAAGGCAATAGCAGAGTTGGAACCAAATAGGGTTGTTTCACATAGTTGTTTCTTCTTTTACATAAATTTGTATAACTTCCATTTTTTCGGCGGTGTTCTCTTACTAGAGCGTCAGCCTCCTTCTACAAAAACGCCTATTACAGGCCAACTTCAAAAATCAATGCAAAATTATTTTCACTTCGAGTTTTTTTTTGTTTTCTATTTTGTTTTGCAAGAACGTCCAATGACTTTTTTTTTATATATGAATTTGAAAATGACTGCTGCTCATAAACATTTACATAAGAAATAAAAGACAATTACTCGTAATTCCAGAAACAACGTGTTGCACCCCAAAATTTACCCTCTTGATTTAGGCTTATGTTTCATCATGAGCATCATAATGCATTACATTCATACATTGTGACAGGGTCAAAGTACTTTGATGACCAAGTTTTCCTCAAGCCTTGAAGGTTATTTGCATTGACAAGTTGCTCAAGAAATATCTTACCATCCAAATCTCTGGATATTTTGAGCTCAAAGGTTATGTCATATATCAAGATATTTTCACCCATCTCTTTGGATCATCAGAGGTTTGAAGTTTGTGTTTGATCATAAGGAGAATCACTCTTTTGATTCACCAGTCAAATTAGGGTTTTGTTTGATCAAGGCTATTTGATGCATGTTCAAATCTTGATTTGGAAGCTATAACATCTCTTTGGTATCTAAGAGGTCTTTGCACAATAAATTGATCAAGATGCCACGAGGATTTGAAGTTTTGAAGATGATTCATCAGTCTCCTAATGTGTTGACCAAAATTAGGGTTTTGGTTTTCATCATGTTTTCTTGAGAATTTTGAAGTGAAACCTTGCACATGGCCTTTATATGTTTGGAAGATAATATGTTTGAAGTTTTGATCATCAATTTTGAAGAGAAGTGGATCAATTGATTCAGAGGGGCAAAATGGTCATCTTGGTCAAAATCAGTCAAAGTCAAGGTTGACCAAGTAAATTTTTGGCCAACCATCAACCCAAGGATGTAATTTTCATATTTCAAGTCCATTTTGGTCATTGTATCAAAGGGATTGATGTTTGTGTTGAAACTTGTTCTTGAAGAAACCCTAAAGGTTTCTAATTTTGGAAAATAAGGGCTTAAGTTCAAAAAATCATATTTTATGCATCCTTGATCAAGGAGATGCAAATGAAATATGCTTGGAAAGCTAAGATAATTATCTTTCACCTCCTTTTGGTCTCATGTCCAAATTGTCAAGGAATCAAGAGTTATGGCCTTTTGAAGTTACAAAATTATAGGCCATTTTTCAAAATTAGTGAACTTCAAGCCAAATTTTGAGGACCTTAATGGATTAATTTGCAAAAACTCAAAACTAGGAGATTGTAGATATTTTCAAGACCTTTCTAAATTGTATTCATTTGTGCCAAAATTCAACGGTATGAGCAAGTTATGAGTTTTGGAATTTTGGGGCAATTTATTGAAATTTGGCCAAAATGCAAAATGGCCATTTCTTGCAAACTCAATTTTTAGCCATTCCTCATGCTTCTAATCAAGCCCATTGGTAATTTGTGACATGATGAGGCCCATTACACTTGCTATTTCATGCCCCATATGGTATTGCACATGTTGCATTGAAAAAATGACAAAATTGCTCAAAATGGCCAATTCACCAACACTCTCTCATTTCAAATGATCATGGGCTGGCCTTTTAAGCATGCATTGCTGACTTCATTTGGCTCACAAAACACATAAGAAGCAAGGGAATGCACGGGCAAAAGGGCTGGTTCAGTATGCACCTCATTTTTGGCCAAATTACCCAATCCTGCCCTCCAACGGATTTAAGGACAAAGTTCCACTTCTATCCTTCTTCCATTTGTGTATTTTTTTGATAATTTTTTGAAAATATTTTGATTGGTTCAAAAATTGTTGGATTTAATTAATTAAATGATCAAAGATAATTTTTATTTTAATAGTTCCTTTGACCTAAAAAATCCACAAAAATTATTTGAGACTCCCAAAATAATGTGAAAATTGATTCTGACTTTGGTTCATCATTTTTCTTATTTTTGATTAAATATTTAATTTCAAACGGATATTTGTGATATTTGTTTGTTTTTTTATTTTAATACTTCTATTAATTCAAAAATTCCAAAAAAAATCATGTAATCTTGTTTTTGATCATAGAATATGATTTTTTTTTGTTTTGCATTTTTTGTGATTTTTGGTTATGATTTGTATTTTATTGCCTTTAAATAATAATTAAATTAGTAATTGTTTGATTTCTTATTTTTAATATTTTCCTTTTATCCAAAAATTCAGGGATGTATGTTTGTAGCCATAATATTTGAATATAATGTTAGTTGGCCATTTTTCTGATTTTTTGATTTAAATATCTTTTTGGCATGTGAATATTTGTTAATTACATAATTGTTGGAATTTCTTTTCTTTTTTTGACCTTTCTTATTTCAAAAATATGAAAAAATGTATATTCTGAATTTTAAGGTTTTTTTGGTGTTTGGTTGGACCTTGGTTTGATTTGTTTGAGTTTTAATCCTATTTAATTAATATTTAAGATTAAAAGTCAAAATCTAGGGTTTTGTTGCTTATGGTGCAAGTTTCATGTTCAAAACCCTAGTGCCTTGGACTTTTATTGGATTTCAAGTCTTGATCTTGGTTCATGAATGTGTTGGGAATTTGAAAACTATTTTTCTTGAATTACTTGACTTGGTTTGGCATTTTTCCACAAATAATTTTGAAAACTTGTCTAGTTTGGTAGTTTTGCCAACTAGTCTTGAACTTTGAGTTTCATTTGACCTCTTCCACAATCATTCATGAACTTAGGGATTGCATTCAGACTTCCAAACACTTACAATATGTTAAGATTTTTTTGGTTTGAATTATGGATCTTTATTGCTATTTTTGATGTAATTTTGAAGTAAAGGTACCCAATTATGTTTGCATGACTTGTTGCAATTTGTTTGATGGCCAATGAACTTGAGTGAGGCCTATAATGGGGAACCTAATGATCATGTTGGTTCTGACTTGTCCATGTAGCATCAAACCATTTTGACTTAATGTCCCATCCTTGAATATATTGAACCATCTAATGCATTATGTAGGTTTCATTTCCTATTGTATTCATGAAGTTGTGTTTGAATTAGCCATGCATGATTGAAATATTTTTGCTACTGGCCTCCATGGATCTTGTTCATATTATTCTCAAGCTCTTATGATCCTTGATTGACACTCAATTGTCAATTCAACATGGTGATAGTAAAGAGCAACATTCCTCTGATTCTTTTGACCTAATCTATGCATATGCTTGTCTCTTCTTGTTTATAATGTCCAATATTTGGTAATTTCCACTATGACTTGTTCTCACTTCTTCACCTTTTGGAATACTAACTTGGTTGTTGAATACGCGAGGTACTCTGAGAAAGTTGCAACTTTTGGCTTAAGGCTCTTGTGTCCAACTTTATTTGTGGAACACAGTTTATTATATTGCCATTATTTTTGTGTTTGGCATGCTTGATGGTTTATGCAGGATACACATATCTATGATTGTGAATTCCATACATTGCTCATGGGATTTGTTCATATCTAATAATTTGCTTACATCCTGATGATGCAATTGCTGACTCAATTTGTCTACTGATGCCAGCTTGCTTGAAGTTTCTCTGGGTTTCTTTTATTTTTGCTTGATTACTACAGATAGTTATCTGTTTGGTATTGTACTACCTCCTTTCTCCCATTTTCATTTGGCATAATTCTCTGATTTCATGATGGGACCTCTGTTGCTGATATATGTCAGGAGGCCCTCTGGTTTTTATCTGATGCATATGTTGTGATTGTTGATCGATGAGTCACTCAATATAGATATTAAGATCATGACTTCGCTCTCATTGCATGTTCGCTATAGGATCTTTATTGCTTTTCCTCTTTAATTGTTGATCGATGAGTCACTCAATTTAGATATTGAGATCACGACTACGCTCTCATTGCATGTTCCCTATAGGGTCTTTATTGATTTTCCTCTTTAATTGTTGATCGATGAGTCACTCAATTTAAATATTAAGATCACGACTTCGCTCTCATTGCATGTTCCTTATAGGATAGTTTTGGTGAGTTCCCTTTAACATTCAAATTAGGATAGGATCTTCCCTTTATCCTCAACCTTAGGGTCAACCATTGTATGATAACATTAGGGATAGTACTAGGCTAGTTTCCCTTAGTTGTTTTTTTCTTTCTTTGCATTTTTGCATCTTAAAACAAAAACCTGTTTTCTTGGAAAATCATAAGACATTTCTAATGAACCCAAACTCTTATTCAATGTAAAAGATATAAACCAATCTTACTTTGTTTATGTTGTCTTGAAGTCGATGTTTCGCCATCACACATGTTTGTTATCCTACCTTGATTCTCAATATCATTGTTAGGTGTGATGTTTCGTCATTTTATTTTATTGATGTCTCGCCATATTTACCATGATATCTTGCTACCTTTTAGCCGATGTTTCGCCATCACACATTTTTTTGAAGCCGATGTTTCATCATCACACATGTTTGTTATCCTACTCTGATTCACAATATCATTGTTAGGTGTGATGTTTTGTCATCCAATTTATTGATGTCTCGCCATCTTTACCATGATATCTTACTACCTTTTAGACGATGTTTCGCTATCGCACATTTGTTTGAAGCTGAAGTTTCTCCATCGCACATGTTTGTTATCCTACTTTGACTCTCAATGTCATTTGTTGGGTGTGATGTTTATTATTTGATGTTTCGTCATCTTTGATATGTTGCCATGTTATTATTTAGTCGATGTTTTATCATCTCATTTGTTTGTTGTTTTACTTGATGTTTTACCATCTTGGCTATCTTTGTTTGTCTTAATTAAAAAACACAAACCAACCAAAACACATAAGCCGAACTACGGCTGCTCTGATTCCTTAAAAGGGATACGTAGGCATTGGGGCAGGGCCCAACCGAGCACAACTTTTATTTTCCCTACGTTATTTTCTTTTTCTTCCTCATCCATTCCCTTTTTAGTTGTAAACCATAGTTTTGTACCCCAAAATTTTCCCTCTCATTTTATCAAGATTCTCCTTACAAGACTTCTTGGACTCAAGACCAGATTAGGGTTTGCTCAACTCAAGACATCTCCTTGCACTAATGACCTCAAATTAGGGTTTGAGTTTGCACAGGGATTTTTGGACTTTCAATGCCTCATGTGCCTTTCATACTTCATGTTGGACCCTTAAGATTGCTCATACCAAGTTTCAAGCTTTGAATCACAATTTTGCCCAGTCAATTGGATAATTGACCTAAAAATCAACTGTATTGGGGAAAAAGTCAATTGTGGCCAATTTATAGTCAAACTTCATAATTTTTTATCCACATGAACATTATAGACTCATATGAACCATTTTATCAAGTTTTGACCACAACTCCTCAAGAAATTTGATGAGATCATCAAAAGGGCAAAATGGTCATTTTTAGGGTTTTGACAACAAAAGGGCAATTTCTGGTTTTTAACCTATCCAATGGCAAATTTGGTTCAAGCATGGTTTCAAGGACTCAATGGCATCATCTTTACCTAATCACAAGTTTCAAAAGATCTCAAATGCATTGGATTGACAAATGAATTTTCCAATCAACTGATCAAAAATCAACTGTACACTGAAAAGTCAAACTTTGACTTTTTGGTCAAAATCAAGTGCCAAGGGTCATTTTTCATCAATATGTGTTAAAACATGAAACTTGTTCACCAATAAACCTAATTTTAGAAATTAGGGTTTAAAATTGAAAATTTTTATAACTTAGAAATTTTCTAAGTTATGAAAATTTCTTATTTTTTCCCAACTTTTCCCAAATTTTTCACCATGATGTAATTGGATTCAAAGAAAACTTCCAACATGAAAGTTGTAGTCCTCTACAAAATCTACAACTTTAGTTCACAAAGTTTTCTAAAAATATGCTTGGATCTCATGTTATGATTTTGTGAATAAGGGTCCATGAAACTTTTAACTTAGTGAAATTTTGCCCTAGTTTAGGCAGGATTTTGACCTATCTTCATGGCAACTTTTCACATAGTTCCAATTTGAATCTCAAAATTCATTTCAAAGATGGATTGTAGAGCATGTTACAAGCTTTCCAAAATATCCAAGAACTCTCCAAGATCATTTGTGGTTAGGGAGAATCGAAAGTTTGAAAATGGTAAATTATCACTTTTGTCCAAGGCATTTTGCACATTGCTACAACTTGCAAATTTGTCCAAAGCATGCTTGTACTTGTTTTACAGGTCTTAAACCTTTCCATACTCCTTAATTTAATGCAAATACAATGGATATTGGCATTGTTCTGAATTATGGAGCATTATACAAGGAATTATTCCAAAAATGGCATAAAGGTTGCAATACCATTTCCATAAAGCACACTTTTTGTAATTTTATATTTCTTGAGCCATGGACCTGATCTCTTGATACAAACAACATCCACAAACATCAGGAAAAGCTCACCAACTCTCAACAGGCCTCAAGCTAGCTTGTACAACCTTGGCTTTTGTCAACTCACCTTTTTGCTTCAAATTCAAGAAACCTTGCAAAAGGTCCACAACTTGGGCATCTGTTAAAACCAAGCTTTGTAACCATTTGAAACAACCTCAGCACAATATACCAAGCTAGAAAACACTAATTGCCAAGCTTCCAAACACCCAAAACACGAAAACACCAACTTCTGCCCAAAACAGGGCAAGCTCTGCAGAACCCAAGCCAAAACCAAATTGTCTCGTGCGTTTTGTCTTGAACCACTTCTGATACATTCCATACATCACACCTAAGCTGTCCAAGCCCTTCTCAAGCAACTGTAACTTCATTTTCAAGATTCACCATTTTCAATTTCTGAGCTTGTAGTTTGAGTTCTATAGGGAGATTCAGGCCACTTCAAAGCAAGCAAAGCATTGGGAAAGGTTGAGACAACTTCAAGCAAGCTCAAAATACCTTCAGGCCTCATTCAAAGCTGATACATTGCCATAGCCAACTTCAACTGAAACAGGTATTTGTCAACTTTCTATCTCCTTATTTAGACATCATTAGGCTTAGGTTTGTGAAGCAAAAATGTAGTCCTTATTGTCCTTGAGTTGTACAAATGCATAGAATTCATTTATGTTAACTGAGCTAGGATAATTTGGATGTTGAAGTTGCTGGAAAAAGTAGGTCATAAATTAGGGGCACTGAAATTCTCCCTGGTTTCTTAGAGTTAGATTATGTTTTTATATGGTTGGAATCGTGATTTAACAAGCTACAAGTTTCATGTTGCAAGATTTCGTTTTTAAGCACGTATGCAGGAGTTACAAGTTTGTAGATGGCGCACGCGTTTTTCTGGTTTGAAGGACAGGGACAAAGTGAGTTGGGATGGGCCTGGCTTGCTTGACTTTTGACACCCCCCATTCTGCTTTTTGCACCCCCTTGGCCCATTTATTATATTTTGTATTATTTTTCATTTCTTTTGTGATTTCTGACTTTATTATTTTTTTCTAAATATTAAAAATCACCAAAAATATTTTCTTAATTTTTACATTTTTATTTTATTATTTTTATTATTTTTTATGACAAAAAATAGTTTATTAGGTTAAATACTTTTTTTTTCTTAAATAAATTTGTAAATAATATTAAAATACTTACATATTTTTATTTTATTATATTATACACTTAAAATATTATTTTCTCACATATTTTATTTTTTAACATCTTTGTATATATTTTTATTTATTATCTTGTACATAAATAATAATAGGATATATACATTTTTTTTCTTTTAAAATGAAATTAGGGTTTTCACCCTTTCAAAAATAATCATTTTTTATTTTCTTATTTTTTGAATTAAATAAATTCATTTTTACATACATAAAAAACCAATACAAAAAAAAAACATTTTTGCATAATTATATTTAATTGCACATTTAAATACTTGTTTATTTATTTATTTGTAAATTAAATTAAATTTGGTTGTAATAGTTTTAGGGCTTTATTTTGTGCAATATCCCATATTCAAACTTGTATCCCCCTTCCCATAATAATTTTGTAATAGTCTTAGATTTACTTTTACGCATTTTATCGCTTTCATATACCATGATAGTAAGATTAGGGTTTTGTATGCAAAGACCAAAATCAAACAAATAACATGACTAATACGAGACAAAAATGCATGAAAATGACAACACCTTGCACACAAACACCCCTAGGGTTTCATCCACTTGTTGCCTTAAAAATGGCCATGGTATGCATGCTAGGTATCTTGGCAAAATAAAACAAAACAAAAGATCATAGTCCCTCGATGACACTATCTTGGTTGCCTAAACAAAAATGATCTAGTCCCTCAAAAAACATGATAAGATACTTGGCACCATTGCTATCATGGTCATACGATGACCCACGCTTGTCCCGTTTAACATCCAAAGATAGGGTTGTTTACCAAATGCAATGGTAAAACAACAATATCAAAGGAATAAAAATGTGTAGGAAAGATCTTTGAGTAGGATAGACAACTCCTAATTACTTGATCAAATTTGCAAACATCCTTCCTATTTTCAAACATCACACAACAATTTCAAAACATTTTTCCAACAAACATTCAAACATTGAAACATTTTTTCAAAAGACAAATACTTTTGTATACATTCAAACAAGAATCATTACAAAGGTTGCCAAAACAAAGGCCTCTTTTCAAAATACTTTCAAAACCACACACAAAAGCACCATTTCACACAATTGAAAAGCAAAAGCAAGTGATCTAAAACAAGTAACTAAGAGCCCATGGAAAACCATGGATGAAAAGGGTTCTAGCACCTTCCCTTTTCATAATCTACCCCCCGAACCCAAAAAACTATCTCAAAGGTCTTTGTTGTGCTTTTTTACCTTTTCTTTTGGATAAAATAAAAGTCGGTGGCGACTCTTGCTAAACTGAAACATTTGCGAACACAAACGCAAAACCTCAAGTCAGTTCTCCCACCGTATCACACATAGACATAGGATTTGACCACACCCATTAGATTAGACAACAAGAGTGGATACCGTAGAGTACTACGGGCGTGTGGGGTTCTAACACCTTCCCCTCGCGTAATAGACTCCCTTACCCGATCTCTCGGTCGAAAGACCATGATTTCTCCCTTTTCAGGTTTTCTAGATGTTTATCTTTCCCTCCATATGGGATAAAAGACGTTCGATGGCGACTTCATTGTTCGATGATTTACAGCCGGTGGTTTCGGCTGGCGACTTCACTGGGGACAGATTGACCTTTTGTTGGTCCATCCCGGAGTCGATCCTATCTCTTGTTTATTTTTATTTTGGGTGTTTATTTATTGCTTTGCATATTTATCTGTTTGCATTGCATCCTATGTGCACTTTACTTTCTGCATACTGGATTTGGCTGGACTGTTTGGTTTCTGGATTTTCTTGGTGGGTGGGTTGTTCCATGAGGTAAAAGGCCTCGTACCCAGGCTATGAGTGAAATCCATAGGAACTAGGAATAGAGTGGCCATGGCAACTATGAGGCGGATGCTTTGTAGACCTGACCATGAGACCCATAACTTCAGAGGTAGTTCAGATAGATGTCATCGTATGATGATACCGACATTCGAGCTCTCGTACTCTAATTTGGCTTTTAACCTTACCTTGACCTAGACTACACCCGTGAGAGGGGCGGGAAAACTTTTCTTACAGGTACAGGTACTGTTGGTGACTTTGCTTTGCGAAGGTTACTCAGGTTCCCATGATAGTTTTGAAGCTTCGGGTTTCTCTTTTGATCTTGAGTGGTGTTGTTCTGTAATGGTCCAGCCATGATCAAGTGTGGAACTTTGATCTTGTCATATTGCATCATAGCATATTTATTTCTAAAAAATGATGTAAAAAATAACTAGCATGCGCATGTCATTTTCCAGGGACATTTAAGAGTCTTCTTTCCATCAGAAATGGCCGGTCTCCCTCCAGTTGAGTGTGATTCAGTTCATGTTAAAGAGCTCACTAGGAATACTTTCTCTTATCAGATTCCTACCGTCGATGTGGCCAAATTGAAGAGGTTGGGTTCTTATTTGAAGGGTGATGTTCTAAACAACTTCAACAAAAGTTATGGCAACTTGTTACTGGTCCTTAATACTCCAGTTGACCTGATGGCTTTGATCACTCTCTTCCAGTTCTATGACAAAGAATTACGGTGCTTTACTTTCCAAGATTATCAACTGGTTCATACCCTAGAAGAGTACGTGTACCTGCTTAATATCAAGTTGTCTGATGAAGTTCCTTTTGTCCAAGTGCCGGAGAAGCCGAAGTTCGAAGTTATTGCTGAAATTCTTCATTTAAGTTGGAAAGAGGTGAAAGACAATTGGAAGTCCAGTGAGGGTATTGCAAGGTTTTATCTGGATTTCTTAGTGAAGAAAGCTGAAGACTGGGTAATGAAAGGAAATTGGAATGACTTCAGTTCTCTGTTTTCTCTCATAATATATGGGATTGTCCTTTTCCCTTGCAAGAGAAATTTTATGGATTTGGCGGTTATTTGTGTTTTCAAAAACAAGAACCTGATACCGACACTCTTGGCAGATACTCTCTATACCATCCATTCTAGGTACGGAAAGGGTGGTAATGTAGGTTTATGTCATTCAATGTTGTATCAATGGCTTATGTTGCACCTACCAGTAAGTGGTCCTTTCGTGGATACCAGGCTTTCTCTCCGATGGTCATCAAGGCTCGTCAACCTTACTTCATTTGATATCCGGTGGAATTATGACATGGGGGAAGTGCGAAGTATTGTCACTAGCTGTGGGAGTTTCCCTAATGTTCCCCTCATAGGAACTAAAGGGTGTATCAACTATAATCCGGTGCTTTCTTATCGCCAATTGGGATATGCAATGGATGGACCGCCAAAGGTTGAGGAGGTGTCTGAATCAGTTTATTTCGCTAGAGGAAGTGATCCTAAGGTGTTAAAAAGAGTGACAAGTGCTTGGAAGGGAGTTCATAAGAAGGATAGAACTACTTTGAGCAAGAAGGTTCCTATTGCTAGGGTTCCTTACATGGAGTGGGTTAAAGCCAGGGTTAAGATATTACGGTTACCATTCGCAAGATCGGCTCCTCTATACGAGCAACCTCCTGCTATTCTAAGTAGCACGGTCCCTGCTGAGATGTTTACCCAAATTCATGTTAAGAACATTCAGCTTCGTGCAAAAGACTGTGAGGCGGGGATGAAATTGTCCATGGCAGATCAATAAAGGTCCGACTTAGCTCGTAAACTCAAGGAAGCTCAAGGGGAAACTTCGGATGCAACCGGTTCTAGGAAGAGGTCTCATGCCGAAATGAAAGAAGAATTGAGTAAGATTCAGCAAGAGTGTCGGAAGCTTCAGGCCTCAGAAAATAGTTACAAGAAGAAGATTCATAACTTAGAAAGACAACTCAAAGACAAAGATGCTCAGCTTGAGAGAGAAGTAGCCCATAAGCGTTTCACAGAAGATCGGTTACAAGAGAGTAAAATGGTCGCATCTCAACTCTTGAAGGAGAAAGCCAGACTTGAAGATTACAGTCAACATCTTGAAGCATGTTTAGTTCCAGAGATTTAGTTCTGTTATTTACTTTTAGTATGTTTGGTCACCCCTGGAATTGTTGGAAGGAACCAATTTTTTGTTGTTATTATTCAGTTCTTTTTTCTTTATTTAGACATTGTGATACGGTGGGAGAACTGACTTGAGGTTTTGCGTTTGTATTCGCAAATGTTTCGGTTGAGCAAGAGTCGCCACCGACTTTTTATTTTATCCTAAGGAAAGGTTAAAAAGCACAGCAAAAACCTTTGAGATGTTTTCTTGGGTTCGGGGAGTAGATTATAGAAAGGGAAGGTATTAGCACCCTTTCTATCCATGGTTATCCATGGGCTCTTAGTTACTTTCTTAGATCAACTTACCTTAATTTTCAATTGTTTGAAATGGTGCTTTGTGTGTGTGGGTTTGAAAATGTTTTGAAAAGAAGCCAATGTGGTGGCAACCTTTGTAATGATCCATGTTGGGATGTATACAAAGGTGTATGTCTTTTGAAAAGGTTTTCAATGTTTTTTGAAAGTTGTTTTGAAAGTGTAGTGATGTGTGGTTTGAAAATAGGCAAGTGTTTTGTTTTGCAAGTTTGATTCAAGTAACTAAGAGTTTGTCTACTCCTAAATTTCTCAAAGATTTCTCCTATGTTTTTAACCCTTTTAACAATTTTGTTCCACCATTGCATTTGGTGGACAATCTTGTGTTAGGATGTGAAAGGGACGGGCGCGGGTCATCGTTTAGACCATGATTGCAATGGTGCCAAGTATCTTTGGGTAATTTTTCCTTGGAGGGACTTGATCATTTTTTAGGCAACTTTCGAAAGCGTCATCGAGGGACTATGATCATTGGAATTGTATTTGTTTTGCCCAAAGAGACCTAACATGCAATATGGCCCATTATTGAAGGCAACAAGTGGAATACCCTAGGGGTGCAAGTGTGATTAGTGTTGTCCATTTTCATGCTTGTTTATCTTGAAATTAGGTCAAACTATTTTGGTTAATTGATTTGCATACAAACCCTAATTCTAGCATGGTATATTTAGAAAGCTTTAAAAATGCAAAAAATAAAGTTCCTAAGTTATTACAACACAATATATGGGAAGGGGGGTACAAATGTTCAAATGGGGGTATTTTGACAAGGAATTTAAACCTAACTATTACATCAAAATTGAATTATACAAATTATTTAATATACAATAATTAAATAAAAATGGAATAAATATGCAAGATGCAAAAAAAATGTTTTTTATATGTATGAAAAAAGTGTTTTTTATATGTCAAATAAACAAAATAAAAAGTATTAATTTTTGAAGTTTTTATGTATTTAGGGCAAAACCCTAATTTTGCAAATAAAAGGTATTTATTATTTAATATATACAATGTTTATTAATTATGTACAAAAATAAAATAAAAATGAAGTATATTTGTAAAAAAAAAGTAATTTTTGAGATCAAATATTAATAAAAAAATAAAAATGTATTACTTTTATATTCTTTCCTAAATATACTAATAAATATATAAGTATTTATATTATTTACTAAATATATATTATATATACAAAACTAAACTATTTAATATTTATTAAAAAAAGTATATTTTATGTAAAATGTTTTCAAGAGGTAATATAAAATAAAATCAGAAAATAAACATGTTTGCATTATTTTTTAGTATTTTGAATAAGAGTATATCTATATATTTATTTATGTACAAATACCCATTTAAACAAATAAATGCCTAATAAATACAAAAATGGTTTAAAAAATAATTTTTATATTTTTGATATTATGAGAAAAAATAAATAAGTCAGAACAAAAAAGAAAAGGTCAAAAAATTATAAGAATAAGCATAATGTGCCAAGGGGGTGCAAAAGTAGAAATGAGGTGCAAATAGGAAAAACAACCAAGCCCAGCCCAAAAGGGTTGTCTTCAACCTCCAGACTGTTTGAACATGAACAAAAATGCGTGTTTTCTATCTCCAGATTCCTGGACTTTCAAGCAAAACTCACAACATGAAAAATGTAGAGCATTAAAAGACGAATCCAGACATATAAAGAACTTGACTTAACTCTCTAAGATGAGAGAGAATTTCTCCATCCCTAATTCTTGACCTAAGTTTCCATCAATCTTCAGACCTTAAATTCTCATAGCACATGCAAAATAAATGGAAAGTAAAGATATGTACAGCTTCAGGGGCATGAGTAGAACATTTTTCATTCACAAACCTAGAGCTAACAATGCCTGAATAGGGAGATAGAAGTCCATGAACTTACCTGTTCAGCTTGAATCGTATCTGGCAATGGAGGTACTTTCAGTGCAAGGTGATGATTGGAATAGCTTGCTTGAAGTTCAGGGATGCTTCTCCAACCTTTTGTTTGCTTTGAAACTAGCTGAATCGAGCTATAGAACTCCACCTACAAAACAGAAAAATGAAAATGGTGATGTTGGTTAGAGGTGTTACAGTCTGCTTCTAATGCTTTGGACAGTTTGTATGGATGGTAGGGAAAGTGTTTGAAGTGGTTTGGATGGAAGTGCACGATGGAAATGAGTTGTGGGAATCCAACTGCAGCCTAAGCCCTGTTTTTGCAGTTTTATGGTGATTCTGTGTTTGAGAGGGTGTTGGAGATGGTTGGCTCGTGTTCTAGCTCAGTTAGGATGTATGGAATTTGTTTGCAATCTTTTCTTAAGCTTGCCTTGACAGGAATGTGAAGTTCTGTTTGTTATGCCAAGTTACTTCTAACTTAAGCAAGAAATGGCAAGTTGGTGTTTTAGGCTTGTACAGGCCCCTCTAGCATGCTGCATAATCTCTCCTTGATCAGTGGGATTAGTCTAATAACTTGTGCCTCAGAGATTTTCTTTGTACCTTCTTGATTTACAAATTGACATAAAGCACTTCTTTTCAAAAATGGCAAAAATGCTTTATCTAAAAATGGCTTAATCTTGCATATAATGTTTGAACACACAAAATAAGGTCTTGGCACAAGGGATATGCATTAAATTATTGAGTGCAAATGAGATATAGGACCTGTAATCAAAGAATGCAAGCTGATTTCAAAATGGCCTAGATGTATGAACATGTAACTTGGCCATAAACAAAGTGACTTTTTCCCAACTTGCCAAATTCGATTCTCCCTAACCATGAGGTTGTTTGATGAGTTCTTGGACATTTTGGAAAGCTTGGAATGTGTACTACAATCCATCTTTGAAATGCAAATTGAAATTCCAAGTGGAAGTATGTGAAAAATGGTCTTGAAGTTAGGCAAAAATCCTGCCTAAAATAGGTCAAATTTCTCTAAGTTAAGAATGGTTTGGTACCCTTGTTCCAAAAATTGTAACTTGAGCTACAAGCTTCTTTTGAGGAAACTTTGTGAATCAAAGTTGTAGATTTTGCAATGGACTACAACTTTCATGTTTTGACTTTTCCTTGAATCCAAATGAATCTTGGTGAGAAAGTGGGACAAAGTTAGGAAAAAATTAGGGTTTTTCATAACTCAGAAAAATTCTAAGTTATGAAAAATCTTCATTTCAAACCCTAATTTGCAATTCTTGATTTCTTGATGAACAAGTTTCA
This sequence comes from Vicia faba, assembly GCA_948472305.1. NCBI lineage: Eukaryota > Viridiplantae > Streptophyta > Magnoliopsida > Fabales > Fabaceae > Vicia > Vicia faba. The sequence goes on along the minus strand of OX451738.1, from coordinate 1,043,619,751 downwards.
TGATTTGGCATGTTTTGATGAAAAATGAATCTTGACACTTGATTTTGACGAAAAAGTCAAAGTTTGACTTTTCAGTATACAGTCAAAATTGATCAATTGACTGGGAAATTCAACTGTCAATCTTGTGCATTTGGGATCTTTTGAACTTGTTGAGTATGTCAAGACAATTTCATGGGGTCCTTGAGTCCATATGTGAGTTTGGTTTGCCATTGGCTAGGTCAAACAGTCAAAAATTGCCTTTGTGCAGTCAAAACCCTAAAAATGACCATTTTGCCCTTTTGGTGATCTGATCAAATTTCTTGTGGAATTGTGATCCAAACTTGATCAAATGGTCCATGTGAGTTCATAATGTTTATGTGGGTCAATTTTCATGAGATTTGACTGTCAATTGGCCACAGTTGACTTTTTCCCCAATACAGTTGATTTCTAGGTCAACTGTCCAATTGACTGGGCAAAATTTGGAATCAAGACTTAAAACTTGGTATGGATAAACTTGGGAGTCCAACATGAAGCATGAAAGTCATCTTAGGAATTTTAGGTCAAAATATCTTTGTGCAAACACAAACCCTAATTTGGGTCAACAGTGCAAGGAGAAGTCTTGAGTAGAGGAAACCCTAACTGGATCTTGAGCTCCAAGGGTCTTGTGATGAGAAAATGTTGAGGAAATGGGAGAGCAAATTTTGGGGTACAACAGTTGCCCCTGTTCAATCTTCTTGAACCTGAAGAGTTAGATTGGCAAGTTTGCCTTTCGTGACTCGAGGGTAAAAGGAGATTGGACACTAGAGTGCCCGGAAATTTGCACTCGCGTGTTGGAGTATCAGCAAATGTGATGTCGGGAATGGGCTTATAGATGCCATTTGGAGAGATGGTGGATAGGGAGATGGGCTTATAGATGCCATCTGAAGGCGTGATAGAACCTTGTCGGGAATGGGCTTATAGATGCCATTTGGAAGTGTTGATCGCATAAGAGATTCCTTAGCGATAACTTGCGTATTTTGAGAAAGACAGATGTTTTCCTGGCTTGTTACAGGTGTTGATCTTCGATCTCTTCATGCAGATATGCCCTGGCTTGATACAGGTATCGAATCTGGAATTAGTTGTCAGTAGATATGCCCTGGATGGATACAGGAATCGAATCTTCAAACTCTTCAGATGTGCCCTGGCTGGATACAGGAATCGAATCTGGAAATAGTCGTCAACAGATATGCCTTGGCTGGATACAGGAATCGAATATGGAAATAGTCGTCAACAGATATGCCTTGGCTGGATACAGGAATCGAATCTAGAAATAGTCGTCAACAGATATGCCCTGGCTGGATACAGGAATCGAATCTGGAAATAGTCGTCAACAGATATGCCCTGGCTGGATACAGGAATCGAATCTGGAAATAGTCGTCTACAGATATGCCCTGGCTGGATACAGGAATCGGATCTTCAAACTCTTCAGATGTGCCCTGGCTAGATACAGGAATCGAATCTGGAATTAGTCGTCAACAGATATGCCCTGGCTGGATACAGGAATCGAATCTTCACACTCTTCAGATGTGCACTGGATAGATACAGGAATCGAATCTAGAATTAGTCGTCAACAGATATGCCCTGGCTGGATACAGGAATCGAATCTTCAAACTCTTCAGATTTGCCCTGGCTGGATACAGGAATCGAATCTGGAATTAGTCATCAACAGATATGCCCTGGCTGGATACAGGAATCGAATCTTCAAACTCTTCAGATGTGCCCTGGCTGGATACAGGAATCGAATCTGGAAACTGATCACTCACAGATGTGCCCTGGCTAGATACAGGAATCGAATCTGGAATTGTGACAGTTGAAAGTAATTGTCTTTTGGGTTGTCTTTTTCCCTGAAAAGGAAAAACATCAGTTGTATGCAATGTCATGATGTATGAAATGCATGATGTCATGATGTTCAAAATGAGATAGTGTTGTATGCACTTTATCATGTATGTAAACAAGATGTATGAAATGTGAAATGTTTATGAATGTATTTTCGTCTAGGAAAATAAATCCTTGACGACCGGCCGGGGAATTAAATCCTGGGCTGACGTTGAAGAGTAGAGCTCTTTGCTTCTGCTGGGGATGATGGTTGCAAGAATACACTGGTAGGAGAAGATGATTCCGTTGGGGAATAAACTTGTTGGAGAGATTACCCTGAGGGGAATTGCTCTGTGGGAAGAGATACTTCGCTGAGATTTTGATGAGAGCTCCGCTGAGGATTTCAATGATGGACTCCGCTGGGGATAACAATGTTAAACTCCGCTGGGGATTGTGTTGATAAGTTATGTTGGGGAATTTTGATGAACTCCGCTGGGGATAGGAAGGACTTTGCCGAGGGCGATCTTCCATGGTAGTTAGCTGAGGATAACCCAGTTATAAGCCCTTGTGAGGAATAACTTTGAATAAAGCTCGAGAGAGACGTCCGTACTCTACAGGGGACGAGCTTCCAGAATCTACTGGGGATAAGCTTCAAGACCTGCTGGGGATATGAATTCCACTTTCCTGGGGAAACCTTCAGACTGTACTGGTAAATGGTTCCACTGGGGTGTCAGTATTCCGCCGGGGAACAATCTTAGATCAAGACTGCTGGGGATGCTTGCTGATGAATGCCTATACTCCGTTGGGGAATGTTGATATCTTCTGGGGCTACCCAACTTCCTTTAGGCTGACCGTAGACTAACTCTTCTGGAGGAGAGTATTGCTGACTTGCTAGGGGAACAAGGTGCCTATTGTAGGGCTGATGATAGACTAAATCTTCCCTGGGAGGGTATTGCTGATTCTTGTCTTACTCTGTGGGGAGTTGAGATAACTTGGTCACATTCTTCAGTTAAATCTACCTTGGTACCCTGGCGGACAAAGTAACTAGACTGCCTGGACAATTCTACATTTCCCCTACTTCTGATGTCACGTGTAATTAGTCTTTTGTTTCATATGCAAGTATTTATGAATTAGGAATTTAATGTCAAATGCATATATCAAAAATGAACATTGGACGTTCTTCGCAAGACAAAACAGAAAAAGGAAAAACAATTGGCAATTTGTTTGGAAAAGTGAACTTGTATTGATTTTGAAATTTGCCTATAAATAGGCGTTTTTTGTACAAGAGGCCGACGTCCTAGTAAGAGAACGCCGCCGAATAACATAAAGTTTATACAATTTTGAAAAGGAAACAAAACAGCTATGTGCACAATATTCCCACTGGGTTCCAACTCTGCTATCGCCTTTATGTCTTCAAGCGTCTCATCACTTTGCTGCTTAGTTGAAGATGAAGCTGATTGATTGATGCCGAAGTCTGAGCCAGATAGTTGATGCCGAATTCTGGATGCAAGGTGATCCAATGAGACATAGTGTTACGCTTTATCCCTAACTTTTGCCTGGACCGCCCTTTCGGGTTTTCAGTCCACCGGGATACCCATTTTTGCCCAAGCCACCTTTTCAGGTTTTCGACTTGCCGGGTGTACAGATTTTTTTCATTTCATCCCTTATTTTTGCCCGAACCCTTTTGGTTCGCCGGGAAGCCCTTATTTTTGCCTAGGTATGTCAACCTAGCGGGTCTTTGATTCATGCGTAGTATCTTTTTACTATGTCTGCATTGGCGGGGTGAGGAAGGTCGTCACCATCCATGGTGGTTAGAATCATGACTCCTCCTGAGAACACATGTTTAACCACAAATGGCCTTTCGTATGTAGGGGTCCATTTGCCCCGGGGATCACTTTGAGGAAGGATGATGCGTTTGATTACCAGGTCCCCAACTTGATACTCTTGTGGTCTGACTTTCTTGTTAAATGCCTTGATCATCCGTTTTTGATACGTCTGACCATGACAGATAGCAGTGAGTCTCTTTTCATCAATTAGGTTTAATTGATCAAGTCGAGTCTGAATCCAGTCATCTTCACTCAAGCCTGCATCCTTCATTATTTGGAGAGAGGGTATCTAGACTTCAATCGGCAAGACTGCCTCCATGCCATAGACCAAGGAAAAAGGAGTTACCCCGGTTGACGTCCTTGCTGAGGTACGGTACCCATGAAGAGCAAATGGTAACATTTCGTGCCAATCTTTGTAGGTCACCGTCATCTTCTGCACAATCTTCTTGATGTTTTTATTTGCCGCTTCGACAACTCCATTCATCTCCGGCCGGTAAGGAGAAGAGTTGTGGTGCTGTATCTTGAATTGCTCGCAGAGTTCAGTGATCATCTTGTTTTTAAGATTGGTACCATTGTCCGTAATGATCCTTTCCGGGATGTCGTACCGACAGATCAGGTTATGCCGAATGAAACGTGCAACTACGCTCTTGGTTACGGTGGCGTAGGAAGCTGCTTCTACCCACTTCGTGAAGTAATCAATTGCTACTAGGATGAAGCGATGCCCGTTGGATGCCGTTGGTCGGATCTCACCGATCATATCGATGCCCCACATTGCAAAAGGCCAAGGTGCCGTCAGGACGTTCAGAGGAACTGGAGGGATATGCACCTTATCAGCATAGATCTGGCATTTATGACAAGTTCGAGAATGTTGGTAACAGTCGACTTCCATTGTGGACCAGAAATATCCTGCCCTAAGGATTTTCTTTGCCATGGTATGTCCACTGGAATGTGTTCCAAATGTACCTTCATGCAGCTCTGCCATGATCTTTTCTGCTTCAGTCTTATCCACAAAACGCAGTAGAGTTGAATCATGATTTCGTTTGTAGAGAATGTCGTTGCTGAGGAAGAATTTCACCGCGAACCTTCTCAGAAACTTCTTATCGTTGACAGACACACCTTCAGGGTATTCCTGAGCTTCCAAGTATCTCTTCACCTCATGATACCAGGGTTTTTCAGTCACCTCTTCGGCCTCAAGATCGCAGCAGTATGCAGGTTCGTCCAACTTCCAGATAATGATCCGGGGAGCCTCATTGTCCCATTTGACTTTGAACATTGAAGACATCGTAGCTAGTGTGTCCGCTAACTGATTCTCCTCTCTTGGGAAGTGCTCAAAAGTTATCTCTTAAAAGTGGGGAAGCAAAGTTAACACATACTCCTTGTAAGGAATAAGATTTGGGTGTTTCGTATCCCACTCGCCTTTGATCTGATTGATCACGAGAGCGGAATCTCCGAAGACACTCAGAAACTTGATCCTTAAGTCAATTGCAGCTTGAAGACCCATGATACATGCCTCATATTATGCCATGTTGTTGGTGCAGTTGAAACACAGCCAGGCGGTGAGTGGAGTATGAGTTCCTTTGGGGGAAATGATTACAGTGCCGATTCCATTACCCAAAGCGTTTGAGGCTCCGTCAAAATGCATAGACCATCGGGATCCTTCCTCAGGTCCTTCATCCGGTCCAGGTACTTCACAATCAGTTACTACCATGATATCTTCGTCTGGAAATTCAAAGTTCAATGATTGGTAATTGTCCACAGGTTGGTGTGCCAAATGATCTGCCAATACAATTCCCTTGATTGCTTTTTGAGTTGTGTATTGGATGTCATATTCCGTCAAGATCATTTGCCATCTTGCTATTCTTCCAGACAGAGCAGGCTTTTCGAATATGTACTTGATGGGATCCATCTTTGAAATCAACAGAGTAGTGTGAGTCAGCATATACTGTCTCAGCCGGCGAGCAGCCCATACCAGAGCGCAACAAGTTTTCTCGAGCAGTGAGTACCGAGTCTCACAGTTGGTAAACTTTTTGCTCAGGTAATAAATAGCGTGCTCTTTTCGGCCAGACTCGTCATGCTGCCGCAGCACACACCCCATTGAGTTGTCAAGTACTGTCAGGTATAGTATCAGAGGTCTCCCTTCTACTGGTGGCATAAGAATGGGTGGTTCTTGGAGATACTCTTTTATTTTTTCGAAAGCGGCCTGACATTTATCGTTCCAACGTACTACTTCATCTTTCTTCAGCAATTTGAAGATTGGCTCACAGGTAGCAGTTAGATGTGAGATGAATCAGGCAATATAATTCAGTCGTCCCAGAAAGCCTCTGACTTCTTTCTCTGTCTTGGGAGTCGGCATCTCTTGTATGGCTTTCACGTTGGCAGGGTCCACCTGAATACCTTTATCGCTTACAATGAAACCTAGTAATTTTCCAGACCTCACCCTAAAGGTGCATTTGTTTGGGTTCAATCTCAGCTTGTACAACTTCAGTCGGTCAAACAGGTTCCGCAGATGGTCAAGGTGTTCCTCCTCAGTTTGGGACCTTGCAATCATATCATCGACGTACACTTCAATCTCATGGTGGATCATATCATGAAATAAAGCAACCATGGCACGTTGGTAGGTTGCCCCAGCATTTTTCAACCCGAATGGCATGACCTTGTAGCAGAAGGTGCCCCACTGAGTCACAAAGGTAGTCTTTTCCATATCTTCAGGAGCCATCTTGATCTGATTATACCCTGAAAAACCATCCATGAAGGAGAACACCTTGTGTTGAGCAGTATTGTCAACAAGAATGTCGATGTGAGGTAGGGGGAAGTCATCCTTGGGGCTTGCCCTGTTTAGATCCCTGTAATCGACACACATTCTGACCTTACCATCTTTCTTTGGCACTGGAACCACGTTGGCCACCCACTGAGGATAAGAAGTCACTGCTAGAAACCCGACATCAAATTGTTTCATAACCTCAGCTTTGATCTTTTCGGACATCTCTGGACGCATACGGCGGACCTTTTGCTTTACCGGAGGGAAGTCTTCCTTGGTAGGCAGGTGATGAACCACAATGTCGGCATCCAAACCAGGCATGTCTTCGTAAGACCAAGCAAAGATCTCCATGTAATCATGTAGCATCTGGATCAATCGTTGCTTCATGCTGAGCTCTAGATTGGCACCAAACCTGACTTCTTTTCTATCTGTCTCAGTACCCAGGTTTACTGTTTCCACTGGCTCTTCATGCGGCTGAATGGCCCTCTCTTCCTGGAGTAGCAGTCTTGCGAGTTCACCAGGCACTTCGCAATCATCTTCACCTTCGTCTTCGGCTAAGTTGATCGGATTTTCGAAGTCATAACTGGCAGTAGCAGAGCTGTTACCAGTGAGATCCAGAGTGGATTGGAACCTGTATAAGTGAGTGTGAGTAAATATATCTGTTTTGCAATATATAACACAGAAAGAAAAAGAGCACAAGATTTGAAATGCAACAAACGTCCAATGTTTTGATTAATGATATATGGAAATGTCATACAAAAAGCCCTCACAAATGGAGCCACGGTGCCCCGGGTAGGACACCGAGCCAATAAAAGTTTCAACATATTATTTGGTACAAATTGAAAATCAAAAGAGTTCATTACTGCGTGACAAATGTAATAGGTGTAAAATCCTTTGTCGTCCAGTTGCTTGGTCCGTTGTCGGTCGTCGGATAGATCCAACTGTCAAATTCTGCTTCCTTTACGTCCTCCTCGATAGCATTCACTCTTGGGTTGGTGATGAACACCGGAGGCTTTCTGATCCTTTCTTTGCAAACAGCCCTCTGAGCCTCTGCAGTGAAGCCCTGCCCAAACTTGTCGGTCTTTTGAGTGAAGTCAGGAAGCTGACCCCAGTTTGCACACTTTCCTTTCTTGATCACAGCTCGGGCATCCTTCAAGGAAGCCATCTTCAAAGGAAAGTCTTCTTCAACCACTGTCTCAGTTGACGCCAATGTTGGAGGTACCTCCTCAAAATGTTGAAAGGGGGTTTCAATAAACTCCCCGTCCATCTCGATATACCGGAATGAATTCAAGTGACTAACCATGTATTCCTCCTCACCCTGCACAGTAACAATTTTCCCTTTGACAGGGTATTTGAGCTTTTGGTGTAGAGAGGATGTTACCGCCCCAGCCTTGTGAATCCAGGGTCGACCCAGCAAACAGGAATAAGATGGACGAATATCCATTACGTAGAACGTTGAGTCGAAGACTTGGGAACCCACACGAATAGGAATGTCTACCTCACCGTGCACCATCCTCTTAGAACCGTCGAAGGCTCTAACAATGATGTTACTAGGTTTCAATTCCAGGCCCTCACAATCCAACCGATCTAAGGCCTTCTTGGGCAATACATTCAGGGAAGAACCGGTGTCCACCAACATGTGTGCGAGAGTAGTGCCCCTGCATTCTATAGAGACGTGCAGGGCATCATTGTGGTTTTTCCCTTTGGCGGTAAGGTCTGCATCCGAGAAACCCAAACCATTGTCAGCTGTCAAATTAGCCACACAGTTAGTGAACTGATCTACAGAGGTCTCTTGCGGCACATGGGCCGTTTTCAGAAATGAAATCAGGGCCTTGGCGTGGGCCTCTGAGCACAGCAGCAATGATAGCATAGAGATTTTGGAGGGGGTATGCCCCAGCTGTTCAACGACATTGAAGTTACTCTTTTTAATGATTTTAAGGATTTCCTCTATCTCTTGCTGGGAGGCTTCAACAACGGTCTTTTTTGGTGCCTCCGTCCGGGCAGGCAAATCGGTAGCAACTTCTTTTCCCCGAGCATCAAAGGACTCGGCGGCAGTAGTAGACACAGGAACTTGATTTGAAACATGCACACTTGCGGGTGTGATGATAAGAGGTTTTCGGATAACTGGTGGTGCAATGTCAGGCGAGAAAAGCCTGCCACTGCGAGTAATCTTGGCGGGACCAGTGATGTTACTGATACTTGTACCGGTGTTGAACTCCTGCTTCACTCCAAGCACATACACGTCTGCCCCATAGTGCCATGGGACAGCCTTGTCAGATTCATAGGGGAGGGGCCCCGGAACAGTAATGGTAATGGGTGCAACAAACATAATTTTGACTGGCTTCCTTGGGAGAGCCTCGGTAGGATTGTTGAAAATTGTGACGACAGATACTTCTTCAGCGGAAACAAACGGAACAACAGTTTTCTTGAACAAAATTTCTTTGCTATCCATCAGGCTTTGGATGCCTGATTTCAGCAGCGGACAACCGGTAGGGATAACAGCACACAGGGGGCAACCCTTGCTACAACCCGGAAATAGACCAGCTAGCAGTAGGTTCCTCTTAACAGTCAATAGAGGGGTAGCAACATCATTCACCGAAACAGCATACAAATCTTCCTCGACGACATTTACTCTATGCTGGGGCATAGGAGCAGTTACAACATTTGGCCTCTCAGGCGCCTCAAACTGAATTTCCTTCGCATTAATAAGGTCTTGAACCTTATTTCTCAGGGCCCAACAATCATCAGTAGTATGCCCGGGGCTATCAGAATGATAAGCACAACAGGCATTTGGGTTATACTTAGGAGATGCAGTATTCACGACTTTTGGAGCCTCTTTGATGGTCACCAAGTTGGTTGATAACAGTTGTGGTAAGATTTGTGACAAGGTCATACTCAGCCGAGTGTATTGCCTCTTGGGCCTATCACCCCTTTGTTGATTGTACTGCTGAGGAGCAGCAACAGGTTTTGAAATTACCAAGGCATTGACGGCTTGGCGGTGTTCGGGCTTGACTTGTCTTCTAGGACCATAGACAGCACTAGATTCCTTCTTGAAAGGTTTCTTCTCAATGCTTACGGAGGCGCCTTTCTGTATCTTTCCTGACCTGATGCCAGCTTCTATCCTTTCACCCGTCAGGATCAAATCCGTAAACCCAGTGGAGGAATTACCAACCAGATGATTGAAGAATGGACCAGACAAGGTCCCTAGAAACATGTCAACCAGTTCACGGTCAGTCAAAGGAGGCTGCACCCTGCCAGCCAAATCTCTCCATTTTTGCGCATATTCTTTGAATCCTTCGCCCGTTCCTAATGACATACCCTGAAGTTGGGTACGCGTAGGAGTGAGGTCAGAATTGTATTGATATTGTCTATAAAATGCGGTAGCCAAATCTTCCCAATGTCGGATACTGGTTCCATCTAGCTGATAAAACCACTCAAGTTGTGACCCCGAAAGGCTATCTTGGAAGAAGTGGATCCAAAGGTTTTTGTCTGCCGTGTAAGGTTGGATCTTCCTTACGTACGATCTGAGATGCAGCTTTGGACAGGAAGCCCCGTCGTATTTGGAAAAGGCAGGCGCCTTGAACTTGTGTGGGATTACCACCCCAGAAGATAACCCTAAATCTCCGAAATCCAGCCCCGACACATTTTGAATCTCCATGTCACTCAAGCGGTCCTCTAATTGCTTGTATCTGTCAGCAGCAGGAGGGTATTGTTCGTCATTGTAATCCGTCTCGTTGTCAGAGACTGCAGGACTAGGAGCCCCTCCCCCTTGGGGACTGTCTTTCTCTGCAGAGGAAGTAGTTGGATCAGCCTCGTTATGGAGTGTGTTCCCAAACCTGCGTCCAGTATTGAACAACACAGTCCTCTTCTTCTTCTTCTTCTTCTTTAGGAGCAGAGCCTTCAACTCTTGTTGACCTTGGGCCAGGCTCATGACCATCTCTTGAAACTGGGCACTCTGGGCCTGGAGGGCCTTGATAGCTTGCTCACTGGATGATTCTGGATTCATGATGACTGTTCAAAATAAACAGCGAAGAAGATTAAGCAACCTGTAGAAAAAAGGGTACCTGTTATGCACATGATGCATGAGATGCTATCTATGCAATGCATTCAAGGATTTTAGAAATTCACAATTGTTGCAGACAAAAAGAACGCACGTCATATTAATAAGAAGAAGTTTGTTAGTACATAAGTGCCCCATGGGCCAAATATTACAAAAACAACTTCTCAAGGTAAAAAGACGTTGCGCATCCTCTTTGGCGCAATGTAGGTGTTAAGGGCCTCTTGCTCATGGAGTCGGCAGGTGAGCTCTAGAACCTTCTTCTCGCTGGCGTAGAAGCTGGCTTCAAAAGTGTTCCGTTCCTCCTTGAGTTGGATCCAACTCTTCTGCATCTCCTCCCACGATGTAGGCATGTCAAGATGTAGGATGGTGTAGGGAACCTCTCCTTCCTTGACAGGCTCTTTAATCACAGGGAGAACATGAGGATAAGGCATCATTAGACTCTGGGCTCGGGCTCGTACCCACTTGAGATAAGGTTCAATAGGGATGGAGTTCTTGTGCCCCAGTGTCTTGCTGTCAACCTTGTTGGGCATCCTCCAAGCTATGATGAATCTTTGGCGAAGTCCTTGCGCATCGTTGTCGAAGTCAAAAACTAGGTCAGGAATCAACATGTCGTGAGGGCCATCCCTCCGTGCATATCCAAATTGCCTCAAAGCTAGGCAAGGGTTGTAGGTAATTCCCCCTCTATTGCCAAGTAATGGAACATTAGGGAACTCTCCACAATGATCGACGATGATGACATTTTCTCTGGACCGAGAACACCAATGTACATCAGAGTGAGTAAGAGTCATCAACCGTTGGGACCACCTTGAGCCTTGGTCATTCTTCAAGACAGATTGTGGAAAGTGCGAAATAAACCACCTTGCAAGGAGAGGAGTACAGCACATGAGAACACCCCTCTTTCTCATTGTTCGTGTGTAAAATGAGTGAAGAATGTCCCCAAGCAATGTTGGTATTGGATTTCTGGATAAGAAGATTTTGACGGCATTGACATCTACCAGCTGGTAAGGGTTTGGGAACAAGACCAACCCATAGATAAGGAGTGCCACAATCTCTTCAAAGGCTTGCAGGTCCAATGAGTTCCAACATTCTTGTGCCTTCTCAAACAAGAATTTTACTAAGAAACCTTTGACGCCGCTTCTAGTTTCGCAATGCCCCTTGATGTCAGAAGGCTGTAGATGTAATGCTCGAGCAACATCTTCAGGCTTTGGTTCCTTTTCCATACCGTTGAAAGGTAGTTGATTGAGGATAGGAATTCTCAGGAGTTGAGAAAATTCCTCCAAAGTGGGCACCAATTGGTAGTCGGGGAAAGTGAAACAGTGGTGAAGAGGGTCAAAGAACTAGAATAGCACTTTCATCATATCCTCTTCAATGTTGGTGTTGACTAAGCTAAGCAGTCTATCATGTCTTTCACTGAAGGATGAGCTTTCCGGAATTCTTGAGGTGAGCTCCTTGAGTTGAGGAGAGATTCTCACAAGGTTGACTTGGATGGTTTTTCTGCGAGGAATTTCCATGACCTACAAAACAATAACAAAGATGAAGATCTAAACCCTTGAAGTGGTTAGTAAATGCATATGATGCTTTATGATGTTCATGATGTATGCACAAACATATGTACAGGCAAATCACACCAAACCCTAGTTTCAGGCTTGCATGGGGTTTCATAGGTAAGTACCCTCTTGAGTGTAGTTGGCTTAAAAACCTATCCTATAAATAGTAACCAGGTTCTAAGGAGCTCAATATCATTGGATTGTTTTCATTGTTCATTGTTTTGGTTTAGCCACTTAACTAGCGACCAAAATATTCCAAGAAAACAACCCTCAATGAGTGTAGTATCGAGTATCTACCAACTTCGGACTGCACCAAAGCCGGTCATCTCACTACCCCTAATGAAAGGCCAAGATGGTCAAGTAAGGTTCTAGGTCATTAGTGCTTAGTGACATCACTCAGCGGCCCCGTACTCTCCTTGATTGAACTCAAGGGTTACCGGTACTCACAAATATGTTGCACTAATATAGCTATTGCTTCGACTGTGTCGGTATACCCCGCACAGTTTCCACAACGTATTGCTATCTATGAATGTTTCCCAATATCCAGGTGTAGGATTGTAAACCCAAACAAGAGAGCCAAGATATAAAGCAATCAAAACAAACAATTAGTCATGCAAGAGGGTGATCTAAGCCCTAAGGTTACTCCACTTTTAAATTTCTCCCCAGCAGAGTCGCCAGTTCTGTGATACGGTGGGAGAACTGACTTGAGGTTTTGCGTTTGTATTCGCAAATGTTTTGGTTGAGCAAGAGTCGCCACCGACTTTTTATTTTATCCTAAGGAAAGGTTAAAAAGCACAGCAAAAACCTTTGAGATGTTTTCTTGGGTTCGGGGAGTAGATTATAGAAAGGGAAGGTATTAGCACCCTTTCTATCCATGGTTATCCATGGGCTCTTAGTTACTTGCTTATATCAACTTGCCTTAATTTTCAATTGTTTGAAATGGTGCTTTGTGTGTGTGGGTTTGAAAATGTTTTGAAAAGAAGCCAATGTGGTGGCAACCTTTGTAATAATCCATGTTGGGATGTATACAAAGGTGTATGTCTTTTGAAAAGGTTTTCAATGTTTTTTGAAAGTTGTTTTGAAAGTGTAGTGATGTGTGGTTTGAAAATAGGCAAGTGTTTTGTTTTGCAAGTTTGATTCAAGTAATTAAGAGTTTGTCTACTCCTAAATTTCTCAAAGATTTCTCCTATGTTTTTAACCCTTTTAACAATTTTGTTCCACCATTGCATTTGGTGGACAATCTTGTGTTAGGATGTGAAAGAGACGGGCGCGGGTCATCGTTTAGACCATGATTGCAATGGTGCCAAGTATCTTTGGGAAATTTTTCCTTGGAGGGACTTGATCATTTTTTAGGCAACTTTCGAAAGCGTCATCGAGGGACTATGATCATTGGAATTATATTTGTTTTGCCCAAAGAGACCTAACATGCAATATGGCCCATTATTGAAGGCAACAAGTGGAATACCCTAGGGGTGCAAGTGTGATTAGTGTTGTCCATTTTCATGCTTGTTTATCTTGAAATTAGGTCAAACTATTTTGGTTAATTGATTTGCATACAAACCCTAATTCTAGCATGGTATATTTAGAAAGCTTTAAAAATGCAAAAAATAAAGTTCCTAAGTTATTACAACACAATATATTGGAAGGGGGGTACAAATGTTCAAATGGGGGTATTTTAACAAGGAATTTAAACCTAACTATTACATCAAAATTGAATTATACAAATTATTTAATATACAATAATTAAATAAAAATGGAATAAATATGCAAGATGCAAAAAAAAATGTTTTTTATATGTATGAAAAAAGTGTTTTTTATATGTCAAATAAACAAAATAAAATGTATTAATTTTTGGAGTTTTTATTTATTTAGGGCAAAACCCTAATTTTGCAAATAAAAGGTATTTATTATTTAATATATACAATGTTTATTAATTATGTACAAAAATAAAATAAAAATGAAGTATATTTGTAAAAAAAAAGTAATTTTTGAGATCAAATATTAATAAAAAAATAAAAATGTATTACTTTTATATTCTTTCCTAAATATACTAATAAATATATAAGTATTTATATTATTTACTAAATATATATTATATATACAAAAATAAACTATTTAATATTTATTAAAAAAAGTATATTTTATGTAAAATGTTTTCAAGAGGTAATATAAAATAAAATCAGAAAATAAACATGTTTGCATTATTTTTTAGTATTTTGAATAAGAGTATATCTATATATTTATTTATGTACAAATACCCATTTAAACAAATAAATGCCTAATAAATACAAAAATGGTTTAAAAAATAATTTTTATATTTTTGATATTATGAGAAAAAATAAATAAGTCAGAACAAAAAAGAAAAGGTCAAAAAATCATAAGAATAAGCATAATGGGCCAAGGGGGTGCAAAAGTAGAAATGAGGTGCAAATAGGAATAACAACCAAGCCCAGCCCAAAAGGGTTGTCTTCAACCTCCAGACTGTTTGAACATGAACAAAAACGCGCGTTTTCTATCTCCAGATTCCTGTACTTTCAAGCAAAAATCACAACATGAAAAATGTAGAGCATTAAAATACGAATCCAGACATATAAAGAACTTGACTTAACTCTCTAAGATGAGAGAGAATTTCTCCATCCCTAATTCTTGACCTAAGTTTCCATCAATCTTCAGACCTTAAATTCTCATAGCACATGCAAAATAAATGGAAAGTAAAGATATGTACAGCTTCAGGGGCATGAGTAGAACATTTTTCATTCACAAACCTAGAGATAACAATGCTTGGATAGGGAGATAGAAGTCCATGAACTTACCTGTTCCGCTTGAATCGTATCTGGCAATGGAGGTACTTTCAGTGCAAGGTGATGATTGGAATAGCTTGCTTGAAGTTCAGGGATGCTTCTCCAACCTTTAGTTTGCTTTGAAACTAGCTGAATCGAGCTATAGAACTCCACCTGCAAAACAGAAAAATGAAAATGGTGATGTTGGTTAGAGGTGTTACAGTCTGCTTCTAATGCTTTGGACAGTTTGTATGGATGGTAGGGAAAGTGTTTGAAGTGGTTTGGATGGAAGTGCACGATGGAAATGAGTTGTGGGAATCCAACTGCAGCCTAAGCCCTGTTTTTGCAGTTTTATGGTGATTCTGTGTTTGAGAGGGTGTTGGAGATGGTTGGCTCGTGTTCTAGCTCATTAGGATGTATGGAATTTGTTTGCAATCTTTTCTTAAGCTTGCCTTGACAGGAATGTGAAGTTCTGTTTGTTATGCCAAGTTACTTCTAACTTAAGCAAGAAATGGCAAGTTGGTGTTTTAGGCTTGTACAGGCCCCTCTAGCATGCCGCATAATCTCTCCTTGATCAGTGGGATTAGTCTAATAACTTGTGCCTCAGAGATTTTCTTTGTACCTTCTTGATTTACAAATTGACATAAAGCACTTCTTTTCAAAAATGGAAAAAATGCTTTATCTAAAAATGGCTTAATCTTGCATATAATGTTTGAACACACAAAATAAGGTCTTGGCACAAGGGATATGCATTAAATTATTGAGTGAAAATGAGATATAGGACCTGTAATCAAAGAATGCAAGCTGATTTCAAAATGGCCTAGATGTATGAACATGTAACTTGGCCATAAACAAAGTGACTTTTTCCCAACTTGCCAAATTCGATTCTCCCTAACCATGAGGTTGTTTGATGAGTTCTTTGACATTTTGGAAAGCTTGGAATGTGTAATACAATCCATATTTGAAATGAAAATTGAAATTCCAAGTGGAAGTATGTTAAAAATGGTCTTGAAGTTAGGAAAAAATCCTGCCTAAAATAGGTCAAATTTCTCTAAGTTAAGAATGGTTTGGTACCCTTGTTCCAAAAATTGTAACTTGAGCTACAAGCTTCTTTTGAGGAAACTTTGTGAATCAAAGTTGTAGATTTTGCAATGGACTACAACTTTCATGTTTTGACTTTTCCTTGAATCCAAATGAATCTTGGTGAGAAAGTGGGATAAAGTTGGGAAAAAATTAGGGTTTTTCATAATTCAAAAATTCTAAGTTATGAAAAATCTTCATTTCAAACCCTAATTTGCAATTCTTGATTTCTTGATGAACAAGTTTCATGCTTTGGCATGTTTTGATGAAAAATGAATCTTGACACTTGATTTTGACCAAAAAGTCAAAGTTTGACTTTTCAGTATACAGTCAAAATGGATCAATTGACTGGGAAATTCAACTGTCAATCTTGTGCATTTGGGATCTTTTGAACTTGTTGAGTATGTCAAGACAATTACATGGGGTCCTTGAGTCCATATGTGAGTTTGGTTTGCCATTGGCTAGGTCAAACAGTCAAAAATTGCCTTTGTGCAGTCAAAACCCTAAAAATGACCATTTTGCCCTTTTGGTGATCTGATCAAATTTCTTGTGGAATTGTGATCCAAACTTGATCAAATGGTCCATGTGAGTTCATAATGTTGATGTGGGTCAATTTTCATGAGATTTGACTGTCAATTGGCCACAGTTGACTTTTTCCCCAATACAGTTGATTTCTAGGTCAACTGTCCAATTGACTGGGCAAAATTTGGAATCAAGACTTAAAACTTGGTATGGATAAACTTGGGAGTCCAACATGAAGCATGAAAGTCATCTTAGGAATTTTAGGTCAAAATATCTTTGTGCAAACACAAACCCTAATTTGGGTCAACAGTGCAAGGAGAAGTCTTGAGCAGAGGAAACCCTAACTGGATCTTGAGCTCCAAGGGTCTTGTGATCAGAAAATGTTGAGGAAATAGGAGGGCAAATTTTGGGGTACAACAGACATGTATTCAGTTGTTTATCATTTTACTCTTAATTGACCAAAGTCGCTTGGGCATCATTTCTTTTGTTTGTAAATAATTGAAATGTTCGTCCTATTATCTATTCTCTTTTGATTGTATGGTTGAACGCCGTGACTGATGAATAAAAGGACTCTTGGATACTTGGGAATGACAAACATATCATACACATCATGCATTTCATAACATTACAGGTTATCTCAAGACGGTTTACTTATTCTGCTGCTTTTCTTATTCAGAATTCAAGATGACTACTCATCGGTATTCCACCATAAACAACTTGCCAAGATAGATGGAACAGGTTCAAGCTGAACTCGCTAAAATGAGGGCCCAAATGGCTACTCAGATGACTCAGTTCATGGAGGTCATCACCAATGTGAATCGTTGACAAGAGGAGCTAGCTGCCATTGTCAACAACCAGCGCCGCCATCCAGGGGATGGTGGAAATCAAGGGCTTTATCAAGACATTTCTATAGGAATGGGAGATGTGCAAGAGCAGCCTGCTGGAAATTTTCGTGGGATTCCAGGAAACCCGTTCGTGTGCAACGTAGGGCAGTTTCCTCCGTCTCCTAGACCTCGTCTTGTGGGGAACAGAAGAGCTAATCAGGGTGGTGTAAGGAATTATCAGGATCAGGATTTCGACCTTGACCAGGATGAAGATCAGTTTTTTGTTCAGCGTTCAGAGCCGGGGGTTCAGATTGAGGATGTGAAGTATCATTTATTGGAAGAGCGTATGAAGGTTGTGGAAGGGAAAGGAGTCCTTGGTATGGATGCTAATGATCTTGGGTTGGTGTCCGGGGTGAAGGTTTATCCGAAGTTCAAGCCTCCTACATTTGAGAAGTACAACAGAACGTCGTGTCCTATTACCCATGCCACTGCTTATTTCCGGAAGATGTCGGTGCATACCAAGGATCAAGGGCTTTTGATTCACTTTTTCCAGGATAGCCTGTCTGGGGCATCCCTAGAATGGTACAAGAAGCTGGAGAAAACTCATATTTGTTACTGGAATGATCTTGCTAGGGCTTTTGTCAAACATTATCAGTACAATGTGGATATGGTTCCTAATCGCACTTAGTTACATAATATGTCGTAAGGACCAAAAGAATCTTTCAAGGAATACGCTCAAAAGTGGCGTGAGTTGGTTGCGAGGGTTCAACCTCCACTCATGGAGAGAGAACTCATTGATATGTTTATGAGTACCCTGCAAGGGCCATTCTATGAGCACATGATAGGAAGTACTTCGGCAGGATTTGCAGACTTAGTCATGGCTGGTGAAAGAATTGAAGTGGGTTTGAAATTGGGAAAGATTCAGATTGGAGGTTCCAGTAGCTCATCAGGGGGCAGTAAGAAACCATTAAACGCTTACCCTAAGAAAAGGGAAGGCGACGCAAGTGCGGTTTAATCTCATAGAGGAAGAAGAGAGGGTCGTCAGCACCAACAAGACAATGTTGTTTCTATTCCTATTAATGCTCCTTCGCAACAGAGACCAAATACAGTGCCGCAACAACAAAGACAGCAAGATGCTCCCCGTCAGTATAATAATCAGCAGCAGAGACAACCTAGAAAATTTGATCCCTTACTGGTAACTCTTACTAAAGCGCTCCACTATTTGCTTGATTTGAAGTTGATCAGTCTGAGAAATATGCCACCACCACCCGCAAGACTCCCTGTTAACTATGATGCTAATGCAAGATGTGAATTCCATTCAGGAGGAGTTGGTCATTCTACTGACAACTATTTTGAGTTGAAGTGAAAAGTACAGGACTTGTTGGATTCTAAGGCGATTGAGTTTAATCCAGTAATCGGTCCGAATGTTACTCAGAATCTGATGCCTAGGCATGGAGGGGGCGTTGTCAACATGATTGATGATAATGGTGAAATGTTGAATTTAATCATGGATGTGGAACAAGTAGCTACTCCGTTGTGGTTTGTTAAGAGGTATTTGCTTTACAATTCTATTTTCCCGGGATGTACTTCAGGATGTGCCAAATATAGAGAGAAACCGAAGGGCTGTGATGATTTTAAAGCAGGTATCCAATTGTTGATTAATGAGGGTTCCCTACAGTTTGATAGAAAATCGAGATGTTGTAAGTTTACTGAAGAGGATGTTGTTGTAATATCTATTCCTTACACCCCTGAACGCATTCCTGCCCCATCAAGGGCACCCCCTCTGATGATTACGGTGCCGGTGTTTATTACCATGGGGTAAAGCAAGAGGTTAATGCTAGTTTGTCTGAGGAAGAACGTGCTGAAGGGGATGAAGAGGAAGTCCAAAACTTTTCTGGTGTGGGTAGAATGACTAGAAGTGGGAGAGTATTTGGTCCTTCCAATGTGCAAGATGCGGAAGATGCTTCTGCAAGAGAAAAAGGAAAACAACAGGTAATGATTGGTAATCCAAGGGTTACGCCAGCCAATGTGACTCAACCATTTCCAATACCAGAAGCTTCTTCAGTGCCCGATGAGGTTGAAGAGTTGATGCGAATTATCAGAAAAAGTGATTATAACATAATTGATCATTTGAGCCATACTCCTTCTAAGATGTTTATCTTGTCTCTGTTGATTTATTCATAACCTCAGAGAAATGCTTTGATGAAGTTGTTGAAGAATGCGTTCGTGCCACATGAAATAACATTCAATTAGTTCGAAAATGTTTGTGCTAATATATCTGCCGGGAATGGTTTGGGCTTCACCGATTTTGATCTTCCTCCAGAGGGACCAGACCATAACAAAGCGTTGCATATTTCAATGGAGTGCAGGGGCACTACTGTATCCTGGGTTTTGGTAGACACAGGATCATATTTAAATTTATTGCCCAAGTCAGCATTGATGAAGATTGATTATTCTGGACTAGAGTTGCGCCTAAGCGATTTAATGGTGAAAGCGTTTGATGGGTCTCGAAGGTTGGTATTTGGGGAGGTGGAGCTACCTATCAAGGTTGGTCCTCGCACCTTCACGCCTACTTTTTTTGTGATGGATATACAGCCAGTATATTGTTGCTTATTGGGGAGGCCGTGGATTCATAGAGCAAGAGCAGTCACTTCTACTCTTCATCAGAAACTCAAGTACCCTGCAGAAGGAAAGGTGATAACTGTGTGCGGCAAAGAAGAGTACATCGTGAATCATTTGACATCATTTCGTTATGTTGAAGTTGAAGGAAAAATACACGAAACCTCGTTTCAGGCATTTGAGACAGTTCATGCTGTCAACTTTCCTCCTCCAGAGTAGAAAAAGAAATTGGAAACTGTTATGTCTTCTCTTAAAGATGCAAAGGATGTGGTGGAAGGTGGTAAACCTGAAGGTTAGGGTAAGGTGCTGTATGTTACTCCTAAGTTTGATAAATTTGGTCTTGGTTTTAGCCCAGGTCAGCAGAGTGCAGCTCCCAGAGCATCCAGTTTATCTACTCCTGTGAAGTTTTCCCGTCCTTGTGCTACTCAAGAAGGACACATCAATGCAATTGGCGACGGTAGAGTTGATGGTTACAATGTTGAAGATTGGATTCGTCCGAGTATTCTAGGCCAGACGCTGAAGAATTGGACTTTTGTGGATGTTATCCAAGTTTCAAGCGTTGAGGAGTAATTTTCTTGTTTCTTTTTTTCGTCATATCATAATTCCTACGCTCTGCCCAAGGCATAGTGGATCATTTGTGTAGGGCCACCATGTTTATTTTGCGAGTTTATCATGAAATAAAGGACGTTTTTGCATTCAAAATTTTGCTTCTTTTCTTTTTCTTTTTATTCTTTTTCTAAATGGCAGTGTTTCTCTTTCCACACATTGTCACTAAAAAACACCAAAATGTCATTCATGCAGATGCACTTCCACCACCGATTCTATCAATAACGACTCTGTTATGGCTCATTATGACTTTGATACTCCTATCTATCAAGCTGAAGAAGAAGCATATGAGGATTGTGATCTTCCTGAGGAAATAGCAAGATTGTTAAAACAAGAGGAGAAGGTTATCCAGCCGAATCAGGATTCGATTGAGCGACATTCATAACAGGAGTAACTGAGGCAACTTGCTGATGACGCTGATAATTCCTTCTAGGAGCGTTTACCTTTCTCTCTTGCATAACAACATTTGTATCCCCCTCTTTCTTCTTTGTAAACCCGTAAGATGGCTTCTTGACACCTCCAGATCCTTCACCCTTTGTCAAACGGCCTTCTCTTACTACCTCTTCTAGGCGGACACCCATTCCTACCATCTCTGTAAAATCACTTGGGGCACTTGCTACCATTCTTTCGTAGAAGAAAGCTCCTAGCGTCTTTAGAAAAATCTTGGTCATTTCTTTCTCTTCCATGGGCGGAATCACTTGTGCAGCCACTTTGCGCCATCTCTGCGCATACTCTTTAAATGATTCTCTGTCTTTCTGAACCATGGACCTAAGCTGGTCACGTTTAGGCGCCATTTCCACATTGCACTTGTATTGTTTAACGAATGCTTCTCCCAAATCATTAAAAGTATGGATGTTGACGCTCTCTAAACTCATGTACCATTTCAACGCAGCACCGGTCAGACTATCTTGGAAAAAATGAATCAACAGACGCTGATCATCAGTATGGGTAGACATCCTTCTCACATGCATCACCAAATGAGCACGAGGGCAAGTGTTTCCCTTGTACTTCTCAAATTTCGGGACCTTGAACTTAGCAGGCACTTTAACATTCGGGACCAAACACAGCTCATTCACATTCTGCCCGAACAACTCTTTTCCCCTAAGAGCCTTCATCTCTCTTTGAATTCTATCAAACTGCTCTTGGAAATCACCCATTCTGTCATAAAGACCCAAGTCTTCACTCGGCGGAGGGAAAGGACGACACACATCTTCATTAACAAACGGAACCAAATTCACCGAAGGAGGTGCAGCAGGAACAGTATGCACCATAAGAGGTGCAGGAGTAACAACATTTGGAACCACTGGAGCATCTTGAGGACCCAGATTGAAACCTTCAGGTGCAAAATTCTCTGGCATTCCCCACGGATAACCCTGAGGCATACGGTTTTGAATAACAGCCGGAGTAGCGGATACAGGAACAGTCAGAACTTCAGTACTTGCCCTTGTTGGTTGAGGTTGAATACTCGGTGGCTGATTCTAAGAAACCACCATAGCTTCCATCAGAGTAGTCAAGTTGGCCAAGCCAGCCTTCAAAGCAGAAACTTCTTCGCGCAGCTCGCGATTCTCCTGTTCTAAGTTGTCCATCTTCTTTTTGAAATTAGCCCGAGTGTTGTAGTGATAAGTCAACTTGCTGAATGAAGTAAAGAAGCTGGGTAAGGCACCTGGATATGCATAACAAATGCAAAAACATGTGCAATATGATGCATGATATGCAATGTATATGATTATTATTATTTTATCATTTAATATTTCAAGGGATTTAAGATTTACAGACATATTGCAAACATCAAAATAACAACGCATTTGAAATACTGAAAACTTTTATTATAATAACTTCGAAATGGGTTACAAGTTTCAATGATCCCAAGTACAAGATGAAAATACAATCTAAAATCCTGAGAAAACAAACTGATAGAGATCAATCTGTACGAATGCGCTTCCCTGTGAGCCTGGCAATCTGAGCTCTCAACCTCTGGTTTTCTTCCACATGTCTGATGGCAACCTCCTTCCAATCATCTGAATCAGGAAGTAAACAAACAGCACCTGTTTGAGGCTTAGGAGAAAATTAATCTCCTTGACTCTCCATAGACTCTACTGCTCGACTCTCAAGGATCTCGATCAAATCATCTCTCTCCTTCAGGTCTGCTCTGTAGGAACTCTCTAAAGTCTGGAACTTGTTCTTCCAAGCATCCCTTTCCTGTTGCATCCTAACCAAAGCAAGCTGCAGCTCTTCTAGATCATCTAATAAGGGAGGAGTGGTCTTCACAAACAAATCAGGCATGGGTGTCTCCCGAGTATACAACATCTTCAACTGAATGGCTCTCGATCGGACCCACTGAAGATATGGCTCCAAAGAAACAACACCCCTAGGTCCCAAATCCTTCCTACTCTTCTTATGAATGTGACGCCAGGCCTTCGCAATCTGCTCCCTAGCTTCCCTGTGGCCTTCTCCTTCCTTCAGAAAGAAACTACTCAGATGAATATTGTTCGGTTTATCCCTCATCGGATAACCAAGTTGTCGCCGTGTAAGAACAGGGTTATAGTTAATTCCTCCCTTTGTACCAAGAAGAGGCACATTGGGGAAACTACCACAACTATCAATAATCTCCGCATCCTGGTAAGCTCGATGATACCAATCAATATCCGAGTGAGTAAGTGCCATGATCTTAGGAGCCCAACGGGGTTCCTTCTTAACATCCTAAAAAGCATCAGACTGAGGCATATGAGAGGTAAACCATCGATACAACAAAGGCGTGCAACAGATAATCATTCCCCAATGATAAGAATTCCGAAGATGAACAGAGTAATAAGCATCACCCAACAGTGTAAGAACCGGGTTTCCAATCATGAAAATCTTGATAGCGTTAATGTCTACAAACTTTTCCACATTAGGAAATAAGAATAATCCATAGGCGAGTAAAGCAAAGATGGCCTCAAAAGCAGCCGTACTCTCCATCCTGGCAAAGTAACGAGCTTTCTCCAATAAGAACTGAGCTGGTAATCCTCTAATCCCTCCTTTGGTAGTCATATGAGCTTCCACCTCAGACTTCCCCAGATGAATGAAAGCAGCAATCTCATGTGGTTTTGGCTCACCCTCCAAACCAGTAAAAGGAACGCGATCGGTAACAGGTAAATCCAATAGATAGGAATACTCTTCCAGTGTTAGCATCAACTGATAATCGGGAAAAGTAAAGCAGTGATACACCAGATCATAGAACTTGACCAAAGTTGAGAGAAAAGCCTCCTTCATCTTCAGCTTCATGAAAGGAATAATGGATCCATACTTCTTCCGAAAGTCTGCAGAACACTCGATCTCGGGAATTAGACTGATCAACTCATCTATCTTAGGATCCTTGAAACTGTATTTCCCGGTCTTTCTCTTTCCAGAATCCATGGTTTAAAAGTACCTGAGATATTCACAAATAGTCAACCTTTAAATCCCTTGAAATATTGTTTTTTTCAAAAGATGCTTATGAGTGCATGGATGCATGATGCAACAATCACACACAAGATCACACATATAGGGTTCATCGGTTCAACGTCACGAGCATGAGGTCGAAGGTACTACCCATAAGGTATTGGTCTAAAAAATTATCACCTTCCGAACAAGGTTCTAGAGGTTCTCAGAGTCTACATCCTTCCTTCGGATATTACCAACT
The DNA here is from genome assembly GCA_948472305.1 of Vicia faba. Classification (NCBI taxonomy): domain Eukaryota; kingdom Viridiplantae; phylum Streptophyta; class Magnoliopsida; order Fabales; family Fabaceae; genus Vicia; species Vicia faba. Next base: position 1,043,595,635 of record OX451738.1, on the reverse strand, counting down.
TCCCGATTAACTCGGTAATTAATAATATTCTCAAGAAAGACTCGTCCGAGCATAGTATCGCGTGACAACTACTTCTGGATTACTCCGTTATAGCTTCCACACTACACCTAAAAGGCCAAGAGGGGTTAGGTAATCTACGGTCCTTAGCTTCGGAAGGCTCCCAGGTCGAAAGCAGTACGTCTTCCCGATTACTCGGTAAACGACACTACAGTCAAAGGGGCCTCCACTGAGTGGGGGATCTCATGCCTCATTTTTTGGGATTACTCCCTCAAAGTTAACATGACTATACCGCCCGTCCTATCTTAAAGTTTTCCCAAGTCCGGATATAGGACTTATGAGTAATCACCAAGCACCCTGTAAACCAGGAAAATCCAGACAAACATATATACAAAATATAACACATAAACAACAATAGCACATATACAGATATAAACAAAGATAGGTTTAACCCACTTAGGGATGGACCAACAAGAGGTTAATCTTTCCCCAGTGAAGTCACCATTTTTTCTGTGGCGGTAGAAATGTGCAAGACTAAGCCATTGGATTGACTAGACTTTATACAAATCAAAATAAAAATCGCCACCCGCGCTTTATTGTTTCTAAAGGAATGGGAAAAGAGCGAATAAGCCAAAAAGAGGGGGAAAGATTCAAGGTAAGGGGGTTGGTTATGCAAAGGGAAGGTATTAGCACCCTAAACATCTACGGTACTCTGCAGGAACCTCTTTGAAAAATCTGTATATTTTGGCTATAAAAATGTGTTGTATATAAAATGGATGGTGGAGGTGAGAAAAGAAATATTTTTATGATTTTTGCACCCGCCGCGGTTGCGAAAATTTAGTGCCTACGTACCACCTTTCGTGCAATAGGGGATCAGGGTACACGTAGTTCCTCTTTAAAAAATTTGAAACACAAGTGTGTTGGTTGATTTTATGAGATAAGACATCATCGCAATTGTCTGTGTGAAAAATATACTTACTACCCACAATCATGAGAAAGGAGAATTTGCATCATCTCAAAGTGGAGGATATGGCTTGGATTTTAAAATCAACAATGCCACACTCAACACCCAAGTGGAAAATATCTCACTTCACTACATATTGTAGAAGTATAGTTGTTTGCAACACTACAAGGATTGACAAGAGTCTAATCTTTTGAGAAAAGTTTAAAGATAAAAGCCAAAGTGGAAAAATGGTTTGAAATGAGATTGATTGAGTTTTAGTCTTCTCACAAAAAAAGGTCAAGGTATTATTAAATTAATTGAAATTTATTTATGAAAATGTTTCAAAGATGCATGGACCTAAGTCCAAGTTTATTATGAAAATGTTTCAAGTTTCCAAACAAGAAGAGTTTTTTTTTAAAGGAGGGAGAAGATTTTTGAAATTAAAGAAGATGGGAGGAGAAGAAGAGGCTATCCTAAAGTATAAGGTAAAAGCTAGGGATAAGAACCATCTAACCAACAAGAAGCCAATACTTGACATTATGAGTCAATATAGAATTCCCATTCTTTGGATTGAAACCAAGCAAGCAAAGATACTAGACCTCTTGAGAGAACCAAACTTCAAGTGTTTTTTTTCTTCGCAAAAATTGGGCAGAGTAACGGTTGTATACGGGTGAATTCCAGATTACAAACAAAGATCATAATCTCAATAACCTGCACACAAAACAAACAAACAACCCAATGTCTTGAGGTAAACCTCAAGAACTCCAGACAAAATATAAAATAAAGTCACGAAGTCTCCAAGATAGGCCAAGGTCTCTAATCCTAAGTCCAAGAAGTCCATCACTCCATAATGCAAAGGATAGTAATCATGTAGTCCAAGTATCATTAATGATTTTTATGGTTCATGTTGATTATTAGGTGTCTTTAAAAAGAAAGAAAAGCTCAAATGAGCAAAATAAAAATGACATAAAAGTAAATGCTCAAGTGAGCAAAGATGAAAATAGCATGAAATGTAAAATGCTAAAAGTAAATGGTACACAAAGCATGAAAATAAAAGCGTAAAGTAAAGTTAATTGTTAGTAATTAGTGGTTAGTTGGATGACGACCATCTTGAAACTTGCATTTGGAACTCATTAGAGGATTGGTAGAACCAAAGCCTCCACACAACAAGTTGCATTTGCTTTTTGTCAAGTATATCATCCATTTTGGAATCCTCAAAAGTAACATTTAATGATCAACGATGTTTAAGTGATTCGCGTTGACCAAAGGTGTTGTAGATCCATTAGAGGATTGGTAGAACCAAAGCCTCCACACAATGAATCTTAAGGTTATTGGATCAAAGAGATAAAATTAACATACTTGGGCTTGCAATCATAAGTTTGGGCCACGAATTATCATTTATTCGAATCGGGATAAAATTTAGCGCTATGTTAAGCAATCGTAAGTGGACTTATGTAGAAGTCGCACCTATTTTGAGGCCGGTCAATAGCAATCTATGTACTTCATGTTTGGATAAATGATATAGATATAATCATCCCTTAACATGTAGCATAATTAAAAAAGAAAGGGATAAGATGAATAGGGAGGGGAATGATAAGCTAATTTGGATCACCATCTCAAAATTATTTCATCTTTAAATTCAACCACTCCTCTAGATGGATTAAAGCACTAAACATATCATTAATCCAAAGCACCAAAAATGAATTAAATAATTCACTCTTTGATAGATTTGAATTGATGAACATTTATCCAACTTCATCTACACCACAGAGTCCATCGAACTTAAAGAGAAATTGGACATTTAAAATTGTAATCCAAATTATCCATCAAAGAGAGTGAGCAGAAAAAAATATTTGAGTCAAAACAGCCCCAAAATAAGGAAAAAAAATGCATTATGTCCCTGTGTAAATCGATTGAACTAATTTTGACTCAAATATTTTTTTCTACTCACTCCTTTTTTATTGTTGGTTTGGATTGAAATTTTAAATGTCCAATTTGTCTTTAAACTCAATGGACTTTGTGATGTAGATGAAGTTGGATAAATGTTCATCAATTCAAATCTACCTAAGAGTGAATTATTTAATTCTTTTTTGGTGCTTTAGATTAATGATATGTTTAGTGCTTTGATCCATCTAGAGGAGTGGTTGAATTTAAAGATGAAAGAATTTTGAAATGGTGATCCAAATTAGCTTATCATTCCCCTCCCTCTTCATCTTATCCCTTTCTTTTTTAATTGTGCTACATGTTAAGGGATGGTGATATCTATATCATTTATCCAAACATGAAGTACATAGATTGCTATTGACCGGCCTCAAGATAGGTGTGACTTCTACATAAGTCCACTTACGATTGCTTAACATAGCGCTAAATTTTGTCCCGATTCGAATACATGATTATTCGTGGCCCAAACTTATGATTGCAAGCCCAAGTATGTTAATTTGATCTCTTTGATCCAATAACCTTGAGATTCATTGTGTGGAGGCTTTGGTTCTACCAATCCTCTAATGGATCTACAACACCTTTGGTCAACGCGGATCACTTAAACATCGTTGATCATTACATGTTGCCTTGTGAGAATTCCAAAATGGATGACATACTTGACAAAAAGCAAATTCAACTTTTTGTGTGGAGGCTTTGGTTCTACCAATCCTCTAATGAGTTCCAAATGCAAGTTTCAAGATGGTCATCCAACTAACCACTAATTTCTAACAATTGACTTTACTTTATGCTTTTATTTTTTATGTTTTATGTACCATTTAATTTAAGCATTTACATTTCATGCCACTTTTTATTTTGCTCACTTGAGCATTTATTCTTATGCCATTTTTATTTTTGCTCACTTGATCATTTACTTTTATGTCATTTTTATTTTGCTCACTTGAGCTTTTATTTTCCTTTTAAAGACACCTAATAATCAACATGAACCATAAAAATCTTTAATGATACTTGGACTATTTGGTTACTATCCTTGGCATTATGGAGTATTGGACTTCTTGGACTTAAGATTAGAAACTTTAGCCTATCTTGGATACCTTGTGATCTTACTTGATTATTTTTTCTGGAGTTCTTGAGGTTTACCTCAAGATATTGGGTTGTTTGTTTGTTTTGTGTACAGGTTATTGTGATTACATACTTTGTTCGTAATCTGGAATTCACCCGTATACAGCCGTTACTCTGCCCAATTTTTGCGAAGACTTAATACACTTGAAGTTTGGTTCTCTCAAGAGGTCTAGTATCTTTGCTTTCTTGGTTTCAATCCGAAGAATGGGAATTCTATATTTACTCATAATGTCAAGTATTGGCTTCTTGTTGGTTAGATGGTTCTTATCCCTAGCTTTTACCTTATGTTTTAGGATAGTCTCTTCATCTCCGCCCATCTTCTTTAATTTCAAAAATCTTCTCCCTCCTTTTAAAAACTCTTCTTATTTCTAAACTTGAAACACTTTCATAATAAACTTAGACTTAGGTCCATGCATTTTCAAAACATTTTCATAAATAAATTTCAATCAATTTAATAATACCTTGACATTTTTGTGAGAAGACTAAAAGTCAATCAATCTCATTTCAAACCATTTTTGCCACTTTGGCCTTTTATTTTAAAACTTTTCTTAAAAGATTAGACTCATGTCAATCCTTGTAGTGATGCAAAAAACTATACTTCTACAATATGTAGTAAAGAGAGATATTTTCCACTTGGGTGTTGAGTGAGGCATTGTTGATTTTAAAATCCAAGCCATATCCTCCACTTTGAGATGATGCAAATTCTCCTTTCTCATGATTGTGGGTAGTAAGTATGTTTTCCACGCGGAAAATGACGATGATGTCTTATCTCATAAAATTAACCAACACAATTGTGTTTCAAATTTTTAAAAGAGGAACTACGTGTATCCCGATCCCCTATTGCACGAAAGGTGGTACGTAGGCACTAAAGGTTCGCAACCGCGCCGGGTGCAAAAATCATAAAAATATTTCTTTTCTCACCTCCACCATCCATTTTATATACAACACATTTTTATAGCCAAAATATACAGATTTTTCAAAGAGGTTCCTACGGAGTACCGTAGATGTTTAGGGTGCTAATAACTTCCCTTTGCATAACCAACCCCCTTACCTTGAATCTTTCCACCTTTTTTTTGGGTTATTCTCTCTTTTCCCATTCCTTTGGAAACAATAAAGCGCGGTGGAGATTTTTATTTTGATTTGTATAAAGTCTAGTCAATGCAATGGCTTAGTCTTGAACATTTCTACCGCTACAGAAAAATGGCGACTTCACTGGGGAAAGATTAACTTCTTGCTGGTCCATCCCTAAGTGGGTTGAGCCTATCTTTGTTTATATCTGTATATGTGTTATTGTGTTTATGTGTTATATTTTGTATATATGTTTGTCTGGATTTTCCTGGTTTACAGGGTGCTTGGTGATTACTCATAAGTCCTATACCCGGACTTGGGAAAACTTTAAGATAGGACTGGCGGTATAGAAATGTTAACTTTGAGGGAGTAATCCCAAAAAAATGAGGCATGAGATCCCCCACTCAGTGGAGGCCCTTTTGATTGTAGTGTCGTTTACTGAGTAATTGGGAAGACGTACTGCTTTCGACATGGGAGCCTGCTGAAGCTGAGGACCGTAGATTACCTAACCCATCTTGGCCTTTTAGGTGTAGTGCGGAAGCTATGACAGAGTAATCTGGAAATAGTTGTCACGCGATACTACACTCGAACGAATCTTTCTTGAGAATATTACTAATTACCGAGTTAATCGGGAAGTTGGTAATATCCGAAGGAAGGATGTAGACTTTGGGAACCTCTTAGAACCTTGTTCGGCAGGTGATAACTTTTTAGACCAATACTTTATGGGTAGTACGTTCGACCTCATGCTCGTGACGTTGAACCTATGAACCCTATATGTGTGATCGTGTGTGTGATTTCTGCATCATGCATCCATGCACTCATAAGCATCTTTTGAAGAAAATAATATTTTAAGGGATTTAAAGGTTGACTATTTGTGAATATCTCAGGTACTGTTAACCATGGATTTTGGATTAAGAAAGATCGGGAAATACAGTTTCAAGGATCCTAAGATAAATGAGTTGATCAGTCTAATTCCCGAGATCGAGTATTCTGCAGACTTTCGGAAGAAGTATGGATCCATTATTCCTCTCATGAAGCTGAAGATGAAGGAGGGTATTCTCTCAACTTTGGTCCAGTTCTATGATCCGGTGTATCACTACTTTACTTTTCTCGATTATCAATTGATGCCAACACTGGAAGAGTATTCCTATCTATTGGATTTACCTGTTACCGATCGTGTTCCTTTTAATGGTTTGGAGGGTGAGCCAAAACCACATGAGATTGCTGCTTTGATCCGTCTGGGGAAGTCTGAGGTGGAAGCCCATATGACTACCAAAGGAGGGATTAGAGGATTACCAGCTCAGTTCTTATTGGAGAAAGCTCGTTACTTTTCCAGGATGAAGAGTACGGTTGCTTTTGAGGCCATCTTTGCTTTACTCGCGTATGGATTATTTTTATTTCCTAATGTGGACAAGTTTTTCGACATTAATGCTATCAGGATTTTCATCATTGGAAACCCGACTCCTACACTGTTGGGTGATGCTTATTACTCTGTTCATCTTCGGAGTTCCTATCATGGGGGGATGATTATCTTTTTCACGCCTTTTTTGTACCATGGTTTATCTCTCATATGCCTCAGTCTGATGATTTTTGGGATGTCAAGAAGGAACCCCGTTGGGCTCCTAAGATCATGGCACTTACTCACTCGAATATTGATTGGTATCATCGAGCTTACCAGGATGTGGAGGTTATTAATAGTTGTGGTAGTTTCCCCAATGTGCCTCTTCTTGGTACAAAGGGAGGAATTAACTATAACCCTGTTCTTGCACGGCGATAGCTTGGTTACCCGATGAGGGATAAACCAAATAGTATTCATTTGAGTAGTTTCTTTATGAAGAAAGGAGAAGACCACAGGGAAGTTAGGGAGCAGATTGCGAAGGTCTGGCGTCACATTCATAAGAAGAGTAGGAAGGATTTGGGACCTAGAGGTGCTGTTTCTTTGGAGCCATATCTTTAGTGGGTCTGATCGAGAGCTATTCAGTTGAAGATGTTGTATACTCGGGAGATACCCATGCCTGATTTGTTTGCGAAGACCACTTCTCCCTTTTTAGATGATATAGAAGAGCTGCAACTTGCTTTGGTTAGGATGCAACAGGAAAGGGATGCTTGGAAGAACAAGTTCCAAACTTTAGAGAGTTCCTACAGAGTAGACCTGAAGGAGAAAGATGATTTGATCGAGATCCTTGAGAGTCGAGCGGTGGAGTCTATGGAGAGGCAAGGGGGTTTATTTTCTCCTAAGCCTCAAACAGGTGTTGATTACTCACTTCCTGCTTCAGATGATTGGAAGGAGGTTGCCATCAGACATGTGGAAGAAAACCAGAGGTTGAGGGCTCAGATTGTCAGGCTCACAGGGAAGCGCCAGCGTACAGATTAATCTCCATTAGTTCCTCTTCTCAGGATTTTAGATTGTATTTTCATCTTGTACTTGGGATCATTGAAACTTGTAATCCATTTTGAAGTTATTATAATAAAAAAAATTTAGTGTTTCAAAAGCTTTATTACTTGGATGTTTGCAATATGTCTATAAACCATAAATCCCTTGAAATATTAAATGATAAAGTAAAAATAATCATATGCATTGCATATCATGCATCATATTGCACATATTTCTTGCATTTGTTATGCATATCCAGGTGTCTTACCCAGCTTCTTTACTTCACTCAACAAGTTGACTCATCACTACAACAGTCGGGCTAATTTCAAAAAGAAGATGGAAAACTTAGAACAGGAGAATCACGAGCTGCGCGAAAAAGTTTCCACTTTGAAGGCTGGCTTGGCCAACTTGACTACTCTGATGAAAGCTCTGGTGGTTGCTCAGAATCAACCACCGAGTGTTCAACCTCAACCAACAAGGGCAAATGCTGAAGTTCCTACTGTTCCTGTATCCTCTACTCCGGCTGTTGTTCAAAACCGTATGCCTCAGGGTTATTCATGGGGAATGCCAGAGAATTTTGCACCTGAAGGTTTCAATCTTGGCCCTCAAGATGCTCCAGTGGTTCAAAAGTTGTTACTCTTGCACCTCTTGTGATGCATATTGTTCCGGCTGCACCTCCTTCGGTGAATTTGGTTCCGTTTTTTAATGAAGATATGTGTCATCCTTTCCCTCCGCCGAATGAAGACTTGGGTCTTTATGACAAAATGGATGATTTCCAAGAACAATTTGATAGAATGCAAAGAGAGATGAAGGCTCTTAGGGGAAAAGAGCTATTTGGGAAGAATGTGAATGAGTTGTGTTTGGTCCCGAATGTTAAAGTGGCTGCTAAGTTCAAGGTCCCGGAATTTGAGAAGTACAAGGGCAACACTTGCCCTCGTGCTCATTTGGTGATGTATGTAAGAAGAATGTCTACCCACACCGATGATCAGCGTCTGCTGATTCACTTTTTCCAGGATAGTCTGACCGGTGCAGCGTTGAAATGGTACATGAATTTAGACAGCGCCAACATCCATACTTTTAATGATTTGGGAGAAGCATTCATTAAACAATACAAGTACAATGTGGACATGGCGCCTGACTGTGACCAACTTAGGGCCATGGTTCAGAAAGACAGAGAATCGTTCAAAGAGTATACACAGAGATGGCGCGAAGTGGCTGCACAAGTGATTCCTCCCATGGAGGAGAAAGAAATGACTAAGATTTTTCAAAAGACGCTAGGAACTTTCTACTACGAAAGAATGGTAGCAAGTGCCCCAAGTGATTTTACAGATATGGTAGGAATGGGTGTCCGCCTAGAAGAGGAAGTAAGAGAAGGCCATTTGACAAAGGGTGAACGATCCGGAGGGGTGAAAAAGCTAACTTATGGGTTTACAAAGAAGAAAGAGGGGGATATAAATGTTGTTATGCAAGAGAGGGGGGTAAACGCTCCTAGAAAGAATTATCAGCGTCATCAGCAAGTCGCCTCAGTTACTCCTGTTATGAATACCGCTCCGACTACTGTTGCTTATCAAAGACCGTCCCAGCAGGGGAATCAAGGGTATAATCCGAGAAGGGAGAACTATGATCCTATTCCCATGAGCTATGCAGAGCTACTACCAGCATTGATTCAGAAAATGTTGGTCCAGACACGACCACTTCCCACCATACCATCACCATTGCCTTGGTATTACAAAGCAGACCAGACGTGTGCCTTTCATCAGGGAGCACCAGGGAATAGTGTTGAGAATTGTTATCCTTTGAGGACTGAAGTGCAAAGGTTGGTGAAGTCTGGAATTTTATCTTTCAAAGACGTGGGACCTAATGTGAAAGACAATCCTCTACCTAAGCACGGGGGAGTGAATGTTGTAAATATGGTGGCCGATTGTCCAGGCGACTTTCGAATTTTTAACATTAATCTAGTTAGGGGAGATTTGGTGAAGATGCACGCAGACCTCTATTAATTCAGTTATTATACGCATGACCACGCCAATTGTGCTATTTGCAGTACATATATATAGGGTTGTGAGAAGATAAAGGATGATTTACAGGAGATGATGGATGAAGGTTTAATCCATATAATCAGGCATAGGGCGGAATATGAAGAGGAAGTGAATATGGTTTCTGGATGTCCGGGTGAATTCAGAATTTTTAATGTGGATCATTTGAATGAGGATCTCGTGCAGTTGCATGCTACCTTTTGTCGTACTACTGGTCAGGTGGAACACCAATATGGATCTTGCATAGTTTGTTAACGAAACCGCCGAGGATGTTCTATTGTGAGGGAAGGTGTTCAGTTGCTGTTAGACAATGGAACTATCAAGATCACAGGTCATAGAGATGATTATCACGAGATTGATATGGTTGAAGTTTGTTTAATGGAAGAAGAGTTAGAGGAAGAGTATGCCTCCGCAGATGAGTATTTCTCTTCAGACGAAGATTTGTTTGCCGGAAATGACTTTTTGATGGATGATTGTGTTGAGGAAGGGGTAAACGTCATTGTACCTTTTTTTGGTGCACCCACTCATCTTGAGGTGGAGTACCATAGCAAACCAGCTGTTACCCCAATGGTAATTAGTCTGCCAGGTCCGGTTCCCTATGAGTCAGACAAGGCTGTGCCTTACAAATACAACGCTACAATCTTAGAAGACGGGGTAGATATTCCCATCCAGCCAATGCCAGATGTTGGAAATATAGCTGATAATATCAGGGTGCCCCGTAGCGGTCGTGTGTTTGCGCCGGTTATTCAAAGAGATGTTGTTGCTGGAAAGAAAATTGCTGAGAACAATGAGCCTAAGAAGGCTACATGAGAGACTAGTGGATATACATTAGAGAAAGAAGTGGATGATATTTTGAAGAAAATTAAGATGAGCGACTTCAAAATTGTAGATCAGCTATTGCAGACTCCTTCCAAGATATCTATCCTAGCTTTATTAATGAATTCCTCTGCTCATAGAGAATCACTGATGAGAGTACTAGACCAAGATTTTGTGGAGAATGACATGTCATTAGATCAATTCAGCAGCGTAATTGGAAACATTACGTCATGTAACAATTTGAGTTTCTACGATGATGAGTTACCAAATGAAGGGAGGAATCACAACCTGGCCCTCCACATATCTATGAACTGCAAGAATGATTCGCTGTCCAATGTTCTAATTGATAATGGATCCGCGATGAATGTTATACCGAGGAGTACCCTCATAAAGTTAAAGTATCAAGGAGCACCTATGCGCCCGAGTGGCATCATTGTGAAGGCTTTTGATGGGTCGATGAAATCTGTCATCGGTGAAATGGACTTGCCCATCCATATAGGATCATATTTGTTCTTGATAACCTTCAAGGTCATGGACATTATTCCCGCATATAGTTGTTTGCTAAGACGGCCATGGATACACGAAGCAGGGGCTGTCACTTCAACTCTGCATCAGAATTTAAAGTTTGTGCGTGAAGGGAAGGTGTTGATCATAAATGGGGAGCAGGCGTTGTTGATATCCCATCTATCCTCTTTCAGTATTGTAGAAGCGGATGAGGCTGCTGTTAGAACCTAGTTCCAAGCCCTATCTATTGACAACATAAGAAGGAATAAGAATTCTGTGGCTTCGCTGAAGGACGCGCAGTAGGTTGTGTGCAATGGTCATAATGCAGTTTGGGGACAACTTGTGGACCCACCCGTGAACAAAAACAGAACTGGTTTGGGTTTCTCTTCGAAGAATGGCAAAGGCGAAAGTTTGAAGTCAAAGTCTTCTGTGAACAGTTATCATGATGTTTTCCGCAGCGGAGGCTACCTCCATCCAATTGGTTCTGGAATTAATGTTGTTGAAGAGGATGAAGCAGAGCAGGAAGTACCGAATTATGTGACGCATGGAATCCGAGTTCAGAACTGGGTCACCATTGATGTTCCTTCTTGCCTACATATTTCAAAGTAATTTGTTTTGATTAATCTGTTTCTTTCTTTTGAAAAGCTTTCACTCTTCCTAAGGTGAAAGTATTATATGGGCTTATCTGTTTGCTTTGATTTTTAAGGTCATTAATAAAAGTTGTCTTTGCTTCCAAAAATATGTCTTTATTTTCTGTTTTTTCTTGGCAAATGGTGATAAAAAAAAAAAAAAGAACCCTTTTCAAAATAAATAATAACTGAAAATTAATCTCCATGATCACTTGTTATATGTGTCAGTCTCTAAAAGCAATCAAAAATCACATGTGCAGATTAATTAAAAAACCCGTTGAGTACAATGACCCTGCACCCTCTCCCAACTTTGATTATCCCGTGTTTGGGGCTGAAGAAGAAGATTATGATGAGATTCCAGAAGAGGTCTCACGGTTGCTTGAGCACGAGGAAAATACCATTCAGCCATATATGGAGCCTTTGGAAGTGATTAATGTGTGTTCAGAAGAAGATCCAAAGGAAGTTAAGATTGGAGCATCGTTGCATCCTGATGTAAAAAGCGGGTTGATTGAGATGTTGAAAGAGTATGTGGATATTTTTGCTTGGTCTTATCAAGATATGCCTGGTCTAGATACAGACATTGTCGAGCATCATTTAGCGTTGAAACCAGAGTGTCCTCCAGTTAAACAAAAGTTGAGAAGAACCCACCCATATATGGCAGTAAAGATCAAAGAGGAGGTCCTAAAACAGATTAATGCTGGTTTTCTTATAACGTCAGTGTATCCTCAATGGATTTCCAATACTGTCCCAATACTGAAAAAATACGGAAAAGTCCGCATGTGCGTAGATTACAGAGATCTAAATAAAGCTAGTCCGAAAGATGATTTTCCATTGCCTCACATTGGCATGTTAGTGGACAGCACAGTAAAATTCAAGGTATTCTCGTTCATGGATGGATTTTCCGGGTATAATCAAATAAGAATGGCTCCAGAGGACATGGAAAAAACAACGTTTATCACACCCTGGGGAACATTCTGTTACAGGGTGATGCCCTTCGGGTTGAAGAATGCTGGTGCAACGTACCAGAGGGCTATGACAACCCTATTCCATGATCTGATGCACAAGTAAAATTAAGTATATGTTGATGATATGATTGCAAAATCCCAAACTGAAGAAGGGCATATAAAAGATTTGTTGAAGTTGTCTCAGCGTTTGAGGAAGTATCGTCTCTGCTTGAATCCAAATAAATGCACCTTCGGAGTTAGATCGGGGAAATTGTTGGGTTTTATTGTTATCCAGAAAGGAATTGAAGTTGACCCTGATAAAGTCAAAGCAATTCAAGAAATGCCAGCACCAAGAACTGAAAAGCAAGTCATGGGTTTCCTCGGGCGTTTGAATTATATTTCCATATTCATTTCCCATATGAATGCAAAGTGTGAACCGATCTTTAAGTTGTTAAAGAAAGATCAAGGATGTGTGTGGACGGATGACTTCCAAAGGGCATTTGAGAGTATTAAAGAGTATCTGCTTGAACCTCTTATCTTGCTCCCTCCCGTAGAAGGAAGACCGTTGATTATGTATCTAACAGTGTTAGATAAATCCATGGGTTGTATTCTGGGACAACAGGATGAAACATGGAAGAAAGAGTTCGCCATTTATTATCTCAACAAAAAGTTCATTGATTGTGAGTCACGGTATTCCACCCTAGAAAAAATGTGTTGTGCTTTGGCCTGGGCGGCAAAGCATTTGCGGCAGTATATGTTGAATCATACCACTTGGTTGATCTCCAAAATGGATCCAATCAAGTATATTTTTGAGAAGCCTGATCTTACTGGGAGAATTTCCCGTTGGCAGATGTTGTTATCGGAATATGATATTGAGTATCGCACTTCAAAAGCTATCAAAAGTAGTGTGTTGGCAGATTACCTTTCTCACCAGCCAGTGGAAGATCATCAGTTTGTAGAATATGAATTCCCCGATGAGGATTTGATGTTTCTAAAAGTGAAATATTGTGATGAGCCATTGCCTGAGGAAGGCCCCGACCCTGAATCTCGTTGGAGTATGATATTTGATGGGGCGGTGAATGCTTATGGTAAAGGAATTGGTGATGTGATCGTCACTCCTCATGGATCGCACATTCCTTTTACTGCAAGGTTAACATTTGATTTCACTAATAATATGGAGGAATATGAGGCTTGCATCATGGGTCTTGAGGAAGCTATTGATCTCAAAATCAAAATTCTAGATGAGTATGGTGATTCAGCTTTGGTAATAAATCAGATTAAAGGAGAATAGGACACTCGTCACCCTGGCTTGATCCCTTACAAAGATTATGCTAGAAGATTACTACCCTTCTTCAATAAAGTTGAATTCCATCACATTCCTAGAGATGAAAATCAAATGGCGGATGCTCTGGCAACTCTGGCTTCCATGTACCAAGTGAATACTTTGAATGATATACCCCGTATTACAGTTCGACGGCTGGATAGGCCCGCTCATGTGTTTACGACAGAGGAGGTAGAAGATGAAAAACCTTGGTATTATGACATCCAGCATTTTCTTCAGACTCAGGAATACCCGATTGGTGCATCGAGGAAAGATAGAAAGACACTGAGAAGATTGGCAGGAAGTTTCTTCCTCAGTGAAAATGTGTTATACAAGAGAAATTATGACATGGTCTTGCTCAGATGCGTGGATAGACACGAAGCAGACATGTTGATGCATGAGATTCATGAAGGTTCATTTGGCACTCATGCTAATGGGCATTCGATGGCTAAAAAGATGCTCAGGCCAGGTTACTATTGGTTGACAATGGAATTTGATTGTTACAAATTTGCAAAGAAGTGCCATAAATGCCAAGTTTATGCAGACAAGGTCCATGTGCCTCCGACACTTCTCAAGTTTATTTCCTCCCCATGGCCTTTCTCTATGTGGGGTATAGACATGATCGGGATGATAGAACCCAAAGCTTCGAATGGACACCGTTTCATCTTGGTAGCAATTGACTACTTTACCAAATGGGTAGAGGCTGCTTCTTATGCCAATGTTACCAAACAGGTGGTTGTGCGTTTCATCAAAAACAATCTTATATGCCGGTATGGTGTGCCGAGTAGAATCATCACTGATAATGACTCGAATTTGAACAACAAGATGATGACAGAACTGTGTGAAGAATTCAAGATTGTCCATCATAATTCGTCTCCATACAGGCCAAAGATGAATGGGGTTGTTGAAGCTGCTAATAAGAATATCAAGAGAATTATCCAGAAAATGGTTGTTACTTATAAGGATTGGCATGAAATGCTCCTTTTTGCTCTGCATGGATATCAAACATATGTCCGCACTTCAACAGGAGCAACCCCGTTCTCCCTAGTATATGGAATGGAAGTTGTACTCCCTGTTTAGGTAGAGATTCCCTCGTTGCATGTGATAATGGAATGCAAGTTGACAGAGGCTGAATGGGTCCAGAATAGGTTTGACCAATTGAATTTGATTGAAGAGAAGAGAATGACAACTTTATGTTATGGGCAGTTATACCAGAAAAGAATGAAGAAAGCATTTGATAAAAAGGTCAAACCTCGTGAAATCAGAGAAGGCGACCTCGTGCTCAGGAAGATCATGTCTTTTAACACTGATTCTAGGGGCAAGTGGACTCCCAATTTTGAAGGCCCATATGTTGTCAAGAAAGCCTTCTCTGGTGGTGCATTAATTCCTGAAACTATGGATGGTGAGGAGTTCCCACGTCCCTTGAATGCTGACGCAGTCAAGAAATACTTTTCCTAAAGAAATAAAAGAACAGCTCGCTAAGTTGAAAAACCGAAAGGGCAACTTAGGCAAAAAGGAGCGTCTCGGTAGGCTGAAAACCCGAAAGGGCGGTCTAGGCAAAAATTAGAGACATAAACAGAATAAATTTCCCGCTAAGTTGAAAACCCGCAAGGGCAACTTAGGCAAAAGTTAGGGATTTTTCTTGGTAAGTAACTACGTCAGACAAGACTTGATCGTTGAAGCAACAATCTTCTCGGATCCTCACCATACTTCAACAAAAGTTGCTGCTCAGGATTTCAAAAGTTGTTAGGAGGAATGGTGGTCATTGTGTCTCAATGTATCTTTTCCATTATATATTACCATTTCCCAAACTTTGTAATCATCCATGGAGTCTCGTCATTCGCAGACTACCATTCTATTAATGAAATTCGAGCTTTTGCCAAATTCTTTGTGTTCTTATTTTTATTTAGCTTGCAAAGACTCCATTTATTACTGATAATAATTTTTAAAGCAAAAAGATTAAAAAGCAAAATTGACTTTTCAAAAATAAAGGGAGATCTTCATAATTCAATTTACTTTGGGGTTTGTGATGAAACAATGACCACAAAAATGGCGATCTCAGCAATGAACAAACTCCGGTTGTTTTAAGAAGATTTACTTCCTTCATGAAGGTTTTTCTCAGGTCATTTTGTTGATATGTGCGCAATCTTTGTGTGTTTCTCAGATAGTTAAAGACGATACCAGTGGGTGCAAGGTACGGTATTAGGTTTGTGATCCCATTATCCTCGGCCAAGTCTTGGTTCGCTTTTGATTTTGGATTTGCATGGTCAGAAGCCTCCGTCCCAGATTCCCCAGTGAAGTTTTCCCTCATATGATGAAAGGTTTTATTCCCTTGGTGTGCTAAGATATCGCTCTTTTTGCAGTATTGGCATTAGTGTTGACTTCTTGATTTCCCGGGAAGGCTATCCCAGGGCATCTTTTGTTGGAATAGGTTTTCATGATGTAAAGTTTCAATCTGCATCTTTCCCCAGGGGGGTAGGATTGAATTCCCCAGTGAGGTTTGATTGTCTCGGCGTCAGTCTGCTTTATTTGAGGCTGGTCTTGCAATCTCCAGTAGGTATGTTGCTTTTGAAAAACTGGTTTCTCTGATGAAACCGGAAGAAAGATGTTCTATCCCGGTATCTGTTTGATTTAGCTACATCCGGATTATGTTTCTCCTCAGTGAAGTTAGGACAGGCAATAGGTTTGGTTTCTGCAGTTGCTTTTACCTTTCTTGGATTGATCTTTCTGGTTGAAGTTTAGCCCAATGTTATTGGTACCTAAGACGGTTTTTTTTGTTTGTACTAATTATGTATCCTTTTACCAACATATGCACGATATCACTCATACATTCATACATGCATCATGCATTGCTACAAATCATTTTTTATTGACATTGTGTTCTAACCTTCCTGTAGCGCTCCTTTCTTAGGTGGATTTGGTTTTCCCTATTGAGTTTATTTCTCAAAGGATGTATCTTCGTTAGCCGTCTTGCTCCAGTTTGTTTCTAATTTGATTCGTGGTTGCATGATGATATTATTTACTTTGGATTTCCGAGAAATTTGAGTTTGGGTTTGCGCATTTATTTTGCACGAGAAGACATTATCTCCTCAGCAATAATAACGTGACATTTCCCCAGGAAGTCATGTCTCTTTCCCCAGGAAGTCATATCTCTTTCCCCAGGAAGTCATATCTCTTTCTCCAGGAAGCCATATTTCTATCCCCAGAAAGTCATTTCTCTTTGCAATTCCCCTTGACAATGAGTGGAAGTCTCTTTATTTGAGATAAGCTTACATATTACCATTTCCAGGCAGAGTGCCTTGGTTAAAGAAGAAGTTGAGACCCGTTCTAGGTAAAACACCAGAATTTTGGGGAAAACTTGATATTTTCTCTTTCTACCTTCAGTGAACGTTGGTAGTACATCGGCAGTGAACATCGGTGTTTGTTATCTTTTTGCTATCTTCAGTGAACGTTGATAGTTCATCGTCAATGAACGGTGGTGGTATGATATTTTCTCTTTCTACCTTCAGTGAACGTCGGTAGTACATCGACACTGAACGTCGGTGTTTGTTACCTTTTTGCTATCTTCAATGAACGTTGATAGTTCATCGTCAGTGGACGGAGGTGATATGATATATTTTCTCTTTCTACCTCCAGTGAATGTTGGTAGTACATCAGTAGTGAACGTCGGTGTTTGTTATCTTTTTGCTATCTTCAGTGAACGTTGATAGTTCATCGTCAGTGGACGGCGGTGATATGATATATTTTCTCTTTCTACCTTTAGTGAATGTTGGTAGTACATCGGCAGTGAACATCGGTGTTGTTATCTTTTTGCTATCTTCAGTGAACGTTGATAGTTCATCGTCAGTGAACGGAGGTGGTTTGATATTTTCTCTTTCTACCTTCAGTGAACGTTGGTAGTACATCGGCAGTGAACGTCGGTGTTTCTTATCTTTTTGCTATCTTCAGTGAACGTTGATAGTTCATCGTCAGTGAACGACAATGGTATGATATTTTCTCTTGCTACCTTCAGTGAGCGTTGGAAGGACATCGGCAGTGAACGTCGGTGTTTTTTATCTTTTTGCTATCTTCAGTGAACATTAATAGTTCATCGTCAGTGAACGGCGGTGGTATGATATTATCTCTTTCCACCTTCAGTGGACGTTGGTAGTACATCGGCACTGAACGTCGGTGTTTGTTATCTTTTTGCTATCTTTAGTGAATGTTGATAGTTCATCGTCAGTGAACGGCGATGGTATGATATTTTCTCTTGCTACCTTCAGTGAACGTTGGTAGGACATCGGCAGTGAACGTCGGTGTTTGTTATCTTTTTGCTATCTTCAGTGAATGTTGATAGTTCATCATCAGTGAACGGTGGTGGTATGATATTTTCTCTTTCTACCTTCAGTGAACGTTGGTAGGACATCGGCAGTGAACGTTAGTGTTTGTTATCTTTTTGCTATCTTCAGTGAACGTTGATAGTTCATCGTTAGTGAACGGCAGTGGTATGATATTTTCTTTCTACCTTCAGTGAACGTTGGTAGTACATCGGCAGTGAACGTCGATGTTTCTTATCTTTTTGCTATCATCAGTGAACATTGATAGTTCATCGTCAGTGAACGGCGGTGGTATGATATTTTCTTTCTACCTTCAGTGAACGTTTGTAGGACATCGACAGTGAATGTCGGTGTTTGTTATCTTTTTTCTATCTTCAGTGAATGTTGATAGTTCATCGCCAGTGAATGGCGGTGGTATGATATTTTCTCTTTCTACCTTCAGTGAAAGTTGGTAGTACATCGGCAATAAACATCGGTGTTTCTTATCTTTTTGCTATCATCAGTGAAGGTTGATAGTTCATCATCAGTGAATGGTGGTGGTATGATATATTCACCTTTTACCTTCAGTGAAAGTTGGTAGTACATCGGCAGTGAACGTCGGTGTTTCTTATCTTTTTGCTATCTTCAGTAAACGTTGATAGTTCATTGCCAGTGAACGGCGATGGTATGATATATTTTCTCTTTCTACCATCAGTGAACATTGGTAGTACATCGGCAGTGAACGTCGATGCTTGTTATCCTCCTCTCTGATTCAATTCTTTTGGTCCACCAGTGATTTATTTTCCTGGTGGGGTTGCTCTTTTATTTCTTAATTTTTGTGGCATCCCCAGTAATACTTTGCGTCTCTTTTGTTCTGTTCATATGCATTCATAATAATAAGCATTGCACGACATCTTAGAGACAAAAATAGGGCTTGTTTTATATTTAAGTATCTTCAATCGCGTCGACACGAATATTTTTAACCTTCGTATATCCGGATAGAAGACACTTAAATAAGGGCAGTTGTTGTACCCTAATTTTTGCCCCTAAGATTCCCCTATCATATCATGTCAACTTGATAATAACAAAATCACATTAGGGTTGGTTCTTCCTCTTTTTTTCTATCTCCTATCTTTAAGTTTGCTCTTGAGGAATATCCAAGCACCTTAGTTGTGTATTTTGTATATGCATTGATAATTAACCTCTAACCAAAATACAAAAAATATTTGTCTTTGTCTTTGCAAAATTGTGTTTTGTAGGTACCTAGTCGAAGCATCCAACAAATAAGGTTTTTCGGTATTATTTCCCTAAAATCTCTTTTTTGCAAAGAAAAATAAAAATAATTAAATTTTTTTCATTTTTTTTTGTTGACCTGAACAATCGATTGCTCCCATAGCGCAATCAATGGCACAGAGTGTATTGTGCACAATCTTTGAAAAAAAACTGTGTTTTCAGCCTTCAAAAATAAATAAAAAAATTAGTATGTGTCGACACATACATGTTATGTATTGACTCATGTAAGTTGATTGATTCTGTATTATGTTGAAGTAGCAGCTTGCATCGACCCATAGATGCTTGTATCGACTCATCCTACTTTTTATAACTAGCATGTTTCGACACATACATGTTATGTATCGACTCATGCAAGTTGATTGATTTTGTATTGTATCGAAGTAGCAGCTTGCATCGACCCAAAAAAGGCTTGTGTCGACTCATCCTGTTTTGTATAACTAACATGTGTCGACACATACATGTTATGTGTCGACTCATGCAAATTGATTGATTATGTATTGTGTTGAGATAGCAGCTTGTATCGATTCATAGAAGCTTGTGTCGACTCATGCTGTGTGTTGTACCCCAAAATTTGCCCTCCTTTTTTTCACAAGAAATCACAGCTTCGGGCTTTTCCTGATTTTTCAGATTGGCTTAAGAATCGGTCAAACAGACTTTTCTTATCAGTAAATCCAAAATTAGGGTTTCTATTGATTTTGAATCAGTTCAAGCAGATTATTAGGGTTTGATTGAGTTTGGCTCAGGGTTTGATCAAGGAGACGCTTCTTTGACAATAAATCAAGAATTAGGGTTTGCACGCGCATTCTCAGAAGAATTTGAATCCACAGTGTCTTAATTGGCTGTCACACTGCTATGACGTCTGTTCAAGATTTCAGTTTGTTTCTCAAAATCTAAACATTTGGGATAGAAGTTGAGGCTTCTGATTGAAAATTTGCAGTTTTAGTTTAATCAAGTGAAGTGAAAGGCGTATGGACGTTTGTTTGTTTAGCTGTGCAATTGGTTAACTGACATGCTGGGCTTATTGCTGGTTAAAGCAGGGTTTGTGAGACTACAACGTTATTAATTATTTATCTTATCTAAGTTAGAATAATTGGGATGTACTTCCAGCTATTTTAATTCAAGAAACTTAAATAATTAAATAGACAGTGAAATAAAGAATTAACTGACAAAGGATTTTTTTTATTCATTTTCAATGGTTGTTACAAATGTTTATTTGATACAGTAAATTTATTTACAGTGTTACAATGACATTTATTACAATGATTAAAAATAAATTAAATCTACATCCTAAGTCTCTTGAGGTCTTCATCTTCTACTGCTGCTTCCCTTGCTCCAATTGATATTTACCTGCAAAGCCAGAAAAGGAGATGTCAATAACAGATGAATTTGGAAAAGTATTTTTCAGACAGTTAATCAAAAACTCATCATTAAAGGTGGTTGGCCGGAATCAGATTGTTTTGATTTTCATCATATTTTTCTCATCCTCTTTGCAAATCACAAGAAGACTCTCTTCTTGGTTCACAAAGAGGAAAGAAAAATTGTTTTTACAAGCATATGAATCAATTAAACAAAATGCACAAAAATGCATAAATTCAAACAAGGCAAACTGAACAGCCAAGTTACAAATTCAAACAAACTGCACATGTGCAAACTGAAAATGCCAAACCAAGTCACAAGTGTAAACAATGGCAAACTAAGTTACAAGAAACTGTCAAAAGCTGTCAAAGAAGATACCAAAAGATATCAAAAGCCATCAAGCTGTCAATGCAGAAGAAAGTACAATATGCAGAATGAAAACCAAATTACAAGCAACTTGTCAAAATCTCTTCATCACTTTCCAGCCAACACCTTTTCAGAAAATAAGCACTTTAAGCAATTAAATATGCTTTAATAGAGAGATAAAAGAGAGAGAGAATTGGAGGCTTACAGTTTTGCAGGCTTAAGAGGAATAGATAAATATAACAAATCAGAACATTTCAAAGGGGGAAGAACACACATAGAAAAATATAACACAAAACATACAACCTGCATAACACAAGCCCTCAAGCCTGTTTCAAACTGCCTGGCAACCTGCTTCAAGCAAGCCTGTAACCAGAACAAAGCCTTACCAAGCAAGAAAACTTCCAGGCATGTAAACAAAAAGCAAGCCTTGAGGTTTGTTTTCCTCCAAGCCTGCATAAGCTCCAGCCTGACTAAAACATGAACAAACTCAGTATCCAGAAATCTGCCTGCATAAACTCAAATTGCTTCAAGCCTCAAGCCTGCCCCAAGGCCTAAAAACCTGTACCACAAACAAGTATCAAAAATGTCTTCAAGCAAGCAAGCATGTCTCAAGCCTGCCTGCATAGCAAGCATTCAAGCCAAAGCCCTGCATAGCCTTGAAGCCTCTCAAAAACTACACAAACAACAAACCTGAACAAACTCAGTGTCCAAGCCTTTCAAGCCTGTCAAAGCCTAAACCCCAACAAGCCTGTCTAAACAAACCTATTACAGAAACATTCAAACAAGCCTGTAACCAAAATAAGCATTCAAGCCAAAGCTCCTCAGAACCAAAGCTCGTCATAGGCCAAAACACCAACTCAGATACCAAAGCCAAGATAAAAGAAGAAGTCAGAAGTGAAATAATAGCCAACAAGCAATCTCAGAATTATCATCATCAAGTTATCAGAAAAACAAGAAGCAAAAGCAATCTCAAAATAAAATTCATCATTGAAAACAAATCCAAGCATCCTCAGAACAAGAAGTTCATCACAGGATCAAACTAACTAAGCAAAAAAAGAGAAGAAGATAGTGAAACAAACAACAACAGGGTTTTCAGAGCAGGTTCATCACAAAACCATTCAAAGAAGAAAGATACGAGGTTACCAGAAGGCCAGCAAGCACATCACCAGTCCCACGCCTTGGCCGCCTAAGACGCCTCCTGTCCAAACTCTCCTCCTCCTTTCCAAAAAAAGCAGAACCAAGGTATAAATTCCTCTTCCCTTTTATTTTTTACACCTCACACAAACATAAACAACACAGAAGATCAGAACATATAAAAGATAAACATGCAAGACTAAAATCCAAAAACCCTAAAAAAGCGCATGAAGAGGGAAAATCGTTACCTTTTCTTTATCACTGCCTGAACGACCATGGAGAGAGGGAATTGGAGGTGGCGTCCAGTGGCCAGGCATGGAAGGCGTCAGAGGCTCTGACTGAGATGAAGACGAAGAAGAAGGAGATAGGGAGCGGTGCCGTTCCAAATACACAAACCCTATTTTGAGCAAAGTACACACGAACCCTAACAACAAAACATTGTAATGCATTTGGGCCTGCTCCATGCGCAAACCCCTTAGGCCCAACAAAACCAGCGCATGCACCCCCCTCTTGTTCTCTTTCAACACACTTTTTTTTTAGGCCAAGCATGTTTTTTTTTTCTTAAGGCCCATTTAACTTTTTTTTTATGTATATACAAAATAATACTTTTCTTTTTATGACCACTTTATTTCTTTTTTAAACTAATTCCTAATTCTTTTTGGTAAATAAAATAATATATTTTGTTTTAAAACTTTTGTTTAGTTAAACTTTTTATATAAGCTTTTTAAAACATTAACTAAAATACATGAATAATAGTTTTCTTTAACTTAAACATTTTTCTTTTCTTTTCTTTAAAACTCTTGTTCATATAATTAACAAAAATACAAAAATAATAATAAATACTTAATTTTATATTAGGTTAATATTTCGATCATTTATAAATAATCATATGCATGGCACATTACTTTTGTTTATCTTTGATTCTTATACCTTGATTATATTTTTACATGGAGAATGCGACGATTCGATTTGGTTGTAAATAATATTTGGACACTACTATTCTGACAAGACTCATCCCCATTTGTAAATATTTGTACCTCCATCCCCGGATACTTATTTGCAATAGCTTAGACTTTAAATTCCCGCAATTTATCGCTTTCTATATACTGTATAGTAATTAGGGTTTGTATGCGAAGATTCAAAATCAACCGCTAGATAACCTAATACAAGACAAATGCATGAAAATCAATACACAAATCACACTTGCACCTCTAGGGTAACCTCTCTTGTTGCCTCGGAAAAATGCAATCATGTCCCTCGAGTATGAGACACTCTAGCAAACGTCCCTTCAATAAACAAAGATCATAGTCCCTCGATGACCCTCGGTGTTGCCTTCGATAAAACGATCTCGTCCCTTACAAAATTGCTGGAGCGTCTCACAAGTTGCCTTCAATGATTGTATACGATGAACCGCGCCCGTCCCGTTAACATCCTAACACAAGGTTGTTCACCAAATACAATGGAGAAACAATAGTGTTAAAAGGGTTAAAAACATAAGGAAAGATCTTTGATTAAATTAGGGTAGATAGCTCTTAGTTACTTGATCAAACTTGCAAAACACACTTGCCATTTTTCAAAACACAGTCCACAACACAACTTCCAAAACAACTTTCAAAAACATTGAAACATCTTTTCAAAAAGACAAACACCTTTGTAAAACATTCGAGTAAATAATTGTTACAATGGTTGCCTAGACAAGGCATCTTTTTCAAAATATTTTCAAAACCACACACAAAGCACCATTTCAAACAATTGAAAAGCAAAGGCAAGTGATCTAAAATAAGTAACTAAGAGCCCATGGATAACCATGGATGAAAAGGGTGCTCGCACCTTCCCTTTTCATAATCTACCCCCCGAACCCACGAAAACATCTCAAAGGTCTTTCCTGTGCTTTTTGACCTTTCCTTAGGATAATAAAAAGTCGGTGGAGACTCTTGCTCAACCGAAATATTTGCGAAAACAAACGCAAAACCTCAAGTCAGTTCTTCCACCGTATCACCGAACTGACGACTCTGCTGGGGAGCTAATCTAAATGTGGGGTTACCTTAGGGTTTTAGATCACCCATACATGCTTGCTTTGATTGCTTTGATTGCTTTACTTTTTGGTTCCTTGTTTGGGTTTGTTGTAAATCCTACACCCGGATTTGGGGGCACCTTTTTAGGTAAATAGCAATAAACTGTGAGGGAACTGTGCGGGGTATACCGACATGGTTGAAGCAGTAGCTATGTTAGTGTGACATATTTGTGAGTACCGGTAGCCCTTGAGTAGTCAAGGAGAATACGGGGCCGCTGAGTGATGTCATGAAGCACTAACGGACTCTTAGAACCTTACTTAACCATCTTGGCCTTTTTAGGGGTAGTGAGATGACCGACTTTGGTGCAGTCTGAAGTTGGTAGATACTCGATACTACACTCATTTAGGATTGTTTTCTTGGAATATTTTGGTCGCCGGTTAAGTGGCTAAACCAAAACAATGAACACAGAAAATAATCCAGTGATATTGAGCTCCTTAGAACCCGATTTCTATTTTAGGACAGGATGAGCCAACTAACTTCAAGAGGGTACTTACCTACAAACCCCATGCAAGCCTAAACCTAAGGACTTGTTTGTTTTGTGTGAATATGATTGCCTGTATATACACTTGCTTACTTTTACATACATGTACATAACATCATAACATCATGCCATAGCATTTTCAATAACCATTTCAAGGATCTCGAGGGTCTTTTGATGCAGAGTCACATTGAACCAGACATCTACCAAAGGGAAAGAGGGTTTTCCTCTAAACAAGTGTCGTCAAAGATCAAGTGCAACAACTTGAATCAGGGGCTATGACCCACTTGACATGGTGAGCTTGATTCTCGTGGAGAAACATCCACCGATACAAAGTTCTCCAATCGAAGATGTTGATCAAAGTTCAACCTCTAACATTTAGTGTTTACCCCAAGAGATCCTTGAAAACATTGCATACATATATCATACATATCATTGCATAACAGGTTTCTCCTACAGGTCTCCTTATCTTCCTACTGTTTATTTCAGTAAGATGGATATGGAACAAACGGTGAAAGATCTCCAAGCTCAAAACGCTCAATTCCAACAAATGCTTCTGGCTATGGGTAAAGGGCAAGAGGATCTGAAATCTCTCCTTCTCAAAGACAAGAAGAAGAAGTCTAAGAAGGCAACGGGCATCCTGAAAAGAATACCTAAAACCCTAGATCTTTCAACTCCACCCAGCATAGGGGCCAGTCTTGAAGAAGACCACAATTTGGAGATTGATGAAGCTGACTACTCCGAAGAACAATATCCTCCCGCTGATGACAAGTACAAACAGTTGGAGGATCGCCTCAATGCTATGGAGGTTCAACAAATACCTGGCTTGGATTTAGGAGACATGGGTTTAGTTTCTGGATTGGTCATCCCGCCAAAGTTCAAGGTCCCTACCTTTGCCATATACGATGGAGTCTCTTGCCCTAAGATGCACTTAAAATCTTATGGCCGCAAGATTAAACCATACACAACTGATCCAAAGCTTTGGATCCATTTCTTCCAAGAAAGCCTGGTAGGGGCTTAACTCGAGTGGTTCTATCAATTGGAGAGTTCTTGCATCCACACCTGGGAGGATTTAGTTGTTGCTTTTTATAAGCAGTGTCAGTACAATGCTGATCTTGCACCAACTCGTGTGCAATTGCAGAACATGACCATGGGTTCTGACGAGAACTTCAAAGGATATGCTCAAAAGTGGAGGGATCTGGATGGCAGGGTGCAACCCCTTTTAACTGACAGAGAGCTGATTGACATCTTCATGTGAACTTTGACAGGGCCTCTCTTCAATCACTTAATTGGAAGCTCCTCAGCCGGGTTCACCGAGCTAATAATGACCGGCGAAAGGATCGAAGCTGGCATCAAAAGTGGGAAGATTCAAGAAGCTACACCTTCTGATGCTCAGAAAAAGCCCTACAATGGTAAGAAAGAGTCCAATGTTGTGTATGGTCAGAAGAGTCATTATGACCAACACGTAGGAGCAACCTTGATCTCTAATCCGGCACCTACTCAACAAAGGCAGGGGCATCAGCGTAGGGAGGTCGCGCCTAAAAGACAATATACTAGGATCAACATGTCACTAGCTCAAGCACTACAACACATGTTAAAGAGGGAGCTGATTACATTAAAGGCCCTCATCCGAACCCTAAGACTTCTTCTCCAAACTACAACCCGGATGCAAGATGTGCTTATCATTGTGGTAGCCCAGGGCATGACACAAACGACTGTTGGGCTTTAAAGAACAAGGTCCAAGACATGATTGATGCCAAGGAGATCGAGTTTGACCCTCCGGAGACTCTAGCATAATCACTGCTCCTATGCCAAATCATTGAGAATGTCTTTGTTTCATTTGAATTTTCAAGTTGTAACTTCTTTTGTTATTCAAACAATTAACTGTTAATGTCAAACTCTGTTTCATTAATGCATTGCATATGTTTGTCTTGAATTCATCTATTCGTTTTCACTATTCTTGTGTTTTCTTTATGATATTTAACTCTTGATAAAAAGATACAAGCCTTTAGAGGGAGGATGACAAAACAATGCCATAATCTCATACAGTATGCTTTTGAACAGACCTCGCTGATGATGTACAGGCATTTCTTTCAAATCCTAAACACCGGAGTTATAAGGAAGATAATCCCTAGTCAACCCCTTCGATCCAAAGAAGTAGGAGTTTTCTGTTCTAAACAAATTGAAACCTTTGATTTAAACCTGGGGCAGGGTAGTCTCTCAGTTAATTCAAAAAAAGATGTGCATCGAAGTCACCAACTCTCAGTTCGTAATACCACGAACAACATCAAAAACATTCATCCATAACCAAAAGACAGTGATGGTTCCTTATCTCATAGGCAGTCAATCTCTCAAAAGAGAAAAGCCCACTGAGCCAAAACCTACAAAGGAGGCTTAAGAAAGCTAGGGCATCCCGCTGACGGTAATCTCGAAAACAAGAACCGTCAGGCAAAAGTTAGGGATAACGAATCAAAAGAACGAGGTCATTACAAATCCTCAACAACATGAAAAATGTTGCGAAAAAAAAGAGAGAAAATGACTGCCTTCCAAAACTCAACTGGTGTGAGCCATCACCAAAAAGTCGTTCCAAACTCAAATAGAGTTCGATGCACAATTAACTGAGTTTAGGATTGAAGGACATCACGAAGAGCGGGTGGGTACAAATATACTTTGAGCCTTTATCATTTGTTTCTTAAACCGTGAACCAAGCGACGTTACAACCCTTCAAAAGTCCTAATTGAAGCATGGGTTAGTTCGAAAGCATACTGTTACAAAAGGTATCCTGACTCCTGTAAGGCTTTGCCCTAAATCTTCTGTTGAATTTGTCTTATGAAAAGTTTTCTGCTAAAAAACGCATTTTTTCAAAACTTCGAGACAAAAATAAACTTTGCATTACTTGAATATCACTGTTTGCATTTGGCTATTTGTTTGGACAGCGGAGAAATTCACACAAAGAATATTCGATGAACGAAAGCCCTCTCAGTGAGCAAAATCTTTTCAAAAAGGATGACACTTCCATTGACAAATCTCCTATCAACAAAGGGGGCATGACATGTCACTATCCAGTTAACCTGGGGCAGTCCAGTCAAGATTTCAATAGATCTTTCAAAGTTCAGTGAACCTGGGGCAGTCTAGTCAAGATTTCAAGAAATCTCTCAATTATAGATTAACCTGGGGCAAGTCTCTGTCACCATCACTTGGGGCATTTAAACGTCAATCTCATCAAAGGGTTACGTGCAGCCCAAGTGTCCTGGCAATATCACAAGCATCTGATACTAGGGGCAATGATGAAACCTCTCGGAAATCTTTCTGAAAAGAAATTCAAGCGTCCTCGAGGAGTTCATCACCTCTCTAACAAGACCAGCAGTCACGGGTTTATTTCCCTAACATTTGTCAAGGATTTATTTTCCAAAACAAATTACATTTTTAAGTTTCAAGAGCATTCAAAAATTTCCTTCATCACCTGCTGGAAGTTGCGGTCATCATAAAAAATTCCTTCATCACCTGCTGGAATTCAAGAGCGTTCAAAAATTTCCATCATCACCTGCTGGAAGTTGCGGTCATCATCAAAAATTCCTTCATCACCTGTTGGAAGATACGGTCCAGATATGCTCCAGACACGGTTGACATTTTGTAACCTTTTCAGATCCCAGATTAATACCTGTAGCAAGCCAGGAAAATATATGTGGATGACTGATTGTGGATTGATACCTGTAACAAGCCAGGAAATTATCTACATGAAGAGATTGAAGAGTAATACCTGAAACAAGCCAGGAAGACCTTTCTTTCTCAGGTCAGAGATTAATACCTGAAACCAGCCAGGACAACTATCTCATCGACCAACCTTTTCAGATCCCAGATTAATACCTGTAGTAAGCCAGGAAAATATCTGTGGACGATTGATTGTGGATTGATACCTGTAACAAGCCAGGAAATTATCTACATGAAGAGATTGAAGAGTAATACCTGAAACAAGCCAGGAAGACCTTTCTTTCTCAGGTTAGAGATTAATACCTGAAACCAGCCAGGACAACTATTTCATCGACCAACCTTTTCATATCCCAGATTAATACCTGTAGCAAGCCAGGAAAATATATGTGGACAACTGATTGTAGACTGATACCTGAAACAAGCCAGGAAAAGTATCTACATGAAGAGATTGAAGATTAATAGTTGTAGCAAGCCAGGAAAACTATCTTTCTTTCTCAGGTCAGAGATTAATACCTGAAACCAGCCAGGACAGTATCTCATTGACCAACCTTTCCAGGTTCCAGATTAATACCTGTAGCAAGCCAGGAAAACTATCTGTGGACGACTGATTGTAGATTAATACCTGAAACCAGCCAGGAAAACTATCTACATGAAGAGATTGAAGATTAATACCTGTAGCAAGCCAGGAAAACTATCTTTCTTTCTCAGGTCAGAGATTAATACCTGAAACCAGCCAGGACAACTATATCATCGGTCAACCTTTCCAAGTTCCAGATTAATACCTATAGCAAGCCAGGAAAATATCTGTGGACGACCGATTGAAGAGTAATACCTGAAACAAGCCAGGAAGCCTTTCTTTCTTAGGTCAGAGATCATCACCTGAAACCAGCCAGGACAGTATCTCCTTGACCAACCTTTTCAGATCCCAGTTTAATACCTGTAGCAAGCAAGGAAAATATCTGTGGACGACTAATTGTGGATTAATACCTGTATCAATCCAGGAAATTATCTACATGAAGAGATTGAAGAGTAATACCTGAAACAAGCCAAGAAGCCCTTTCTTTCTCAGGTCAGAGATCAATACCTGAAACCAGCCAGGACAGTATCTCCTTGACCAACCTTTTCAAGTTCAAGCTTAATACCTATAGCAAGCCAGGAAAATATTTGTGGACGACTGATTGTGGATTAATACTTGTAGCAAGCCAGGAAATTATCTACATGAAGAGATTTAAGAGTAATACCTGAAACAAGCCAGGAACACCTTTCTTTCTCAGGTCAGAGATCAATACCTGAAACCAGCCAGGACAGTATCTCCTTGACCAACCTTTTCAAGTTCCAGATTAATACCTGTAGCAAGCCAGGAAAATATCTGTGGAAGACTGATTGTGGATTAATACCTGTAGCAAGCCAGGAAATTATCTACATGAAGAGATTGAAGAGTAATACCTGAAACAAGCCAGGAAGACCTTTCTTTCTCAGGTCAGAGATCAATACCTGAAACTAGCCAGGACAGTATCTCCTTGACCAACCTTTTCAGATCCCAGTTTAATACCTGTAGCAAGCCAGGAAAATATCTGTGGACGACTGATTATGGATTGATACCTGTAACAAGCCAAGAAATTATCTACATGAAGAGATTTAAGATTAATACCTGTAGCAAGCCAGGGAAACTATCTTTCTTTCTCAGGTCAGAGATTAATACCTGAAACCAGCCAGGACAACTATCTCATCGACCAACCTTTTCAAGTTCCAGATTAATACCTGTAGCAAGCCAGGAAAATATCAGTGGACGACTGATTGTAGATTAATACCTGAAACAAGCCAGGAAAACTATCTACATGAAGAGATTGAAGATTAATACCTGTAGCAAGCCAGGAAAACTATCTTTCTTTCTCAGGTCAGAGATTAACACTTGAAACCAGCATGGACAACTATCTACTCGACCAGCTCAAACAATTCAACAATCATTTCTGGATGGCATCTTTAAGGCCATCTCCGTCAACTATCCATCATATCTCCAAATGGCATCTGTAAGCCCATTCCCGACATCACAATACCTGTAGCAAGCCACGAAAACTATCTACGTAAAGAGATTGAAGATTAACACCTGTAACAAGCCAGGAAAACTATCTTTCTTTCTCAGGTCAGAGATTAATTCCTGAAACCAGCCAGGACAACTATCTCACCGACCAACCTTTTCAAGATTCCAGATCAATACCTGCAGCAATCAGAAGATTCTTGCAATCCCCTGCAGCAGTCAAAGATTCACTTTCCCCGGCAGCAGTCAAGATTCTATTATCTCCAGCTATCCATGATTCATCTATCCTCAGCAAGACAGCTACTCAGCTTACATGCGCATTCATTACATTCATATATCATAAACACATATATTGCATTATGCATTTAATACATCATGACATTGCATACAACTAACGTTTTACCTTTTCCAGAAAAAGGTCAATCAACAGGTGGCTACCATCAACCTTTTCAAGTTCCAGATTAATACCTGTAGCAAGCCAGGAAAACCATCTGTGGACGAGGGATTGAAGATCAATACCTGTAACGAGCCAAGAAAACTATCTTTCTTTCTCAAGTTGGAGATTAATACCTGAAACCAGACAGGACAAATATCTACTCGACCAACTCATGTTTATTCAACTTCAAGACTTCTGAAAACAGATTACGGGTTCTCCAGATACGGATGTTAACCTATCGCTTGTTCAGATCCAAGACTTCTGAAAACAGTTTACGGATTCTCCAAACATGGATGTCAATCTATTTCTTATTCAGACCCCCAGTTCAGAGATGTTCCAAACATGGATACCTTTCTGATACTCACCCACTCACCAACGACATACACTTCAACGAAAATTCTTGGATGGCATCTCTAAGCCCATCCCCCGACAAGATTCTGTCACATCTCCAGATGGCATCTATAAGCCCATCCTCCTACCAACAATTTCCAGATGGCATCTTTAAGCCCATCTCCAAATGGAATCTTTAAGCCCATTCCCTCAAACTACGCTTTGACAAATGCAAATTTTTTGGGAACTCTAGTGTCCAATCTCCTTTTACCTTCGAGTCGCGAACGACAAAACTGCCAACCTAACTCTTCAGGTTCAAGAAGATTGAACAGGGGCAACTGTTGTACCTTAAAATTTGCCCTCCTCTTTTTCACAAGAAATCACAGCTTCGGGCTTTTCCTGATTTTTCAGATTGGCTTAAGAATCGGTCAAACAGACTTTTCTTATCAGTAAATCCAAAATTAGGGTTTCTATTGATTTTGAATCAGTTCAAGCAGATTATTAGGGTTTGGTTGAGTTTGGCTCAGGGTTTGATCAAGAAGACGCTTCTTTGACAATAAATCAAGAATTAGGGTTTGCACGCGCATTCTCAGAAGAATTTGAATCCACAGTGTCTTAATTGGCTGTCACACTGCTTTGACGCCTGTTCAAGATTTCAGTTTGTTTCTCAAAATCTAAACATCTGGGATAGCAGCTGAGGCTTCTGATTGAAAATTTGCAGTTTTAGTTTAATCAAGTGAAGTGAAAGGCGTATGGACGTTTGTTTGTTTAGTTGTGCAATTGGTGAACTGACATGTCGGGCTTATTGTTGGTTAAAGCAGGGTTTGTGAGACTACAATGTTATTAATTATTTATCTTATCTAAGTTAGAATAATTGGGATGTACTTCCAGCTATTTTAATTCAAGAAACTTAAATAATTAAATAGACAGTGAAATAAAGAATTAACTGACAAAGGATTTTTTTATTCATTTTCAATGGTTGTTACAAATGTTTATTTGATACAGTAAATTTATTTACAGTGTTACAATGACATTTATTACAATGATTAAAAATAAATTAAATTTACATCCTAAGTCTCTTGAGGTCTTCATCTTCTACTGATGCTTACCTTGCTCCAATTGATATTTACCTGCAAAGCCAGAAAAGGAGAAGTCAATAACAGATGAATTTGGAAAAGTATTTTTCAGACAGTTAATCAAAAACTCATCATTAAAGGTTGTTGGCCGGAATCAGATTGGTTTGATTTTCATCATATTTTTCTCATCCTCTTTGCAAATCACAAGAAGACTCTCTTCTTGGTTCACAAAGAGGAAATAAAAATTGTTTTTACAAGCATATGAATCAATTAAACAAAATGCACAAAAATGCATAAATTCAAACAAGGCAAACTGAACAGCCAAGTTACAAATTCAAACAACTTGCACATGTGCAAACTGAAAATGCCAAACCAAGTCAGAAGTGTAAACAATGGAAAACTAAGTTACAAGAAACTGTCAAAAGTTGTCAAAGAAGATACCAAAAGATATCAAAAGCCATCAAGTTGTCAATGCAGAAGAAAGTACAATATGCAGAATGAAAACCAAATTGCAACCAACTTGTCAAAATCTCTTCATCACTTTCCAGCCAACACCTTTTCAGAAAATAAGCACTTTAAGCAATTAAATATGCTTTAATAGAGAGAGAAAAAAGAGAGAGAAGTGGAGGCTTACAGTTTTGCAGGCTTAAGAGGAATAGATAAATATAACAAATCAGAATAGTTCAAAGGGGGCAGAACACACATAGAAAAATATAACACAAAACATACAACCTGCATAAAACAAGTCCTCAAGCCTATTTCAAACTGCCTGGCAACCTGCTTCAAGCAAGCCTGTAACCAGAACAAAGCCTTACCAAGCAAGCAAACTTCCAGGCCTGTAACCAAAAAGCAAGCCTTGAGGTCTGTTTTCCTCCAAACCTGCATAAGCTCCAGCCTGCCTAAAACCTGAACAAACTCAGTATCCAGAAATCTGCCTGCATAAACTCAAACTGCTTCAAGCCTCAAGCCTTCCCCAAGGCCTAAAAACCTGTACCACAAACAAGTCTCAAAACTGTCTTCAAGCAAGCAAGCTTGTCTCAAACCTGCCTGCATAGCAAGCATTCAAGCCAAAGCCCTGCATAGCCTTGAAGCCTCTCAAAAACTACACAAACAATAAACCTAAACAAACTCAGTGTCCAAGCCTTTCAAGCCTGTCAAAGCCTAAACCCCAACAAGACTGTCTAAACAAACCTGTTACAGAAACTTTCAAACAAGCTTGTAACCAAAATAAGCATTCAAGCCAAAGCGCCTCAGAACCAAAGCTCATCATAGGCCAAGACACCAACTCAGATACCAAAGCCAAGATAAAAGAAGATGTCAGAAGTGAAATAATAGCCAACAAGCAATCTCAGAATTATCATCATCAAGTTATCAGAAAAACAAGAAGCAAAAGCAATCTCAGAATCAAATTCATCAGTGAAAACAAATCCAAGCATCCTCAGAACAAGAAGTTCATCACAGGATCAAACTAACTAAGCAAAAAAATAGAAGAAGATAGTGAAACAAACAACAACAGGGTTTTCAGAGCAGGTTCATCACAAAACCATTCAAAGAAGAAAGATACGAGGTTACCAGAAGGCCAGCAAGCACATCACCAGTCCCACGCCTTGGCCGCCTAAGCCGCCTCTTGTCCAAACTCTCCTCCTCCTTTCCAAAAAAAGCAGAACCAAGGTATAAATTCCTCTTCCCTTTTCTTTTTTACGCCTCACACAAACATAAACAACACAGAAGATCAGAACATATAAACGATAAATATGCAAGACTAAAATCCGAAAACCCTAAAAAAGCGCATGAAGAGGGAAAATCGTTACCTTTTCTTTATCACTGCCTGAACGACCATGGAGAGAGGGAATTGGAGGTGGCGTCCAGTGGCCAGGCATGGAAGGCGTCAGAGGCTCTGACTGAGATGAAGACAAAGAAGAAGGAGATAGGGAGCGACGCCATTCCAAAGACACAAACCCTATTCTGAGCAAAGTACACACGAACCCTAACAACAAAACATTGTAATGCATTTGGGCCTGCTCCACGCGCAAACCCCTTAGGCCCAACAAAACCAGCGCATGCACCCCCCTCTTGTTCTCTTTCAACACACATTTTTTTTGGGCCAAGCATGTTTTTTTTTTCTTAAGGCCCATTTAACTTTTTTTTTATGTATATACAAACTAATATTTTTCTTTTTATGACCACTTTATTTCTTTTTTAAACTAATTCCTAATTCTTTTTGGTAAATAAAATAATACATTTTGTTTTAAAACTTCTGTTTAGTTAAACTTTTTATATAAGCTTTTTAAAACATTAACTAAAATACATGAATAATAGTTTTCTTTAACTTAAACATTTTTCTTTACTGTTCTTTAAAACTCTTGTTCATATAATTAACAAAAATACAAAAATAATAATAAATACTTAATTTTGCATTAGGTTAATATTTCGATCATTTATAAATAATCATATGCATGGCACATTACTTTTGTTTATCTTTGATTCTTATACCTTGATTATATTTTTACATGGAGAATGCGACGATTCGATTTGGTTGTAAATAATATTTGGACACTACTATTCTGACAAGACTCATCCCCATTTGTAAATATTTGTACCTCCATCCCCGGATACTTATTTGCAATAGCTTAGACTTTAAATTCCCGCAATTTATCGCTTTCTATATACTGTATAGTAATTAGGGTTTGTATGCGAAGATTCAAAATCAACCGCTAGATAACCTAATACAAGACAAATGCATGAAAATCAATACACAAATCACACTTGCACCTCTAGGGTAACCTCTCTTGTTGCCTCGGAAAAATGCAATCATGTCCCTCGAGTATGAGACACTCTAGCAAACGTCCCTTCAATAAACAAAGATCATAGTCCCTCGATGACCCTCGGTGTTGCCTTCGATAAAACGATCTCGTCCCTTACAAAATTGCTGGAGCGTCTCACAAGTTGCCTTCAATGATTGTATACGATGAACCGCGCCCGTCCCGTTAACATCCTAACACAAGGTTGTTCACCAAATACAATGGAGAAACAACAGTGTTAAAAGGGTTAAAAACATAAGGAAAGATCTTTGATTAAATTAGGGTAGATAGCTCTTAGTTACTTGATCAAACTTGCAAAACACACTTGCCATTTTTCAAAACACAGTCCACAACACAACTTCCAAAACAACTTTCAAAAACATTGAAACATCTTTTCAAAAAGACAAACACCTTTGTAAAACATTCGAGTAAATAATTGTTACAATGGTTGCCTAGACAAGGCATCTTTTTCAAAATATTTTTAAAACCACACACAAAGCACCATTTCAAACAATTGAAAAGCAAAGGCAAGTGATCTAAAACAAGTAACTAAGAGTCCATGGATAACCATGGATGAAAAGGGTGCTCGCACCTTCCCTTTTCATAATCTACCCCCCGAACCCACGAAAACATCTCAAAGGTCTTTCCTGTGCTTTTTGACCTTTCCTTAGGATAAATAAAAAGTCGGTGGTGACTCTTGCTCAACCGAAACATTTGCGAAAACAAACGCAAAACCTCAAGTCAGTTCTCCCACCGTATCACACTGTGTTATACAACTAGAATGTGTCGATGCATACGACTCTTGTGTCGACTCATAACAGCAAAACACAAGTGATTTTTGAAAAAAAGCCAGCAATTTCAAATTTGTCATCTTTTTTGCTCCAATTTTTCTGCATAATTTGAAAATTATATCATTAATTCAATTTTTGGCTCCAAGAATCAATTACCAAATTACCACTAATCCCAATCCTAAACTCTATAAATAGAGCCCTCATCTCATTTAAATTGGAAGCTTTTGATAGCCAAAATCACTTTGCTAAAAAATCTCTCAATTCTCTCCATCTACCAAATTCACTCAAAGCTCCATTTTCAAAAAGTTAGTAAGCTTTGCATTGCAGCTTACTAATCTTTGAGCGAAACCTTCATCCAAACACTTTTTCTTCATCAATTCTCTACATCCAAGCTTTGGTAATTGATTCTTGTGGTTGAATTGAAGAAAATTCTTGAAGTTGTTTGATAATTCTCTAATTCTACCTTTGGTAAGTTGGATCATCGTCTTTCACAATGTGATCTCTTGTGGATTTCTGGTTTTGATTCATTGAGCATTGTTTTATGATTCCATTAGTGTTATTTTCTCATAATTTGATGGAATTTTCATGCTCAATTGGATCCATGATCATAAGGTGTTTGATGAAAACTTGGAACAAGAATTTGATCCTTGAAATGTTGTTTCCTTGAAAAAAAATTGCACGGATGCAATTGGTAGCTGTCTAAGCACAATTGATTGTAACAGTGCTGAAAATACTTTTTCTGCCTTATTTTGGGGCTGTTTTGACTCAAATATTTTTTTCTGCTCACTCTCTTTGATGGATAATTTGGATTACAATTTTAAATGTCCAATTTCTCTTTAAGTTCGACGGACTTTGTGGTGTAGATGAAGTTGGATAAATGTTCATCAATTCAAATTTATCAAAGAGTGAATTATTTAATTCATTTTTGGTGCTTTGGATTAATGATATGTTTAGTGCTTTAATCCATTTAGAGGAGTGGTTGAATTTAAAGATGAAAGAATTTTGAGATGGTGATTCAAATTAGCTTATCATTCCCCTCCCTCTTCATCTTATCCCTTTCTTTTTTAATTGTGCTACATGTTAAGGGATGATGATCTCTATATCATTTATCCAAACATGAAGTACATAGATTGCTATTGACCGGCCTCAAAATAGGTGCGACTTGTACATAAGTCCACTTACGATTGCTTAACATAGCGCTAAATTTTGTCCCGATTCGAATAAATGATCATTTGTGGCCCAAACTTATGATTGCAAGCCTAAGTATGTTAATTTGATCTCTTTAATCCAATAACCTTGAGATTCATTGTGTGGAGGCTTTGGTTCTACCAATCCTCTAATGGATCTACAACACCTTTGGTCAACGCGGATCACATAAACATCGTTGATCATTAAATGTTACTTTTGAGGATTCCAAAATGGATGATATACTTGACAAAAAGCAAATGAAACTTGTTGTGTGAAGGCTTTGGTTCTACGAATCCTCTAATGATTCCAAATGTAAGTTTCAATATGGTCATCCAACTAACCACTAATTTCTAACAATTGACTTTACTTTATGCTTTTATTTTTTATGCTTTATGTACCATTTAATTTAAGCATTTACATTTCATGCCATTTTTTATTTTGTTCACTTGAGCATTTATTTTTATTCCATTTTTATTTTTCCTCACTTGAGCATTTACTTTTATGTCATTTTTATTTTTCTCACTTGAGCTTTTCTTTTCCTTTTAAAGACACCTACTAATCAACATGAACCATAAAAATCTTAAATGATAC
This sequence comes from Vicia faba, assembly GCA_948472305.1. Lineage (NCBI taxonomy): Eukaryota > Viridiplantae > Streptophyta > Magnoliopsida > Fabales > Fabaceae > Vicia > Vicia faba. Next base: position 1,043,557,984 of record OX451738.1, on the reverse strand, counting down.
TTGGACTATTTGGTTACTATCCTTGGCATTATGGAGTATTGGATTTCTTGGACTTAGGATTAGAAACCTTGGCCTATCTTGGAGGCCTTGTGATCTTACTTGATTATTTTGTTAGGAGTTCTTGAGGTTTACCTCAATACATTGGGTTATTTGTTTTTTTATGTACAGGTTATTGTGATTACATACTTTGTTCGTAATCTGGAATTCACCCGTATACAGCCGTTACTCTGCCCAATTTTTGCGAAGACTTAATACACTTGAAGTTTGGTTCTCTCAAGAGGTCTAGTATCTTTGCTTGCTTGGTTTCAATCCGAAGAATGGGAATTCTATATTGACTCATAATGTCAAGTATTGGCTTCTTGTTGATTAGATGGTTCTTATCCCTAGCTTTTACCTTATGCTTTAGGATAGTCTCTTCATCTCCTCCCATCTTCTTTAATTTCAAAAATCTTCTCCCTTCTTTTAAAAACTCTTCTTATTTCTAAACTTGAAACTCTTTCATAATAAACTTGGACTTAGGTCCATGCATTTTCAAAACATTTTCATAAATAAATTTCAATCAATTTAATAATACCTTGACATTTTTGTGAGAAGACTAAAAGTCAATCAATCTCATTTCAAACCATTTTTTCCACTTTGGCCTTTTATTTTAAAACTTTCCTTAAAAAATTAGACTCATGTCAATCCTTGTAGTGATGCAAACAACTATACTTCTACAATATGTAGTAAAGAGAGATAATTTCCACTTGGGTGTTGAGTGAGGAATTATTGATTTTAAAATCCAAGCCATATCCTCCACTTTGAGATGATGCAAATTCTCCTTTCTCATGATTGTAGGTAGTAAGTATGTTTTCCACACGGACAATGATGATGATGTCTTATCTCATAAAATTAACCAACACACTTGTGTTTCAAATTTTTAAAAGAGGAACTACGTGTACCCTGATCCCCTATTGTACGAAAGGTGGTATGTAGGCACTAATGGTTCGCAACCGCGGCGGGTGCAAAAATCATAAAAATATTTCTTTTCTCACCTCCACCATCCATTTTATTTACAACACATTTTTATAGCCAAAATATACAGATTTTTCAAAGAGGTTCCTACGGAGTACCATAGATGTTTAGGGTGCTAATACCTTCCCTTTGCATAACCAACCCCCTTACCTTGAATATTTCCCCATTTTTTTGGGTTATTGGCTCTTTTCCCATTCCTTTGGAAACAATAAAGCGCAGTGGCGATTTTTATTTTGATTTGTATAAAGTCTAGTCAATCCAATGGCTTAGTCTTGAACATTTCTACCGCTACAGAAGGTACCCAATTATGTTTTCATGACTTGTTGCAATTTGTTTGATGGCCAATGAACTTGAGTGAGGCCTATAATTGGGAACCTAATGATCATGTTGGTTCTGACTTGTCCATGTAGCATCAAACCATTTTGACTTAATATCCCATCCTTGAATATATTGAACCATCTAATGCATTATGTAGGTTTCATTTCCTATTGTATTCATGAAGTTGTGTTTGAATTAGCCATGCATGATTGAAATATTTTTGCTACTAGTCTTCATGGATCTTGTTCATATTATTCTCAAGCTCTTATGATCCTTGATTGACACTCAATTGTCAATTCAACATGGAGATAGGAAAGAGCAACATTCCTCTAATTCTTTTGACCTAATCTATGCATATGCTTGTCTCATCTTGTTTATAATGTCCAATATTTGGTAATTGCCACTATGACTTGTTCTCACTTCTTCACCTTTTGGAATACTAACTTGGTTGTTGAATATGCGAGGTACTCTGAGAAAGTTGCAACTTTTGGCTTAAGGCTCTTGTGTCCCACTTTATTTGTGGAACACAGTTTATTATATTGCCATTATTTTTGTGTTTGGCATGCTTGATGGTTTATGCAGGATACACATATCTATGATTTTGAATTCCATACATTTCTCATGGGATTTGTTCATATCTAATAATTTGCTTACATCCTGATGGTGCAATTGCTGACTCAATTTGTCTACTGATGTCAGCTTGCTTGAAGTTTCTCTGGGTTTCTTTTAATTTTGCTTGATTACTACAGATAGTTATCTGTTTGGTATTGTACTACCTCCTTTCTCCCATTTTCATTTGGCATAATTCTATGATTGTATGACGGGACCTATGTTGTTGATATATGTCAGGAGGCCCTCTGGTTTTTATCTGATGCATGTGTTGTGATTGTTGATCGATGAGTCAACCAATTTAGATATTGAGATCACGACTTCGCTCTCATTGCATGTTCCCTATAGGATCTTTATTGCTTTTCCTCTTTAATTTTTGATCGAAGAGTCACTCAATTTAGATATTGAGATCACGACTTCTCTCTCATTGCATGTTCCCTATAGGATCTTTATTTTTTTTCCTCTTTCATTGTTGATCGATGAGTCACTCAATTTAGATATTGAGATCACGACTTCACTCTAAATGCATGTTCCCTATAGGATAGTTTTGGTGAGTTCCCTTTAACATGAAAATTAGGATAGGATCTTCCCTTTATCCTTAACCTTAGGGTCAACCATTGTATGATAACACTAGGGATAGTACTAGGCTAGTTTCCCTTAGTTGTTTTTTTCTTTCTTTGCATTTTTGCATCTTAAAACAAAAACCTATTTTCTTGGAAAATAATAAGACATTTCTAATGAACCCAAACTCTTCTTCAAAGTAAAAGATACAAACCAATCTTACTTTGTCTGTGTTATCTTGAAGCCGATGTTTCGCCATCGCACATGTTTGTTATCCTACCTTGATTCTCAATATCATTGTTAGGTGTGATGTTTCGTCATTTTATTTTATTGATGTCTAGCCATCTTTACCATGATATCTTGCTACCTTTTAGCCGATGTTTCTCCATCGCACATGTTTATTATCCTACTCTGATTCACAATATCATTGTTAGGTGTGATGTTTTGTCATCCAATTTATTGATTTCTCGCCATCTTTACCATGATATCTTACTACCTTTTAGCCGATGTTTCCCTATCGCACATTTGTTTGAAGCCGATGTTTCTCCATCACACATGTTTGTTATCCTACTTTGACTCTCAATGTCATTTGTTGGGTGTGATGTTTATCATTTGATGTTTCGTCATCTTTGATATGTTGCCATGTTATTATTTAGTCGATGTTTTATCATCTCATCTATTTGTTGTTTTACTTGATGTTTTACCATCTTGACTATCTTTGTTTGTCTTAATTAAAAAACACAAACCAACCAAAACACATAAGCCGAACTACGGCTGCTCTGATTCCTTAAAAGGGATACGTAGGCATTGGGGTAGGGCCCAACCGAGCACAACTTTTATTTTCCCTACATTATTTTCTTTTTCTTCCGCATACATTCCCTTTTTAGTTGTAAACCATAGACATAGGATTTGACCACACCCATTAGATTAGGCAACAAGAGTGGATATCGTAGAGTACTACGAGCGTGTGGGGTGCTAACACCTTCCCCTCGCGTAACAGACTCCCTTACCCAATCTCTCGGTCGAAAGACCGTGATTTCTCCATTTTCAGGTTTTCTCGATGTTTACCTTTCCCTCCATACGGGATAAAAGACGTTCAATGGCGACTTCATTGTTCGATGATTTCCAGCTGGTGGTTTCACAGGGGAAAAAGCAAGAAGTGCCAAACTCGACAGTTACTCCGCCCAGCAGGTACCGGGATAGAGCCAGCTTGGGAACATAATTATTGGTACATACACTCCCCACAGGGTAAGAGTATCTGAAGGCATTGATGTTAGCTTTCCCGAAACAGGACGTAATACCCCAGTTGAGGTTCATAATCGTGGGCGAGTCAGTAAATTTCATCCCCCGAGCAGTTTATTTCTCCAGATACAGAGGCTCAATCCCCGACGGAGTCCATCACTTCAGCTACAAGAATACATTCCTCTAAGTTCATTCCCCACAGAGTTTATCCTCAAGCAGTATCTCCTCCCTGCAGAATATTTACAAATCTCCAACAACTGCCAGGGACTTATTTTCCCAAACGCGAGCATACCTCGGTAGCATTTCACGAACATACATCATGACATACGCATACATATCATATGCAGCATAATCTCATTTATTTTTGGAACATCATCTCATCCTGCATTTCATGCATCGCATATAGTTAACCCTGATATCTTTGCAGGAAAAGACGATTAGCTTTGACAAATCCAGCAGTTATACAGGTCACATCTACAGAAAACTAACGGAAACTCAGTTCCCGAAACCAAACGGGTCAACTAATCTACAATATCGCTTTGAAGTAACCCTACGATCCAGCTTCCTTCCCACAAGCCCTACTATCCAGGCTTTCATATCGAAGAAAACCTACGACCCAGGTTCCTTCCCACAAGCCCTACAATCCAGGATTTCATATGGAAGTAACCCTATTATCCAAGTTTCTTCTCACAACCCTACTATCCAGAATTTCATATCGAAGTAACCCTACTATCCACGTTCCTTCTCACAGCCCTACTATCCAGAATTTCATATCGAAGTAACCCTACTATCCAGGTTCCTTCTCACAGCCCTATTATCCAGGCTTTCATATCGAAGTAACCGTACTATCTAGGTTCCTTCTCACAGCCCTACTATCCAGGCTTTCATATCGAAGAAACCCTACGACCCAGGTTCCTTCCCACAAGCCCTACTATCCAGGCTTTCAAATCAAAGTAACCCTACTATCCAGGTTCCTTCTCACAACCCTACTATCCAGGCTTTCATATCGAAGTAACCCTACTATCCAGGTTCGTTCTCACAGCCCTACTATCCAGGCTTTTATATCGAAGAAACCCTACGACCCAGGTTCCTTCCCACAAGCCCTACTATCCAGGCTTTCATATTGAAGTAACCCTATTATCCAGGTTCCTTCTCATAGCCCTACTATCCAGGCTTTCATATCGAAGTAACCCTACTATCCAGGTTCCTTCTCACAGCCCTACTATCCAGGCTTTAATATCAAAGTAACCCTACGACCCAGGTTCCTTCTCACAACCCGACTATCCAAGCTTTCATATCGAAGTAACCCTACTACCCAGGTTACTTCTCACAGCCCTACTATCTAGGCTTTCATATTGAAGTAACCCTACTATGCAGGTTCCTTCTCACAGCCCTACTATCCATGCTTTCATTTCTAAGTAACCCTACTATCCAAGTTCCTTCTCATAACCTTACCATCCAGGTTTCCAGACAGTAGTCCATAACACTATAATACCGGGACCCGATCAAACACGATTAGTTTCGCATTTCCCCAGTAAGTCGCGGTACAGTTTGTACCTTGACCAGATATGCAGTTCACTCCCGCTTCCTCAAGCAGGAGTTATTCCCCCAGTAGAGTAACAGACAACTGAAGCTCCTAAAATTCTATTTCCCCCAAGATAGATACCAACACTCCTCAGCATATTCCTCCTCAACGAAAGAAATAGGAACTCTCATCGAAGGAATATCTCAGGAAATCAACATCCTATAGATGGCATCTTTAAGCCCATCTCCTACAATTCTCCAGCAACCACCAAATGGCATCTATAAGCCCATTCCCGATATCACAAATCAAGTGTCACTTCATGCGAATGCAAATTTCTGGGAACTCTAGTGTTCAATCATCTTCCACCTTCAGATCACGAAAGGCAGACGAGCCAATCTACATCCTCAGGTTTAAGAAGATTGAACAGGGGAAGTTGTTGTACCCCAAAATTTCCCCTCTCATTTTACTCAATACATACTCCTAGAGATCTTCAATTTGCTCAAGTTTGCCCAAGAGTTCACCAGACAAACTCTCTCCTAAGGCAGTGTGTCTCAAATTAGGGTTTCCATTTTCATCAAGATAGGTGGACTCCAAAGACCTCATATGCTCTCCATGGTCTTAATATGTTCTCAAGACCCTACATGTCAAGTTTCATGCCTTGCACAAGAAGTTTGCTCAGACAACTGCACAGATGCTTGAGAATCGACTGTATTAGGTCAAAAGTCAATTGTGGCCCACATACAGTCAAACTTCAATATTTTTAGTCATAATCAACATTTTGAAGTGACTTTCATTATTTTATACAGGGTTGATCATGATTCCTCCAGGAATGCTCCAAATTCATCAAAACCCAAAAGTTACTAAATTAGGGTTTCTAAGGAAAAGTCAACCAAGCTTTGACCAAGCATAACTTCCACATACTTTATCATAAATTTCCCATACAACGCTCATTTTGAAGAGGATGCAATTCCCTACAACTCATATTCATCCATCAAGTTCAAGATATGCACTCACAAAAATATATGAATTTCTACATTATGGGTCCTTTGGAAAAGTCAACAAAAACACCTTTTGGGTCAAAACTTCTTACATGAACATGGAAGACTCAATTGATATGAGACTAAAAGGGTTGCTTAGGGGACATCATAAGCTTTCTAAAAAGTCCAAGAACACCTCTCTAGGGTTAAAATTGGAAGATATATGCCTTGTCAAAGTTGACCTTTTTTGCAAAATTGCCAAAAGTCAAATAGGCTCAAAATTACATCTTTGCCAAATGGGCCTAACTTTTTATGCTTGCACCTCACTTATAATATGGTCCACGACCCAAATATTCACCCACACATTATTTGCTTCATTTTTCAATTTATTTTGATTTTTTATTAATTAAAAATTGAATTAAAACAAATAATTGGTGAATAATAGCAAAGATATGTTTTGATTTGATTTTTTGACAGGTTTGTAATCCAAATATGCTGAGATATCAAGACCAAAATGAATCAAGCATAATTGGTACAAGTAAGGGATGCTTTGGCTCAATATAGCCAATTTACATATGGCATGGAAATTAAATCAAATCTTCCATAATTGCAAAGATACTAGCCAATTTTATAACCCTGACTCATTCCAATATATATTGAAGGTGTACAAGGCATAAAAGTGGTGGTGGCAGTCGTGAAAAAGCAAGAACAAATTTCAAATTTTGAAAGAAAAGTGTGAATCGGATTTCAAGTTACAGGCCAATTCAAGCCACTCCAACATTGCCAATCGCATCCTAGAGCATCTCTGAAGCTAACTGGGTCATCTGCAACTCTTATCGCGCCCAGAAACGCACGCAATCACTCACACGGTTTGTCTTATTTTTCGAAATCGATTACATCAATTCTGGAATTATTAGCACATTTGATTGACATATTTGTGATATGTATCATGTTTGCAAGCTGACTGAATAGTTTAATTTCATGTTTGAAGCCTATATTTGTACTTGCCATTGTTAGGGTTTCCATATGTCTTTTGGGGTTTCTGGCTACAACTAAAATTAGATCACAAACAAGATACCATGATGACCGTGACATCATAATAAGTTGAACCCTGGTCTTCAATTCCATTTATGTTGAATTTTATGAGTTTCTGAGTTGTACAGGTTTCTTGTCATGGAAGTTTGTCTGTGGGTATAGGTCTTCGCCTAAAATGATGGATTTTTGGAGAAGACGATGGCGTGGCAGTTAGCTATTTGTCCATTTGAAAATTTGCGCATCCTGTGCATCACCTGTCTAGATGTCTACCATATGCCATCACCATTCAACCACTTGATGCATCACTCAGCCATATCCAATTCTTGCTAGTGAAGGACCATGATACACCCTCAAGTCAACGCCCCATGGGATCAGGCGCGTTGACTGGGCTCAGCGCTATTGGGCTTGGAAATTTCAGAATCACACCCCCCTCCTTCAGCAATGCAAACAGGCCCAGTTTGTTTTTCTTTCTATTTTTTTTTTATTTCCTTAATTGTTTTCTTTAATTTTTTTTAATTAATTAACACAAAAATTATTTTTTTAAACAAAAAAAATCACAAAATACAGAATTAGGTCTTATTTATTCAAATTAATATTTTTGAAAATAAATTAGGTTAATTTGTTTTATTTGATTATTTGTTTTAACTAAAATTAGTTAGAAATTAGGTTTTTTTAAATTTGTAATTAAATTGCTTTTCTCAAATTAAAATCATAAAAACATAAGAAATCTTTTTTTCTATAAAATATTTTATTTTTATTTAATTAATTTAATTAGGTTAATTTCAATTTCTTTTTATAATTAAAAATAATTAGAATTAGGGTTTTAGTTGTACATAACCTAATTAAATCTTTTCTCTAAAATAACTTAAATATTTTTTCAATTAGATTTTTAGGGTTTTCAATTTCTTCTCGCATTTAATTTGCCACGCACATTTTAATTCTTTTTATTATTATTGTAACTGTTTCGAGGTTGTAATAGTAATTAGGGTTTTAAGCTTTCCGCATTTTTATGTTCAGTCATGATGATTATGTAACTGCCAAAGCCTTGTAATAGCTAGGTTTTTATTTTCCGCACTTTTAATTTCCGTAAATCTTTAACTGTCTAGATGTATTCTAATAGGATTGTATGGCAAGGATATCTGAAATTCAAAACGGTAGATCACCTAATGTGCAAAGATTAAATAACTAAAAAATTCACATGCACATGTTCACTCATAGGGTTTGCCTCACTTCGGTTGCCTTCGGTAAACAGTCATTAAGCATAGGATATTTTAGTGGTTGTCCTCTAGTCTAAAGGATTAAAATGTCCCATTCGAATTTTTCCTCGGAAATGTTGCCTCGGAAAGATCTTAAGACTTTAGGGTTACTACTAAAATTTCCAACCCATCGCTTTGATGACTGTACTTGTCCCTTTTGAACGTCCCTTACAAACTCCAACGACGGGGCTACCTATTCCTTAATAGTAGGATAGCATTGTCTAAAGGAAACGAGAACAAACAATATTTTTTGAGTAGGTAGAATCTTAAGTACTTGCTCAAACAAAACTTTTCACACCAACACCTTTCAAAAAAAAAATTCAAAACAACTTCGTCACACCCTTGAGGACTGATACAAGGGTTATCACGAAGTAAAACCTTTTTTCAAAAAAACACACAGAAGCAATTTTAAAAATATGAGCAAGTACCTAAGAGGCCATGGAAAACCATGGATAGAAAGGGTGTTAACACCTTCCCTTTCTATAATCTACCCCCTGTACTCAGAAATCTCGAAAAAAGGTTTTTTCTGTTCTTTTTCCTTTTCCATGATTGGATAAAATAAAAGTTGGTGGCGACTCTTGCTTTCCGCGACATTTTGCGAACAAAAAATGCAAAACGCAAACCAGTAAAAACAGTCGGTTTTGCCACCGTATCACAGGTTCGGCCAGAAGGGCTCTAGATTTTCAGGTCCCCCTAAATGAAGAGGATAACCAAGAAGAGGATGAAAAGATTATGAAAGATGGAGAAAATAACAACCTTGGTTCTATCCAAAATTCTGATGAAGATTATTCTGTTGAACAATATCCTTCCGCTGACGACAGGTACAAGAAGTTTGAAGATTGACTTAACGCCATGGAAATCTGGAAAGTTCCTGGATTGGATTTTGAAGAGCTGGGTCTTATTTCAGGGGTTGTTATCCATAACAAGTTCAAGGTCCCATATTTTCCAAATATGATGGTGTGTCTTATCCTAAGCTTCATTTGTGGTATTATGTTTGGATGAACTAACCCCATACTGCTGACAGAAAATTTTGGGTTCACTTCTTCCGAGAGAGTTTATCTGGGACATAGCTGGAATGGTTCTATCAGCTAGAAGGAACTAACATACGTACTTGGGAAGACCTGGATGATGCTTTTTACAAGCAGTATCAATACAATTATGACCTTGCACCAACTCGCGTGCAACTATAAAGTATGATTATGGGTTCGAATGAAGGGTTTAAGGAGTATGCCCAAAAGTGGAGAGATCTGGCTGGAAGAGTGAAACCTCCCTTGTCTGATAGGGAGCTGGTTGACATGTTCATGGGAACTCTGACAGGTCCTTTCTTTAACCATCTGATCAGAAGTTCCATATCTGGTTTTATCGAGATGGTTCTAACTAGGGAACATGTCGAAAGTGGTATCAAGAGTGGAAAGATTCGTGGCTGCGTCTTCGAGTGCTATAAAGAAGACATTTAGCAGAAAGAAAGAAGTTAATGTTGTTTATGGCCAGAAGGGTCGTGTTATAGGTGACCACAATCAGTCTGTAGATGCAGTGCTAATCTCTAATCTTGTGCATGTTCAACAATAGAAACAACGCAATCAACATAGGTCAGATGCATCGAGAAGAGAGTTTACCAAGATCAATATGCCACTGTCTCAGGAGTTATAACATTTACTGAAAACAGAGCTGATTACATTAAAGCATCCTCCTCAGAATCCCAACACCTCCTCTCCTTGCTACAATCCAAATATGAAGTGTGCTTACCATTCCAATAGCCCCGGGAATGACACCAACAACTACTGGGATTTGAAAACTAAAATTCAAGACATGATTGACAATAAAGAGATTGAGTTTGACCCTCCGGAGACTCTGAATGTAATTATCGCACCAATGCTGAGGCATGACAAAGGCATAAGTGATATTGATGATGTTATTTATGTTTCTATTGTAAGTGAATTGGTTACTCCTCTCCCAATTATCAAGAAGAATTTGTTGCCGGCTGGTTTATTTTTGGGTTGTATTGAAAGATGTTAATGCTGCATAGCCCAACCCAATGGTTGCAACTTACTGAAGGAAGGTATCCAGCGTCTAATGGACAATGACATAATTATGGTTGAGAAGATTTTGTCTGCTGAGAATCTGTTTCAAGACTTATCTGTAATTTTTGGAACTCCTATCAGGATCACTTCCAAAGGTCCTGTAAGGATCACTTCCAAACCCAAAGTTACTCCTATAATCATCGCTACACCTGGACCCATCCCATATTCTTCGGATAAAGTTATTCCTTGGAACCATGGAGCCGACATCTACTACCATGGCGTCAAGCAAGAACTATTGACGACTGAATATGAATTTATTGAAGCTACTGATTCCAACATTGGCAATATTGCTGGGACCAGTAAGGTTACTAGAAGTGGAAGGGTTTTCTCCCCAGAAATCTCTCCAAAGACTACGGCTACACCAGTTAGAGTTACTGCTACCGAGTCGACTATTGAGACTTGGGGAAAAGAGAAAATAATGGAGCCTTCCTAGACGGAGGCGCCTAAAGAAGTTGCAGTTGAAGATACCTATAAGCAAGAGTTGGAAGAGGTATTGAAAATTATCCGCTAGAGTGATTACAAAATTGTTGAACAGTTGGGGCAGACCCCATCTAAGATCTCCATGTTATCCCTGCTACTGTGTTCTAAAGCCCATGCATAGGCTTTAGTGAAATTCTTGAAGTCCACCCATGTGCCATAAGAAATTTCTACTGATCAATTTGAATGTTACCATGCTAGCTTAACGAATGACAATGGGTTAGTTTTTTATGATTCCGACTTGACTTCTGAGGAAAGAAATCACAACAAGGCCCTATATGTATCCATTGAATGCATGGGCACTACTCTGGCTCATGTATTGGTTGATATCGGTTCCTCGTTGAATGTTCTACCAAAAGGTGCTCTTGACAGACTGGATTGCAAATGGGTTATACTGAAACCTGGTGATATTATAGTCTGGGCCTTTGACGGTTCAAAGAGAAAGGTACACGGAGAGGTGGATCTACCGATCAAGGTAGGTTCGTAGGTCTTAGAATCTACTTTCTACGTAATGGATATTCGACCAGCTTATTCTTGCTTACTAGGACGTCCCTGGATCCATGGGGCAAGCGCTGTTACTCAACCCTACACCAAAAGCTGAAGTATCCCGTGTAGGGAAAGGTTGTTATTGTTTGTGGCGAAGAGGAGTATATGGTGAGTCACTTGAACTCATTCTGGTATGTAGAAATGGACGGAGAATTCATTGAGACTCTCTGTCAGACTTTTAAAGTAATCCCTCCTACCACTACTGAAGATGTTTCTGTTATGCTCAAAGTTACCAGGGTTCCGCCCAGAATGGCTTCATTGAAGGATGCTAAAGTTGTTGTAGAAGAAGGTGGTTGTACTATTTGGGGGTCAGCTTCCTAACATTCGTATAAATTTGAAAATTTTGGTTTAGGTTTCACTGCAGAGGCTCAGAAGGTTGTTTGTCATGCTCGGGCTGGAATACCACCATTCCGCATCAGCAACAATGAAGTCAACACCATAGAAGATGCTGACAGTGACTATGACCTTGACAGTTGGATCTTTCTGGCCATCGGCAATGGACTCAGCAATTGGAAGGCTCAATACATTATCTCAATCTCCTTTAGTCATAAGTAATAGCTATTTTCTGTTTTTATTGATTTCAAAGTTTTGGTTATGTAATTTATTTAAACAATGTCTTTAAGCCTTGTGCCTTACCTGGGGCACAATGGTCCACTTGTTAAGGGTTGTCATCTCATAAACATATCTTCATTTAATAAAAATTGGACGTTTTGGATTCAAATTTTGCGCTCTTTGTCTTCCTTTTACTTTTAATACTTTCAAATAGCTATGTGATCTTACACATACCTACACAATAAATTGCAGATCCACATCCACTTTGGATCCCATTAATAATGATTTTGCTATTGCCACTTATGACTTTGAAAATATGATCTACCAAGTCGAGGATGAAGGTGAGGAAGATTGTCAAATACCTGGAGAGCTTTCCAGACTATTAGTGCAAGAGAAAAAGGCTATACAACCGCATGAAGAGCCATTTGAGGTTATAAACATGGGTACTGAAGCAAACAGGAAATAAGTTAAGATAGGTGCCAACCTAGAAGACAGTATCAAGAACAATTTAATATAGATGTTGCATAAATATGTTGAGATCTTTGCTTGGTCATACAAAGATATACCAAGGCTCGATGTTGATATTGTGGTTCACCAACTGCCGATGAAAGAGGGTTTCTCTCCAATAAAGAAGAAGGTTTGTCACATGCGTCTCGAAATGTCAAAGAAGATCAAGGTCGAGGTTATGAAACAATTCAATGCGGGTTTCTTAGTTGTTACATCATATCCTCAGTGGGTAGCAAATGTGGTTTCGGTACCGAAGAAAGACGGAAAGGTAACTATGTGTGTGGACTACAGGGATTTGAATAGGGCGAGCCCCAAAGATTACTTCCCACTTCCATATATCAGTGTTTTGGTCGACAACACAAATCAACACAAGGTATTCTCCTTCATTGCCGATTTCATGGGTTATAATCAGATCAAGATAGAGCCTAAAGACATGGAGAAAACTACCTTCGTCACACAGTGGGGAACTTTCTATTATAAGGTTATTCCTTTTGGGTTGAAGAAAGCTATCACAACATATTAGCATGCCAGGGTAGCCTTGTTCCATGACATGATTCATCACGAGATAGAGGTCTATGTCAACGACATGATAGCCGGATCTCAGACTGAAGAAGAACATCTTGACCATCTACGCAAGCTATTTGAGAGACTGGAGAAGTACAAGCTGGGGCTGAATCTGAAAAAGTGCACCTTTGGGGTGAGGTCCGGTAAACTCATGGGTTTCGCTGTCACTGTTAAAGGTATCAAAGTTGATCCCTCCAAGGTTAAAGCTATTCAAGAAATTCCCGTTCCCCGTACTGAGAAGGAATTCAGAGGTTTCTTGGGACGACTAAATTACATTGCCCGATTCATTTCTCATCTGGCCGCTACTTGTGAGCCAATGTTCAAGTTGTTGAAGAAAGATAAAGTAGTAAAGTGGAATGACGACTGTCATGTAGCCATTGACAAAATCAAGGAGTATCTCCAAGAGACTCCAATTTTGATGCCACCAGTTGAAGGAAGACCTCTGACCATGTACCTCACAGTGTTAGAGAACTCAATGGGGTGTGTACTGGGCCAGCATGACGAGTCTAGTCGAAAAGAGCATGCAATATACTACCTTAGCAAAAAGTTTACCGACTGTGAAACAAGATACTCACTGCTCGAGAAAACTTGTTGCGCTTTAGCATGGGCTAATCGCCGACTAAGACAGTATATGTTGACCCATGCTACTTTGTTGATCTCTAAAATAGATCCCATAAAGTATATATTTGAGAAACCCGCTCTCTCTGGAAGAATAGTCAGATCGCAAATGGTCTTGACAAAATATGACATTCAGTACACCACTAAGAAAGTAATCAAAGGAAGTGTAATGGTAGATCATTTGGTGCATCAAGCTCTAGACGACTACCAATCTATGAATTTTGAGGTACCGAATGAGAATATCATGCTAGTTACAGATTGTGAAGAACCTGGACCATATGAAGGACCTGAACCAGGATCCTAATGGACTATCGTTTTTTATGGAGCTTCTAACGCACTTAGAAACATAATTGGTGCTGTGATTATCTCTCCTCAGGGTTGCCATACGCCCTTCAACGCTAGATTATATTTTGATTGTACCAACAACATGGCAGAATACGAAGGGTGCATCATGGGTATCAAAGTTGCTACTAATATGAGAATCAAGTTCTTGAACGTATATGGGGACTCATCCCTGGTGATCAGTCAGATTAAGGGAGAATGGGATACTAAACATCCAAATCTCATTCCTTATTGAGAGCATGTGTTAACATTAATTTCATACTTAGAAGAAATCACTTTCGAGCATATCCCACGAGAAGAGAACCAGTTGGCAGACACCTTGGCAACCATGTCATCTATGTTCAAAGTCAGATGGGACAACAAGGCTCCTCGAATTACTATTGAGAGACTAGGAGAACCTGCACATTGCTATGAAGTTAATACTGATGGAGTATAATAGAAACCTTGGTTTCATGAAGTAAAAAGGTACCTCGAAGTTCAAGAGTATCCTGAAGGAGCATCTAAAAATAACAAGAAATTTCTATAGAGGTTCTCTACTAAGTTATTCTTGAACAACAGAATTATGTACAAACGCAACTATGATTCAACTCAGCTTCGTTGTGTGGACAAGAAGGAAGCCAAGAATATTATGGAAGATATGCTTGAAGGTATCTTTGATATCACTCCATCGGGCATACAATGTCTAAGAATATTTTGAGAGCGAGTTATTATTGATCGACTATGGAAACTGATTTCCATCATCACTTTAGAACTTGTCACAAATGCCAAATCTATGTTGATAATGTAAACGTGCCACCAGTTCCTTTGAATGTCTTGACTACTCCTTGGCCGTTTGTAATGTGGGGCATTGATATAATCGGATAAATTAATCCTACTTCCTCTAACAAACATCGTTTCATCCTCGTCGCCATCGATTATTTCACAAAGTGGGTTGAAGAAGCCTCGTACGCCTCTGTTACTAAAAATGTCGTGGCCCGATTCATTAAGCATAACCTTGTATGTCGGTATGACATCCCCGAGATAATTATCACAGACAATGGTACCAATCACAACAACACCATGATCACAGAATTCTTCACGCAGTTCAAGATCAAACACCATAATTCTTCACTGTATCGACCGAAGATGAATAGCATAGTGGAAGCCACCAATAAGAACATCAAGAAGATTATACAGAAGATGATGGTGACATATAAAGATTGGCACGAGATGGTACCATTTTCTCTTTATGGCTACCGCACTTCAGTATGGATATCAACTGGGGCAACTCGATTCTCTCTAGTCTACGATATGGAAGTTGTTCTACCTGTCGAAGTCCAGATTCCTTCTCTAAGGATTATGAAAGACGTAGATTTAAACGAAGATGAATGGATTCAGACTAGGCTAGACCAAATAATTTTTATCAACGAGAAAAGGCTTGCGGCAGTGTGTCATGGTTAGATGTACCAAAAGCGTATGGTCAAAGCATTCAATAAAAAGGTCAAACATCGGGTATATCAGGATGGTGACTTGGTAATAAAGCGTATCATCCTACCCCAAGGTGATCCCAGGGGAAAATGGACTCCCCCTACGAAGATCCATTTTTTATTAAGAAGATTTTTTTTGGAGGTGCTATGATAGTTACCACCATGGACGGCGAAGACATTCCACACCCTGTGAACACATACATAGTAAAAAAAATACTACGCATGAAAGAGACCCGCTAGGTTGACTAGCCTAGGAAAAAATAAGGGCATCCCGGCGAACCAAAAGGGTTCGGGTAAATGTCAGGGATATATATAAAGATTTTACACCCGTCAAGTCGAAAACCTGAAAAGGCGGCTTGGGAAAAAAGGGTATCTCGGTGGACTGAAAACCTAAAAGGGTGCTCCAGGAAAAATTTAGGGAATTAAAGTGTACAACTATGTCCAGGTTGATCATCTACTTATATCAAGCCTTGTTATCGACGTCATGTTCAAACGGTACAGATCAAGTCAGTCAACTTCTTCCAACAATGAGGGATGATATGCTTGAAGACATAAAGGAAATAACAAAGTTGAAACTCGATGGGTTCGTTCACACATAGCTATATGTTTTGTTTTTACTCGTTTCAAGACGATTTCCTCTTACTAGGATTTCTGTTTCTATGTACAAAATCGCATGTTTATTGGCAAGTTATTAATACAAATCAATTTCAAAATTCAAATTTGTTTCACTTTTTCTGTTTTGTTTGCAAAAACGTCCAATGACTAAATTAAATAAACATATGCATATGAATATGATTACTGATAACAAATATATGCATAAGAAACAGGAATCAACATTTACTAAAGACTCTAGGAATTAGGATAACATTCAAGTCATCCACAAATCCCCACAGAGCAACCTCCATGGGATTATCCCCAGAGTTACCTTCACAAGCTCATCCTAAATGGAGATACATTCCCCCGTAAGTCTAATATGCTTCTAGACAGGAATTGGGGAATCTTCCAGCTATTAACCTAATCATACTCCCCAGCGGATTCCCTTAGCAGATAAAGGAGTTTGATAATTTCCCCAACATTCAGTGGAAGCTTCCTCCGCACAAGCTATGGAATTCCAATTCCCATCAGACATATGTCTTCAGCATAGTTCACATGAACTTAATTCCCCATTCTAGTTATTTCTCCAACACTGCAGAATCCCCTACAGAGCTCCCTTCTCCAGCAGGGCTCATTTCTTCAACAGAGTATATTTCTACAGCAGGGCTCATTTCCTCAGCAGAATATATTTCTCCAGCAGGGTTTATTTCCCCAACAAAATTTAATTTCCCAAGCAGAGTTCATTCCTCTGATTACTATAAATCCCCGGTAAGTTTCTCTTCTCCAACAAAGTGTAGTCCAAGTTGCTATCCCTAAAAAGTTGCTACAGAATTTGAAACCGAGCCATGCATCATTTAACTTTGTCCTCCCTCAGAAGAGTTGACGTCCATATCAGAAACCCGGTCATACGGCATCTCTGAAGGTTATTCATCTCTTTTATCCCCAGTCAAGATATATAAGAACTAAATTCCTGAATAGAGCGATGGATGGACAATGTTCCTGAACTCTTCTATCCCCAAGAAGAAGTCAAACAATCCTAGTGGATTGTCCTCAAACAAGAAAGTAGGAATCCTCAGCACGGACATTCTAAAAAAGATTAAAGATTCATACTCTTCATCCCCAGCGGTGGTCAGGGATTTATTTTCCCCAGCAAAGATGTCTTACGAAGCTACCAATACACTTCAATGACATCTTTCATCCATACGTCATTTACAAGTATCATAACATATGCATACTAAATGGATATAGAATACTCTCATTTACTTTGAGAAACATCATTAGGCCATGTATTACATACATCATGACATTGCATAAAGACTAACTTTGTTTTTCAGGTAAAAGTCTACAAACAAACGAATATCATCAACAATTCTCAAACAGTTCATAGATTAATTCCTAAAACAGGACGGGGCAATTATCTAGATGATCAGGTCCAAGATTAATTCCTTAAACAAGATGGAGCAACTATTTGTATGACCCAGCGTTATGAATTCCCGAAACAGGATGGATTCGCCAACAGAAAGCAGGTCAAAGATTAATTCCCGAAATAGGATGGGGTAACTATCTGTATGACTTGGAAAAGATTAACTCCCATAACGGGACGGGGAGACTATCTTTATAACCAGGCAAAGATTAACTCCTGAAACAGAACGGGGAAACTATCAACATGGTCGGTTGGTATGAATTCCCGAAACAGGACGAGTTTACCAACAAAAACAGATTATGGATCAATTCCCAAAACAGGACGGGGCGACAATCTTAATGACAAGAATTTACCTCAGAGACTAAGTTCTGACAAGCATTTCCCTCAGAGACTAAATCTGACAAGCAGTTACTCAAACAGCTTCCCCAAAGGTTCATTCTGGAAAGCATTCTTCATTACAATCAAGCGTAGACTCATTATGATACTCCTATCAACATTTACTTTGGATGGCATATATAAGCCCTTGTCTGACAAGCATTTTGTCACCTCTCTGAATGGCATCTTTAATCCCATTTTGTAGCGGTAGAAATGTTAAGACAAAGCAATTAGATTGACTTGACTTGTATAGATCGAAAATAAAAATCGCCACTGTGCTTTATTGTTTCCAAAGAAATGGGAGAAGAGTGAATAACCCAAAAGATTGGGGAAAGATTCTAGGTAAGGGGGTTGGTTATTAAAAGGGAAGGTATTAGCACCCTAAACATCTATGGTACTCTGTAGGAACCTCTTTGTAAAATCTATATATTTTGGCTATAAAATGTTGTATAAAATAGATGGTGGAGGTGAGAAAAGAAATGTTTTTTATTATTTTTGCACCCGCCGTGGTTGCGAACCTTTAGTGTCTATGTACCACCTTCCGTGCAATAGGGGATCAGGGTACACGTAGTTCCTCTTTTAAAATTTTTAAAACACAAGTGTGTTGGTTAATTTTATTAGATAAGACATCATCATCATTATCCGTGTGGAAAACATACTTACTACCCACAATAATGAGAAAGGAGAATTTGCATCATCTCAAAGTGGGGGATATGGCTTAGATTTTAAAATCAACAAGACCTCACTCAAAACCCAAGTGGAAAATATATCTCTTGACTACATATTGTAGAAGTTAAAGTTGTTTGCATCACTACAAGGATTAACAAGAGTCCAATATTTTGAGAAAAAATTTTAAAGATAAAAAACCAAAGTGGAAAAAATGGTTTGAATGAGATTGATTGACTTTTAGTATTCTCACAAAAATGTCCAAGTATTGTTAAATTGATTACTGTTTGATTAAGAAAATATTTTGGAAACGCATGGACCTAAATCCAAGTTTATTATGAAAGTGGTTCAAGTTTAGAAACAAAGATATTTTTCAAAAGGAGGGAGAAGATTTTTTTTAAATTAAAGAAGATGGGAGGATATGAAGAGAATATCCTAAAGCATAAGGTAAAAGCTAAGGATAAGAACCATCTAACCAAACAAAAGCCTACATTTGACATAGTGAGCCAATGTAGAATCCCATCCTTTGGATTTGAAACCAAGCAAACAAATAATAAACCTCTAGAGAATACCAAAGTTTTAATTGCATCAAGTCTTCACAAAAATTCGGCAGAGTAACAGCTGTATACAGATGAATTCCAAATTGTAGACAAAACTAATCACAATAACCTGCACACTAAACAAACAAACAACCCAATGTCTTGGGGTAAACCCCAAAAACTCCATAAAAAAATATCAATCAAGGTCACAAGGTCTTCAACATAGGTTAAGGTTTCTACTCCTAAGTCCAAGAAGTCAATAACTACACAATGCCAAGGATAGTGTAACTCGGTGGGAGAACTGACTTGGGTGTTTTGCATTTTATCGCAATTGTTGTGGATACCGAGTCGCCACCGACTTTTCTTCTATCCAATAAGGAAATGTTGAAAAGAACAGGAAAGACCTTTCGAGATATTTCTTGAGTTCGGGGGGTAGGTTATGAAAAGGGAAGTTGTTAGCACCCTTTTCATACGTAGTTATCTACGGGCTCTTAGTTGCTTTCTAAATCACTTGCTTTTGTTTGAAAGTGTGTTTGTGATGTGGGTTTTGAAAGTATTTTGAAAAGGAATGTCTTTGTAATGGTTCTCATCTCTATAAGAACGCGTACAAAGTGCTTTGTGTTTTGAAAAATGTTCCAAAGTGGAAGTGTATAAAATGTTTTTGTTGTGAGAAAGCGAGCAACTAGGAGTATCCTACCTACTTAAAAGGTCTTAAATATTCTTTTCCTACTCCTTTAGATGTTGTTATTTCACCATTGTTTTGGTAAGAAACCCCATCGTTGGATGTGAAGGGACGGTCGTGGGTCGTTTGTATAGTCATGAAAGGCAACCTATGAGACGTTTTAGCAATGTCGTTTAGGTACTAGATCGTTTACCGAAGGCAACATTGAGGGTCATCGAGGGAATATGATATTTTATCGAGGATCTTTGCTAAAACGCCCATATTCGAGGGACATGACTATTTTCCAAAAGACAACAAAGCGGAATTACCCTAAGGGTGCTAGTGTGCAAGTGTGTTCGATTTACATGCATTTAATCTTGATTAGGGTTATCTATTTGTTGATTTCATGTATTGCCATACAAACCCTAATTACTAGCATTTATATTTGAAAGTGATAAATTGCGGAAAATGTAAATTCCTACGCTATTACATCATTTCAGGGATGGGGGTACATAATTACAAATGGGGATTTACGAGAATTTAAATCCTAATTATCTATTACAACCATATTGAATTGTACAATATAAGAAAAGGAAAGGACTTGTTTTAAAAATGGTTTTTTGTCTTAATAAATGAAAAGAAAAATAATTAATTAATAAAAAGAAAATATTTTTTATGTCTTGTTATATTAAAAGAAGTATTAATGCTGAAAAAATAAAAATAAGAAAAAAGAAAAAAAACTAATGAAGGTAGGATCAGCGCATTGTTGAAAACGAAAATGAAGGGGACCAGAAGTTATGATGTTGAGCACGCTATGGTTCAGAATGAAACGTCAGAGGTAATCAGAAGTTCTGGGTTGATGTACGTTGGAGTCCTGAAAGAAATGTTAGAGGGTAAGAACAGAAGTTCTGGGTTGCTACGCGCTGAAGTTCTGAGTGTTAAAACAGTGAGAAAAACCCTAGAAGTTTTGTGTGTGTTAAAACAGTAAGAAAGCCTAGAAGTTCTGTGTGTGTTAAAACAGTGACAAAAATCCTAGAAGTTTTGTGTGTGTTAAAAGAGTAAGAAAGCCTACAAGTTCTGTATGTGTTAAAACAGTGAGAAAAATCCTAGAAGTTCTGTGTGTGTTAAAACAGTGAGGAGAACTCATAAGTTTTGTGTTATGCTAAAACAGTGAGAAAGAAAAACCCTGAAATTATGTGTTACATTTCACCTCATTCCTTACATTAGTCAGAACATCTGCAACTTATTCAGTTCTTTAATAAAAGCAATACAGAAAGATAAAAGCACAACAGTTTATAGAAGTTCTAATCCTGATTCTGAGCCTAGCTTCGTTCAAGAAGTTCTGATCTACAGTTTTTTTTACTTATGCAATGATATGAAAAACATCAACATTATGATATTTACATATTTTATTATGTTTTGAATGAAAAATTCAAAGTCAGAAAGACTTACATTGAATCTGAAGCGTATGTTATGGTCTTTGATTCAAAGGGAAGAACAAAGGTTTTTTTTTGTTTGGGAATTTTGGGTTTACAAATTCTTTACTGTTTTCTTTTCTCTCTTTGATAATTCTCTCTCTTCAAAAGCCAGTCCCCTGAACGTGTGATGGAGCCACTTATTTATAGATGGGTTTGTTGTGGTTTTGGAGGGAAAAACAAATGGGATTTTAAACCTTTTTGGCATGTTGTTCCATTTCTTTTTAATCACAGCTTTTATATGCTAATTTGGTGCAAATATGGGGTTTAAGAAAATGCGGGCGTGGACTGGATCAGCAGCTGATTACAGGACTATGTTATAGCATGGCAACAGGCTATTTAAATGAGGTTTTGGGATTTGGTGATGTTCTAATTGCAGAAGACCAAAACACAGTCTCCATATGCTGAAGAGTCATGTTCTGACCGAAGAACATTGCTTCCATATGTTCTGATTGAACAGTCATATTCTGAACCGTCTTTGAAAATTCTGATTGCATTCGCGTGGAGGCTGGCCTAGAAGTTCTGAAGTATCATATTCTCTTAACACTTAGAAAATTTTCTAAATGTTTAGAAATTGATCTTTTCAAAGTAATTTCTGAATTTTGATTTTGATGAATTAACTTCAAGTCTTGATGAAATATAATTGTTGAAACTTGATTTTTGATCCCAAAAGTCAAAGTTTGACTTTTCAGTATGCTATTGACCATTTTCCCCTTGTGAATGACTTTCTTGGAAAATTGTAATCCAAGGCTTGAAACTTGATAGAAGCAAACCTGAGTGTCCTGGATGATACTTTGAGAAATGAGAGGGAAAATTTTGGGTTACAACAACTGCCCCTGTTCAATCTTCTTAAACCTGAAGAGTTAGATTGGCGAATCTGCCATTCGTGACTTAAAGGTGGAAGATGATTGAACACTAAAGTGCCCAGAAATTTGCACTCGATGATGTGGTGTTTGATTATGCAGGGAATGGGCTTAAAGATGACATTTGGAGAGATGATGGAGAGTTATCAGAGATGGGCTTACAGGTGCCATCCAAAAGTGAATGGTGGCAAAAATTTGAAGCAGTATTAGAATAAATCGCGGGTTGATTCATACTGAATTAATAGATGTAGTGGGATGAGTATCAGAAAAATATCCATGAATGGATTGTATCTAAATCTCATCTGAAAGATGTACTGAATGGGCATTAGAATGACATCTATATATGGATCGTATCTAGACTGTATTTGAGAAATGTGCTGAATGAGCATAAGAGTGGCTTCTGTATATGGAACGTATCTGAACTGTATTTGAAAGCTAAAACTGAATGTGTATCAGAATGGCATATGTATCTGGAGCCTATCTGAACTATATCTGAAAGCTGAGTATGAATGAGTATCAGAATGGTATTCGTATGTGGAGCGTATCTGAACTGTATCGGAAAGCTGAATCTGAATGATTATCAGAATGGCATCCGTATCTGGAGCATATCTGAACTGTACCTGAAATATGGGTATGAATGAGTATCAGAATGGAATCCGTAACTAGAGCGTATCTGAATTGTATCAGAAAGTTGAATTTGAATGAGTATCAGAATTGCATTCGTATCTGGAGCGTATCTGAACTGTATATAAAAGCTGAGTCTGAATGAGTATCAAAATGGAATCCATATTTGGAGTGTATCTGAACTGTATCTGAAAGCTGAGTCTGAATGAGTATCAGAATGGCATCTGTATCTAGAGTGTATATGAACTATATCGGAAAGCTAAATCTGAATGAGTATCAGAATAGAATCCGTATCTGGAGCGTATCTGAATTATATCTGAAAGCTGAATCTGAATGAGTATCAGAATGACATCCATATCTGGAGCGTATCTGAACTGTATATGAAAGTTGAGACTGAATGAGTATCAGAATGGCATCTGTATCTGGAGCGTATCTGAACTGTATCGGAAAGCTGAATCTGAATGAGTATCAGAATGGCATCCGTATCTAGAGCAAATCTGAATTGTATCTGAAAGATGAATCTGAATGAGTATCAGAATGGCATCTGTATCTTGAGTGTATTTGAACTGTATCTGAAAGTTGAGTCTAAATGAGTATCAGAATGGCATTCGTGTCAAGAGCATATCTGAACTGTATCAGAAAGTTGAATCTGAATGAGTATCAGAATGACATACGTATGTGGAGCATATTTGAACTGTATCTGAAAGTCTAATCTGAATGAGTATCAGAATGACATCCGTATCTGAAACGTATCTGAACTGTATCGAAAATTTGAATGAGAAAGAGCCATGTAGGATTGCTTCATGATGATTTCGTGTAAAAATGCATCTGGGAATGAGAGGGAACCCGGGTAAGGTTGCTTCAGCTGGTCGAGTAGATAGTTGTCCTGTCTGGTTTTAGGTATTAATCTCTTACCTGAGAAAGAAATATAGTTTTCCTGGCTTGTTACAGGTGTTAATCTTCAATCTCTTCATGTAGATAGTTTTCCTAACATGTTACAGGTGTTAATCTACAATCAGTCGTCCACAGATAGTTTTCCTTGCTAGTTACAGGTATTAATCTGGAACTTAAGAAGGTTGGTCATTTGAGATATTTGTCCTGTCTGGTTTCAGGTATTAATGTCGGGCCTGAGAAAGAAAGATAGTTTTTGGCTTGTTACAGGTGTTAATCTTAAATCTCTTCATGTAGATAGATTTCCTGGCTTGTTATAGGTGTTAATCTACAATCAGTCATCCATAGATAGTTTTCCTGGCTAGTTACAGGTATTAATCTGGAACTTAAGAAGGTTGGTCATTTGACATAGTTGTCCTGTCTGGTTTCAGGTATTAATCTCTCACTTGAGAAAGAAAGATAGTTTTCCTGGCTCGTTACAGGTGTTAATCTTCAATCTCTTCATGTAGATAGTTTTCCTGGCTTGTTACAGGTGTTAATCTATAATCAGTCGTCCATAGATAGTTTTCCTAGCTAGTTATATGTATTAATCTGGAACTTAAGAAGGTTGGTAGTTTAAGATAGTTGTCCTGTCTGGTTTCAGGTATTAATCTCTGACCTGAGAAAGAAAGATAGTTTTTCTGGCTTGTTACAGGTGTTAATCTTCAATCTTTTCATGTAGATAGTTTTCCTGGCTTGTTACAGGTGTTAATCTACAATCAGTCATCCACATATAGTTTTCTTGTCTAGTTACAGGTATTAATCTGGAACTTAAGAAGGTTAGTTGTTTGAGATAGTTGTCCTGTCTGGTTTCAGGTATTAATCTCTGACCCTTTTTTGAAAATCGTTGATGATAGCCATCTGTTGATTTGATCTTTCCTGTAAAGGTAAAGTGTTAGTTGCATACAATGTCATGATGTATGAAGTGCATGGTGTAATGATGTTCTCAAAATAAATGAGATTATGTTGTATGCATTTATCATGTATGTAAATATGATGCATGAAATATTATCAAATGTAATTTTATCTTGGAAGATAAATCCTTGACAAGTGTTGGGGAGTTTTGGGAAGCTGAATCCTGGACATCCGTTGGGGATGAAGTGCATGCACATCTTTAACTTTGTTTAGAATGTTTCCACTAGTGATTTCTGTTTTTGTTGTTTGAGGAGAAATCCGCTGGGGGATGTTGATTTTGCTTGAGAAGAAACTCTGTGGAGAGTTTTGATTTCCGCTTAGGGAAGAGAGTTTAAGAGTTTTGGTTGTCCGCTGCTCTACTAGGGAGGTATTTCTTGATGGAAGAGAAAGGAAGCTAACAACTTGTTAGGGATAAAGGAGTTAATTGTTATCTGGTTGTCTTCTAGGTTTTGCGGCAGCTTACTGGGGATTGTAGGAAAGTCTATTGGGGAAGAGGAGTTGTGGTCCCTTGATTTATGATAGTTTGAGAGTAAAATTCAAGAAGGGGAGTCTTGACGTTTGTTGGGGAAATAAATCTTGTTGCCAATATGTTGGAGAAGTGTTTTCTTTGGCCGAACTCCTCGAGGACTCTTGAGATTAACTCAGTTAGAGATACTTTCAAGATTGAAATTCTGGCTGGGGGACCACCCTATGAAAAGGACTTTGTGGGAGATTTGTTACTGCCCCTGGTAGTAAGTGTTTGTAGTATTTCCAGGAAATGTTTGCCTGACCGTACATAACGCTTTGTTGGAGTTTATGTTCAGTGCCCCAAGTGATTCAGATACAGACCTGTCCCTGGTTATTCATCATTTCTTGAGAGATTTCTTGGAATCTTGACTTGACTGCCCCCCAGGAGAGTTGGACAGTGACATGTCATGCCCCCTTGTTTATAGGAGATCTTTCATTGGAAGTGTCATCCCATTTGAAGTGATTTTTTTCACTGAGAGAGCTTTCATTCGCTGGACATTTGTCGTCTGAATTTCTCCGCTGTCAAACAATTAGCCATAAGCAAACAACGATATTCAAAATAATGCAAAGTTTATGCTTGTCTTGAAGTTTTGAAAATTCATTTTAGCAGATAAAAGAATTTTGCAAGTATGTGAATTTAAATCAGGATTTAGAGTAAGCCTTACAGGAGTCAGGATACCTTTTGTAACAGTGTGCTTTTGGACTAACCCATGCTTCAATTAGGAATTTTGAAGGTTGTAGCGTGGCTTGGTTCACGGTTTAAGAAACAAAGGATAAATTCTCAAATTTTATTTGTACCCGCTCGTTCTTCGTGATGTTCTACGGTCCCTAAACTCAGTTAATTGTGCGTTTGAACTCCAATTGAGTCCGGAATGACTTTTGGTGATGGTTCAGAAATTTGGGAGTTTATTTGTTGGAAGGAAGTCGTTTTTACCATATTTCCATGTTGTCAGGGATTTATAGTGATATTTTTTTGATTTATTATCCCTGTTTTTTTTTTGCCTGACTGTTCTTTGTTTTGAGATTACAGCCAGCGGGATGCCCCAGTTTTTCTTAAGTCTCCTTCGTAGGTTTTGACTTAGTGGGATTTTCTTTTGAGAGATGATGACTGACTATTTGGTAGGGAACCATCACCGCATTTTGAATCCAGAGGAATGTTTTTGATGTCATTCGTTGTATACAAAGTGAAAGTTTGTGACTGAACGCGTGTTTGAATTAACTGAGAGACTACCCTATCCCTGGTTTTGATTAAAGGTTTCAGTTTGTATAAAAAGGAAACTCATACTTCTTTTGCTCAAAGGGATTGACTAGGGATTATCCTCCTTATAACTCCAGTGTTTAGGAATTGAAAGAAACGCCTGTACATCATTAGCAAGGTCTGTCCAAAAGCATATTGTATGAGATTATGGAATTGTTCTCGGCATCCTCCCTCTAAAGGCTTGTAACTTATGAAACAAGAACTGAATATTATAAATGGATCAAAAATCATAGTTTAAATAGAATGAAAATGAATAGATTAATTTAAGAAAAACATATTTAATGCATTAATGAGAGTAACCAAAGTCTGGCATAAAGATAGGTGTTTAAGAAAACAAAGAAATTACAACTGAAAATTCGAATGAACAAAAAATTTCCTTTCCCAGAATGCCACTTCATGTGGATTCCCTTGAGGGGTGATAAAAAAAGCTCCAGTTGACCGTCTTGTGTGAACTCCAACGCCCCTTCGTCGATCAGATCTTGGATTTTGTTTTTCGACGTCCAACAGTTATCAATATTATGCCCCGGACTGTTGGAATGATATGCACACCTTTCTCCATGATTGTAACAGGGAGAAGCAGTATTAGGATTCCGAGGAGGATCCCTTAATGTAACCAAATTCATATTCATCAGGTGTCGCAAGACTTACGATATTGGCATGTCGAGTTTGGTAAACTGCCTATCGGATGGGACTTGTTTACGCTTACTACCCTGTTATTGTTGTCGAGGTTGTTATCGATGTTGTTGTTGGGCTCGTGATGTAGCAGCACTTTGGGAAGGTCTGCTCTCCCTCAAACCGGTTTCTTGTCTTGCGGGAGACTGAATAATGACTTGATCCCCAATATCGACCGTTTACTTCATACAGTTGCAACTGTTTTGATGAAGTTTGTTGATGAGGGTCCTTAGCTCCTCTTTTCCCCGAGCTAAGTTTTTGATAAGAGCCATATGGCCCACTAGTTGTCCCATCATCTGGATCTTCATTGTTTCCATTTCAGCTTGTAGCGGTTCCAACTGTTTATTCATGTTGTCTTCAGGATTCCCCATGATCATGCCCCTAGTGAGGAGTGCTTTTTCCTCTTCTTGTCCCTTAGACAGGTTCAAAAACATTTCCTGAAGTTGAGTTTTTTGAGTCTCAATGTCTTTGATATTCTGTTCTAGAGCCATCTCTACTGAAATAAATAGTAAGCAGATGAGAGACCTGTGTGGAAAAGCCTGTCATGATATGAAGCATGGTATGTGGATGCAATGTTTTCAAGGACTTAGAAAATTTAAATTTGTTATAAACAAAGAAAGGGGCAAACATCAATTGTATTAATAAGCTTAAATTGATTACAATCGTGCCCCTTGGGCTTGCAATGGAGGAAATAAAGCAAAATAAACTCCTACGACAAGAAGGTCGAACACATCCTCTTTGGCGTGATGTAGGCATTCATATTTTTCTCCTCATGAAGATGTCTCGTAAGCTCCAGGATCTTCTTTTCACTCGCATAGAATTGGGCCTCGAAAGTGTCTCGTTCTTCCTTCAGCTAGATCCAAGCTCTTTGTAAGTCTTCAAGAGAAGTAGGCATAGTAGGGTGAGAGATAACATGAGGAATATCTCCTTCAACTAATGGCTCCATGATGATAGACAAAGTGGCAGGGTATGGCATACCGAGTCTTTGAGCATGACTTCGTACCCACATAAGATAAGGCTCCAAATGAATGGAGTTCTTACGCCCCAATGTATTGATATCGATTGGGGTGTCGTTGATCTTGATTAGGCCACAGTCGCGCTCGCAGTAGGTGACATTGTTCTTCTTGCGGCCGAAATGTTGGACTTGCTCGAGCTTCTCCGCGGTTGCTTCTTCTTCTTTTTCTGACTCTCTCTCTCTCTCTCTCTGAAGAAACTAAACCCTTGTTTTCACAGTAAGCATAACTTTCTGATACTAACCCTTCCTTCTGATTCTGATAGGGTTACCATTTTGTGTACAATTTTCTTTTAATCTCTGTATCTTCATCTTAAATCCATCTTTTCTGTGATTTGAATATGTTTTTTATGTTTGTAGAGATGAACGATGAATGCTGGCCTAGGATGGTATGATAATAGGGGCGGGCGGTCGAATGTCACGGCGGTTGTGCTGGTTTGGAAGGGCAGTGGAGAGGTTTGTGTTTGGAGGGTGTGGTCCGATGACAATTGGACGGTGGTCAATGTTGTGGACCAGGTTATTGAAGGAAGGCCTGAATGGGTTTTGACAAAAGTGGTTTGGAGGAAGTTTTTGTGTTCTTTTCTTTTTGCAGAATTTCTATACAATTTTCTCCCTATGTTTCTTCACTCTCTGCAAAGCAACATCAATTGGAACTTACAATTTTATCAGTTTCCTATCTGTTCGAAAGACAACGACATGGCAGGGATATCACTCATCTCAAACTTTTGTACCCTAACGGTTTCGCTCAGATTGCTATTTAAAGGTAAATAGACAATCCTTACATTCCTTAAGACAATTTCCTATTCAAAGTCTTTGTTTTCTAATGAACTAAAAGATAACCAATTTCAATACGGGGATGCCACCATGATAACATAAGTATGAAAAAATTCACAAAGTGTTATCATCATAAACAATATTCAAGAGATCATATATTCAACAAAAGGATAAGGTGTTTTGAAAACATTACCTGATTTAAAGATTATCACTGAGGAAAACCTCAGAAGTAAGTTCCTTTGTTGTTGATTTGCGTTGCTGACTTTGAAACTTGTCGGCCTCTGGAGATTTTTGGCTTGCGGGTTACAGTTCTTTTTGAAGGAAGATAAGGGGAAATGGTTTAAGGTTGTGTACAAGTTGTTTACTGTTGCATGGAGCTTGGAGATTATTATTGATAATATCCTTTTTTTGGTTTTCTGGCTCTATAGTTGGTATTTTCTATTTTCGGGTTTTGGCTTGGTAAAATCTCTCTCGGTTTTGGTGGTTGTTAGTATGCTGGATTTATGGTTTTTTGCTGGTTCATGTGGTTTTTCTTGCTGGTTGTCCCCCCTTTATGTTCAATGAAACAATGGCTTTATAGTGAGATGAGGGTACGAATTGGAGGGAAGATTTATTTGATTCAAACATAATTGGTTTGCTGACTTTGTGTTTTAGGATGCAGGTTCTATTTTTAGCCATTTTGGTGTAAAACTTGGATTGACATGCTTGGCTTGTTTGTGTTGACAGTATAGCAGTATAGCAAGTGTTTTTGACTATTTTGCAATAGGCTGGGGGGTAGGCTTATGCACAGGGTGACATCTCTCTAGCCCTACCTCTTTTCCTCTTTTATCTTTCAATTATGCAAGCTATTTGTTTTTTTTTTAATTTTCTGAAGGGTTTGCAATTTAGGGAAATGATGATACAACAGGGTTTTGTGAGATAGCTTGTTGTATTTTCTACTATTCTGCTGCTATATACTTTCTAGATGCTGCTCTTGCTAGTTTTTGTTTAGTTGTTGTGTTGTTGTTTGTTGTGCTTGGCAGTTTGCTGCTTGCTATTTGCTATTTCTAACTGCTGCTGTTTTTGTGATGCTGCTTGCTGTTTTTTTGTTGCCTTGTTTTGCTTGGCAGTGGGTTGTTGTTTGTTATTTCCTTTTTTCTTGCTATTTGGAAGTTTGTAGCTGCTGTTTGGCAGCCTTGCCCCATTTCTGTGCTTGGGCTACTTTTGCTGCAGTTTGCAGCCTTGCCCTGCGTATATTTGATGTTTTGAGCTTGCTTTTGCAGTTTGTTTTGTTGTATAAAAGTTTAAAAATATTTGATCATTTCTTTTCCCTTGTGAACCAAAACCCATACCTTTTATGATTTTCAAAAGTAGGAGGAGATAGCCCATGATAAAAACAAACCCCTTTTAAATTCTGATTCCAAATGCAAACCCTAATGATGAGCTTTCTTGTTTAACAAATAATTGTTTGGAATTTTTCACATGTTGATTATCGCTAACTTTCTCGTTTTTTCTTATTTCATAAACACAAGAATTGGATGAAGGCAAGGTTAAAAGAACAAAAGGCCATGGCGAGGAGTGGATGGGTGGCTTGAAGATAAAGCAAAGAGACTTGAAGAAACAAACATTTATTTCTTTTTTTGTTTGGTAAACAACAATTGTAACTTGTGATTCAACTTGTAATCCCTTTTGCAAATTGTCCAGAAATGTAACTTGAACACAAAACTTGAGTGAATTTTATGAATGACGAATTTATTGTATGGAAATTAAACAAACTCTTGAATCTTGATTGAACATAGCAATTTCCACTTGAATGGTTTAAACAATACTCCTCACTTCGTAACATGAAATTTAAGAAATCAAATATGACCTTAGTAACATGTATCTCAAGTAACCATGCGCCTTGTCTTTCAATTCCCAATCTTCATATCATGTCCAAACCCAAGTAACTTGTAACTGAAGCAACAAAGCATGCATTGATCATCATGAACCTTCAACCTTATTTCTTATGCCCAAATTCCCCGCATTCGGCAACTTAAACTTCAAACTCTTAACTCGGTGACTTGAAGATCTTAAGAAGAAAACTTGAAATGCGAGGAGATGAAATCCCTAACCAAATGTACTTGACCTTGAGTTATCCTTGAGGCGGGCGAAAGAAACATCTTCACAAAAACCAGGGATCCAAAACCCTAGCATCTTGACCAACAAATAGGGAAATAAACCCTAATCCAGGCTCTGATGAATTCGAGGGAGAAACATCCTTGTAACTTGGTGAGAAAGAAATCCATGATACCTCAAAAATCCATCCCATGATCCACTAATCGAGAACCAGATGGATTTCCCTTTTACCTGATAAGAAAACTTCGAAACAAAATTAGACATAAAGAGGTCACAACCCTAGTACCTCAAACCAAGGCGCCTGATTCCATGAGATGCGGGATATGCAAATGACTTAGTGAAAATAATGCAAATGGGATGCAAAGTTCAAAGTCAGACAAAAGTAAAAAAGGTAGGGAAAATTTGGGGTACGACACCTACAACTAGGGTTTTATTTTTCTCAAGAAAATTTGGGTTTCAAAGGTCTCAAGTGTTTTACATGGTTCCTCATGTGTATCCAATAATGCTCATACCAAGTTTCATGCCTTGCATCACAAGTTTGATTTGTCAATGGCTCGAATGGTTGAAAATCATATGTATTGAGTAAAAAGTCAACTATGGTCAACATACAGTCAAACCTTAAGATTTTTGGTCAACAACAAGGTTTTGAAGTGATATTCATAAGTTGATTAAGGTTTTATCATGATTCATCAAGAAAAACTCTCAAATCATTAATAGTCAAAAGTTACCAAATTAGGGTTTTCTTAGGAGAAGTCAACTGAACATTGACCAAGCATAACTTTCACATACTTCATCAGTTTTTCCTCAACCAAAGCTCATTTTGAAGGAAACTCAATTCTATACAAGTTTGTCTCTCTAAGCTCAAGTCTAAAAAAATGCTTCATTTGAGAGATATGAGCCAATACATTACAGGTCATTTCAAAAGTCAACAAAAAGACACTTTTTTAAAGGCAATTTAAATTAATATAAAATCTTCAAATTCAAAAATGATCAACATATGGATTGAAGATGACACCTTGAGCTTTCCAAAAAGTCGAAGATTACCTTCAAAATATGAAAATTGAGAGAGTTATGATTAGTGCAAGTTGGGATATTTTGAGCAAATGCATGAAGTTCAAATTGAGCAAACATGATATTTTGGGCCATTGGGTCATTGTTTAAAAGACCAAACGTGTACTAAACTCCTTTTACACCTCAAGACTTGTTCATACACCTCCCTTTGGTTTATTATATTTTATTTTTGATTTTTTATTATTTTTAAAAGTCAAAATAAGATAATATAAGTCAAGCCCTCTTACACAAGTCCAGGCCCATATATGTTGACATAATCCTTCATTATATATTCTCAGAAAACTCATACAAGAGGCCAAGAAAAAACCTTGTCCAAACTTCACCTCCAAAAAATCATAAAATCATCAAACTAGGGAAACCTTCAAACCCTAGTTTGCAGCCATCTTCCGAACATTTTTCACTCTGAATTGATTTCTAAAGAGGTACAGAGTAAGAATGGGTCCAATACAATGATCCAAACCCTATAGAATTTGCACGCATACATGGCTGTTGCATGTTTTTTTTGAAAAATTCGTATCTTGATTTATTTCATGTTTTATTGCATACAGACCTTTCTAACATGTTCATGAGGTCTCCATGTGCAGGAAAAGTGAATCGCATGGCATTCATGCTATCAGAATTGTGATATATCTTATTTGCACCGATCTAGGTTACCTTGACATTAGCTCTCTAACCATTGCATTTCAGTCAAAACTAAGCATCTCATTGAACTCGCAGGCCTCTGTTTAGGGGGGTGGGGTACTTTTGGTTTGTTAACATATCTTATTTTTGCAGGTTGAATAAAAAGGGCCACCAGAGAAGACGATCGAAGCTAGGGATCCAGTGTCTCTCCGGTAAATGCATTTTTGTTTGATATTTCTTTTAATTGTTTCACATAAATTAACAGATGTATTACCGCCCCAGCGGTTGAAACGTGTGTGCTAAAGCATTACCCTATCAAGGCGTGGGTTCGATCCCTGCCTTTTACTGTTTTTTCATGATTTTTCATATTTTGCAGGATTGAATACAAAGTGCATTGGCTTCTATCCTTTGACACAGGCACGCGTCTGGCCTGGTGGTGAAGGTGTTGATTGAAAGGGTGGAACCTTTTTTTACCAATCAACTTTTCTAAAAAAAAATTTCACAAACCCTACTCAAAATTAGGGTATAGTTTTGCTTAATTAAAAAATTTCTTATTTTTTTAAATTAAAATTAACTAGTTTTTTAGGTTTTAATTAATTAATAAATCTAGAAAAATCGCCAAAAACAATTTCCTTCTCTTTTCATTTTCTTATCTTAGATTTTCACGTAATTTATTATTTTTGCATTTTTTATGATAATGTAACTGCTCATGGTTTGTAAAAGATAATTAGGATTTTACTTTTCCCTGTATTTTATTACTTGTACCCCACATTCCCGAAGCCATGTAATAGTGTAGGAAACATTTATTTTCCTCACATTTACTATTTTTCTATTTTACTATTATTGTTGTTAGTAATTATGTCTTGTATGGCAAGATAAAAACAAACGGTAGCTAACCCTAATCAAAGATAAATAATACTCGAATAACAAATCACTTTGCACACCTGCACCTCTAGGGTAACCTCCCTTGATACCTTCAGAACAAACATAATCATGTCCCTCGAACGTGGGGAAGCTTTAGCATTGTCCCTCGAAATCAAAGATCGTAGTACCTCAATGACCCTTTTGATGTTGACTTTGGTAAACGATCTAGTCCCTTACAAAAATTGCTAAAGCGCCCCTAAAGGTTGCCTTCTATGACTGTACAATGACCCGCGCATGTCCCTTCATATCCAACTATAGGGCTTCCTACTAACAAATGGTGGGGTAGCACTATCTAAAGGAGGAGGAAAAGAACAATAAAGACCTTGAGTAAGGGTAGAATACTTTTAATCGCTTGCTCGCATACATTTCAAAACAAAAACATCTTTTCACAAAAACTTTTTTTCTAAAATATTTTCAAATAAAACACTTTGTATGCATTCTCGAGGACAGATATGAGAATCCTTACAAAGTTTTCATTACTATTGGAATTTTCAAAAATATTTTCAAACACACATTCACAAATCATTTTCAAAGTGAGCTAGCGATTAAGAGCCAATAGATAAATATGGATGAAAAGGATGCTAACACCTTCCCTTTTCATAACCTACCCCCGGAACTCGAAATCTTAAAAGGTCTTTCCTATTATTTTCACCCTTTCCTTATTGGATAAAATAAAAGTCGGCAGAGACTCTTGCTATCCGCAACATTTGCAATAAAACGCAAAAAAGTCAGTTCTCCCACCGTATTACAGGTATGACTGCCCCCAATTCCATTCATAATTGAGATAATGATAGTTATCCATTGAAAATGTTTACACAAGAGCATAAGTAGTAATCCAACAAGCAAAATACTAAGCACGTTTTTGATTATATCTTCTTCTCTTCTCTTGATCTTGAGCTCGATCAAGTGAACCCGAAACTTCAAATTTTATCCTCTATCTCACGACTTTCCTTTGAAAGAACCCATATTCTTCAAATATTTCACTCCGCTGAATCCAAATTATGAATGTATCATGACCCAAATATTTACCAATTTGATCCCCCGTCTTGTGTTACTCCTTCGATCGAACCCACTGTTCTTCAAAGCTTTCACTCAGCTGAATCTAAATTGCGTAATCTTGTCTGAAACCTTAAAATAACCAATTGATCTTGAAGGAAAAACCCACCTTGGTTTTATTATTTGAAACCCACAAATAATTCTTAACCCAATCAATTACAATGAACCCTAATTGGATGCTATCAAGCTTTCTCTAGATGGCACCCAAACAAAAAATGATTATGTGTAATTTGTTTGTGTGTATGCATAGAGAGAGGATGAAGATGATGAGAAATTGATTTGTATATTTGTGGTTTCTTATTTTATAAATGATGCACGAATGACTATATGTAGGTGTAAGTGTGTGAATGAATGAAGCAAATAAAATAGGGTTGCAAAATGATAAATTAGGATAATTTGATGAGTACGAGTTAACCCATTTGAAGTGGGAGTCAACTCCTAAGGGCAAGGGAGTCGACCCATATAGCTTGGGAGTTGAATCTAATTTAACATAATTATTTTTAAAAATAAGCTTCAATAGGAGTCGAGAGATACACTTTGGAGTCGACTCCTTCGTGTTCTACAATTAACCAGGGAGTTGACCCCTTTTAGATAGAAAAGAATTTTAAAACTTTCTTTTAGTAGGACTCGACCCATAGCTCGAGGGAGTTGGCACCTTTGTTTGTGTCTAGACTCCAAATATTGTATGTATCGACTAATTTTTAACATAATTCCCCTTTTTAAAAATGCTTCAGAGGGAGTCGACTCCTAACATGGGGGATTCAACTCCAAACCTGATTTTTCACCAAAATGCATATTTTTGAAGTGTTTGACTTTCCAATAGCTCTT
Source organism: Vicia faba (assembly GCA_948472305.1). Taxonomy (NCBI): domain Eukaryota; kingdom Viridiplantae; phylum Streptophyta; class Magnoliopsida; order Fabales; family Fabaceae; genus Vicia; species Vicia faba. The sequence goes on along the minus strand of OX451738.1, from coordinate 1,043,522,409 downwards.
GAAATTATCCATAAGTGTCCTAATATGAAAATGAAACCTAGACATAGAGATATAACATCTATTGTACAAATACTACACATTGCTTAGTATTGACATCATTCAAAACATCTAAGAGAAGGATATTGCACTCACATACCCCCCCTTTTTTATGATGGAAAAACGCACGTTGTATTTGTAGATTTTATCATATCTCCCTATGAATATGTGCATCCTCATTTTATTATTTGCAACAAAAACTATATTATTCTTTGTCTTCTTTGTTCTTTCATATCTTTGCTGCCTTTGACAACGTCAAAAAGATAAAAAGAGGACAAAACGTAAGAAGCATCAAGTAAAACCACACAATGTTATATAAACCACTCAGAGGTGTTGCAAAGATGATTTTTATCAACAAAAACAACACTCACATAGAATGAGGTTAAAGTAATAATGCCTAAACATAAATACCCAATCAACACGTAAAAATGCAATAGAGATAAATAACATGTTCAACCAAGCTGTCATAAGGTATTTCAAATGAAGAGTTTATGCCATGAAGTACAAACGATCGGGAAATGAAAAAGATTAAAATATGAAGTCACTCTAAGCATATGGATTGAAAACACATAAGGTTATCAAAAAAAAATGGAAGTGAATATTCATGGGGTTGTATTACACGTCAAATATATCACATACCTTTGGAGCACAAACACGCAATCAAGTTTTTAAGAGAAATGGAGGAAAAATGGAGGATGCACAGGATGAAAAATGAAATGATATTACCTCACAGGATGAAAAATGGAGGATGCACTCACATGAACTAGAATTTTTGAATGAAGGTTAAACATTTATAGAGAGTGTGCATGGATCAAACTATTTAGGAAAATTTTAAGATATCAAGAATGCTCAGTTCCTGATGAATATTGAAAAGTGATTCAGTCGTGAGAGGTTTTTTGAAAATATCAGCAAGTTGACTTTTTCTATTAACATGCTCAAATACGACATCCATTTTTTCCACATGATTGCGTAGGAAATGGTCATGTATCTAAATATGTTTAGTACGTGAGTTTAGCATTGGATTTTTAGGTAGGTTAATAGCATTAATATTGTCGCACATTATAGGAATAAGTTGAAGTTTAATGTTTAAATCCAACAACTGTTGTTTGAGCATAATAACTACCCATAGCGATGTATATTGCTTCTGCAGTTGACAAGGCAACAAAGATTTGCTTCTTGCTATGCCAACTAACTAAAGAGTTTGAAAATAACTGGCAAGTTCCACTAGTTCTCTTCCTATATGATTTGTAATCGGCAAATTTAACCAACTAAAATGCAATCGCATCCTTTGGGAAACCAAATCCCATACTTAGAGGTACCATGAAGATACCTAATAATGTGTTTTACGACTTCTAAATGAGATTCTTTAGGAGCTGATTGATATCGTGCACACATGCATAAGCTAAACATAATATCAGGCCTAGATGCAGTAAGATATAGGAGAGATCCAATCATACCTATATATCTTTTGACGTTAACATCCTTAACATTTTCATCTTTATCCAGGTTTCCATTTGTGGGCATTGGAGTTTCAATTGACTTTACATCTACCATTCTGAAGCGTTTGAGAAACTCTTGGTAAAACTTTGTTTGACACACAAAAGTACCTTCTTTGAGTTGTTTGATTTGAAGTCCGAGAAAGTAGTTTAACTCCCCCATTAGACTCATTTTAAACTCTCTCTGAATTATCTCAGAAAACTATTTGACAAATTGCATGTTAGTAGAACCAAATATGATATCGTCAACATAAATTTGAACAAGAATAATATTTTTCCTTGAAATTTAATGAAAAATGTTGTATCTATCTTCCCTCTAGAATATTCTTGATCAAGTTATAATTTGCTAAGTCGCTCATACCAAGCCCTTTGGGCTTGTTTGAGACCATACAAAGCATGTTTTAGTGTAAAGACGTGACTTAGATACTCATGATTTTCAAAACCAAGAGGTTGTGAAACATACACATCTTCATTAATGTAACCTTTATGGAAAGAACTTTTCACATCCATTTGAGATAACATGAAATTTTTGGAACATGCACATGCTAGTAAAAGGCATATAGCCTATAGGAGGGAAACCAGAGCGTAAGTTCCTCATAGTCTATGCACTCCTTTTGGTTATATCCTTGAGCCACTAGTCATGCCTTGTTCCTTGTTATCACTAGGGGTGACAAGGTTCCATACGTAATTTCTCTTAATTTTACTTAACTCATCTTGCATGGCCATAAGTCAATGCTCATAAAGTATGACCTCTTTTACATTTTTAGGCTTAACTTATGATACAAATGCAAAGTGATAATAGAAATTACTTATCTTAGAGCGTGTTGTTACGCCTTTGGTAATATCTTCGAGAATGTTGTCCATTAGATATCTTTTTAAGACCTCCAGGCCAAGGGTAGATAATCCACTTTATTTAGATTCTCATCCTTCTTCTTTTCAGAATCATTATCTTCCTCCTTTCCAGGTTTTTCTATTTCGGGTTGATAAATTCCCTCTTCGGTGTCTTTGAGTATGTCTTCTGAAGATATACCTACATCATGAAATAAATACCTTTTTCAACATTTTTCAGACAAGATTCGTCAAAAGTAATATGTACAGACTCTTCAACAATAAGTAATAATAGAGATAGTAGTAGAATAAGAATTTACCTACACTACCTTTACCAATTATGTCACCCTTGTTTTTGTCTTCATCTGTCACAAACCCCCTTCTTTATTGCCACAAATTCAATGAATAATGGAAGTATTATTCATAGCATTCCTTGAACATTCACTATCAAGAACCCATATTCTTTTCAAGGAGCCAAGAGATTTATCCTACAAAATCAATTAAGAGTGTTAGGTACTCAATTTTCGTTGGATCCTTAAGGGTGAGTGGAACTAAATGTTTTCATTTATAAACTAAATGTTTCCTAAGGAAACCATTGAAATACATATTTAGGAACTAAATGTTTTCTAAGTTTTCATTTTGCAATAGTATTACCTTTCTTGCAACAATCATGACAAGTCAAGTGGTAGTGAGAGGGACTTTTGCTATTAGCTTCTTTTTAAAAAAATCCGTACCTTTTGTATGGTACATTAAAAGATCTTTTAAATTTTGAAGCATCAATATAAAAAGAGACTTTTGATTCTAATGCCCTGTTCAATTTAGCTTTTAGAGAATTTACCTCTTTTTTTGAAATATGACAAGTTTCTCAATCAAACTGAGAAAACTTCTCATCCTCATTTTTTATTTTTGAATTATCTAACATGGATTGCTTAAAGAGATTCCTTTTTTTTTCAGTTTCTAAAACTTTACCTTCTAAGTTTGAAACAATTCTTTTATTTTAAGCGAACTTTTTAAAAGCATATATGGCTTCTCCATGTAGTTTTTTTAAAAACAACTTGCAATTCGAAATAAGAAATATTACCAATAGGTTCATCTTTAGAGTGACTTTGTTTCTTTTTCCTTTGATGGGCATGAAGCAAAGGTTTGTCTTTGCATCACATTTATTTGAGCTCTCTTTACTTGAGAATTTACTATCACTTTCCCAACTAATATATGTTTTTCTAGGCTTGTTAACCTTCTTCTTTTTCTACTGAGGCGATAGACAAAAATTTGCCAATTCATCATCATAACTTGAGCTATATTAACTTGAGGATTCACTATAACTCTCCCAAAAAATTTATGCTCTTCTAGGCTTGCTATAAATTTTGTATTGACCATTTCCTTTGTATTTCTTAAGCAATGGACAATTCGATTTGTAGTAACCAACCTTTCCACACTTATAGCATGCAATTTTTTTTATTTCTTATTATCATCTTGCCTTGAGGAATTTGATTGCCTTCTATAGTTGATGATACCTTTACCGGAATGCTTCATTACATTCTTCTTGAAATACCTATTGTATCCTCTAACAAACAATCTCATTTTTTTATCTAAACAATCATCATATCTTGTTCCACTATCATCTTGCTCTATAGTATATTACTTAGAGTTAGAGCCCATAAAATCAATAGACCTCTTGTCTACCTATTTTTCCTTGTTAATCTTCTTTTCACGCTTCTTTAAGAAAATGATCTCTTGCTTATGTTCTTCAAGTTTGCCAAACAAAGTAGTAGTGTCCAATGTCAATAGATCATTAGCTTTCTTGATTGTGGTAACCTTTGGTTTTAATTCCCTATTAAGACATATCAACACTTGGTTAGTAGCAATTTCATTGGAAATAGGCTTACCAAGCGCATTCAAACGGTTTGCAAGATGAGTGGATCTCTTTTGCATTTTATCAATGGTTTCACCATGCTTCATATGAAATAGTTCAAACTCTTGATTCAAAGTATTGATCCTAGCTTGTTTGACTTTATTGGTTCCCTCATAGGCAACTTACAATGCGTCCCACATGGCTTTAGCAATTTTACAATAAGAAACACAATAATATTCATCGACACCTAAATTAGATACGATAATATTCCTTGCTTTCCAATCATACAACCATAATTTCTCAACATCCGTGTTCCATTGTGCTTCCAGTTTATATGTAGTGGTGTCGGCCTCATTGGTCTTTGTAATTTGAAATGGACCATCTTCAACGGCTTTCCACACTTTCCTCTCTACAGAATTAAGATGGATACAAATACAATCTTTCCAATAACCATAGTTTTTTCCATTTAAAATAGGCACTCTATTATACAACCCTTTTGGTTCGGAATCCATTATCTAAAAAGTAATTTCGAAGCACGGAATAAACTGGAGCTTGTGATACCACTTGTTACATCGAAAATGAAATTTTAAAATTAAATTCCATTTTAAAATGTTTTAAACTATGGCACGTGGAAACAAACCTGGACCGACCATCGTCTAACTGAACAATTATCAAAAAGACCAAATATGCATTAAATCGATGGAATAGTTTATGTATGATAAAAAAAACAACCAATAAAATTCCAGCAAACCAACTTTGAATAAACTATACTATAGAAATATATTTCCAATGAAATAATCAACAAAAATTAACTAAGGCAATTTGTCGAACACTTGGAGTGCAATCGATACAAACCATATTTTTGATTGATTTTGTTGATGTTTAAAACCAATTACTATCACAAGGATTGTTATCAAATCAACGAAACATTTTATGGTATTAGCCTAAGAGATTATCTCGATGTATCGATCACACAATTGAAGTTTTCACAATTTGCAATAAAATGTAAAGTAGAGAGTAAGAGAGAAAGAGAGTGACACAAGAATTTAGGAAGTTCCCCAATCGGCCTCGCTATGGGTACGTCTTCCCCTAAATCCTTTCAGAATTGAGATAATTAACCTTTGCAAAATGTTGATACAAGAGAACAAGTAGCAATCCAACAAGCAAAACCCTAAGTATGTTTTTGATTTTGTTAGAACATAGTTTGATTCTACAACCCTGTAAGAGTTTTGATGATAACAAACACAAAGAATAATTATGCACTCTAAAATTATATTTTGTTTTGTAGAAAAGTTATGATGGAACAAGATCAGAAGTTAAGCTACAAGTTTGTTCGTGCTGTGAAATTAGACAATTCTCAAAAAGCTCTGATGAAAGAAGATCAGAAGTTGTGCTGAAAGATAGATGTTTTAGTTCTGATTACACAACTATGAGAAATTATGTCTAACGCTGCAAACAGGATCTTATGGCTCTGACCTGCAAAAGTTATGAAGCAAGCAGCAACGATTACTTCAATGCTCTGAAGCGTTACAAATTAAATATTTCCATTTCAAGAAGTAACGGCTGGAAGGGAACAAGGATCTTTATTTTTGGAAAGCACTTTAACTATCACTAATCAGGTTCCAAATGATCATCCATGTTGCGCCTATTTAAACAAGACGTGAGGAAAAATCGTTCACGATTTCACAACACTCAACAATGCTACAATCTTGTCTTACCCTCTTATTTACAATTCTCTCAATTGTGTAAAACATCACATACTGTGATACTGTTTTGTAAGAAAACATTAATGTACACCTTCTTATAATTATATTATTTAGTGTAATTCCTTGAGAAAAATCGGGTTATGGTTATACTCGAGAAGACTTTGGCAGTTGTCAAATTAGACTTGTAATCAAGATTGATTAGTGGATTAAGACCTCGTTGGAGAGAGGCGAAATCACCTTGACGGGTGGACTGGAGTAGTTTGAGTTCAAACGAACCAGGATAAAAATTAACGTGTTCTTTCCATTGTTTTTTAAGATTCCAATTCAACCCCCCCCCCCCCCCCTTTCTTGTGTTTTTCAATTCTTCAATTGGAATCAGAGCGCCTGGTTCTGAGTTCATACACTTAACCGTGTCAGTAAAAGATCCAAGCTTAGAAAAACACTATGGTGGGACCAAGTCAGAACATCAGCAATGACTACCATGATGAGAAAGATAGAATCAACAACAAACCTCCAATCTTTGATGGAGAGAACTTTGATTACTGTAAAGACATAATTGAAAGCTTCTTTCTGGCTCATGATGCTGATCTCTGGGATATGGTGATTGTTGGGTACATACACCCTGTTGATGAAAGTGGTCAGAAGATTGACAGAAAAAGAATGTCAAAACATCAAAAGCGAGACTTCAGAAATCATCACAAGGCCAAAACTATTCTCCTGAGTGCCATCTCATATTCAGAATATGAGAAGATCGCAAACAGAGAGACAATAAAGCACATTATTGATTCTCTGAGAATGACGCATGAAGGCAACACACAATTAAAAGAAACCAAAGCCATTACGCTCATTCAGAAGTATGAAGCCTTCAAGATGGAAAAAAGTGAAACCATTGAAGCTATGTTCTCAAGATTTCAAATTCTGGTTGTTGGGCTGAAAGTTCTGGACAAAGGGTACTCAATTGCTGATCATGTAAAGAAGATCATTAGAATTTTACCGAAGCAATGGAGACCCATGGTCACTGCTCTCAAACTGGAAAAAGATGTGAACAAAATATATCTACAAGAACTTGTCAGCTCTCTCAGAAGTCATGAGATAGAGTTAGAAGATGATGAGCCCCAGAAGAAAGATAAGCCTTTATCCCTTAAATCTAACAAAAAATATGACTCTAAAGTTTTGCAGGCTATAGAAGAAATCTCTGGTGGATCCTTATCAGAAGAAGACGAATTATCTCTTCTCTCTAGAAGAGTCAATCAGCTGTGGAAGCAAAGGCAAAGGAAGTTCAAAAATTCCAGAAGAATGGGGAATTAGTTTGAATCATCGTCTGGATACATAAAGTCTGAATCATCTTTTGGACACAAAGTCTGAATAATCTTCTGGACACAGAAAGTCTGAATCATCTTTTGGACACAGAAAGTCAAGCAACAAGGACATTGTCTGCTATGAGTGCAATGAACAAGGGCACTACAAAAGTGAATGTCCAAGGCTTCAGAAGGAGAAACACAAAATGAAGTTCTTTAAGGAGAAGAAGAAAAGTCTCATGGCAACATGAGATGACTTAGATTCTTCTGAAGCACACACAAAATCAGAAGATGAAAGAGCTAACATTGCTCACATGGCAAACGTGTTAGAAGATACTGAATCATTTGGATTAGACTCAGAGTCAGACACTGAAGAGGTATTTCCTGACTTTACTATAAATTTTACTAAAGCTGAATTAGCAGAATTCCTAAGTAAAATTCTTGAAAGATATCAGCAACTCAAAGTCAAATTCAAGAACCTGAAAAAGGATTTAGTTTCTGACTCTGTAGAAACTAAGAATCTAAAATTGGAAAATTCTGAGTTGAAAGAAAAATTTTAAAACTTGAAAACGACGTGCAAAACACTCAGAAGGAAACCATTTCAGAAGTTCCTAGTAGTTCTGATAAGATCATAAAGGAACATGATCATAGCTTTCAGAAATTCCTTGCTAAAAACATAGATAGAAGCAAGATGGCTTCAATGATATATGGAGTTAGCAGAAATAGCAGAAAAGTTATAGAATACAAAGGTAAAGTATCCGAACCTAAGAAAGTCAAGGATCTGGTCAGTAAACGCACTCTTTTGAAATCTCACTTTTTCTATGGGCACACACATGATTTAAAATATACCAGTAATGATTTCTCTGCTAAACCAAAATTCAAACAGAATTTTAGTAACACTAACAAACAAGGACCCAAAAAGATATGGGTACCTAAGGATAAAATTGCATATGTAGCAGATATCTTTGACAGCAAGACTAAAACATAAATCCTGGTACCTGGACTCTGGATGCTCTCGACACATGACGGGAAGAAGGCATATGTTCCAAAGCCTGGAACTTAAATCTGGAGGCTACGTAGGATTTGGAGGCAATCAGAAAGGGAAGATCATTGGCTCTGGAACAGTTGGTAACTGTAATCTTCCTTCTATTACTAATGTTCTGTTAGTAGACAGATTAATGCATAACTTGTTACCCATAAGTCAATCAAATGATAATGGTTATGATATAATCTTTAATAAAAAATCCTATAAAGCTGTTAGTCAGAAAGATGGATCTATCCTCTTTAATGGAAAGAGAAAGAACAACATTTACAAAATAAAGCTTTCTGAACTAAAAAGTCAGAATGTAAAATGTCTATTGTCTGTTAGCGATGAACAATGGGTCTGGCACAGAAGATTGGGGCATGTTAGTATGAGAAGAATATCTCAGATTAAGAAACTCAATCTGGTCAGAGGACTTCCTAACCTAAAGTTCATCTCAGATGCTTTGTGTGAAGCATGTCAAAAAGGGAAGTTTGCAAAACCCCTTTTTAAAGCAAAAAATGTTGTTTCTACCTCTAGACCATTAGAACTTCTGCATATAGATCTATTTGGGCTAGTGAAAACTACATCTATTAGTGGAAAGAAGTATGGATTAGTGATCGTATATGACTATAGAAGATGTACATGGATAAAGTTCTTAAGACACAAGGACGAGACACACTCTGTGTTCTTTACTTTCTGTAACCAAGTCTAAAATGAGAAAGATCTTAGAATTATTAAAGTCAGAAGTGATCATGGTGGAGAATTTGAAAACAAAAAATTTGAAATATTTTTTAATGAGAATGGCATCTCTTATGATTTCTCTTATCCTAGAACTCTCCAACAAAATGGAGTTGTAGAACGAAAGAACAGAACTTTACAAGAAATGGCCAGAACCATGATCAACGAGACTAACATTGCTAAGAACTTCTGGGCAGAAGCAATTAACACAGCGTGTTACATTCAGAATAGAATCTCAATAAGACTTATTCTGGATAAGACTCCATATGAACTGTGGAAGAACAGAAAGCCCAACATTTCTTTTCCATCCATTTGGATGTATTTGTTTTATTCTTAATACCAAAGAACATCTGAACAAGTTTGACTCTAAAGCACAGAAGTGTATTATGTTAGGATACTCTGAACGCTCAAGAGGCTACAGAGTACACAACACAGAAACACAGATTGTAGAAGAGTCAATAAGTGTTAGATTTGATGACAAGCTTGGCTCACAAAAGTCAAAGCAAAATGAATCTTTTGCAAATATAAAAGTCCAATTTACGGGTACTGGAGGAAATACATCAGAAGTTCCCAACAAAGAATCACAAACAACATCAGAAGGAGATGTCACAAACATTACAGCAACATCTGAAGAACCTCTCCAGAAAAGACTATCCAGAAGCAGCCTAGCTCGCCCTGAAGATAAGGTTCTGGGAAAGAAGGAAGACCCAATCAGAACAAGATCCACATTCAGAAATTGTGAAGAAACTCTTATGGGATTAGTTTCTCTGATTGAGCCCACTTCCATTGATGAAGCTCTCCTGGACAATGATTGGATACTGGCTATGCAGGAGGAATTAAATCAATTCACTAAAAATGATGTGTGGGATCTGGTTCCCAAAACAAAAGGGTTCAACGGCATTGGAACAAAATGGGTATTCAAAAACAAGTTAAATAAACAAGGAGAAGTCATTAGAAACAAAGTATCACTGGTTGCACAAGGTTATAGTCAACAAGAGGGGATAAACTATATAGAAACCTTTGTCCATTCGCCAGGTTAGAATCTATCAGACTTTTAATTTCCTTCGTTGTAAATAATGGCATCACTCTTTATCAGATGGATGTCAAAAGTGCATTCTTAAATGGATACATTGATGAAGAAGTCTATGTGCACCAACCCCCTGGTTTTGAAAACTCCAAACATCCAGAATATATTTTCAAACTAAAGAAGTCACTATATGGTCTGAAACAAGCTCCCAGAGCTTGGTATGAAAGACTAAGTAGCTTTCTGTTAGAAAATGATTTCACCAGAGGGAAAGTGGCCACAACCTTATTCTGTAAGTCATTTAAGAATGACATTTTAGTTTGTCAAATTTATGTAGGTGATATTATTTTTGGATCTACTAAAGCCTCTCTGGGAAGAGAATTTGCTAAGTCTATGCAGGCAGAGTTTGAAATGGGCTTGATGGGAGAACTCAAATTCTTTCCCGGCATTCAGATTAATCAAACTCCAGAAGGAACCTACATACACCAGAGCAAATACGTCAAAGAACTTCTGAAGAAATTCGACTTATCAGAGTGTAAGCCATCTAAGACTCCAGTGCATTCTACATGCATTCTGGAAAAGGAAGAGGTAAGTAAAAAGGTATAACATAAGATCTATAGAGGTATGATTGGTTCTCTCTTATATCTTACAGCTTCAAGACCTAATATTCTATACAGTGTATGTTTATGTGCCAGATTCCAATCAGATCCTAGAGAATCTCACTTAACAACTGTTAAGCGAATTTTCAAGTATCTGAAAGGTACTACTAATCTTGGTTTGTTTTATAGAAAAACCAGTGAATACAAATCAGTAGGGTATTGTGATGCTGACTTCACTGGAGACAAAGTAGAAAGAAAAAGCACTTCTGGAAGCTGTCAGTTTCTGGGAGAAAACCTTATCTCATGGACCAGCAAGAGGCAATCCACAATGGCATTATCAACTGCTGAAGCTGAATACATAACAGTAGCTGGATGCAGCACACAAATGCTCTAGATGAAGAGTCAGCTTGAAGAATTCAATATATTTGAGAGACATTCCTATATTCTATGATAACACTTCTGCAATTTGTTTATCTAGGAATCCTATTTTACATTCTAGGGCTAAGCATATAGAAATAAAACATCACTTTATTAGAGACTATATTCAGAAAGGAATTTTTTGCTTAAAATTTATTGACACAAACCATCAATGGGCTGATGTCATTACTAAACCACTTTCTGAAGATAGGTTTAATTTCATTCTGAAACATCACAGCATGAAATTATGTCTAGAATAAGAGTTTTATTTACATATTCTTTACCCTCATAATTTTATGTTTTTTTGTGAACATCTGATCAATAATTCTTCAGAAGTTAGAAGGACAGTTGCATCAGATCTACCTAAGAAGATTTGAACGGTTCATTTCAAAGATAGAAGCGTGCAGTTCATATCATCAACATTGGTGATCCTCTCACAAGCGTCCTTCTAAGGTTGAACACACGTTCAAATTCTGAAGGGATTAAAAGCTTTGATTGGATGCATTGAGACGCATGTCATTGGTAACTGTTTCATATCTCCACGCCATCTCCCTATTTTCAGGATTCATAAATGTTATGTAATCATTAATATTTTTCTCTTTCTTACTGATTAAGTTTTCAACTTGCTTATAAATACACAATTCACTTTAAATCTCACTTCTTCTCACTACTGTTTTATTTCTAAGTTTTTCGTTTGCAAAACCTTCTTTCAAAAATTCTCAACAGTCAATGTGAACAATGGCTTCATCTTCAAGCACTCAGATTCCTCAATGTGCTCCTGGTTCATATTCATCAACTGTAGAAATTTATGAAGAACCGTCAAGAACCTTATTAACCCCATTGATTCTCTAGAGGTACTATGCGAACTACTCATTGATTTTGGAAGCATGAAAGAAAACGACTTTGATCTTACAGCAGATGTGGAGTTTCAAGGTTGGAACATATACTTTGATCATCTGCTGGGTCCAGTTTTCCCAAAATTGGTTAAGGAATTATGGATTCACGCATCCTCTTCAAATCATCAAGTAACTTCATACGTAATGGGGATTGATATTGCTATCACTAAAGAACTGATTGCAAAGCTGATTGGTCATAACGAAGGAGGAATCCGTTACAGCGAGATGGCTGAGAAATGTTCTGACCTAACAACCATCTGGAGAGAAATTTTCACCTCTGGGCAGCCTTTTAACAAGATAAAAGATCTGAAGGATTACTTTAGAATATGGGAAAAATCATTATGGGTTGTATCAACCACAGGAAGCCAACAAGATTTCCTGACTACATAAACATTGATCAATAATTCTTGTTATACTTCATTGCAACAAAGGCGAAAATAAACCTTCCTCACTTGTTATTCAACCATCTAAGAACCAGTGTGAAGGAAACAAGAGAAGATGAAAGAACCAAGAGGGATTGGATACCTCTGGGCAGGCTAATTTCAGATATTCTGACTGAGAATAAGTTAATAGAATATCTGACTGAAGCTCAGAAGATAAGCACGCTGGAGGCATGTGCTGGAAAACGTCTCAATGCCAAGAACCTGAAAAAGATGAAGATCATTGACAGCATTAAGAAGGATCCAACCATTACTACAAAAAGAAGTCATCACATCAAGGAGAATCTCTCTGAAATATTTTCCTCTATTTTCTCAAATGGATGCTACACCAGAAATCATCGTCAGATATCTGGAAGCATGCAAGATGGATGGGACAAATCCAGAGTTAAACATTCGTGATCTACGTCAACAGGCTCCAGATGTTGTCCTCAAGAAGTCCAGAAAAAGGAAAGCTGCAGGAGAAGGATCTTCTCAGAAGACACCAAAAGCTGCTAAGAAGAAAGGTAACTCTTCTTTTATTTCTGTTGTAGAATCAGTGGTTTTTCCAACATCTAATACACCCTCCTCTCTAAAACCAATAGAAAATCCCTCACCACAAAACTTTGAAGACTTTGATATGGAATTTGACCCCTCAGTAACTCTAGAAAACATTCTGAGCGAACCACACTCTCCCAATCCACATCTTGAACAAAATCAGCCACAACTTACTCAAGTTCTTTCTGATATTGATCAATTTTATCCAGAATTTCATGCTTCCCACATAGAAAACCCAAACTTCCAAACTATCAACTCTGAAAATCCAAACACTACCTCTTCCCAACCAGAAAATCCAAATACAGACTCTGATACCACCATTACAATTCCTGTAATAATAGAATCTCTCATGGTTCGACAACCTCTCTCAATCCACGACATTCCAGAAATTCCATCTCCATACCATTCCACTCCGCCAAATACACCTCCATCACCAATTATCATTTCTAATTACCCCTCTCCCTCTCATATTAATCCTCCATAAAATCACCTCAGAACCATAATAGACTTAGAAGCACTAGATCACCTGGCCTCTAACTCTCACAAAATCGCTATCCCCAAACCTAAACCAACCATCACCAAGGCAGATGTTGGTAAAAATTTACTAATTTTTGAAACAGAGATAAATGAATGGGTTAATTCTTTGAAGCTAGCATGCTTAGAAAATCTGAATCCTGTTGCTTCTGATTCTCACTGGAACCAGTTCAAAAAATGGTTTAATTCTGAATCCCAGAAACTCAAGGAGTTAAGCTATGAAATGGACCAACAGAACTTTTGCGATCAACTGAATGCTTTTAAGGATCAAGTTATGTGTCACTGGGAAAAGAAACCTCTTCTTCAGTTGGATAATGCTCTCTGGAAAGAGTACCAACCTTCAGAAGTTGATGAACCATGCTCTGATAAGCTTCCTCTGGTTGTTGTTCAAGACAAAGGCAGAGAAACTGAAGAAGCCATTGAGCCAGAAACTGCTACAGATTGTTCTGAGAAGCCTTCATCTTCTATGGATATACCTTCTTCATCTCTGTTTATGCAAACTCTAGAAGTGTTGAAGAAAGAAAACTATGTAATCAAGGAAAGGCTAGACAAGCAAGATGACACTTGTAATGAAATCAAAGAAGTGTTAGGAAAACAAGAGGAATCGAATACTCAGATTAAGAGCTTGCTGGAAGCATTGTTCACACAACTTCCCCCACCTCAATCTTAGTTTTTTAAAAACTTGTTTTCTTTACTGTATTCATGTTTCTTGTCTTGTTTGCTTCTGAACATGTTATTGCAATCAAATTTAATATAAATCATCTTTTGACTCTGAATATTAATGTTTATATTGCTTTTTGATTCATGACAAAAAGGGGGAGAATGTAAGATATTTCTAATAACAGTATATCGAGTCACAATCTCAAACATTCTGAATATCATAACTTCTCGTTTCATTTTCTGAAAGAAAAACATGTACAAAACTCTGATGAAGACAGAAATAGATGCATCAAAAGCTCTGATCATAATAAACTTCAGGGAAGTAACTCATCTCTATCTAAGTACTCAACTCGGTGGGAGACTCTATAATATTTTATGTTCTGCTTATTTTGATTGAAATATCATAGTTTTTGTCATCATCAAAAAGGGGGAGATTGTTAGAACATAGTTTGATTCTACAACCCTGTAAGAGTTTTGATGATAACAAACACAAAGAACAATTATGCACTCAAAAATTATATTTTGTTTTTTAGAGAAGTTCTGATGGAACAAGATCAGAAGTTAAGCTACAAGTCTGTTCATGTTGTGAAAGTAGACAATTCTCAAAAAGCTCTGATGAAAGAACACCAGAAGTTGCGCTGAAAGATAGATGTTTTAGTTTTGATTACACAACTCTGAGAAAGTATGTCTAATGCTGCAAACAGGATCTTATGGCTCTGACCTCCAAAAGTTCTAAAGCAAGCAGCAACGGTTACTTCAATGCTCTGAAGCGTTACAAATCAAATATTTCCATTTCAAGAAGTAACGGCTGGAAGGGAACAGGGATCTTTATTTTTGGAAAGCACTTTAACTATCATTAATCAGGTTCCAAATGATAATCCATGTTGCACCTATTTAAACAAGACGTGAGGACAAATTGTTCACGATTTCACAACACTCAACAATGCTGAAATCCTATCTTATCCTCATATTTACAATTCTCTCAACTGTGTAAAACATCACATACTGTGATACTGTTTTGTAAGAAAAAATTACTGTACACCTTCTTATAATTATATTATTTACTGTAATTCCTTGAGAAAAATTGGATTGTGGTTATACTCAAGAAGACTTTGGAAGTTGTCAAAGTAGACTTGTAATCAAGATTAATTAGTGGATAAAGACCTCGTTGGAAAGAGGCGAAATCACCTTGACGGGTGGACTGGAGTAGTTTGAGTTCAAACGATCTAGGATAAAAATTAACGTGTTCTTTCCATTGTTTTTAAGATTCTAATTCAACCCCCCCCCCCCCCCCCCCCCCATTCTTGTGCTTTTCAATTCTTCAGATTTTATCTTCTTCTCTCCCCTTGATCTTGAGCTTCATCAAGTGAACTCGAAACTTCCAATTTGATCCCCTGTCTCATGCTACTCCGTTGCAAGAACTCTCATTCTTTAAAGACTTCACTTGGATGAATCCAAATTATGAACATATCGTGACCCCAAGATTTACCAATTTTATCCTCCGTCTTGTGCTACTCCTTCGACCAAACCCACCATTCTTCGAAGCTTGCACTCGGCTGAATCTAAATCGCGTAATCTTGTGCAAAACCTTCAAATCACCTATTGATCTTGAAGAAAAACCCCACCTTGGTTTTATTATTTGAAACCCCCAAAGAATTCTCAACCCAATCAATTACATTGAACCCTAATTGGACGTTATCAAGATATCTCTAGATGACACCCAAACAAAAAATGATTATGTATAATTTGTTTGTGTGTATGCATAGAGAGAGGATGAATATGATGATCAGGTTTTTAAGAGATATTTACAAGAAATGAAAGAGATAAACACTTACGAACAAAGAGATAAGTGAAAGGATATTACCTCAAAGGATGACAAATGGAGGATTCACTCACATGCACTAGAATTTTCTAATGAAGGTTAATCAATTATAGAGAGAGTGCATGCATCAAACAATTTAGGACAAATTTAGGATATCGAGAATGCCCAATTCCTGATTAATATTGAAAATTGATTTGGTCGCGACATCTTTTGTGAAAATATCAGCAAGTTAACTTGTTCTATTAACATGCTCAAATACGACATCCCCTTTTTACACATGACCGCGTAGGAATGGTGGCGTATCTCAATATGTTTAGTACGTGAGTGTAGTACATGATTTTTAGTTAGGTTAATAACACTAGTATTTTCGCACATTATAAGAATACGTTGAAGTTTAATTTCAAAATCAAGCAATTGTTGTTTGAGCCAGAAAGTTTGAGTACAATAACTACCCGCATCGACGTATTTCACTTCTGCAGTTGACAAGTCGACTGAGACTTGTTTCTTGCTATGTCAACTGTCTAAAGAGTTTGAAAATAAGTGGAAAATTCCACTAGTGCTCTTTCCATCCAATTTGCAATTGGAAAAGTCGGAATCAGAGTAACCAACTAAGCTACAATTGCATCCAGTGGGATACCAAAGCCCATACTTAGAAGTACCATGAAGATACCTAAGAATGCGATGATTCCTTAGGAGTCGATTGATATCGTTCGCACATGCATACATCAAATACAATATCAGGCCTAGATGCAGTAAGATATATGAGAGATCCAATCATACATCTATACCTTTTGACGTCAACATACTTACCATTTTCATCTTTATCCAAGTTTCCATTTGTGAGCATTGGAGTTTCAATGGGCTTTACATCTACCATTCTGAAGAAGTGTTTAAGTAACTCTTGTCAATACTTTATTTGAAACCCAAAAGTCTCTTCTTTGAGCTCTTTAATTTGAAGTCTGAGAAAGTAGTTTAACTCCCACATTAGACTCATTTCAAACTCTATCTACATTATCTTAGAAAACTTTTTGATCAATTGCATGTTAGTATAACCAAATATGATATCGTCAACATAAATTTGAACGAGAAGAATATGTTTTCCTTGACATTTAATGAAAATTATTGTATCTACCTTTCCTCTTGAATATCCTTGATTAAGTAAGAATTAGTTAAGTCGCTCATATCAAGCCCTAGGGACTTGTTTGAGTTCATACAAAACACGTTTTAATTTAAAGATATGATTAGAATACTCATGGTTTTCAAAATCGAAAGGTTGTAAAACATACACCTCTTCATTAATGTAGCCTTTAAAAAAATTATTTTTCACATCTATTTAAAATAATTTAAAATTTTTGAAACATACAAATACTATTAAAAAACATATAGCCTCGAAGAAATATACTTTAAAAATTTTAGTTTGGTAAAGAAATTACTCAACAATACTACATATTAACAATAAATATTAAATTTCCTACAGAAAATAAATATTTTAAAAAATAGAGGCCTTTTTAAATTAACTTTTACTCTTCTCCCTTCCCTTATCATCAACAACCTAATAACCTATTCATAATTGATTATGATTTTTATATTATCAATGACAGCTATATTATCATTGACAGCTGTTTTACGTTTACTAAAATTAGTAAAACAAAAAATAAAAGTATTATTTTTTATATATATCAACTTTAAGGAGATTATTGAATAGAGTGACTGAATATATTACTAGTATTTTCATGCTATTATTAATATTATAAGTTACCTAATGCATTGCATTTTGAAACGAAACCACCTTTACATCTAAGCATTTAAAAACAAGATAAGAAATGACACAAAAAATATTATTATATACTTAAAATAAATTCTAATATTAAATTATGAAATACTTAACACATAACAAATACAGAAAATTTTAAAATAACTTTTCCTCTTTTAGTGCGCATTATCCTCAATAATATCATGTGATTAATATAATAATTTTATTATTTTTAATTTAAAAAAATGAACATTTTTTTTACCAATTACAAAAAGTTGAATAATATATCTTTAACCAATTACAAGATATCACTTAATTTTAGTATATTTAATTATTTATTAAATAATATAATAATTTTTAAAACATTTTATATTAAGATCATCTACCCATTTTTTGAATTGGATAAATAAAAATTCAATAAGAAAAAAACAATCTGTGATATTATATTATCTTTGGCCATTACTTTGATATTAAAAATTATAGGAAAGGTATAACGGAAATACTCGAATCATATTAAAAATAAAAATAAAAATCAAATTTAACCACGAGAACCATTTAACTAGAACCATTTCTAAAAAATATATTGAACTCTTTATTATTTCTAGTGTTGTTGTATAAGTAATATAGACATATTTATTGTTATTTCCTATATTATAAAAGTACATTTTATTCCGGAGGAAATTAAAGAGGAAGGAGTTGGTGTATTTCTCTCTTATGGTTTCAGCCCTCGGTTTTCTCAAAAAAAAGTACATTTTATTCAATAGGCGTTTAATAAGCAAAAGAGTGCCACTTTTTTACATTGAACTTTCTACCATATAAACAATGTAAAAAGAGATTTGATGAGAATTTTTCAATACAATAAATATTTTAATTTAATGAAAAGGTAGTACGTTTAAAAAAATTCAGATTTTTTTCCAAATCTAAATTAAAGTAAAAATTTATTTACCCTAAATTTGGTTATAAAACCACCTCTTCACAATCAATTATAATGTATTATTTTTCATTTTGAAGTTTAAACTTTTGTTCTCTTCTCTCCCTTTGAATTTCAACCATGGCAATCGGAAGGAAAGGCCGTGGTCGTCAAAAAATTGAGATGAAAAAGATGAGCAATGAGAGCAACCTGCAAGTGACTTTCTCGAAACGTCGTAGTGGGCTCTTTAAGAAAGCCAGTGAATTGTGCACACTTTGTGATGCAGATGTTGCTCTCGTTGTATTCTCTCCTGGTGAGAAGGTGTTTTCCTTTGGTCACCCACATGTTGATACGGTCATAAATCGTTATCTATCACGTGTTCCACCCCAAAACAATGGCACCGTGCAATTTATTGAGGCTCACCATAGCGCCATTGTGCGTGAGTTCAATTGTAAGCTAACTCAAATCAACAATTTGTTGGACACTGAGAAGAAGTGTGGTGATGAGCTGAGCCACTTGCTCAAAGCACACGAGGCTCAGTATTGGTGGGCTCGTCCCATTGATAAGATGAATATGACACAACTTGAATTATTCAAGAAGGTTTTAGAGGAATTTAAAATACTTGTTGGACAACATAATGATAGACTCGTAAGTCCGGGTGCAGTGACCCAAACTATTCCATATTTTGTTGAAAATGGTTTAAGCTCTAACATGTCTCTCCAGCATCAAAGAAATTTTCATTTTTTTCAGAATCCTATGATGCAGCCTGATTTGTTTAGTTTCAACAATATGGTTGGAAGTGGTGCATATGAATCCTCTGAATTCTTTTGACAAGATGGCTTGGATCCACCTTAAGATGCCCTTAGAAATATTTTTCTTTTTCATGTTGTTTTAATCATTTTCTATTAGAACACACAGGCTTAACTAGTTACATTTATGGGACTTGGTTAGGACTGAATTTCAATTATTTGAGTCTTTAGTTTTTTGTTGTATTATGTATTGTTTAAATAAAAGGCATCTTATTTATTATATTTCGATAACTCTTCAAAATTTCATTAATCTTTTGGAAGTCCAATGAATCCATTTTATTCCTACATCATTTTTGTAATCATTTGTTGGGAGTTATAGCATTACAATCGAGTGTGAAAAAAAGTGAGCGAGAGGATAACAATGAAGATTTGTGGTAAATTACGATGAAGATTTGTGGTAAATTCGTTAAAAGTTATTGCATATAATTTGCATTGAATTTTAATATTATGATGATGCAAGAAAGAATCTATTTCTGATCCTGTAAGAAGTGGATCTCTATTAATAAAAAATTGTATTCATATAAAAGAAAACACAAGATAGAAACATGGTCCATTTAATAATTTGGACTAGTAGCCTTCTTAAAAATTAATAATTTAACTCATGCCATCAAAAAATATTTCAAGACATAAATATAAACTTATTGTATTGTAGAGTTAGTTTTAGATCTTAAGTCTGATAGATTGTTTAAAACTTTTGTATGATCTTCTAACCTCTTTAAAAGTTCTTTTTAAAAGAACTTAATAAATTGTCTAACATACTTTAAATAGATTAGTGAACTAACAAACGAGATAAAACTCCATTTTATATTTAGTATGAAATATTAAAGAATTTGATTTATATTATATTTTTTACAATTTAAATTTATAATATAAATTTAAAAATGAAAAAAATTAAAGCAAGTTAATAAATAAAATTTATTGAAAAGATTAACAAATCTATAATAATGATAATAATAATAATGATAATAATAATAATGATAATAATAATAATAATAATAATAATAATAATAATAATAATAATAATAATAATAATAATAATAATAATAATAATAATAATAATAGTTTAATAATAATAATAATAATAATAATAATAAATATAATAATACATATATTTTATTTATATTTATTTAAATCAATCAATCGAATAGGTATAAATTCTTTTTTGTTGTATGCCTTTTTTAAAACTAATTATATATACATAATTTTAAAATCTTACACCTTTTCTAATTAAGAAATAAAGATTAAGTTATCCGAACATATACGTAGTCTTTTTTCATTCGATCTCATCTATTCCTACCTACCTTAGTTGTAGGTTCAAATATGCAATTTCTACTTTGTATATTTAAAAGTTATATTTAGAGCATGTCCAATGAGAGTTTTATAGAGGATTTTATAAATTGAACACATGATTTTAGTTTTTAGACAATTAAATAATTGAAAATAGGTAGTATATTTGAAGTCTTTAATAATTCAAATAATGTATTCTGGAAATTTTTTAGATCGTTTAGTTGAAAACAGTTTATTTGAAAAGTAGTTTTATAAATCTGAAAAAAATAAAGATTCAAAGAGGAAATCTATTATTTGTTTGGGGAAATCAATTTTCACATGGTTTTTAATTTTCGTGTTTAATTTTTAGTTGGGG
Source organism: Vicia faba (assembly GCA_948472305.1). Lineage (NCBI taxonomy): Eukaryota > Viridiplantae > Streptophyta > Magnoliopsida > Fabales > Fabaceae > Vicia > Vicia faba. The sequence continues at coordinate 1,043,501,391 of OX451738.1, read as the reverse complement.
AAATCGATTATCCATTTTGGGAAATTGATTTCCTCCTTATGTTTTGTGTTTTTTAGCTGTTTTTTGAGCATGTTTTAGTTTCATGTTGTATTGTTGTATCCTATAAGTACTCTCTCATGTAATGTTTGAAAAACTAATGTCAATGTAAATATTTCTCCTCAATTACTCTTTCTCTATCTCTAAGTTCACTTTCACTTCATCTTCTCCAATTAACCACATTTCACCATTGATTAATCATGCAAGCTTTGTGCTTGTTCCAACATTTAGTATCAAGAGTCTTGATTCTGATCCATTAATCCGCTGTAAAGATGACTATCATTTTCAATGATCGAGTCCCTACCAATCTTCCTATTGAAATTCCTTAATAATTCAAATGCATTGTGGAAGCTTCTAGGATCGTTTCGTTGAAAACAACATAATTGAAAATCACTTATGGAAATCTGAAAAAACAAAGTTTCAAAGAGGAAATTGATTACCTAGTTTGGGGAATTCGATTTCCACACGCTGTTTCATTTTTCCTGTTTAGTTTTTCATTTGGGAAATCGATTACCCTCTTTTGAGAAATCGATTTACTCTCTGTGTTTGTGTTTTTTAGTTGTTTTTTGGGCCTATTTTGGTTCCATGTTGTATTGTTGTATCCTATAAGTACTCCCTCATATAATGTTTGAAAAACTAATGCCATTGTGAATATGTCTCCTCATTTACTCTCTCTATCTCCAAATTAACTTTAACTTCATCTTCTGCAATTAACCATATTTCACCATTGATTCATCATACAAACTTTGTACTTGTTCCAACATTTGGCATCAGAGTCTTGGTTCTGATCCATTAATTCACTGTAAAGATGACTATTGTTTCCAATGATCGAGTCTCTACCAATCTTCTAACCCTTGATTCAAAGAACTATGATAAATTGTACAAACAAATGAAAGTTTTATTTGGGTATCAAGATGTTCTTGAAGTGGTTAACAATGGTGTTACACCACTTGGAACAGTAGCTACAGATGCTCATAAGGCTGAATTTAAGGAAGAGACGAAGAAAAACTACAATGTACTCTTCTTGATACATTCTTATGTCGACAATGATAACTTTGAAAAGATTGGCGATTGCAACTCGACGAAGCAAACATGGGAGATTTTAAAGAAACCTTATGAAGGTTCTGATAAAGTAAAGGTGGTGGGGTTACAAAATCACAAGAGGAAATTTGAATTGGTGAAAATGGAAGAGAAGAATTCGATCAATAATTACGTTACGTGTATTACACGTTTGGTAAACCAAATGAAATCTTGTGGTGAAACTATTTCAGAGTATAATGTTGTAGCAAAGATCTTACATTCTTTAATGTCAGGATTCGACAACATTGTGGTTACAATTGATGAATCAAAGGACCTTCTGATATTGAGAAAGGAGGAGCTTCAAATATCACTTGAGGCTCATGAACAAAGGACTGATGAAATGGGAAATGACAGCTAAAGCGGAGATTGCGTTGCAAGCATGGTTCAATGATAATAGTAAAAGATCGAAAGGAAAATGGTCTTCGAAGGAAGATAAATTTCTAGAATTTTGGTGGAAAATATCCATAAAATTCAAAGGCTTTGATAAGGCAAAGAGGTGAGAGAATCTCCAAAGGTAGTGGTCAAGGCAACAATACCAAAAAGTTTGACAAGAGTAATGTGAAGTGTTATAATTGTCATAGACTTGGTGCTTTCGCAAAAGGAATGTAATGCAAAATAAAAGGAAAATAACATCGATAAAGCTAAGGTTGCTCGAAAGGAGGTGGATGATGATAACACGCTTCTGGTCATAATCACAAAGGAGAATTATGGCAGTAAAAATCTGCTAGACAGCAGTGTCAACAACTCGAAAAAGGCTGAAGAAATGCGTTCAGAGCAAATCGTAATGGTAACTTATCTAGATGGAGTCCAGGACAGTGATGATTTCTACTTGGATTCCAGTTGTTCAACACATATGACAGGTAGTCAATGTAGGTTCCTTAGTTTTAAGGATTGACATTAATTTTTGTAAAACAAATATAACAACAATATGTTAGATAGGATGTGTTAACTTGCTAACAGGAATAGGTTTTAGCAAGAAATCATATTCTATGTTAGGACATGTTGAGTTAAAGTGTTCCAAAATCTGGAATAACATGTCCGATAAGATGTCCTATGAAGGAGCATACGATATCGCGCCTGAGCTGAATTGAATTAGTGGATCCAATTATGATTTAACAGATGCAGAATATTCTGGGAATTTTATGCAATATTATGTGGCGTTGATTTAAAGGTCAAGAAGAATCAAGTCATAATATTGAAAATATGTAGTTTCTAAATATGGAGATATTTTAGGAAATTAATGATTGAAGACCTTGTTTGTAGCATAAGTTACTGGTGATTTGTAACAACCAATGTGTTGTGTTTTGAAGGTCCAAATCCAGTTGGGTATAGGTTATAAATAGAAGCATTATAACCTAGGATTTGTACCGGCTGAGAATTGAAAAGATGTAATCATTAGGGTTAAGTCTGTAGCCACTCTCTAAGAGAGTTGGTGTAAGTGAATCACTCGGGTTATGAGATGGTCATTGTGTTCTCACTCAGAAGCTATGAAGTAATGAGTTAAGTTTGGTTCTTGGAGGAAGCTTTTAAGAAACTCTAAGTTATTGTTCTTAGTTAGGAGAAAAGTTGTAAACGTGAGAATTTAACTTTGAGTCTTAGCTAGGTATTACCATGGAAGTGTGTCTTCCTATTTGTTCAGGATTGTTTTAATCCAATCGTTGTCTGTGATTGAAGAGGGATTGAGGAGGGCCTCATATCTAGGTGAGTCTTATATAGAAGTATAGCACGAGTAGTGATTAAGTGACTAGACTATAAACTTGTATGTTTGTTTTAGGGTCTATAAATTGATAGTATCAAAGTGGACTTGTCCCTGGCTTGGTATGCCCCTAGAGTACGAGAGTTGCTCTGAACTGGGTTAACAATTCTGGTGTGTTATTTATGCTTTTCAATACTGTTTTCAATGTTTATATCTTGCATGTGTTGTTATGTTCAGATCAGATGTCTCGACATCCTATAGGATATATGAGTTATGTTATACCAAAATTTTAGACAGGATTGGGTTATCAAAGTCAATTAAGCCATAAAGAATAAGGTGAAATTCGCGGATGACACCACTTTAGTGGCCAACGGAGTCCGTGATGTTTTGATCATGAAAAAGGATGGGGATCATTCCTTGATCAAAGGTGTGCTATACATTCCTAGAACTAAATGTAATCTCTTGATTATTGGCCAATTAATTGAGAATAATTACATGATTCGCATGGAAAATAAGATTTTACGCATTTTAGATCGAAACAGGGTTTTAGTCCTTAAAGAACCCATGGCTGGAAATCGGAATTTTAAGATAGAGTTGAAAGTGATGGACCACATGTGTCTTGCTACACAGGTAAGTCATGATGAGTGGTTGTGGAATTACCGTCTTGGACATCTCAATTTTCGAGACCTCGACGTGTTACAAAGGAAGAGTTGGTAACCGGGTTTCCAAAGATCAACGTTCCAGCTAAGATAAGTGAAGATTGTGTTCAAGGGAAGTAACACAAGAGTAGTTTAAACAAGGATACAGGTCATAGAATAAAATATCACCTTAAGATGGTCTACTCCAATGTATGTGGTCCAATGAAAGTCGTCTCGTATGGTGGAAATAGGTACTTTATCACATTTATTAAGGATTTTAGTAGAAAGATATGGACATACCTAATCAAGAGGAAGGATGAGGTATTTGATGTGTTTAAGAAGTTCAAGTCTATGGTTAAGTGGCAAAGTGGTCACAAAATAAAAATTCTCAAAACGGATGGTGGAAGTGAGTATTCCTCGAATGAGTTTGGGAATTATTGTAATTAGGAGGGTATAATGCGTAAGGTTGTGCCACCCTATACGCCTCAGCAAAATGGTGTTGCCGAGAGGAAAAATCGTTCGATAATGAACATGGCTCGTATCATGTTGATGGGAAAAGGCTTTCCAGAGGAACTATGGGGAGAAGTCGTTTCTATAGCCTCCTATTTTTTGAATAGGTTCTCTATAAAGAAGTTGGACAAGGTGACTCCATAAGAGGTATGGTCTGGATTTAAACCAAATTTAAGTCATTTAAAAGTTTTCGGTTCAGTAGCATTTCAACATATTTTGGATCAACTTTGAAAGAAGTTAGATGACAAGGGTGAAGTAATGTTGCTTATTGATTATCAACCTACCTGAGGTTACAAATTGTTTGATGTGAAAAGCAAGAAGATTGTAATAAGTCGAGATATGATAGTGGATGAGGTAAGGCTGTTTAACAGTAGAAAAAAGAATTTGACAGGTGTGGAAATTGATTTCCTGGATGAGGGAAATCAATTTCCGTCACGATTTTTGCATAATGAAGCTCCCGGGGCTGGTTTTGCAGAAGAGGAAATCGATTCCCCACTTTCTATAAATCGATTTCGACATGAAAATGCAGAAAATTAGAATTCTGCAGGTTCTGGAGAGTAACCAGTTTTGGCTGAAAACAGAGAAAATTGTAGGCGACCAATGAGGAAAAAGGGATTGCCTCAGAGGCTGCAAGATTGTGACATATTCCATGATAATGAGAACAATGATGATGGTGATCTCCTTAATTTTGTGCTTATGGCCGAATATGATCCCATTAGCACGTATGAGGCATTAAGCGATCCAAAGTGGGTATGTGTGATGAAAGAGGAGATGAAATTGATTGAGAAAAAAAGTACTTAGGAGCTAGTTGATCTACCAGAACGAAAGAAGCCAATAGGAGTGAGATGGGTCTATAATGTGAAGGCTAATCTAAAAGGCGAAATTGTAAAGCATAAGGCTCAACTAGTTACAAAGGTATACTTGCAAAGAGAATGTATAAACTATGATGATGTGTTTACACCTGTAGCTAGAATATAAACCATACTGCTAGTTGTTGGTATTGCGAATAACAACAATTATTTGATTTATCAAATGGATGTGAAATCCTCATTTTTGAATTATCCACTTGATGAGGAAGTTTATGTAGAACAACCCCTTGGTTTTGTTGTGATAAATCAAGAGGAAAGGGTTTACAAATGAAGAAAGTGATTTATGGTTTGAAACAAGCTTCTAGAGCTTGGAACAAACGCATTGATGGTTTCCTAGTTAATGTTGGCTCCAAGAAATTTGTTTCCGAACATGGTGTCTATGTGAAGACGGATGCAAGCAAAGATGTGATCATACTTTATTTATATGTGGATGACTTATTAATCATGAGGAATAATGAAGTGAGTATTTCTAAGTTCAATAGTGAACTTATGGAGGAGTTTGAAATGAGTGACCTTGGAATCATGACTTACTTTCTTGGCGTAGAGTTCCACAAGTCATAATTGGGACTCCTTATGCATCAAAGAGCTCTTGAGATTTTGAAAAGGTATGATATGGAGCATTGTAATGCTGGAAATACACTTGTTAAAGCAAGGTTACAATTGTCCAAAAGTGATGATGAACATAATATGGATCCAACATAATATAGGAGGTTGATTGGATCGTTACGTTAATTGTGCAATACGTGGCCAAATTTGGTGTTTAGTGTCAGTATTGCGAGTAGATTCATGGAGAGACCAAAGATGTCTCACTTGGAAGCAGTTAAGAGGATCCTAAGATACGTAAAAGAAACTCTTGGCTGTGGAATTCTCTTTCCCACAACTGATACAGGCAGAAAATGCAAATTTCTCGGTTAAACAAATTCCAATTAGTACGGAGATAAGGACGATTGAAAGTCTACGATTGGCTATGTCTTTATGTTCGGAGGAGCTCCAATCTCTTGGTGTTATAAAAATGAACATGTGGTGGCACTCTCTTCTTGTAAGGCCGAATATATTGTTGTGTCGTTGTATGCGTGTCAGGCTGTGTGGCTTGTGAATCTGTTGGAAGAGTTGGGCAACATAGTTGAAGAAGTTGTCACACACTTAGTTGATAATGCTTCAGCCATTATTCTTCCTAGAAATCCCATAGCACATGGTAGGATCAAGAATATCGACATGAGGTTTCATTACTTGATAGATTTGGTGTGCGCAGGCCAGCTGATATTAAGATATTGTCGAAGCGAAGAGCAAGTTGCAGATTTGTTAACGAAAGGTGTAATAAATATGTTATTTAAGAAGCTTGTGATGAGTTTGGACATGAAGGATTTGGAGAATTTGAATTAAGGTGGTGTATTAGAAGTCCTTAATAATTCAAATGTATTGTGGAAGTTTCTGAGATCGTTTCGTTGAAAACAACTTATTTGAAAAGCACTTCTAAAAATATAAAAAAAACAAAGTTTCGAAGAGAAAATCGATTACCCGGTTTGGGGAAATCGATTCCCACATGTTGTTTCAATTTTCCTGTTTAGTTTTTAGTTGGGGAAATTAATTACCCCCTTTTGGAAAATCAATTTCCTCCCCATGTTTTGTGTTTTTTAATCTATTTTTTGAGTTTATTTTAGTTCCATGTTGTATTATTGTATCCTATAAGTACTCTCTCATATAATATTTATAAAACTAATACCATTGTGAATATTTCTCTCTCTCTCTCTCTCTCTCTCTCTCTCTCACACACACACACACACACACACACACACACTTCATCTTCTGAATTTATCACATTTAATCATTGATTCATCATATAAGTTTTGTGTTTATTCCAACATAGCATAGTTTTTTTTAAATATCTTAAATAAGATACCATATTATAAAATTTAAAAAAAAAAATTTAATTTGATAGAACATTGACTAGAAATTAAAATAAGAAATTTATTTTAAAGAATTTTTAAAAAAATTAAGAAAAAAACAATACGCGATATTGTATTACCATTGGCCATTACTTTGATATTAAAAATTATAGGAAAGGTACAATGGAAATACTCCAATCATATTAAAAATAAAAATAATCAAATTTAACCGCGAGAACCTTTTAACTAGAACCATTTCTAAAAAATATATTGAACTCTTGATTATTTCTAGTGTTGTTGTATAAGTAATATAGACATATTTATTGCTACTTCCTATATTATAAAAGTACATTTTATTCCAGAGGAAATTAAAGAGGAAGGTGTTGGTGTATTTCTCTCTTAGGCTTTCAGCCCTTGGTTTTCCAAAAAATAAAGTACATTTTATTCAATAGGCGCTTAATAAAAGTGTTTTAAAACCCAGCCTGACCCGGCCGGTCGGACCCGTCTGACCGAGAACCGGTGGGCCAGGCGGTCCGATTAAGGGATAAGACTGGAATTACATTTAGACCGGATGAAACTGATGTGAACCGGCCGGATCACCGATTAAACCAGTGAACGGTGGTTTTTACTGAACCGGCGGGTTTGACTATTTATTTTATTTTTTAGGGCTTTTGAAAAAAAAATTAACATAAACGCTTTGCTTCCTCGTTTCCCAAACCTAGGCATTTGAAAGGTTTTCTTTTTTATTCTGTCTTTTCTTTTTCTAATTGAAGTCATATTCTCAATTTTCTCTACCAACAAAAACTCCCACTTGCTGCTGTTATTTGATATTCCTTGTTTGCCGTCAAAAAATTCATCAAAACATCAAAAACAAGTTATTTCTTTTTTACTTGGTCTAATTTGCATTGATGTTTTTTAATATGAATATTATTGTTCATTTTGTTGATTAATTGATATAGAAAATAAATGATTAAATTTGATCATTTTCTATAAAATTGGGTCTTTTAGCTTAACAAATTGAGATAGAATTTGTATGAATGAAGCAGTTTTATACTTTTATGAATTAAATTATTATACACTGGTAATGAAGTTGTTGTATATTGGAGATAGAAATTGGGATAGATATATATTACTGTAATAGTCGTTGTATATATTATGGAGATAGAAATTGAGTTTAAAACTATGTAATCTAAAGTATATAGTAAGACAAAGTTTTCTATTTTTTATTAATTTAAATTATATAACAAAGAAAAGTTTCAGGATTTTATTAATCTAAAATATATAGCAAATGTTGGAAAGCAAAGTTTCTATTTTTTTATTATATATGGTGATGCACAGTAACGATGCTTAGTAGCCTATATGTAATATACAACAACATATTCATAAATTTTGGATTTAGATATGCTACATATTTAATGTTTCTTATAATGTTTTTATAAATTCAATAATTTTTGTTTAGAATTTTGTTTTGTTAATATTTATGTAATATAGTTTTGTATTTTTAAATTTTGATTGATATTAGATATGGCATCACCCGTTGAAGTAATAACTTCGGAAAAATTTACATCTCAAAATCCAACCCAACTCCAGAGCAGTAGGGGAAAAACTGATTTAGCTTGGGGTCATTGTAAACAAATTGAAGAGAAAGGAAAACTTGTTAATTTGTGTATTTAATGTGATAAAATCATTAGAGGAGGGGGGATTAATAGGTTCAAATTCCATTTGGCTGGAATAAAAGGTCAAGTTGAAACATGTAAAAAGGTGCCTCCAGATGTTCAATATCAAATGAAACAAAATCTTGATGAAGGTGAAAATAAGAGAAGAAAGACTCAAGCAAAAAATTTTGATGTTGATCTTACTACTCATAAGGGTGGTGTAGTAGAAATGGATGTAGAACAATCAAGATCAAATTCGGTGATTGTGTCTCAAAAGAGAAAGAATACTAGTTGTATTGGTAATTATTTTATGCCTAGAACAACTCCTGGAGCTCAACCTTCTTTAAAAAGTGTGTTACAAAGTAAGGAATTGGTGGAGAAGTGTGATCTAGCTATTGCAAAATGGTTCATTGATTCTTCTGTGTCATTCAATGTATCTAATTCTGCGTATTTTCAATCTATGGCTGATGCACTTTGCAGCATGAGTCCGGGGTATAAAGTTCCAACTATGCATAGTCTTTGTGGCTATTTGTTAAATAAATGGGTTGAAGATGTGAACAAATTGATAGAGGAGTATCGTAAGATTTGGAAGAAAACTGGTTGTACTCTAATGGCCGATGGATGGACTGATCGAAAAAGAAGAACTCTTATAAACTTTCTAGTTTATTGTCCCAAAGGTACTATTTTTCTAAAATCCGTTGATGCTTCTCATGCTTCAAAAACTGCAGATATGTTGTATAAGCTTTTTAGAGAGGTGGTTTTATTTGTTGGGCCTGAAAATGTAGTTCACATAGTGACAGATAATGCTGCAAATTATGTTGCTGCTGGAAGGTTATTAGAAAATGAGTTTCCTACTTTATTTTGGTCTCCTTGTGCGGCACATTGCATTAACTTGATGTTGCAAGACATGGGAAAATTAGAGGAAGTAAGTGAGACAGTGTCACATGCTTCTAATGTTACCAAATATATTTATAACCATTGTTATGCATTATATTTAATGAGAAAGAAAACAGGTGGAAGAGAAATCCTTCGTTCTGCTCCAACTCGGTTTGCCACTAATTTCATTGCTTTGCAAAGTATTTTGTCTCACAAAAACTCACTAAGAGCCATGGTAACATCTAAATAATGGATAAGCTCAGCATATTCCAAAGAAGCAAAGGAAAAACAGTTTGTGGATCAAGTTTTAGATTCTGGATTTTGGAGTAAATGTGCTGATGTAGTTAAACTCATTGAACCACTTGTGCGTGTGTTACGTATTGTTGATAGTGAAGATAAACCTGCTATGGGCATTCTATACAAATCTATAGTCAAATATAGAGAGGAGATGGTGAGGAGGTTTCAAAGAAATAAGAAGAAAGTGGATCCTTACTTGAAAATCTTAGATAAACATTGGGATTCACAGCTCCGCAAAAATCTTCATGCTGTCGGTTATTGGTTGAATCCAGCTTGTAGATATAATGATGTAAAATTCGAAAAACATGCATCCACAACATCAGGACTTTTAGATGTCATTGAAAAGCATGCTAATGGAAATTCTGAATTTCAATTGAAGTTAACAGATGAGATGAGAATATTCAAAGACGGTGAATTAGATTTTGGAAGGAAATCAGCCATGGATGAATGATGTATTGTGAGGGCAGGTAATTTCATAACTTCTAACTCTTGATATATATTTTATTTTATATTTCAATATGTTTATAAATTTATTTAATCACATGGTATAAACAGATCAATGGTGGGAAACTTATGGCACTTGTACACCAACTTTGCAAAGGTTAGCTATTCGTATTTTAAGCCAAACTTGTAGTGCTTCGGGTTGTGAATGCAATTGGATTATATTTGAGCATATTCATTCCAAAAAAAGAAATAGATTGGAGCACCAAAAGCTTAATGATTTAGTGTTTGTTCGTTACAACTTGAGACTTCAAAATAAGTATTATGATGGTTATTTTTCTCTGATCATTATATTTTTATATTTAAATACATATACTTAGATTTAGTTCATGTGTGCTTAAGAAAATAAGAAATGGGAGTTATGATCCTATCAATATTGAAACAATTGCCGACCATTCTAGTTGGGTATTAGATGATTCACCACCTCTCTTAACCAATGAAGAGTTGGAAGCATTGCGGAATGATCTTGCAAATATGATCATCCAACCAATTTCAAGTGATATTGGTATGTTATAATATGAGCATAATATAGTTTGTGGTTGTGAATCAATTTAATGTCTCATATTTACCGTCTCTAAAAAAAATTTGTTAATTATTTTTTAAAATATTGTTATAGATCAAATAGATTTAGATGAGGATGAAGATTGAGATATGGGTAATGCACAAGATACTATTGTTGATACTATGAATCAAGAAAAAAGCAACACCAGAGAAGATGAAGTTGGTGGAGAAGACAATGAAGTTGAAGATGGATATGAATATCAAGATTATGACAATTTGACTTCATGGACATAAAAAATTATGGATCGTTGAGTATGGATTTTTGTGACTTATTATAATACTATAACTTATGAATTGTTAAGTTTCTATCACTTCTTTGAATTTATAATTTGCTACATTAAGCTTCTATCACTTATTTTGATTGTTACTAATACTTTTGTTTATTCTAAATTATTTGAATTTATAATTTTCTATATTATTATAGTTACAAATTTCAGGTAATGAATATATTTTTTATAGAAACCGGGTCAAAAGCCATGTGGTCTGACCAGTGACCCACTGGTCCGACCAGTAACCCAGTGACCCAGTAACTTTACTGAGTCGATCACCGGTCTGGGTTTTAAAACATTGCTTAATAAGCAAAAGAGTGCCACTTTTTTACATTGAACTTCCTACCATATAAACAATGTAAAAAGAGATTTGATGAGAATTTTTCAATACAATAAATATTTTAATTTAATGAAAAGGTAGCACGTTTAAAAAAATTCATATTTTTTTTCCAAATCTAAATTAAAGTAAAAATTTATTTACCCTAAATTTGGTTATAAAACCACCTCTTCACAATCAATTATAATGTATTATTTTTTATTTTGAAGTTTCAACTTTTTCTCTCTTCTCTCCCTTTGAATTTCAACCATGTCAATCGGAAGGAAAGGTCGTGGTCGTCAAAAAATTGAGATGAAAAAGATGAGCAATGAGAGTAACCTGCAAGTGACTTTCTCGAAACATCGTAGTGGGCTCTTTAAGAAAGCCAGTGAATTGTGCACACTTTGTGATGCAGATGTTGCTCTTGTTGTATTCTCTCCTGGTGAGAAGGTGTTTTCCTTTGGTCACCCACATGTTGATACGGTCATAGATCGTTATCTATCACGTGTTCCACCCTAAAACAATGGCATCGTGCAATTTATTGAGGCTCACCATAGCACCATTGTGCGTGAGTTCAATTATAAGCTAACTCAAATCAACAATTTGTTGGACACTGAGAAGAAGTTTGGTGATGAGCTAAGTCATTTGCTCAAAGCACACGAGGCTCAGTATTGGTGGGCTTGTCCCATTGATAAGATGAATATGACACAATTTGAATTATTCAAGAAGGTTTTAGAGGAATTTAAAAAACTTGTTGGACAACATAATGATAGACTCGTAATTCCGGGTGCAGTGACCCAAACTATTCCATATTTTGTTGAAAATGGTTTAAGCTCTAACATGTCTCTCCATCATCAAAGAAATTTTCATTTTTTTTCAGAATCCTATGATGCAGCCTGATTTGTTTAGTTTCAACAATATGGTTGGAAGTGGTGCATATGAATCCTCTGAGTTCTTTTGACAAGATGGGTTGGATCCACCTTAAGATGCCCTTATAAATATTTTTATTTTTCATGTTGTTTAAATCATTTTCTATTAGAACACACAGGCTTAACTAGTTACATTTATGGGACTTGGTTAGGACTAAATTTCAATTATTTGAGTCTTTAGTTTCTTGTTGTATTATGTATTGTTTAAATAAAAGGCAACTTATTTATTATATTTCGATAACTTTTCAAAATTTTATTAATCTTTTGGAAGTCCAATGAATCCATTTTATTTCTACATCATTTTGTAATCATTTGTTGGGAGTTATAGCATTATAATCGAGTGTGAAAAAAGTGAGCGAGAGGATAACGATGAAGATTTGTGATAAATTCGTTAAAAGTTATTGCATATAATTTGCATTGAATTTTAATATTATAATGATGCAAGAAAGAAGCTATTTCTGATCTTGTACGAAGTGGATCTCTATTAATAAAAAATTGTATTCATATAAAAAAAACACACAATAGAAACATGGTCCATTTAATAATTTGGACTAGTAGCCTTCTTAAAAATTAATACTTTAACTCATGCCATCAAAAAAAATTTCAAGACATAAACATAAACTTATTGTAGTGTAAAGTTAGTTTTAGATCCTAAGACTGGTAGATTGTTTAAAACTTTTGTATGATCTTCTAACTTCTTTAAAAGTTCTTTTTAAAAGAACTTAATAAATTGTCTAATATACTTTAAATAGATTAATGAACTAACAAACGAGATAAAACTCCATTTTATATTTAGTATGAAATATTAAAGAATTTGATTTATATTATATTTTTTACAATTTTAATTTATAATATAAATTTAAATATGAAAAAAATTAAAGCAAGTTAATAAATAAAATTTATTGAAAAAATTAACAAATCTATAATAATGATAATAATGATAATAATAATAATAATAATAATAATAATAATAATTTGATAATAATAATAATAATAATAATAATAATAAATATAATAATACATATATTTTATTTATATTTATTTAAATCAATCAATCGAATAGGTATAAATTCTTTTTTGTTGTATGCCTTTTTTAAAACTAATTATATATATAATTTTAAAATCTTACACCTTTTCTAATTAAGAAATAAAAATTAAGTTTATCCGAACATATACGTAGTCTTTTGTCATTCGATCTCATCTATTCCTACCTACCTTAGTTATAGGTTCAAATATGCAATTTCTACTTTGTAAGTTTAAAATTTAAATTATTTAGAGCATGTTCAATGAGAGTTTTATAGAGGATTTCATAAATTGAACACATGATCTTAGTTTTTAGATAACTATAGAATTAAAAATAGGTAGCGTATTTGAAATATTTAATAATTTAAATAATGTATTTTGGAAAAATTTTTAGATCGTTTAGTTGAAAACAATTTATTATAAAAGTATTTTTGTAAATCTAAAAAAAAAACAAAGATTCATAGAGGAAATCGATTATTTAGTTTGAGAAAATCGTATTTCACATGATTTTCAATTTCCCTGTTTAGTTTTTAGTTGGGGAAATCGATTAGCCATTTTGGGAAATCGATTTCCTCCTTATGTTTTGTGTTTTTTAATTGTTTTTTGGGCACGTTTTAGTTTCATGTTGTATTGTTGTATCCTATAAGTACTCTCTCATGTAATGTTTGAAAAATTAATGCCATTGTAAATATTTGTCCTCAATTACTCTCTATCTATCTCTAAGGTCACTTTCACTTCATCTTCTCCAATTAACCACATTTCACAATTGATTCACCATACAAGCTTTGTGCTTGTTCCAACATTTAGCATCAAGAGTCTTGGTTCTGATCCATTAATCTGTTGCAAAGATGACTACCGTTTCCAATGATCGAGTCCCTACCAATCTTCCTATTGAAGTCCTTAATAATTCAAAAGCATTGTGGAAGCTTCTAGGATCGTTTCGTTGAAAACAACTTAATTGAAAATTACTTATGGTAATCTGAAAAAACAAAGTTTCGAAGAGGAAATTAATTACCTAGTTTGGGGAATTCGATTTCCAGATGCTGTTTCATTTTTCCTGTTTAGTTTTTATTTGGGGAAATCGATTACCCCCTTTTGGGAAATGGATTTCCTCATAATGTTTTGTGTTTTTTAGTTGTTTTTTGGGCCTATTTTAGTTCCATGTTGTATTGTTGTATCCTATAAGTACTCCCTCATATAATGTTTGAAAAACTAATGTCATTGTGAATATGTCTCCTCATTTACTCTCTATCTCCAAATTGGCTTTCACTTCATCTTCTCCAATTAACCATATTTCACCATTGATTCATCATACAAGCTTTGTACTTGTTCCAACATTTGGTATCAGAGCCTTGGTTCTGATCCACTAATTTGCTGCAAAGATGACTATCTCTACCAATATTCTAACTCTTGATTCAAAGAACTATGATAAATGGTACAAACAAATGAAAGTTTTGTTTATGTATCAAGACGTTATTGAAGTGGTTAACAATGGTGTTACACCACTTGGAGCAGCAGCTACAGATGCTCATAAGGCTGAATTTAAGGAAGATACGAAGAAAGACTACAATGTACTCTTCTTGATACATTCTTGTGTCGACAATGATAACTTCTAAAAGATTGGCGATTGCAACTCGCTGAAGCAAACATGGGAGATCTTAAAGAAACCTTATGAAGGTGCTAATAAAGTAAAGGTGGTGAGGTTACAAAATCACAAGAGGCGGTTTAAATTGGTGCAAATGGAAGAGAAGGAGTCGCGATCAACGATTACGTATTGTGTATTACATGTTTGGTAAACCAAATGAAATCTTGCGGTGAAACTATTTCGGAGCAGAATGTTGTGGCAAAGATCTTACATTCTTTAGCGTTAGGATTCGATAATATTGTGGTTGCAATTGAAGAATAAAAGGACCTTCTGACATTTAGCAAGGAGGAGCATCAAATATCACTTGAGGCTCATGAACAAAGGACTGATGAAATGGGAAATGAAAAAGCTAAAGAAGAAATTGCGTTGCAAGCATGGTTCAATGAGAAGAGTAAAAGATCGAAAGGAAAATGGTCTTCAAAGGAAGACGAATTTCCAGAATTTTGGTGGAAAATATCCACAAAATTCAAAGGCTTTGATAAGGAAAAGAAATTAGAGCATCTCCAAAGGTAGTGGTCAAGGCAACAATACCAAAAAGTTTGGCAAGAGTAATGTGAAGTGTTACAATTGTCATAGACTTGGTCCTTTCGCAAAGGAATGTAATGCGAGATCAACGGAAAATAACAGCGATAAAGCTAAGGTTACTCGACAGGAGGTGGATGATGATAACACACTTCTGGTTATAATCACAAAGGAGGATTATGGAAGTAAGAAGCCGCTGGAGAACAGTGTTATCAACTCGAAAAATGCTGAAGAAACGCGTTCGGAGCAAATCGTAATGGTAACTATTCTAGATGGAGTCCAAGACAGTGATGATTGGTACTTGGATTTCAGTTGTTTAACACATATGAAGGGTAGTCAATGTAAGTTCCTTAGTTTTAAGGATTGATATTAATTTTGGTAAAACAAATATAGCAGAAATATGTTAGATATGATGTGTTAACTTGCTAACAGAAATAGGTTTAAGCAATAAATCCTATTCTATGTTAGGACATGTTGAGTTGAAGTGTTCCAACATCTGGAATAACATGTCGGATAAGATGTCCTATGAAGGAGCATACGATATCGCGCCTGAGCTGAGTTGAATTAGTGGATTCATATATGATTTAATAGATGCAGAATATTCGTAGAATATTATGCAATATTATGTGGCGTTGATTCAAAGGTCAAGAAGAATCAAGTCAGAATATTGAAAAATATGTAGTTTCTAAATATGGAGATATTTTAGGAAACTAGTGATTGAAGACCTTGTTTATAGTAGAAGTTCATGCTTATTTGTAACAGCGAATGTGTTGTGTTTTGAAGGCCCAAATCCAGTTGGGTATAAGTTATAAATAGAAGCATTGTAACCTAGGATTTGTACCAGCCGAAAATTGAAAAGATGTAATCATTAGGGCTAAGTTTGTATCCACTCTCTAGGAGAGTTGGTGTAAGTGAACCACTCGGGTTATGAGATGGTCAATGTGTTCTCACTCAGAAGCTGTGAAGTAATGAGTTGACTATGGTTCTTGGAGGAAGATTTTAAGAAACTCTAAGTTGTTGTTCTTAGTAAGGAGAAAAGTTGTAAACATGGAAGTTTAACTTTGAGTCTTAGCTAGGTATTGTCATGGAAGTGTGTCTTCCTATTTGTTCAGAATTGTTTTGATCCAATAGTTGTCTGTGATTGAAGAGAGATTGAGGAGGGCCTTATATCTAGGTGAGTCTTAGATAGAAGTATAGCATGGGTAATGATTAAGTGAGTAGACTGTAAACTGGTATGTTTTTTGTAGGGTCTATGAATTGATATTATCAAAGTGGACTTGTCCCTGGCTTGGTATACCCCCAGAGTAGGAGAGTTGCTCCAAACTGGGTTAACAATTCTGGTGCGTTGTTTATGCTTTTCAGTACTGTTTTCAATATTTATATCTTTCCTGTGTTGTTATGTTCATATCATATGTCTCGACATCCTATAGGATATATGAGTTCTGTTATACCATAATTTTAGACAGGATTGGTTTATCAAATTCAATTAAGCCACAAAGAATAAGGTGAAATTCGTGGATGACACCACTTTAGTGGCCGACAGAGTCGGTGATGTTTTGGTCGTGAAAAAGGATGGGGGTCATTCCTTGATCAAATGTGTGCTATACACTCTTGGAATTAAATGTAATCTCTTGATTATTGGCCAATTAATTGAGAAGAATTACATGATTCGCATGGAAAACAAGATTTTACGCATTTTAGATCGAAATAGGGTTTTAGTCCTTAAAGCATCCATGGCTGCCAATCAGACTTTTAAGATAGTGTTGAAAGTGATGGATCACATGTGTCTTGCTACAATGGCAAGTCATGATGAGTGGTTGTGGAATTACCGTCTTGGACATCTCAATTTTCGAGACCTCGGCGTGTTACAAAGGAATCGTATGGTAACCGGGTTACCAAAGATCAATGTTCCAGCTAAGATAAGTGAAGAGCGTGTTCAAGGTAAGTAACACAAGAGTAGTTTAAGCAAGGATACAGGTCATGGAACAAAATATCACCTTGAGATGGTGTACTCCAATGTGTGTGGTCCAATGAAAGTCGACTCGTATGGTGGCAATAGGTACTTTGTCACATTTATCGAGGATTTTAGTATAAAGCTATGGACATACCTAATCAAGAGGAAGGATGAGGTATTTGATGTGTTTAATAAGTTAAAGTCCATGGTTAAGCGACAAAGTGGTCACAAAATAAAAATTCTCAAAACGGATGGTGGAGGTGAGTATTCCTCGAATGAGTTTGGGAAATATTGTAATGAGGAGGGTATAATGGGTATGGTTGTGCCACCCTATACGCCTCAGTAAAATGGTGTTGCCGAGAGGAAAAAACGTTCGCTAATGAACATGGCTCATAGCATGTTGATGGGAAAAGGCTCGCCGGAGGAACTATGGGGAGAAGTCGTTTTTACAGCCTCCTATTTTTTGAATAGGTTCCCTATAAAGAAGCTGGACAAGGTGACTCCTGTTGTACCCCAATTTTTGCCCCTAAGATTCCTCTATCATATCATGTCAACTTGATCATAACAAGATCACATTAGGGTTGGTTCTTCCTCTTTTTTCCTATCTTTAAGTTTGCTCTTGAGGAATCTCCAAGCACCTTGGTTGTGTATTTTGTATATGTGTTGTTGACTAACTTCTAATCAAAATACAAAAAATATTTGTATTTGTCTTTGTATATTTTTGTTTTGTAGGTACCAAGTCAAAGCATCTGACAAATAAGGATTTCTGGTATTATTTTCCTCAAATCTCTATTTTGCAAAGAAAAAGAATTAAAATTTTTCATTTTTTTCACTGATGCAATCGATTGCTCTTAGAGTGCAATCGATTGCACATAGTGTATTTTGTGCCATTTTTGAAAAAAATACATTGTGCAATCGATTTGCACTGTAGTGCAATCAATTGCACTACATGAAAATTATAAAAAAAAATCAGCATTTTAAACTTGTCAAATTTTGGCTCCAAGTTTCCTTCACTTTTGAAATATGTATCATTAATTCAAATTTTAGTTCCAATCTTTCATTTTTAAAAATAATTATCATCAATTCAAATTTTGGCTATAATATTTGAAAGAATTATCATTAATTCAAATTTTGACTCTAATTTTTGAAAGAGTTATCATTAATTCAAATTTTGGCTCCAAGAATCAATTACCAAATTACCACTAATCCCAATCCTAAAACTCTACAAATAGAGCTCTCATTTCATTCAAATTTCAAGCTTTTGATAGCCAAATCCACCTTGCTAAAAAATCTCTCAATTCTCTCCATCTACCAAATTCACTCAAAGCTCCATTTTCAAAAAGTTAATAAGCTTTGCATTGAAGCTTACTAATCTTTGAGCTAAACCTTCATCCAAACACTTTTTCTCCATCAATTCTCTACATCCAAGCTTGGTAAATTGATTCTTGTGGTTGAATTAAAGCAAATTCTTGAAGTTGTTTTGATAATTCTCTAGATCTACCTTTGGTAACTTGGATAATTCATCTTTCACAATGTGATCTCTTGGTGATCTTTGGGATTGATTCTTTGAGCATTATTTTGTGATTTCAATGGTGTTATTTTCTCATAATTTGATGGAATTTTCGTGCTCAAGTGGATCCATGATCATAAGGTGTTTGATGGAAAGTTTGAACAAGAAATTTCCCTTTTAAAATGCTGTTTTTGCTATTGTTACTGTGTGCAATCGATTTGCACTAAGTGTAAATCGATTGCACAGAAGCAATTTCACGCGAATTTTTGAAAATTGTACTGTGTAAATCGATTTACATAGTAGTGTAAATCGATTTACACCAGGACATAATGCATTTTTTGCCTTGTTTTGGGGATTCTTTGATCCAAAATGCTTTTTCTACTCACTCCTTTTGATTGTTGGTTTGGATTGCAATTTTAAATGTCCAATTTGTCTTTAAACTCATGGACTTTGTGATGTAGATGAAGTTGGATAAATGTTCATCAATTCAAATCTACCTATGAGTGAATTATTTAATTCATTTTTGGTGCTTTGGATTAATGATATGTTTAGTGCTTTAATCCATCTAGAGGAGTGGTTGAATTTAAAGATGAAAGAATTTTGAAATGGTGATCCAAATTAGCTTATCATTCCCCTCCCTCTTCATCTTATCCCTTTCTTTTTTAATTGTTCTACATGTTAAGGGATGATTATCTCTATATCATTTATCCAAACATGAAGTACATAGATTGCTATTGACCGGACTCAAAATAGGTGTGACTTCTACATAAGTCCACTTACGATTGCTTAACATAGTGCTAAATTTTGTCCCAATTCGAATAAATGATCATTCATGGCCCAAACTTATGATTGCAAGCCCAAGTATGTTAATTTTATCTCTTTAATCCAATAACCTTGAGATTCATTGTATGGAAGCTTTGGTTCTACCAATCCTCTAATGGATCTACAAGACCTTTGGTCAACGCAGATCACTTAAACATCGTTGATCATTACATGTTGCCTTGTGAGAATTCCAAAATCGATGATATACTTGACAAAAAGCAAATGCAACTTGTTGTATGGAGGCTTTGGTTCTACCAATCCTCTAATGAGTTCCAAATGCAAGTTTCAAGCTGGTCATCCAACTAACCACTAATTACTAACAATTAACTTTACTTTACGCTTTTATTTTCATGCTTTATGTACCATTTACTTTTAGCATTTTACATTCCATGCTATTTTCATCTTTGCTCACTTGAGCATTTACTTTTATGTCATTTTTATTTTGCTCACTTGAGCTTTTCTTTCTTTTTAAAGACACCTAATAATCAACATGAACCATAAAAATCATTAATGATACTTGGACTACATGGTTACTATCCTTTGCATTACAGAATGATGGACGTCTTGGACTTAGGATTAGAGACCTTGGCCTATCTTGGAGACTTTCTAACCTTATTTGATATTTTGTCTGGAGTTCTTGAGGTTTACCTCAATACATTGGGTTGTTTGTTTGTTTTGTGTGCAGGTTATTGAGATTACGATCTTTGTTTGTAATCTGGACTTCACCCGTATACAGCCGTTACTCTGCCCAATTTATGCGAAGACTTAAAACACTTGAAGTTTGGTTCTCTCAAGAGGTCTAGTATCTTTGCTTGCTTGGTTTCAATCCAAAGAATGGGAATTCTATATTGACTCATAATGTCAAGCATTGGCTTCTTATTGGTTAGATGGTTCTTATCCCTAGCTTTTACCTTATGCTTTAGGATAGCCTCTTCTTCTCCTCTCATCTTCTTTAATTTCAAAAATCTTCTCCCTCCTTTAAAAAAAAACTCTTCTTGTTTTGAAACTTGAAACATTTTCATAATAAACTTGGACTTAGGTCCATGCATCTTCGAAACATTTTCATAAAAAAAATTCAACCAATTTAATAATACCTTGACCTTTTTTTTGTGAGAAGACTAAAAGTCAATCAATCTCATTTCAAACCATTTTGCCACTTTGGATTTTATCTTTAAACTTTTCTCAAAAGATTAGACTCTTGTCAATCCTTGTAGTGATCCAAACAACTATACTTCTATAATATGTAGTGAAGTGAGATATTTTCCACTTGGGTGTTGAGTGAGGCATTGTTGATTTTAAAATCCAAGCCATATCATCCACTTTGAGATGATGCAAATTCTCCTTTCTCATGATTGTGGGTAGTAAGTATGTTTTTTCACACGGACAATTGCGATGATGTCTTATCTCATAAAATCAACCAACACACTTGTGTTTCAAATTTTTTAAAAGAGGAACTACGTGTACCCTGATCCCCTATTGCACGAAAGGTGGTACGTAGGCACTAAAGATTCACAACCGCGGCGGGTGCAAAAATCATAAAAATATTTCTTTTCTTACCTCCACCATCCATTTTATATACAACACATTTTTATAACCAAAATATATAGATTTTTCAAAGAGGTTCCTGCGGAGTACCATAGATGTTTAGGGTGCTAATACCTTCCTTTTGCATAAACAACCTCATTACCTTGAATATTTCCCCCTCTTTTTGGGTTATTCGCTCTTTTCCCATTCCTTTGGAAACAATAAAGCGCGGTGGCGATTTTTATTTTGATTTATATAAAGTCTAGTCAATCCAATGGCTTAGTCTTGCACATTTCTACCGCTACAGAAAAAATGGCGACTTCACTAGGGAATATTGGATTGACCTCTTGCTGGTCCATCCCTAAGTGGGTTAAACCTATCTTTGTTTATATTTGTATATGTGTTGTTGTTGTGTATGTGTTATATTTTGTATATATGTTTGTCTGGATTTTCCTGGTTTACAGGGTGTTTGGTGATTACTCATAAGTCCTATACCCGGACTTGGGCAAACTTTAAGATAGGATGGGCGGTATAGTCATGTTAACTTTGAGGGAGTAATCCCAAAAAAGGAGGCATGAGATCCCCCACTCAGTGGAGGCCCCTTTGACTGTAGTATCGTTTACCGAGTAATCGGGAAGACATACTTCTTTCGACCTGGGAGCCTGCCAAAGCTGAGGACCGTAGATTACCTAACCCCTCTTGGCCTTATAGGTGTAGTGAGGAAGTTATAACGGAGTAATCTGGAAGTAGTTGTCATGCGATACTATGCTTGGACGAGTCTTTCTTAAGAATATTACTAATTACCGAGTTAATCGGGAAGTTGGTAATATCCGAAGGAAGGATGTAGACTCTGGGAACCTCTTAGAACCTTGTTTGGAAGGTGATAACTTTTTATACCAACACCTTATGGGTAGTACCTTCGATCTCATGCTCGTGACGTTGAACCTATGAACCCTATATGTGTGATCTTGTGTGTGATTGTTGCATCATGCATCCATGCACTCATAAGCATCTTTTGAGAAAACCATATTTCAAGGGATTTAAAGGTTGACTATTTGTGAATACCTTTGGTACTCTTAAACCATGGATTCTGAAAAGAGAATAATAAAGTTTTTCAGTATTTCAAAAGCTTTATTACTTGGATGTTTGCAATATAAACCATAAATCCCTTGAAATATTAAATGATAAAGTAAAAATAATCATATGCACTCAATATCATGCATCATATTGCACATGTTTTTTCATTTGTTATGCATATCCAGGTGCCTTACCCAGCTTCTTTACTTCACTCAACAAGCTGACTCATCACTACAACACTCGGGCTAATTTCAAAATAGAAGATGGACAACTTAGAACAGGAGAATCGCGAGCTGCGCGAAAAATTTCTGCTTTGAAGGCTGGCTTGGCCAACTTGACTACTCTGATGGAAGCTCTGGTGGTTGCTCAGAATCAGCCACCGAGTGTTCAACCTCAACCAACAAGGGCAAGTACTGAAGTTCTGACTGTTCCTGTATCCTCTACTTCGGCTGTTGTTCAAAACCGTATGCCTCGGGGTTATCCGTGGGGAATGCCAGAGAATTTTGCACCTGAAGGTTTCAATATGGGTCCTCAAGATGCTCTAGTGGTTCCAAATGTTGTTACTCCTGTACCTCCTGTGGTGCATACTGTTCCTGCTGCACCTCCTTCGGTGAATTTGGTTCCGTTTGTTAATGAAGATGTGTGTCGTCCTTTCCCTCCGCCGAGTTAAGACTTGGGTCTTTATGAAAGAATGGATGATTTCCAAGAGCAGTTTGATAGAATGCAAAGAGAGATGAAGGCTCTTAGGGGAAAAGAGTTGTTCGGGCAGAATGTGAATGAGCTGTGTTTGGTCCTGAATGTTAAAGTGCCTGCTAAGTTCAAGGTCCCGGAATTTGAGAAGTACAAGGGCAACACTTGCCCTCGTGCTCATTTGGTGATGTATGTGAGAAGGATGTCTACCCATACTGATGATCAGCATCTGTTGATTCATTTTTTCCAGGATAGTCTGACCGGTGCTGCGTTGAAATGGTACATGAGCTTGGACAGCGCTAACATCCATACTTTTAATGATTTGGGAGAATAATTCATTAAACAATACAAGTAAAATGTGGATATGGCGCCCGATCGTGACCAGCTTAGGGCCATGGTTCAGAAAGACAGAGAATCGTTCAAAGAATATGCACAGAGATGGCGCGAAGTGGCTGCACAAGTGATTCCTCCCATGGAAGAAAAGGAGATGACAAAGATCTTCCTGAAAATTCTTAGTTCCTTCTACTATGAGAAGATGGTTGCAAGTGCTCCTGCTAATTTCACTGAAATGGTAAGCATGGGTGTTCGTTTAGAGGAAGTTGTCCGTGAAGGTCGTTTATCTAAAGACGTGGACTCGTCAAAAGGTGCTAAGAATAATGGTGATAGTTCTTCCAAAAATAAAGAGCAAGACTCCTACGCTATACTTCATGGTAGGCGAGGAGGATCTCATAATAGGAATCAGCAAGTTACTTTTGTGACTCCATTCATCAATGAGACTCTGACTGCTGTTGCATATCAGAGGGTACCTCAACAAGGAAATCAAGTGCAATGTCTTCAGAGGAAAATGAGCTTTGATCCAATTCCAATGACATACAGAGTTGTATCCTTCTTTGTTGAAGAAGAATCTGGTTCAAACTCGAGCTCGACCAGTTGTTCCTGAAAAATTGCCAAGAGGATATAAGGATGACGCTTCCTGTGCCTTTCATCAGGATGCTCCTGGGCACGATTTAGAAGATTGCTTTGCTTTGAAGGTCGAAGTTCAGAGGTTGGTCCGAAGTGGTATCTTGTCGTTTAAGGACATTGGCCCTAATGTTCAAAACAATTTGTTAGCAGAGCATGAATGAATCTCTGTTGTTGATAGTTTCAAAGCTTGGGAAATGTTACTTACAGCGCAAGTCCAGATAAGAGAGTCATCTTAGTTTATTATCATTTTACTGCTTTCTCATTTGTAATTTTTCTTGTTTATCATTGCACTGTTTGCATGTAAGAACTTGTTTGCATTTGAATGTTTAATCTTAATACAATGAGTATGTTTGTCTTGAAGAAATTCATTCGTTTCACTCGTATTTGTTTTCAATTTTAAATTGCTTTATGATACCAACTTGTTACCCATTCTCTTGCCTAGGCAGAGATTGGGAGGAGGATGATGATATTAAAACACAAATTTTCTGGTAGTATGCTTTTGGATAAAACCCTATTGACGATGTACATGCATTGTTTCAAATCCTCAAACACAAGAGATATAAGGGAGTGAAACCTTTGTTAACCCCTTTGAGCCTTGAAGTAGGAGTTTCTTTTTCTATTAAAAAAACCCTCATTTTTTAACCTGGGGTAGGGTTCAGTTAATTTGATCGAGCGTTCAGAACTCATCAAGAGCGCGCATCTAAGGATACAATAATGGTTATCCTTTAAAAGGTTGAGGGAATTAAAAACCACAATGTTTAACCTCTGCATATCAGTAGTATGCATCAAAAGAAGATGTTATCCCAATGGGTATCTCTCACATATCCGGAGATCAGCAGATGACGATACAACAAATGGTTATCTTCCATCTACCCAGAAATAGGGTAGTCACAATTCTTCTGACAAGTCACAAATGACTCAAAGTCACGCGACATGTCAACAAAAAAAAAGATGACATGAATATAAAATTATGATGAAAAAGAAAGAGACAAAAAGCCCCGCTAAGTCAGAACTTGAAAAAACAAGTCACTTAGGCAAAAGTCAGGGCATCCTGTTGCACTTCAAAGTCAAAATAAAAAGGAATGTGTCCAGAAGGCAAGAAAGAAATGGAAAGCCTGAAATGCGATAAAGGATTACAATGTGAAATCCTCAACAAAGAACAGAGTCGCGTGACAAGAAACCCAAAAGAAGCAAGAATGAGTGACTTGCATGTCCAAAGAAAACCTTGTTTGATTCCTCAACCATCTCGAAATTTCTTGTGAGAGATGAATGTTCGTGTCAAGTTAACTGAACTTAGGACTGAAGAACATCATGAAGGGGGTGGGCACCAAATATTTTTGAGCCTTAAATCTTTTTTTTCTAAAAACCGTGAACCAGGCCACGTTACAACCCTCAAAAGTCCTAATTGAAACAGGGTTTATTTCGAAAGCATACTCCAATGAGATAGTGTTTCCCGACTCCCATTAATTTTGATAAATTATTGTGATTGGTATCATATGCTTTTGTTATCTTTCATACAAAAAATCCATGTCGCATCCTGGCTAGTGATTCGTTCACAAGGTTTTGCAACATCTTTTCAAATAAAATCTTCAAGACTTACATAATTGTTGCATTAGAATTTTCATTCTTAGAATAAACATTTTCTGCTTGTAAAACAACTGCTTGATATCATGAAATTTTACATTTGAGTATCAGCAAAAGGCATGTTGCGGAGAAGAGTCGTGGAACAAAAAGGATGCAACATCCAGCCAATCTAGGGCAGTTACTTCAAGATTAGACAAATCTATGAAAGCCATTTGATCAGAAAGGTTATCTTAAAAGCATGCAGCCAAGGGCAAGTTATGAAAGTTACTTTGATCAACATGGTAAGCTTGGGACACCAGATTGGTTTCCAAGGGCATATCCAGATTTCGTCAAGATAGTTACTATGTCTACCCAAAGATGAGAACCTTCCTCAAGTTGTGTTATGATGTTGGGTTCATAATCCCATTTTTTCCAGTCTTGCTGCAGACTTCTCCAACTGAGTGTGATTCTTTACCTAGCCAGGTGGTGATCAAACGGAGATTAAAAAGAGATATGAAGCCTTTACTCATTTTATGGAGTTCTTTCTCCCTTTTTATTGATATGGAATCTCTTGTAGAGCAGTGCTTTCTCTTGTTACGACATTATTGTTGTTATGTGCTTCCCAAGTAGCTAGACAAGATCAGTATATTTTCTAAGAGGTGTTGAGACAACTGTCAAGTTTTTGGGTTTTCTCTCACCAAGTGTTGAGTTTGATTTAAAATCCCCATAATTTTGACTTCTTACTATAGTGTTAACTTCTTGGTTCCCCAGGAAGGTTCTCTCAATTCATCTTGTTGGTATGTGCGCAATCTTTGTGTGTTTCTCGGATAGTTGAAGACGATACCAGTGGGTGCAAGGTACAGTATTTGGTTTGTGGTCCCATTATCCCCAGCCAAGTCTTGGTTCGCTTTTGATTTTGGGTTTGCATGGTCAGAAGCCTCCGTTCCAGATTCCCCAGCGAAGTTTTTCCTCATATGATGGAAGGTTTTATTCCCTCGGTGTGCTAAGATATCGCTCTTTTTGCAGTATTGGCATTAATGTTGACTTCTTGATTTCCTAGGAAGACTACACCAGGGCCTCTTTTGTTGGAATAGGTTTGGTTGATATGAAGACTCAATCCAATTTTTTCCAGTGAAGGCCTCTTTTATTTGATAGAAGTCCTTTCTCCCCAAATAAGTTGGTGCAATAATTACTCTCGACGAACGTATCTCCGGTTTCCCCAGTGGAGCACGTATCTCCGGTCTCCCTATTGAAGAACGTATCTTGGTTTCCCCTTGATGATATGGTTTTGGCCTCCCCATTGAAGTCAGCATGAAGTCCCCAGTAGATGTCTCGATGATGAAGCATTGTCTCCCTTAGTGAAGTCCGTTTGGTTTTCTTCCTTCAAAGTGGGCCTGAATTCCCCAGTGAATGTTTTGACAATTTTGTTTCCATTTGCCTTATTCACAATCAGTATTGAAATCCCCAGTAGGAGTACGGAATGTGAAACATTTGTTTTCCCCATGGAAGTTTGTGTGTTATTCCCCGGGAAGGTTATCCCAGAGCATCTCTTGTTGGAATGAGTATTCATGATGAAAAGTTTTCAATCCGCAATTTTTTCTCCAGAGAAGTGGGTTTGAATTCCCCAGTGAGGTTTGATTGTCTCGGCGTCAATCTGCTTTATTTAAGACTAGTTTTGCAATCTTCAGTAGGCATGTTGTTTTTGGAAAATTGGTTTCTCCGATGAAAACGGAAGAAAGATGTTCTATCCCGGTATCTGTTTGATTTAGCTACATCCGGATTATGTTTCTCCTCAGTGAAGTTAGGACAGACAATACGTTTGGTTTCCGCAGTTGCTTTTACCTTTCTTGGATTGATCTTTCTGGTTGAAGTTTAGCCCAATGTTGTTGGTACCTGGGGCAGTTTTGTTTGATTATGTATCTTTTTACCAGCATATGCACGATATCACTCATACATTCATACATGCATCATGCATTGCTACAAACCATTTTTCATTGACATTGTGTTCAAACCTTCCTGCAGCGCTCCTTGCTTAGTTGGATTTGGTTTTCCCTCTTGAGTTTATTTCTCAAAGGATGTATCTTCGTTGGCCGTCTTGCTCCAGTGTGTTTCTAATTGGATTCGTGGTTGCATGACAATATTATTTACTCTAGACTTCTGAGGACTTTGAGCTTTGATTTGTGCATTTATTTTGCACGAGAAGACTTTATCTCTTCAGCAGGAATAATGTGGCATTTCCCCTGGAAGTCATATCTATATCCCCAGGAAGCCATATTTCTATCCCCAGGAAGTCATATCTCTTTCCCCGGGAAGCCAAATTTCTATCCCTAGAAAGTCATTTCTTTTTGCAATCCTCCATGATAACAGGCAACAAGTATATTTGTTTGAGCAACTCGTGCTTCCCTGTACAAGTCGATGTAACTTTTTTTGCTATTTCCTCCATGAGTGGTTAGCTTGCAGTCCGTCGTCAGTTTACACCAGTGGATGGCAAGACTTTCAAATTCACAGAAATTGCTCGTTGTGAAATCTTTGCAAGTGGAAGTCTCTTTATTTGAGACAACTTACATATTACCCTTTCCATGCGGAATTCCTTGGTTAAGAAAGAAGTTGAGACCCGTTCTAGGTGAAACACCAGAAGTTTGGGGAACATATGATATTTTCAAAATCTACCTTCAGTGAATGTTGGTAGTGCATCGGCAGTGAACGTCGGTGTTTCTTATATTTTTGCTATCATCAGTGAACGGTGGTGGTTCCTCGTCAGTGAACAGCGATGGTATGATATTTTCAAAATCTACCTTCAGTGAACGTTGGTAGTGAATCGGCAGTGAACGTCGGTGTTTCTTATCTTTTTTCTATCATCAGTGAACGGTGGTGGTTCCTCGTCAGTGAACAGCGATGGTATGATATTTTCAAAATCTACCTTCAGCGAACGTTGGTAGTGCATCGGCAGTGAACGTCGGTGTTTCTTATCTTTTTGCTATCATCAGTGAACGGTGGTGGTTCCTCGTTAGTGAACGGCGATGATATGATATTTTCAAAATCTACCTTCAGTGAACATTGGTAGTGCATCGGCAGTGAACGTTGGTGTTTCTTATCTTTTTGCTATCATCAGTGAACGGTGGTGGTTCCTTGTCAGTGAACGGCGATGGTATGATATTTTCAAAATCTACCTTCAGTGAACGTTGGTAATGCATCGACCAGGAACGTCGGTGTTTCTTATCTTTTTGCTATCATCAATAAACGGTGGTGGTTCCTCGTCAGTGAACAGCGATGGTATGATATTTTCAAAATCTACCTTCAGTGAACGTTGGTAGTGCATAGGAAGTGAACGTCGGTGTTTCTTATCTTTTTGCTATCATCAATGAACGATGGTGGTTCCTCGTCAGTGAACGGCGATGGTATGATATTTTCAAAATCTACCTTTAGTGAATGTTGGTAGTGCATCGGCAGTGAACGTCGGTGTTTCTTATCTTTTTGCTATCATCAGTGAACGGTGGTGGTTCCTCGTTAGTGAACGGTGATGGTATGATATTTTTAAAATCTACCTTCAGTGAATGCTGGTAGTGCATCGGCAGTGAACGTTAGTGTTTCTTATCTTTTTTCTATCATCAGTGAACGGTGGTGGTTCCTCGTCAGTGAATAGCGATGGTATGATATTTTCAAAATCTACCTTCAGTGAACGTTGGTAGTACATCGGCAGTGAACATCGGTGTTTCTTATCTTTTTTCTATCATCAGTGAACGGTGGTGGTTCCTCGTCAGTGAACGGCGATGGTATGATATTTTCAAAATCTACCTTCCGTGAACGTTGGTAGTTCATCGGCAGTGAACGTTGGTGTTTCTTATCTTTTTGCTATCATCAGTGAATGGTGGTGGTTCCTCGTCAGTGAACGGCGATGGTATGATATTTTCAAATTCTACCTTCAGTGAATGTTGGTAGTGCATCGGCAGTGAGCGTCGGTGTTTCTTATCTTTTTGCTATCATCAGTGAACGGTGATAGTTCCTCGTCAGTGAACGGCGATGGCATGATATATTTTCTCTTCTACCTTCAACTATTGAGTTGGTAGTTTACCGTCATCTGTGAGTCGGTATATCTTCTTCTCTCTACCTTCAGTGAACGTTGGTAGACATCGGCAGTGAACGTCGATGCTTGTTATCCTCCTCTCTGGTTCTATTCTTTTGGTCCACTAGTGATTTATTTTCCTGGTGGGGTTGCTCCTTTGTTTCTTCATTTTTGTGGCATCCCCAATGTTACTTTGCGTCTCTTTTATTCTGTTCATATGCATCCATAATCATAAGAATTGCATGGCATCTTAGAGACAAAAATAGGGCTTATTTTATATTTAAGTATCTTCAATCGCGTCGACACGAAGATTTGTAACCGTCGAATCTCCGGATAGAAGACACTTAAATAAGGGCAGCTGTTGTACCCCAATTTTTTCCCCTAAGATTCCTTTATCATATCATGTCAACTCGATCATAACAAGATCACATTAGGGTTGGTTCTTCCTCTTTTTTCCTATCTTTAAGTTTGCTCTTGAGGAATCTCCAAGCACCTTGGTTGTGTATTTTGTATATGTGTTGTTGACTAACTTCTAATCAAAATGCAAAAAATATTTGTCTTTATCTTTGTATATTTTTGTTTTGTAGGTACCAAGTAGAAGCATATGACAAATAAGGATTTCTGGTATTATTTTCCTAAAATCTCTATTTTGCAAAGAAAAAGAATTAAAAATTTTCCTTTTTTCACTGATGCAATCGATTGCTCTTAGAGTGCAATCGATTGCACATAGTGTATTTTGCGCCATTTTTGAAAAAAATACATTGTGTAATCGATTTGCACTATAGTGCAATCAATTTCACAACATGAAAATTAAAAAAAAATCAGAATTTTAAACTTGTCAAATTTTGGCTCCAATTTTCCTTCACTTTTGAAAGATGTATCATTAATTCAAATTTTAGTGCCAATCTTTCATTTTTAAAAAGAATTATCATTAATTCAAATTTTGGCTCTAATATTTGAAAGAATTATCATTAATTCAAATTTTGGCTCTAATTTTTGAAAGAGTTATCATTAATTCAAATTTTGGCTCCAAGAATCAATTACCAAATTACCACTAATACCAATCCTAAAACTCTATAAATAGAGCTCTCATTTCATTCAAATTTCAAGCTTTTGATAGCCAAATCCACCTTGCTAAAAAATCTCTCAATTCTCTCCATCTACCAAATTCACTCAAAGCTCCATTTTCAAAAAGTTAGTAAGCTTTGCATTGAAGCTTACTAATCTTTGAGATAAACCTTCATCCAAACACTTTTTCTCCATCAATTCTCTACATCCAAGCTTGGTCAATTGATTCTTGTGGTTGAATTGAAGCAAATTCTTTAAGTTGTTTTGATAATTCTCTAGATCTACCTTTGGTAAGTTGGATAATTCATCTTTCACAATGTGATCTCTTGGTGATCTTTGGGATTGATTCTTTGAGCATTATTTTGTGATTTCAATGGTGTTATTTTCTCATAATTTGATGGAATTTTCGTGCTCAAGTGGATCCATGATCATAAGGTGTTTGATGGAAAGTTTGAACAAGAAATTTCCCTTTTAAAATGCTGTTTTTGGTATTGTTACTGTGTGCAATCGATTTGCACTAAGTGTAAATCGATTGCACAGAAGCAATTTCACGCGAATTTTTGAAAATTGTACTGTGTAAATCGATTTACATAGTAGTGTAAATCGATTTACACCAGGACAGAATTCATTTTTTGCCTTGTTTTGGGGCAACTTTGATCCAAAATGCTTTTTCTACTCACTCCTTTTGATTGTTGGTTTGGATTGCAATTTTAAATGTCTAATTTGTCTTTAAACTCAATGGACTTTGTGATGTAAATGAAGTTGGATAAATGTTCATCAATTCAAATCTACCTAAGAGTGAATTATTTAATTCATTTTTTTAGCTTTGGATTAATGATATGTTTAGTGCTTTAATCCATCTAGAGGAGTGGTTGAATTTAAAGATGAAAAAATTTTGAAATGGTGATCCAAATTAGCTTATCATTCCCCTCCCTCTTCATCTTATCCCTTTCTTTTTTAATTGTGCTACATGTTAAGGGATGGTGATCTCTATATCATTTATCCAAACATGAAGTACATAGATTGCTATTGACCGGCCTCAAAATAGGTGTGACTTCTACATAAGTCCACTTACGATTGCTTAACATAGTGCTAAATTTTGTCCCGATTCGAATAAATGATCATTCGTGGCCCAAACTTATGATTGCAAGCCCAAGCATGTTAATTTGATCTCTTTGATCCAATAACCTTGAGATTCATTGTGTGTAGGCTTTGGTTCTACCAATCCTCTAATGGATCTACAACACCTTTGGTCAACGCGGATCACTTAAACATCGTTGATCATTACATGTTGCCTTGTGAGAATTCCAAAATGGATGATATACTTGACAAAAAGCAAATGCAAATTGTTGTGTGGAGACTTTGGTTCTACCAATCCTCTAATGAGTTCCAAATGCAAGTTTCAACATGGTCATCCAACTAACCACTAAATACTAACAATTAACTTTACTTTACGCTTTTATTTTCATGCTTTATGTACCATTTACTTTTAGCATTTTACATTCCATGCTATTTTCATCTTTGCTCACTTAAGCATTTACTTTTATGTCATTTTTATTTTTCTCACTTGAGCTTTTCTTTCTTTTTAAAGACACCTAATAATCAACATGAACCATAAAAATCATTAATGGTACTTGGACTACATGGTTACTATCCTTTGCATTATGGAGTGATGGACTTCTTGGACTTAGGATTAGAGACTTTGGCCTATCTTGGAGACTTTGTGACTTTATTTGATATTTTGTCTGGAGTTCTTAAGGTTTACCTCAAGACATTGGGTTGTTTGTTTGTTTTGTGTGCATGTTATTGAGATTACGATCTTTGTTTGTAATCTGGAATTCACCCGTATACAGCTGTTACTCTGCCCAATTTTTGCGAAGACTTAAAACACTTGAAGTTTGGTTCTCTCAAGAGGTCTAGTATCTTTGCTTGCTTGGTTTCAATCCAAAGAATGAGAATTCTATATTGACTCATAATGTCAAGCATTGGCTTCTTGTTGGTTAGATGGTTCTTATCCCTTACTTTTACCTTATGCTCTAGGATAGCCTCTTCTTCTCCTTCCATCTTCTTTAATTTCAAAAATCTTCTCCCTCCTTTAAAAAAAAAACTCTTCTTGTTTTGAAACTTGAAACATTTTCATAATAAACTTGGACTTAGGTCCATGTATCTTTGAAACATTTTCATTAAAAAATTTCAATCAATTTAATAATACCTTGACCTTTTTTTTGTGAGAAGACTAAAAGTCAATCAATCTCATTTCAAACCATTTTGCCACTTTGGATTTTATCTTTAAACTTTTCTCAAAAGATTAGACTAATGTCAATCCTTGTAGTGATGCAAACAACTATACTTCTATAATACGTAGTGAAGTGAGATATTTTCCACTTGGGTGTTGAGTCAGGCATTGTTGATTTTAAAATCCAAGCCATATCCTCCACTTTGAGATGATGCAAATTCTCCTTTCTCATGATTGTGGGTAGTAAGTATGTTTTTTCACACGGACAATTGCGATGATGTCTTATCTCATAAAATCACCCAACACACTTGTGTTTCAAATTTTTTAAAAGAGGAACTACGTGTACCCTGATCCCCTATTGCACGAAAAGTGGTACCTAGGAACTAAAGGTTCACAATCGCAGTGGGTGCAAAAATCATAAAAATATTTCTTTTCTCACCTCCACCATCCATTTTATATACAACACATTTTTATAGCCAAAATATACAGATTTTTCAAAGAGGTTCCTGCGGAGTACCGTAGATGTTTAGGGTGCTAATACCTTCCCTTTGCATAACCAACCCCCTTACCTTGAATCTTTCCCCCTCTTTTTGGGTTACTCGCTCTTTTCCCATTCCTTTGGAAACAATAAAGCGCGGTGGCGATTTTTATTTTGATTTGTATAAAGTCTAGTCAATCCAATGGCTTAGTCTTGCACATTTCTACGGCTACAACTCATTAAGAGGTATGGTCTGGATTTAAACCAAGTTTAAGTCATTTAAAAGTTTTGGGTTCAATAGCATTTCATCATATTTTGGGTCAGCTTCGAAAGAAGTTGGATGACAAGGGTGAAGAAATGTTGCTTGCTGATTATCATCCTACCTGAG
The DNA here is from genome assembly GCA_948472305.1 of Vicia faba. Classification (NCBI taxonomy): domain Eukaryota; kingdom Viridiplantae; phylum Streptophyta; class Magnoliopsida; order Fabales; family Fabaceae; genus Vicia; species Vicia faba. Next base: position 1,043,467,746 of record OX451738.1, on the reverse strand, counting down.
GTTACAAATTGTTTGATGTGAAAAGAAATAAGATTGTAATAAGTCGAGATATGATAGTGGATGAGGTAAGGTTGTTTAATAGCAGAAAAAAGAACATGACAGGTGTGGAAATTGATTTCTTGGATGAGGGAAATCAATTTCTATCACGATTTTTGCATAATGAAGCTTCTGGGACTGGTTCCGTAGAAGAGGAAATCAATTCCTCATTTTCTGTAAATCGATTTCCACATGAAAATGCAGAAAATCAGAATTTTGCAGGTTCTGGGAAACAATCGGTTTCGGCTGAAAATAGAGAAAATAGTAGGCGACCAACGAGGCAAACGAGATTGCCTCAGAGGCTCCAAGATTGTAAGGTATTCCATGATAATGAGATCAATGATGATGGTGATCTCATTAACTTTGTGCTTATGGCCAAATCCGAGCTTGTTAGCACGTATGAGGCATTAAGCGATCCAAAGTGGGTATGTGTGATGAAGGAGGAGCTAAAATTGATTGAGAAAAAAAAATACTTAGGAGCTTGTTTATCTACCAGAACGAAAGAATCCAATAGGAGTGAGATGGTTCTATAATGTGAAGGCTAATCCAAAAGGTGAAATTGTCAAGCATAAGACTCAACTAGTTACGAAGGGATTCTCGCAAAGAGAATGTATAAACTATGATGATATGTTTACACCTGTAGCTAGAATAGAAATCATAAGTATAGTTGTTGGTATTGCGAATAACAACAATTGATTGATTTATCAAATGAATTTGAAATCCTCATTTTTGAACGATCCACTTGATGAGGAAGTTTATGTAGAATAACCCCCTAGTTTTGTTGTAATAAATCAAGAGGAAATGGTCTACAAATTGAAGAAAGTGCTTTATAGTTTGAAACAATAATCCAGAGCTTGGAACAAACTCATTGATGGTTTCTAGTTAATGTTGGCTCCAAGAAATTTGTTTCCGAACATGGTATCTATGTGAAGACGGAAGCAAGCAAAGATGTGATCATACTTTGTTTATATGTGGATGACTTATTGATCACGGGGAACAATTAAGTGAGTATTTCTAAGTTCAAGAGTGAACTTATGGAGGAGTTTGAAATGAGTCACCTTGGAATCATGACTTACTTTGTTGGTGTAGAGTTCCGCAAGTCAAAATTGGGACTCCTTGTGCATCAAAGAAAGTATGCTCTTGAGATTTTGAAAATATGTGATATGGAGCATTGTAATGCTGCCAATACACCTGCTAAAACAAGGTTACAACTGTACAAAAGTGATGATGAGCAGAATGTGGATCCAACATAATATAGGAGGTTGATTGGATTGTTACGTTAATTATGCAATACGTGGCCAAATTTGGTGTTTAGTGTCGGTATTGCGAGTAGATTCATGGAGAGACAAAAGATGTCTCACTTGGAAGAAGTTAAGAAGATCCTAATATATGTAAAATAAACTCTTGGCCGTGGAATTCTCTTTCCCACAGCTGATACGGGCAGAAAATGCAAATTGCTCAGTTACACAAATTCCAATTGGTGCGGAGATAAGGACGATTGAAAGTCTATGAATGGTTATGTATTTATGTTCAGAGGAGCCTCAATCTCTTGGTGTTCTAAAAAGGAACATGTGGTGGTACTCTCTTCTTGTGAGGCTGAATATAGTATTGTGTCGTTGTATGTGTGTCAGGCTGTGTGGCTTGTGAATCTGTTGGAAGAGTTGGGCAACATAGTTGAAGAAGTTGTCACACACTTAGTTGATAATGCTTCAGCCATTATTCTTTCTAGAAATCCCATAGCCCATGGTAGGATAAATAATATTGAGATGAGGTTTCATTACTTGATGGATCTGGTGTATGCAAGCCAATTGAGATTAAGATATTGTCGAAGCGAATAGCAAGTTGCGAATTTGTTAACGAAAGGTGTGGTAAATATGGTGTTCAAGAAGCTTGTGATGAGTTTAGACATGAAGAATTTAGAGCATTTGAATTAAGGTGGTGTATTAGAATTCTTTAAAAATTCAAATGTATTGTGGAAGTTTCTGAGATCGTTTCGTTGAAAACAACTTATTTGAAAAACACTTTTGGAAATATAAAAAAAAAGTTTCGAAGAGGAAATTGATTACCCAGTTTGGGGAAATCGATTTTCACATGTTGTTTCAATTTTTCTGTTTAGTTGGGGAAATTGATTACCCCCTTTTGGAAAATCAATTTCCTCCCCATGTTTTATGTTTTTTATCTGTTTTTTGAACTTATTTTGATTCCATGTTGTATTGTTGTATCCTATAAGTACTCCCTCATGTAATATTTGTAAAACTAATGCCATTGTGAATATTCCCCCCCCCCCCTCTCTCTCTCTCTCTCTCTCTCTCTCTCTCTCTCTCTCTCTCTCTCACACACACACACACACACACACCCACACAGACACACACTTCATCTTCTATAATTAACCACATTTAACCATTGATTCATCATATAAGCTTTGTGTTTGTTCCAACATAACATAGTTTTTTTAAATATCTTAAATAAGATACCATATTATAAAATTTTAAAAAATAATAATATTTTAATTTGATAGAACATTGACTAGAAATAAAAATAAGAAATTCATTTCAAATAATTTTTAAAAAAAATTATTTGACAGACATTTTGATATTCCTTAGAAATTTTATGATTTTAATTAATCTTTTAAAATTTTATTTATAAAATTTCATTGGAATCCAAATTCTTATCTTTTTACATGAGAATAATTACATAAAAAAACGTAAAAAATTATGACAAATTATTTTTCTTTGATATTTTCAAAAATAATTATTTTCAATCTTGTAACAAACATAAATATATTAATTTCTTATTCATTTATTTCCAAAATTTTTAACTCAAAACAAACTCCCCTTTTAGAGTTGCATATATTTTTACTATTAGATTTAAGTGTGTAGAGTTGCATAGGTATGATGTAGCATAAGTTTCATAATCAAGCATAATTGAGACTAGATAATCTCTTTGATACTTGAAAGTATCTTAAATTTATTATTTTATGTCAAATTCGTCTATATAATTATTTTGTGACAATGAAAGATGCCATAAAAATAATTTTTATATATTAAAATGTCTAATACAAAAGAAGTATCTCTAAGATCTTTTATCATCAAAATTTTGTTAAGAGATTTCTCAGTTTTTCGCAACAAACCTATATTATTGTTGTTAAATAAAATAAAGGCATCACATTAAATTCAATACAGATTTACTTCTACTCACACTCCATAATATTTATCTCAAAATGTTTGAGAGAGTTATCTTTTGATACTTTAGTATAACTAGCAAGATGAATTTCTTAATTGATTGGATTCCATGAGTTACGTAGCCATATGCTTTTTGTTTATTGACAGAAAATTTTCTAAAATTTCTGAATGGGTTGGATTTTGTTCATGTCGGTATTAAACAACATTGTATTAATATTCATTCTTATTTAACTCTAAAATTATAATTAGAAATTAATATTTTCATTGTCTTAATAGTTTTTCCAATCAAAACGGAAACAATTTCTCTTTTCAATCAATTTCTTATAACACTAGGTATTCTAGTTTTGAGGGATGTTGAATTTGATTTTTAGAAATTAAATTCTTAACTTGATCTAAAGGAAGAACATTAATGATCTTACTAGATCCCGAATCTAATATATAGTGAAAAAGAAATAACAATCTAAGAGTAACTTCTTTGTTCTATTGCAATGGTTAATCATCAAGAAACGACTTATGTCACGCCTTTCTCTTATCCCTTTGCATAATCAATTCAAATATCATTTATCTTAGAAATTATTTCCATGTATGACCTAGGAATGTGAATAATTTTTATTTATGCTTTCAATTGCATCCATTGCTCCACTTTCAGTTGGATTAAAATACTATTCTAGACTATCGTTCCAGGCCATATCAGGAGTTAACTCTACACAAGTAACAAATGCATAAAAACTTACAAATTAGATCACATATTATACTCTTTATAAATTACTCTAAAATAGAAACTTGCAATAAATAAGCTGCTAAATAAATAAAATAAAAAGATTAATTCAAGTATTAAGCTTTGTAATAACTCACAATTTGTGAGTTATCACACCCCAATCTTGAATCATTGCCCGCCTTAGATGAATCAACATATGATATTATAAAGAAATTTGATTTTGCTTTCCTCCATCCCCTAGTAGCACATTCCTTATATAACTCATAATCTATCTAAGGGGACTTCCTCCAAAAATTGGCACAACACAGTCTTGTTATTATTAAGCTTTTGTTAGTGCATGTGTGTGTGTTTACAGATGTGACATGTCATACCAGAACTCTTCAGTTAAGATAGTCAGCCTAAATTCTAATTTGATTGTCTTATTCTATGGTCCAAGAAATCATTTTTTCAGTTTCAGAAGGAGGAATCATAAGTACATTTTATTCCATAGGAAATTAAAGAGGAAGGTGTTAATGTATTTCTCTCTTAGGCTTTTAGCCCTCGGTTTTCCCAAAAAAAAGTACATTTTATTCAATAGGCGCTTAATAAGCAAAAGAGTGCCACTTTTATACATTGAACTTTCTTCCATATAAACAATGTAGAAAGAGATTTGATGAGAATTTTTCAATACAATGAATATTTTAATTTAATGAAAAGGTAGTACATTTAAAAAAATTCAGATTTTTTTTCCAAATATAAATTAAAGTAAAAATTTATTTACCCTAAATTTGATTATAAAACCACCACTTCACAATCAATTATAATGTATTATTTTTTATTTTGAAATTTCAACTTTTTTTCTCTTCTCTCCCTTTGAATTTCAACCATGTCAATTGGAAAGAAAGGTCATGGTCGTCAAAAAATTGAGATGAAAAAGATGAGCAGTGAGAGCAACCATAGCGCCATTGTGCGTGAGTTTAATTGTAAGCTAAGTCAAATCAACAATTTGTTGGACACTGAGAAGAAGTGTGGTGATGAGCTGAGCCATTTGCTCAAAGCACACGAGGCTCAGTATTGGTGGGCTTGTCCCATTGATAAGATGAATATGACACAACTTGAATTATTCAAGAAGGTTTTAGAGGAATTTAAAAAACTTGTTGGACAACATAATGATATACTTGTAATTCCGGGTGCGGTGACCCAAACTATTCCATATTTTGTTGAAAATGGTTTAAGATCTAACATTTCTCTCCATCATCAAAGAAATTTTTATTTTTTTCAGAATCCTATGATGCAGCTTGATTTGTTTAGTTTCAACAATATGGTTGGAAGTGGTGCATATGAATCCTCTGAATTCTTTTGACAAGATGGCTTAGGTCCACCTTAAGATGCCCTTATAAATATTTTTATTTTTCATGTTGTTTTAATCATTTTCTATTAGAACACACAGGCTTAACTAGTTACATTTATGGGACTTGGTTAGGACTGAATTTCAATTATTTGAATCTTTAGTTTCTTGTTGTATTATGTATTGTTTAAATAAAAGGCATCTTATTTATTTATACTTCGATAACTCTTCAAAATTTTATTAATATTTTGGAAGTCCAATGAATCCATTTATTCCTACATCATTTTGTAATCATTTGTTGGGAGTTATAACATTACAATCGAGTGTGAAAAAAAGTGAGCGAGAGGATAACGATGAAGATTTGTGGTAAATTCGTTAAAAGTTATTGCATATAATTTGCATTGAATTTTAATATTATAATGATGCAAGAAAGAATCTATTTCTGATCCTGTACGAAGTGGATCTCTATTAATAAAAAAATGTATTCATATAAAAGAAAACACACGATAGAAACATGGTCAATTTGATAATATGGACTAATAGCCTTCTTAAAAATTAATAATTTAACTCATGCCATCAAAAAAAATTTTCAAGACATAAACATAAACTTATTGTATTGTAGAGTTAGTTTTAGATCTTAAATCTGGTAGATTGTTTAAAACTTTTTTATGATCTTCTAACCTCTTTAAAAGTTCTTTTTAAAAGAACTTAATAAATTGTCTAATATACTTTAAATAGATTAATGAACTAACAAACGAGATAAAACTCCATTTTATATTTAGTATGAAATATTAAAGAATTTGATTTATATTATATTTTTTACAATTTTAATTTATAATATAAATTTAAATATGAAAAAAATTAAAGCAAGTTAATAAATAAAATTTATTGAAAAAATTAACAAATCTATAATAATGATAATAATGATAATAATAATGATAATAATTTAATAATAATAATAATAATAATAATAATAATAATAATAATAATAATAATAATAATAATAAATATATTAATACATATATTTTATTTATATTTATTTAAATAAATCAATCGAATAGGTATAAATTCTTTTTTGTTGTATACCTTTTTTAAAATTAATTATATATAATTTAAAATCTTACACCTTTTCTAATTAAGAAATAAAGATTAAGTTATCCGAACATATACGTAGTCTTTTGTCACTCGATCTCATATTTTCCTACCTACCTTAGTTGTTGGTTCAAATATGCAATTTCTACTTTATAAGTTTAAAAGTTAAACTATTTAGAGCATGTCCAATGAGAGTTTTATAGAGGATTTGATAAATTCAACACATGATCTTAGTTTTTAGATAATTAAAGAATTGAAAATAGATAGCATATTTGAAGTCTTTAATAATTTAAATAATGTATTTTAAAAAAATTTGAGATCGTTTAGTTGAAAATAGTTCATTTGAAAATTACTTTTGCAAATATGAAAAAACAAAGATTCGAAGAGGAAATCGATTATTCATTTTAGGGAAATTGATTTCCACATGATTTTCAATTTTCCTGTTTAGTTTTTAGTTGGGAAAATCGATTACCCATTTTGAGAAATCAATTTCCTCCTCATGTTTTGTGTTTTATAGCTGTTTTTTGAGCATGTTTTAGTTTCATGTTGTATTGTTGAATCCTATAAGTACTCTCTCATGTAATGTTTGAAAAACTAATGCCATTGTAAATATTTCTCCTCAATTACTCTCTCTATCTCTAAATTCACTTTCACTTCATCTTCTCCAATTAACTACATTTCACCATTGATCCACCATGAAAGCTTTGTGCTTGTTCCAACATTTAGCATCAAGAGTCTTGTTTCTGATCCATTAATCCGCTACAAAGATGACTATCGGTTCCAATGATCGAGTCTCTACCAATCTTCCTATTGAAAGTCCTTAATAATTCAAATGCATTGTGGAAGCTTCTAGGATCTTTTAGTTGAAAACAACTTAATTGAAAATCACTTATAGAAATATGAAAAAATAAAGTTTCGAAGAGGAAATTGATTACCTAGTTTGGGGAATTCGATTTCCACATGTTGTTTCATTTTTCCTGTTTAGTTTTTAGTCGGGGAAATCGATTACCCCCTTTTGGGAAGTCAATTTCCTATATGTGTTTTGTGTTTTGTAGTTGTATTTTAGGCCTATTTTGGTTCCATGTTGTATTGTTGTATCCTATAAGTACTCCCTCATATAATGTTTGAAAAACTAATGCCATTGTCAATATGTCTCCTCATTTACTCTCTCTATCTCCAAATTGACTTTCACTTCATCTTCTCCGATTAACCATATTTCACCATTGATTCATCATACAAGCTTTGTACTTGTTCCAACATTTGGTATCAGAGTCTTGGTTCTGATACATTAATTCGTTGGAAATGTGACTATTGTTTCCAATGATCGAGTCTCTACCAATATTCTAACCCTTGATTCAAAGAACTATGATAAATGGTACAAACAAATGAAAGTTTTGTTTGGGTATCAAGACGTTCTTGAAGTGGTTAACAATGGTATTACACCACTTAGAGTAGCAGCCACAGATGCTCATAAGGCTGAATTTAAGGAAGAGACAGAGAAAGACTACAATGTACTCTTCTTGACACATTCTTGTGTCGACAATGATAACTTCGAAAAGATTGGCGATTGCAACTCGACGAAGCAAACATGGGAGATCTTAAAGAAACCTTATGAAGCTGTTGATAAAGTAAAGGTGGTGAGGTTACAAAATCACAAGAGACATTTTGAATTTGTCCAAATGGAATAGAAAGAGTCGATCAATGATTACGTAACGTGTATTACGCGTTTGGTAAACCAAATGAAATCTTGCGGTGAAACTGTTTCGGAGCATAATATTATGGCAAAGATCTTACATTCTTTAACATCAAGATTCGACAACACTGTGGTTGCAATCGAAGAATCAAAAGACCTTCTGACATTGATAAAGGAGGAGCTTCAAAGATCACTTGTGGCTCATGAACAAAGGACTGATGAAATGGGAAATGACAAAGCTAAAGTGGAGATTGCATTGCAAGCATGGTTCAATGAGAAGAGTAAAAGATCGAAAGGAAAATGGTATTCGAAGGAAGACAAATTTCTAGAATTTTGGTGGAAAATATCCATAAAATTCAAAGTCTTTGACAAGGAAAAGAGGTGAGAGCATCTCCAAAGGTAGTGGTCATGGCAACAATACCAAAAAGTTTGACAAGAGTAATGTGAAGTGTTACAATTGTCATAGACTTGGTCCTTTCGCAAAGGAATGTAATGAAAAATCAAAGGAAAATAACAGTGATAAAGATAAGGTTGCTCGACAGGAGGTGGATGATGATAACATGCTTCTGGTCATAATCACAAAGGAGAATTATGGCAGTAAAAAGCTGTTGGACAGCAATGTCAACAACTCGAAAAATGCTGATGAAACGCGTTCAGAGCAAATCGTAATGGTAACTTTTTAGATGGAGTCCAAGATAATGATGATTGGTACTTGGATTCCAGTTGTTCAACACATATGACGGGTAGTCAGTCTAAGTTCCTTAGTTTTAAGTATTGACATTAATTTTTGTGAAACAAATATAGAATCAATATGTTAGATAGGATGTGTTAACTTGCTAACAGGAATAGGTTTGAGCAAGAAATCATATTCTATGTTAGGACATGTTGAGTTGAAGTGTTCCAACATCTGAAATAACATGTCGAATAAGATATCCTATGATGGAGAAGACGATATCGCACCTGAGTTGAGTTGAATTAGTGGATTCAGTTATGATTTAACAGATGCAGAATATTCTGGGAATATTATGCAATATTATGTAGCGCTGATTTAAAGGTCAAGAAGAATCAAGTCATAATATTGAAAAATATGTAGTTTCTAAATATGGAGATATTTTAGGAAACCAATGATTGAAGATCTTGTTTGTAGCAGAAGTTACTGTTGATTTGTAACACTGAATGTGCTGTGTTTTGAAGTCCCAAATCCAGTTGGGTATAGGTTATAAATAGAAGCATTATAACCTAGGATTTGTACCAGCCGAGAATTAAAAATATGTAATCATTAGGGCTATGTTTGTATCCACTCTCTAGAAGAGTTGGTGTAAGTGAACCACTCAGGTTATGAGATGGTCACTGTTTTCTCACTCGCAAGTTGTGAACTAATGAGTTGAGTTAGGTTCTTGGAGGAAGCTTTTAAGAAACTCTAAGTTATTATTCTTAGTTAGAAGAAATGTTGTAAACGTGGGAGTTTAACTTTGAGTCTTAGCTGGGTATTGTCATGGAAGTGTGTCTTTCTGTTTGTTCATAATTATTTTGATCCAATCGTTGTCTGTGACTGAAGAGGGATTGATGAGGGCCTTATATCTAGGCGAGTCTTAGATAGAAGTATAGAACGGGTAGTGATTAAGTGAGTAGATTGTAAACGGGTATGTTTGTTGTAGGGTCTATGATTTGATACTATCAAAGTGGACTTGTCCCTGGCTTGGTATGCCCCCAGAGTAGGAGAGTTACTTCGAACTGGGTTAACAATTCTGGTGCGTTGTTTATGCTTTTCAGTACTGTTTTCAATGTTTATACATTGCCCGTGTTGTTATGTTAAGATTAGATGTCTCAATATCCTATAGTACATATGAGTTCTGTTATACCAGAATTTCAGACAGGATTGGTTTATCAAAGTCAATTAAGCCATAAAGAATAAGGTGAAATTCGCGGATTACACCACTTTAGTGGCCGACGGAGTCGGTGATGTTTTGATCATGAAAAAGGATGGGGGTCATTCCTTGATCAAAGATGTGATATACATTCCTATAATTAAATGTAATCTCTTTATTATTGGCCAATTAATTGAGAAGAATTACATGATTCGCATGGAAAACTAGATTTTACGCATTTTAGATTGAAACAGGGTTTTAGTCCTTAAAGCCCTCATGGCTGCCAATCGGACTTTTAACATAGATTTGAAAGTGATGGAGCACATGTGTCTTTCTACAGCGGCAAGTCATGATGAGTGATTGTGGCATTACCGTATTGGACATCTCAATTTTCGAGACCTCCACGTGCTATAAAGGAATAGTATGGTAATCGGGTTGCCAAAGATCAATGTTCCAGCTAAGATATGTGAAGAGCGTGTTCAAGGGAAGTAAGACAAGAGTAGTTTAAGCAAGGATACAAGTTATAGAAAAAATATTACCTTCAGATGGTGTACTCCAATGTGTGTGTTCCAATGAAAGTCGACTCGTATGGTGGCAATAGGTACTTTGTCACATTATCGAGGATTTTAGTAGAAAGCTATGGACATACCTAATCAAGAGAAAGGATGAGGTATTTGATGTGTTTAAGAGTTCAAGTCCATGGTTAAGCGGCAAAGTGGTTACAAATAAAAATTCTCTAAACGGATGGTGGAGGTGAGTATTCCTCGAATGAGTTTGGGAATTATTGTAATGAGGAGGGTATAGTGTGTAAGGTTGTTCCACCCTATACGCTTCAACAAAATGGTGTTGCCGAGAGGAAAAATCATTCGATAATGAACATGGCTCGTAGCATGTTGATGGGAAAAGGCTTTCCGAAGGAACTATAGGGAGAAGTCGTTTCTAGAGCCTCTTATTTTTTGAATAGGTTCCCTATAAAGAAGCTGGACAAGGTGACTCCATAAGAGGTATGGTCTGGATTTAAACCAAGTTTAAGTCATTTAAAAGTTTTCGGTTTAGTAGCATTTCAACATATTTTGGGTCAGCTTCGAAAGAAGTTAAATGATAAGGGTGAAGTAATGTTGCTTATTTATTATCATCCTACCCGAGGTTATAAATTATTTGATGTGAAAAGCAAGAAGATTGTAATAAGTCGAGATATGATAATGGATGAGGTAAGGTTGTTTAACAGCAGAAAAAAGAACATGACATGTGTGGAAATTAATTTCCTGAATGAGGGAAATTGATTTATGTCATGATTTTTGCATAATAAAGTTCCTGGGATTGGTTCCGCAGAAGAGGAAATCGATTCCCCACTTTCTGTAAATCGATTTCCACATGAAAATGCAAAAAATCAGAATTCTGCAGGTTTTGGACAACAACGGATTTTGGATGAAAACAGAGAGAAAATAGTAGGCGACCAATGAGGAAAAGGGGATTGCCTTAGAGGCTCCAAGATTGTGAGGTTTTCCATGATAATGAGATCAATGATGATGGTGATCTCGTTAACTTTGTGCTTATGGCCGAATCAGAGCCCGTTAGCATGTATGAGGCATTAAGCAATCCAAAGTGGGTATGTATGATGAAAGAGGAGTTGAAATTGATTGAGAAAAAAAGTACTTAGGAGCTGGTTGATCTACCAGAACGAATAAGCCAATAGGAGTGAGATGGGTCTATAATGTGAAGGCTAATCCAAAAGGAGAAATTGTCAAGGATAAGGCTTAACTAGTTGCGAAGGGATTCTTGCAAAGAGAATGTATAGACTATGATGATGTGTTTACACCTGTAGCTAGAATAGAAACAATACAACTAGTTGTTGGTATTGCGAATAAAAACAATTAATTGATTTATCAAATGGATGTAAAATCCGCATTTTTGAATGATCCACTTGATGAGGAAGGTTTTGTAGAACAACCCCTGGTTTTGTTGTGATAAATCAAGAGGAAAGGGTCTACAAATTGAAGAAAGTGCTTTATGGTTTAAAACAAGCTTCTAGAGCTTGGAATAAACACATTGATGATTTCCTAGTTAATGTTGGCTCTAAGAAATTTGTTTCCGAACATGGTGTCTATGTGAAGACAGGTGCAAGCAAAGATGTAATCATACTTTGTTTACATATGGATGACTTATTGATCACGGGGAACAATGAAGTGAGTATTTCTAATTTCAAGAGTGAAATTATGGAGGAGTTTGAAATGAGTGAGCTTTGAATCATGACTTACTTTCTTGGCGTAGAGTTCCACAAGTCAAAATTGTAACTCCTTGTGCATCAAAGAAAGTATGCTCTTGACATTTTTGAAAAAGTGTGATATGGAGCATTATAATGCTGCCAATACATCTGCTAAAGCAAGGTTACAACTTTCCAAAAGTGATGATGAGCAGAATGTGGATTCAACACAATATAGGAGGTTGATTGGATCGTTACGTTAATTGTGCAATACATGGCCAAATTTGGTGTTTAGTGTCGATATTGCGAGTAGATTCATTGGAGAGACTAAAGATGTCTCACTTGGCAGTAGTTAAGAGGATCCTAAGATACGTAAAAGGAACTCTTGGCTGTGGAATTCTCTTTTCCGCAGCTGATACGAGAAGAAATTGTGAACTGCTCAATTACACAAATTCCAATTGGTGCGGAGATAAGGACGATTGAAAGTCTACGACTGGCTATGTCTTTATGTTTGGAGGAGCACCAATATCTTGGTGTTCTAAAAAGGAACATGTGGTGGCACTCTCTTCTTGTGAGGCCGAATATATTATTGTGTCATTGTATGCGTGTCAGGCTGTGTGGCTTGTGAATTTGTTGGAAGAGTTGGGCAGCATAGTTGAAGAAGTTGTCACACACATAGTTGATAATCCTTCAGCCATTATTCTTTCTAGAAATCCCATAGCACATGGTAGGATCAAGAATATCGATATGAGGTTTCATTACTTGATGAAGCTGGTTTGTGCAGGCCAGCTGGGATTAAGATATTGTCAAAGCGAAGAGCAAGTTGCGGATTTGTTAACAAAATGTGTAATAAATAAGGTGTTCAAGAAGCTTGGGTTGATTTTGGACATGAATAATTTGGAGCATTTGAATTAAGGTGGTGTAAGAAGTCCTTAATGATTCAAATGTATTGTGGAAGTTTCTGAGATCGTTTGTTGAAAACAACTTATTTGAAAAGCACTTCTGAAAATATAAAAGGAACAAAGTTTCGAAGAGGAAATCGATTATCTAATTTGGGGAAATCGATTTCCACATGTTGTTTCAATTTTCCTGTTTAGTTTTTTAGTTGGGGAAATTGATTACCCCCTTTCGGAAAATCAATTTCCTCCCCATGTTTTATGGTTTTTTATCTGGTTTTTGAGCTTATTTTAGTTCCATGTTGTATTGTTGTATCCTCTAAGTACTCCCTCATATAATATTTATAAAACAAATGCCATTGTGAATATTTCTCTCTCTCTCTCTCTCTCTCTCTCTCTCTCTCTCTCCTCTCTCTCTCTCTCTCTCTCTCTCTCTCTCTCTCTCTCTCTCTCTCTCTCTCTCTCTATCTCTCTCTCTCTCTCCTCTCTCTCTCTCTCTCCTCTCTCTCATCTCTCTTCCTCTCTCGTCTCTCTCTCTCTCTCGTATACACAAACCCTTACCCTTTCTTCTTCATCGCTAAACACTAACCCCTTCACTCCTAAACCCTAAAACCCATATACAGTGGCGCTACGAACACCCCCCACCCCAAATCCTCAATCAACAAAAAAAAATAAGAAAAAGGTCTAAGTAAAACCTTATGCTCGATTTCGATTCTGAACTTTCTTTGTCTGACTTGGGTTTGAGCTAAACCTCCCCTTCTTCTCCATGTGTTTGTAGGTTCCGGTGATGGCTTCGAAGATTGATGTTGGAGCAGCGGTAGAAGGCGTCTATCAACGGCGGAGAAGGCAATTAGCGTTTTTGATATGGAAACCCCAATAGCCGCTTGTTCTTCTTCAACAACAACTGGTAATTGGTTCTTCTTCTTTGAACGTCTCTGTATCCTCCTCGTGGTTTTTTTACCAGTAATCTCCTCCTCTGTCTCAAGCTTTTTTTACCGTATCAAGCCCCCTCATCTTTTTGTTCTACTGTATTTTTTATGTATAACTCTCTC